>JAFFJZ010000003.1:23750000-25000000 GCA_018340375.1 Gonatopus flavifemur
ATTTCATTGCGAGCCATATTGTAGACGGCTGATACCTGATGAATTGAAGGATGAATTTAGTATCGAACCGCAGCTTTTGTTGGGTACATCAGTCAACCTACGAAGTTTCTATTCAGCTAGAAAAACAGCCTTATTGTAACATTCTTGGTCGTAATGACTTGGAATCTGGTTCTAATCACTAGAAAATGCAATTGTGATGACTAGATAAAATTGTTCAAGTCGAAATCAATTATGTGCTTCGGGATGAGGAGGATTAAATTTTATTCACAGAGTAATAACCAGAGTTTATGGTCAATTTTGACTAGAGCTATTTTGTCTGATCATCATAATCACGTTGTCTGATAATCAGAACCAGATTCCCAGTAATTACTGAATCAATCGCTACCATGGATATCTAACCATGCTGCTTTTCTGTCAGTGTATCCATTATCCCGAGTAAAAATGTTGATTTCGGTTCATCAAACGGGACTGGTGCAGATTTGTTGCAGATGTAGTGCAGGTGCATGATGTCCGCAACAGTACCGCAAAAAAACGCAACACTCCTGCACCAGTCCCGTTTGGCGAACCCAAAATGAAAATTTTCACTCGGGATGTGATCTCGAACTGCATTTGTGTATTCATCCTGCAGATCTCGTCTTTGATTTTGAACTTGAGTTACATTATGATGGTTATTATGATCATTCAACTCTAGCGTCTTTTTGACCTGGTAGGCTTGTGCTTGATTGTCAGCTCGATGCACTTCCTTCGAACTGGAATCAATTTCTTCCCCACCTGCCCAAAAAGGCAAACTCTTCACAAGTTTGACGATAATTATTGTATACATCGTGGGTGAACGGCGAGTGAGGCTTAACCTCAGCTTGCCTCGAATCGCATCTTTAATAGCCCACGTTCCACCGTTGATACTATCTTACCATGCATGTGTTATTTTCTTCCCTCGTAATTTTGAATGCAATAACTGGTTCTTCAACTCGATCGTAGACAGATCATACAAAGATTATGGTTTGCTTGATTTCGCTCATCAAGTTATGAAACTTTATGGGAATTGAAATAAAAATCGATAATAGATTGTAGGAAACTTTTCGCTCCGAAACTAGACAATAATCTACAAAAAATCATAATCTACGTATACTCTCTTCCTTTCTCTTTGGCCTGATGGTCTGACCCGTCGCTGCTAACTCCTCTCTTCCAACCAAACTATCCACAGGACGGTCAGCTATGCTGCAGCTACGATTACGGCTGCGCTGGCGATTTGGGCGACAACCAACGGCGGCGGCAGCAGCATCAACAGATACAACAGCAGCATCAGCAGCATCGACGTAAGCATCGGCCTATTACAATCGGCAGTCCTGAGTCTTTGGTACGTGGTTTACCGAGCTCTGCGACAAAGTCATCGTTGGCTGAGAGTTCACCGGAAGCAGCTGTATCAGCGATCACAGTCGTTTCTTCATCTTCCTCCTCCAATATCACCACCACCACTACCAGCACCACCAGCACCACCATTATCAACACCATCATCAATGCTGAGAACACCAACGAGACTGTCATCAACGCCTCTCGTGAATCTGACAATACTACAATTAGCGGTATTCCCTTACAAGCCGATTTCGATAAACAAAACGACAACCTCATCGAGGTACCTCATCCAGACGCGAATGATCAATCTCGAAATTCGCGACGAACGGGAACGAAATTGTGGCGAACTCAGGAAACGGCAGCGACCGTTACAGGGCCATCCACGACCCTCCCGTCATCTCATATCTATTCAAATACAACAAACGCAACTTCTCCAACGTCTAGTATCAAAGTTTCAGAAGGTGAACAATCACGGACAGTATTTCAAAGGGAAACCACCGGGTCGTCGGCGAACCGTAATCACCGATTTAGTTCCTCTTCCTTTTCACCGTTGTTGTCACCATCATCATCGTCACCATCATCGTCATCCTCATCATCGTCGTCGTCGTCACCTTCATCATCGTCATCGTCATCGAAACACGACGCTTTTGCAACATCTCCATCCCCCTCGATCGTTGTCATTGTTTCACCAGAGGAAACATCCTCATCCCCAACTGCTACCCACGACCGTCGTCTCGATACAATTGGAAATGATCAAACGATGAAGAAAAACCTACCGGACAACGATCGTGGTAATCGGCTACGTCGTCGTCGTCGCAGTCGCGGTTGGGACAACAGCGACGATAGTGCCACTTGAAAGTCGATTGACAAATCATTAAAGAAAGAAACCAACGACGAGGCTGGTTGAGCATTTCTTCACGAGGAAAAGAAAACTAGAGAGTTGGGAGAATGAACGTTCAAGCAGGGATGGATATTGATCCTCGATCGACGGTAGGAACGAGATTTGAAGCAAGGATCAAAGGAGACAAAGATTTGAGGAATCAACGTGATCCAGGCGAGTCAACGCGAGAGAAAGAAAGGCGCTAAATGAAGAAGATCTCCCTCGCGATTTGTCGGGTTGAGAATTGTTTTCGTGAAAAAAAAAACACAAATCAAAATAATGTCAGTTCGGTAACTCATCCACACCAGATACACTATATATGTATACATGATATACACAACCTGATGTCGTAACGCAATCAACAATATTTCTGTGAAACAATTATTCTGTTCATAGTGTAATTAAACAGATGTGCGTTTCACAGATCGCCTTAATAAGCAAGCAATTTGTATTCAAACAACTCCCAAGTTACAAAAGCTTGAGGAATTTTTAACGCGGAGTACGATCGAATGTTTTATCAAGTTTACAACGATTATAATAAGAAGCTTCCTTTTGTAACCGTAACGAATTCGTATGCGCTCGATACGCGATGTAGTAGTGGTAAAGTTCGAAATCAATAAAACTTGATATTACGTGCTCATCGTACGATCGGTGCATCTGTATACTTACACCGTGAAATAGTGTGGCGTTGACACACGAGCAGCACGTGTAATTGAAAAATCATTCGAAGAGACAATCGATATCGATGTTATATAAATTTTCATTCGCCAGAAGGACAAGGAAAAAAAAAGAAGAAGATATAACGACAAGCAAATTAATTATTCTTGAAGATTGTTGATCAATTTCAAAGTAGTAGTTCATTAGTTAACGAAAGTCGAACGAATAAATTCATGTTCAAACGAAACCTAATCACCTCGGAAGGTAATGACGAGATTCCAACAAAAACAAAAAACAAAATACAGTGTGGAATAGTTCCTATTTGGATTAACATTAGAGTGATATAAAAATTTGACGCGTCGAATTTCTGAAGAGTAACTTTAAGTGAAGCACGAAACAAAGAAAACACAGAGACATGAATAAAGTGAAATTCCTACTCGTTTCAAGTGAGCTTGAGAATTCGTAAAAAAAAAACAAATAATCATTTTTTCTTCTTTTCCAATCGTCACACGCTGAATAGAAAATGATGAAATTTCAACTAACGGAAGAGCGTTTGCGTAAGCTTGAGGATCCAAAAATACGAGACAAGCTCGCCCGTAGATGATGCAGACGATGCATTGTTGTAGTTGAAAAACATTGAATGTTCTGAAAGTGTTATTAGGATATTCATTCCACGAATTGAAAATGAAAAAGTAAAATAAAGTAAAATTAAGAAATAAATACAATTAATATGATCACGTTGAGAAAATGAGTCTTTATTTGGAACTTCATTAGCTGTATTTGATGCTTCTAGTCAGTTTTTGAGCAACGATCGATATCCTTTGAGTTCGAGTTCATCTTTGATGGACGTGCGAACAAGTTTATCGGAAGTTATCGTTCGGTTGCAGTTTGTCAACTGTTCGGGGAATGGCAACAGGAGGATTTGGAGTTCTCCGAGTTTTCAAATGCAGTTTCAATTTGTCCATTCCATATCTGAGATTCTCTTTGAATTCACAGCGTTTGGTAACAATATCTTAATAAGGTGAATGGAGCTGAAACACAATCTAGAATACTCTTCGTGTAACAAGTAAACCGATGGTTGGAGAACGGTGAGGTATTTGATCGTAATAACAGTCCATTGAATTCACGACAATTCCTCAGCATGACGACATGAATTCGTTGTACAGTGAAACTTGGCTTTCTACCCAAACACCGGTGCACCTGAAAAGCCACCTAATTGGGAATTCCCGGATGCAAAGGATGATAAAATTCGCATGTGGATTCAGAGTCCCGTCCGAGACCACTTGACTGCCAGGTTGACAGGGGTCGAAGATGTCCTGAACGGGAACCCGAGTGGTTTGGCAAGAGAATCTGAATCATGCGAATATCGCCATCCTGTACAATGAAAAGAAAATATCACGTTGAAAATTCTAAATATTGAGTTGAAGATTCTCGATTCACAATTTTATTCAATAAAGTGACTAGTTTCCTTACTGTGATCTTTGAAATTCGCAATATAAAGATTTTCTCCAATTCTCCAGGCATTGCAAATAACTATAGTGATATTTTACCAAGAATTCTCTCCGTAAAGAAAACTGGCGATACTTCCCTTGGCAGATTTGGAAAAGCATCTCACTCTATGTATTCAGGAATGGAATTTGTGATAGAGGATTTTATCGGGAAAGCCAAGCACTCACATATGACATATACAACAATAATAATTAAAAATTACTTGCGATTCAATCAATCTGCTGAAATTATTGGAAATTGAACTTCATTTAATTATTTTGATGAGGAATTTTAATTTGAGATACCATCGAACGAAGATGAGTCAATCAACATCAACATTAATCAACATCAGGCCATTTGGTACATTTGGTTTACCTCCCCGACTTTGAATTTCAGGTGATGATGATGATGATAAAGTGTTCTCCATATCTAGTCTAATATCATTCAATCAAATGAAATGCAACTCACAGTTGCGAGCAGTTTTCGGAGAGCCATGAACAAAACATCGAATTTTAAATTGATTTCGAATGTCTGGATTATCTGTACACAGGGGCTTCGATCGATTTATATAACCAATGACTGTGGATATTTATAAAATAAAGCTACACTTCAGGCGTTTCTGTTATCTTTATTTAATTTGAAACAAATTCACTTGTTATCCATGACCCATTCAGGACTGTTATAATAGCGAAATTTTGTATTGGATATGGAGGTTCAATGATCGCAATATTCGTCATTGATGAATAAAAAGTCCTCCTCATCCCTACCCTGGTTGAAAGAACCCAGTGATTCTGACCAATTCTCATGAAATTACAATTAAACGTGGACAATGTTCTGGCCAAATCTCACCGGTGATTTTTCAATGAGATTTGATCAGAACTTTCATGTGAATCTCGTTGAATCTGGCCAAATCTCACTGAATTACGATTAAACTTGCACAATGTCCTGACCAAATCTCATTGAATTTCATTTGTCAGATGCAATGGATTCTTTTAACCAGGGTAGTGAAAATGCTTTAGGCATTCATATGTTTCATAAATGCTGGCTAAAAAAGAATTAAAACTCAGTCAGCAAAGTGCTTCCAAATTCACGTTTCCGCTACCAGCAGTGCTAGTGGTAGCAACGTAGTAGCTTTCCCATTACCGGGAGACTGCATGCTGCCATAACATATATATGATTCAATTTATAACGTAGCACTACCTCAGCGCTACCATTATTATCAAGAAGCGCTACCAAGTAGTGCTCCTAGTAAAAATACTACCAAGTCGCTCGTATTTCCATACATAAATGAAGCTATATATATACAGAAGATTTTTAACTGTGTAAGTGAATGGCAGCACCACTGCCAGAAGCGCTGTCTTGATTTTGTTGGCTGGGAACACCCCCGTCAGTCTTTTAGGAGTATTTGTTGATGGCATACCTGGCAAATGTGAAACTACCCTGAACGGGAAATTTTTACTCCTTTTTTCTTGTGTGAAAAGTCCTGAATTAATCCTCTTCGGTTACTGTTTTCATCCTACTTCACGTGAAAATGTTCATGTTTTCGTCCACCGCCTTGAATAAACAGGACAAAAACAGTTTGAATTTTAGATTGATTTTATCCTTCAGCCGAACAAAAACAGATTAAAATTAAATATATTCAGTTAATGTATCTTCTTTCACCTTTTTAATTTGCAAAAAATAACTGAGGGAGGAGATTTGGGACTGCGTGGGGACTTCACCTTGCACTCAAGGACACTCTGAAGTCCCTTCAAGTTCCGCAGTACACGGAAAAAACGAATCAAGTTGAGAGACAGTACTACCTATCGTCACAAAACTGAATGCTAGTCTGCGTTGTAAAATGACATGGTTGCTTCGTGTTGTATGGTGCGCGCGCACCGTCTTTCCGATGTATATAAACATAGTACTATACCATGCTCGCACGCCGATCCGAAGTGTTTGCACGTTGTTTTTCGGTGCATGAAAACAACAGTGTTTCGACAATGTCGCGATGACTTGTGTTGATGCACCGAAAAACAACGTGCAAACAGTTCGGATCGGCGTGCAAGCATGGTATAGTACCATGTGTATATACACCGTGGAAAACGGTGCGCGCGCACCGTACAACACGAGGCAACCATGTCATTTTACAATGCAGACTAGCATTGAGTTTTGTGACGATAAGTAGCACTGTCTTTCAACGTGATTTGTTTTTTCCGTGTAAAATGATTCTTTGTTCTATTAAGTTGTGCTCGAGAAAAGGAGGGGAGGGATTCCGGACTTCTGGAGACTTTGGAATGCTCTTAGAGCCACAAATGCAATTCAAAAAATTCTTATATATTCATGTGAAGTGATTGACATATACATGCGTTAGGAACTTCCCGAACTTGTCTGAAAATTTACTGTGAAATGTTGGGAAAAATCCTATACAGTTTGAAATTTTCAGATGAATTTATGGAAAATTTCATATGATTGTATCGGAAATTGATTGCCCAATCGGTGACATACATAGGGAAAAATGGATTATTTTTTACAGTGTGAATCAGAATTGAATTCAGTTTCCTAAAAAGCTTCAACAGATTTCATTTTTATTTGTTTTCGTCCGATTTGGAAATCAAATCAGACGGAAATGAACATTGTTTTCGTCTCCTCTGTCAAAAATCATGAAGAAGAACAGAGTACAATCTTCCCACGAAGTAGGATTAAAATAATAGTTGGGAAGATCCCAGTGGTGGGCCACCAAACGATTCGTATCGGACAGTTTCGTTACACACTGTTATTTCAATTTATACAGATGAAGATTCATGAGATTTGTTTTATGCTTCCCAGAATCTTAGGAAATTCGATTTGTACGAATTTTTTCAATGGTTTCCAACCTTAGTGAAAATTCCTGGATGGAGGGATTCTGTATCCTTTAGGATTTCAGCGGGAACCCTTCAAGTTTCAGCCCGGCACCTTTCAAATTCTCGCTTGGGACCTCTCAAGCTTCTGCCCGGAATCACTCAGATTCCTCCTGGAAGGGGACCCGAGTGAAAGCCTGAAGTGGCATGCGGGTCCTAGGTGGGAACTCGAGTGGTTCTGGGTAGAAATTTGAATTCGCATGTGAGTTTGGGAACTTCACCCATCCAGGAATTTTCAATCAATTGCAAAATAAATCGGCTGATACGGACTTGTTAGGCCCATGGTACCAGGATTCCCTTATAGAGAATGATTTCAAGATCACACAGTCAATATTTTCCGACTTGAGTAGCCAAATCGTCTATTCCGAACTATTGAAAGAGGTTTTGATAAATCCCTTTTCAATCTTCCAGTGCATGTATAATTATTGTACAGAATGGTATTTTGAGTTCATGAAACCATTTTCGAATAGTTTGAGATGACAAATTTTATTTGTACCATGGCACTAGAATCCCCTTGAAATACTGTCACAAGATCTAGTTTTCCTTCAGGGCAGCACTGCAAAATTCATAAGGGCTCACATAATTTGGACCCAAGTGATACAACAGATCAAGGATGCTGGAAAAGTGTTTAAGAAATTCTACGAATCCTATGCTCCCAGGCGGAACATGGTCAATCACCATTGAAACCCGGACGGCATCCAATGAAGTATTACGGGAATCAAGGCAGGAGGAAGTCAGATGACCTGAACAAATAGTACGAAAGTCCAAGTGACAATGAACTGGGTCGCGTGAAAACCAGGACGGGGGTTGATCAGAAAACACGGAGAACCAAGGGAACTCAGGTGAGAGCTGGACAGGCTACACAGGAACCAGAGCAGTACGCTGTGAGAGCTAGGAATCAACTGTGGTGGCTAGTATTTGATATTTAGATAGTGAAAAGTATTGCTGCAATAGCTGAGTCTCAGCTATCATAGCAATGACTCCTGTGCCACAGCTCATTTTTGGCTACCCAAATATCAACTTCGTTTTTTGCCGTGCATGCTTTCATTTTGGAATTATATAGGGTGATGGCTCTTGTGGGAATATATCTATGCCTGATAGTACCAGAGAGTGAGTAAGAAAATAAGTCCTAAACACGTGGTTTCGAACACTTCTGTAGAAAGGCGTGCGAAACTACGGTAGGACATGTTGGACAAAAACGATGGATTTTTGGGCCAACTCAAATATGCTTACGCCAAACATTCTCAAATAGTGCAACAAAATTATGTCAAAAACTACGCTTAGCTACGCTGGAATTTACGGCAAAAAATATTCTCAAGTCCAGTTTTTTTGACACTTCCGTAAATAGCCGTGGAAAACTAAGCATTATTACATCAATTGCTGAATATGATGCTTCCACTTGCCATTCTACTTCCAATCATTCTAAATCTCGAAAGTTTGAGAGCGTAATATGGTTTTGGTTGCACACTTTGAAGCGTAATCGAATCCGCAGCGTGTAGGAAGCGCATCCAAAACGTTGGTAGAGAAATTTTATTCCACTTTAGTTTCTAGAATGTTTACAAAAAGTCGATTCTCACGTTTGGTGAACTTCATTTTCATTTACAACAGTTTCTTCCGAATCTCTCCGACGCTTCCAATAGGGCTCAATTTGAATGTTCTACTCCGGAGAAAATTTCATGTTTGAATTCATTCGAATTGACACTGAACTTTGTTTGAATAAAATAAAATTCTATTTATATATGAATCTACCAGAATTTCAATTGGATCAAATAAAACATTTATCTCATCCAAATAAAATTTATTTGACAATCATTTTTCTGGGTGTCACAAAAATTTTTCATCAAAAATTCAGGACAAGTCCCTGTAATCCTCCACGGAAACTTCTTTCTTATTCGATTTTCAGGCAACTTTCAGTGTAGACAACAGCAAAACTTTGACACAACAGAGATGAGTACGGCAATGACTGTTGGTAAAAAAACTACTATTATTCTGAGAATTAGTTTGACTGCTTGCTATGTCAATCATTCTCCTCTCAATTCACCCACAGGTTTAATAATAATATGAAAGTTGTGAATGAAAGCATCGAAGTAACACATGATTACAGAAGTTAACATAAGGAGGCAAGAACGTCTGAAGAATGTTTGTTGAACCTCAACAGAAGTTTAGACCTGATTGAATCCAATCAGATTACGATTAAGGGATCATACTCATGAATTCAAAAGGATTCTGACAAATAATTTCCGGAAAGTTTTATGCTGTGTGGGTTTTTGAATATAATCACTTGAAATCCTCAGATTTATCTAGTTCTAATCAGATCTAGCGGCACCTTTCTACATCAAGAGATGAAGATTTATAGAATTGATTCCATATCCTATCGGATCTAACAAGATCTGATTGGATCAAATATTGGGTCCATTGGAATCTCATCTAATGTGTTCGGATTCAGTCGTATCCTTTCATATCTACTGATGAGTATTTGTGGAATCAAGTCCAAGTTCTATCAAATCTGAAAAAATAGAGTGGTTTGTCTAACGGAATCTAAGCAGATCCAATTGGATCCAGTTGAGGATTTTGCCGTCCCTTGATCGAGGAATAGTTGAATGAAAATGAAAAAAAAACAGAACCAAAACAAGGGCTTTCGTTTCATCTTTGCTGCGTCTCCGAGTTGGCCACCTGGATTGCCCTGCCCTGGATCCAGTTGGATCTGTTCAGATTCAATCTCCATCATATATTCATTCAACGAAATTAAATTTATGAAATCAGATGATGAACTGGATTGTTGAACCGAGATTCTTATTCCTTTTGGGATTCGTTGGCAAATAAAGTGATCAAGACACATCTGTCACATAAATTTGTAGTTTTTGTTATACAAAAATTTTCGTGTAAAAAGATGTCAAGTTTATTTTTATGATAGTTGAACGTTTTATGTATCAATCCACTTTCTCTCACATGTTCAATATTCGTTCTCGATGTTCAAAGCTCTACTTGTTGATATACACCACTCAGAAATAAATTATACCGTGTGATTTTCGATCGCTTTTAACTCGTGAAATAATCATTCAAACTTCAAATAAGGAATGACATAATTTTTGAAAGATTTCCATTTTTTATCGACCATCTTGAATTTTCGAAAAATTCAAACCGTGTTTGAAAAACCAGATCTTCGGTCTACGATCTATACAACGCATAATGGTTGTGCAACATTGTTCCCCGTTGAAAATATGCTTACGAATTTTCCAGGATTTTTTGTGAACAATTAACAAGTCAATTTCTGCTATATTTACATCAACAAATGGAGCTTCCCAGGTAGGAATTAATAAGTGGCCCAAGCTTGGCCCGATCTTGGCCCAATTATGACTTATATTGGGCCAGAATCCATGGGAAAAAATGGCCCAAGCTTGGGATGACAACCTCGTGCCAGGCTTGGTACTCGACATTGGGCCAGAATGCAAAGCCAAGCATGGCCCAATGTCTCATGATATATGTATTATGAGTATTTTGGAGCTTGGCTCATACGATTAAACCGGACCTGGCCCAAGTTGTGTATATCAACTTTTGCCATGCTTCAACCTGATTCTTCAAACATACTTCTTGGAGAAAAAAATGACGTCATTTTTCATGCCATCCCTGCTAAAAATTTCCCATAGAAAACGATAAGACTTTTAGCAGGGATATCGGTACAACTCTGTAAAAATCACAAATATGGAGATGTGGCATAGGTTCTCAAATAAACATTGGTTCTACATTGGTCCAATATTGGTTCACCATGCTTGACAGTTTAATGTTCGAACAAGTTTCAATCACTTGTTGTAATGACATTCCCTACGAAACGTGGTATAGATTCTCAAATAACAAATGGTTTAATATTGGACCGATATTGGTTCGCCATGTTTGGCAGCTCAATATTTTGCCAAGCTTGCACCAGTTGTCAATATTGGCATTTCCTACCTGGGTTTTAACATTGAGAAAAAATCTTTCACATTTGGGACCGAATGGGTTAATCGCGGCTCAGTTGAGTTAATACAAACATTTGCGATTGTCGTAATTGCTTTTGAATTTCCATGAACAAGTTTTCCACAAGAATTCTTACATAGGATCCTGTTTGCGGCATTCAGTGGTCTCAGAAACATTTCTTTTGCCTACATTCCAGGGGATATTTGGATCGATACGTGTTGCAGCGGCACTTACGTTATGGATCGTACATCAATTTTTATGGTACCGACACGCAGATTCAAAATGCAGACACGTTTGCAAATTTTTGGGGATCGGTAAACAATGAAAAAGATGAACCTGAAGTCATTTTTACGAAACTGGGAAACAGAAGCTTTTTTTATAAATCTGTATCAATTTTCGTTGACTGGTCATTACCTGCAACTTTGAGATTTCTCAAGCGGATCTATGTCTCTATTTCAGAAAAGGTTATACAAAAATTCACGTTGATTTGAATATCCTAAAAACACTGTATACTTTACAAAAACAAACACATGAAATATAGGAAAATAAAGAAACTGAGCTGCACAAGAAACAAAAACAGAAGCATGTGAGTGTCTTATAAATGCAGACTGTGCTTTCGTATTCCTTTCGGCATACTATTTCACTGAACGGGTAGCGCACAATTTTTGGGCCTTATAAAGTGAACTTCGACCTTTCCGCCTGCCAAGCGATTATAGAAAGAAAAAAAAAAAATATGTAACTTCCGCGGCGGATAAGGAGGAAGGAAATATACACATAATGTATATTTATCGTAAGGAATTGATGAGATAAATATAATAAATACACTGACAAGGCAATTATATATAGGTCAATATATATTATATATATATAAATATATACATCTATATTCAACGCAGTTTGCAATTATGCGTGCGATCCATATTGAATCTATCAATGTTAATATTTGTATAATTATATACCTTTCGATATACGTCAAAAAGATAATGGACGGAAATTGGAGAGGAAGGTAGACAAAAGTTTTCACCGAGACAAATGGATTGTACCCCTTGTGACACTTTGAAAGAATGACAAATATTGTTGGATGCATATAGTTCAAGATGTTCAAGAATGCGCAATATTCGTACCAAGGACAGGTGATTTTTGTTCGTCATTATCATTATCATTATCATCATTGTTTCTAATTTTTTCTCAATGATATATCTCGTGACAATACGAATACATACGAATGTAATGTTCGGGAGCTAGGATATTTGGAGTACACAATGAATTTGCAGCTCGGTTTTTCATGATAATGCTATCGAGATTGTGATTGAATAGAAAAAAGAAAAAGGAGAGCTTGGCTCGAAACTGATCCGCATACTACGCAAAGTGTTACAAATAAGACAAAAACGAAGCTCACCTCTGATACTTGAATGTATCAGATACGTCTGTTTGTGATGATGTCATTGATTGATAAAACGGCTATGCGATCAAACGATCAAACTGCCACATGTATTAAATATATAAATATTATATATAATTCATAAATAGTCGATGCATATTCCATACCTCATCTTCGCAAGGGTTATGAAAATACGAATCATTCGAATAATTGCATAGCCTCCTCGAGTTTATCATACTTGATATTGCGATGACTTGTCTCAATATTCACGATTAATACGGAAGCAATAGACGTATCTGATACACTCTTATTTTTTAAATCGAAAGAACATGTAATATTTGGTACACGATTATCATCGTTCGTGAGGGTAGGAAAACAATTTCTGAAGAGCAAACCTTTTGAGAATGAACATAAAACATCTGCCTCCCCTTCCCTCGATCTCATTACTTTTTAAATAACGTACGTTGTTAACGGAATAACAAAAAAGTATAAATATTTGATGAGAGCGAACACAACTGTTTGAAAATATGATTATTATTAATAAATGTGTTATATCTCGCTCAATCTAACGATACGACCATTTAAATCACAAGATTCTGCCTCTGGTGAACGAGAGAAACACAATGTAAAACGAATACAATACACCGGAATTGGGCACAACCTTGAAAACAAAGGGTTGATATTGAAAGGATATTTTCTACATTTTCCGTACCTTGTGTTCCTTTTTCTCCTCTTCCCATTCTTTGGATACTCGAAAGTGGATTCGGTTGGAAAGAGTTTGATGCTTTTTTTTCACCTTTACCCAAGTTACCCTCTTTCGAACAACGATGAACGGTAAAGGAACGAAAGGTACGATCATAAAAATTTGATACTGCGTTGTTGTTCCACTGCCAACTTCCTTTCTATCTACCGGTCTCTTTATTTATCATCACTCGAACGCTCAGACGAATTTGGACAACCAAAAGTCAGCTATCAATCAAAGAGAAAAAAACCAACTACTTCATCTATTTAATGTTTCAATCTCTTACGCGAGATTTATTTGAGGACCTGTGTATAGATGTATATAAAGAGCAAAATATAAGATTTCATTATCCAAGGATTATACAATTCGAGAAGAAGGTAAAATAATATAACATAAGAAATTTCCTGAATTCTACTAGTCATAGATTTTCCGTGGACGTGCGATAGATAAGACTTGCAAGAGCGTGTCTTATACCTTGGCTTTCGTTTGAAAAATATCAACAAAAAATACATACTTATATATACATATATATATTTAATCATTCTCGCACACGCGTCCACACTCTTATCTCACGAACGTCCACAACTCAAATATCGATCGAAGAATGAAATAGCTCTGGGCAATCTATTCATTCATAGCGAATCAAATTTTCGAATGTTATTGAAGCCTTATCTCTGATAATTCACCTTAAAGGCCTAAGAATATTCAAATTATTATTGTATCCATAAAGGGTTATGAGATTGAAAAAGATCGATATTGATCCCACGATGGATACCTCTTGCCCTCAAATAAATGAATATTTAATATTTAGCAAATCACTTTGCTCGAGTTTTTCCTTGTTTTTTTTCTTTTCTTCTTCTTTCGACGATCATTCAATTTTCATCGCATCTTATTCTGAAATCTAGTCTCACGTGACATCGAATGTTACCGATAACTCGTTGAGAAAGAGAAGCAATGCTGAAGGTTAATATTCTTTATGCGATCGACATATCATATGAATTCGCAAATTGCGCCGATGCGAGTTTCTTTTTTCAAAATTTGGAGTTTTCCTTTCGAATTAACGTTTCCATTATTATTATTATGTAGAAAATTGTTGAGAAGGAAACAAAAACACCATTGAGGATATGGAAGTTTGAAAACGTAAATAAAAATGAAATATGGGTACTTTTTTTACTTCTTTATCGTTTCAATTATTGCTCGTCGAGTGGATTCAGGTGATCTCGTTGTGTTTCATTTTATGAGTTCAGTGATAAGTATTCTTTTCCCGATGATTACAACAAGTGTCACGTTTTGTGTGAATTGTCACACTTTGCTAGACTGTGCTTTGATATCTCCACTCATTTCGATCACGACTGATCTCGATTATAAGCCGGTGCATTCTGGTATTTACATGGTAAGTATATGTGTTCGATTAACAGTTATTTTATGGAGCAACTCCTATTTTTTCTCCTTACAGTACTGAATTTTAGATGTGCCCAAATTAAAGTCATCTCAAAAACAATCTCAAATTGTTCGAAGTTTTCCAAGGGACACGTGTAGTCACAATCACATCATTGTGACTTCTGATGACGTCATGGTGAGGTCATGGAAACGTCATTCCCTGCTGAAAGAATCACATCATTGATTCCAATGCAGAAAACTGATTCAAATTCATTCTGCCGTACAACGGAAAAATCTTGTTTTTTATATCATTGGATTCTTTAGAAAATCCTTTATTTTATGGTATTTGCAAAAATTCTAAATGACAAATACTTGCAGAGTAATAGCGATAAAAAAAAAAAAAAACAGGAAAAATATGAAGCAATTATGATAGAAAATGTCGTAAGGAACAGAGGATTTGTAAATCGCTTCGAAAAGGTGACGAAATTTCTGGAAATACAACGGAGAAAGATCGTCAAGTATATATTTTACGCGGATTTTTGGTTGTAAGAGAGCCCGAGAACGGCTCGCAACACAACGCAACAACATCGTATGTACTTAGGTAGTTTCTTCCGTTGTAAAAAGCTCGAGTTCAGTCCTCTCATACTTGGGATAAAACCAGCCCTATCCGACTCCCCCACTTCTAAGGTTTCTAACTGTCGCCATTTGAACTAATCTGCAGCGCAGCGCCAAGTGTTCTGGTGGGCTGCATAAAATATACCTATCGCTCGATCATCCAATCAAATTAGGAGGAACAGCCCACCAGTACAGCCAGCGCTATCTACTGGTTTAATGTTTCTAGCGACAGTAAAAATACCTCGTTTGCTATAGTTTAGTCAGAGAGTCGGATAAAGCTGGATAAGACACCTAAGTATACATTCCGATAGTCCTCAACTGTCTTCGGCTGAACTCGGAAATATTTCGTTAATAAACTCTGAAAAATCTCGCATTTTGTTTGCAGAAACTCTGAGACATTCCGAAATTTTTATGAAAAATCTAATACATTTGGAATATTTTGTACACACTTTTTTCAGACTTCATCACGATTTTTTCATTCTTTTTTCAGAGGAATAGGAACGGAATTGCGCTTGGGAAAATTCTAATAAAACTCAGATAAATTTCTGACGTTTGAAAAATTTTTATATTTCATGAGAAGATTCATATGCTACATCCGAATATCATATGCGAAAAAGTGCTTGAAAATTGAAATGTTTTTTCAATAATCAGAGAAATGTTAGAAATTTATTGGAGTTTTTTTCAGAATTTTTTCAGAGTGCAATTCCGTTTCTATTTGTCTAAAAAAAAGAATGGAGAACTGTTATAAACTTTGGAAAAAATCTGAAAAAAGTCTGTACAGAATGTTCCAAATTTATTAGATTTTTCATCAAAATTTCACCGTTTGTCAGAGTTTTTACAGAGAAAATGCGATGTCTCTCAGAGAGACATTAGATGAGTATTATATTTATTCTAACTCATGGCTAACCTAACGGAAATGGAAAAATGTAGCATATGGATTCTTCCCAGACAACATTGAGAGTTCTAAAATAATTCTCGGATGTTCGAAAGAATTCTTCAAGAGCACCAAAAGTAATCGGAAGAATTCTGGTAGAATATATTCAACCAATAGAGCATTCTTGGTGTTCTTTTTCCATCACATTAGAATTAATTATGAACTCACTAGAGAATTCTTTGAGAACATTGAAAGTATGAATAAAGAGCAAATTCAGACTTTTCAAGAAACTCGTTTCTTTAATAAAAGAAGTTATTTTAAATTTTAAATGTATCTGTTAATTGGAGAGTTTCATAAATTGGATAATATAAAATTAGTTTACATTGAGTACATTGAAATCAATAAACAGTTTTATCCAAGTATTTGAATGATTTTTTATTCATTTGTTATTAAATATTCTTTCCTGCCTGCACATAAGAAGAATTTATATTTGACATTGGAATTTGGGAGAATTCAACGTACATTCTGATGTATAAGAGTTTAGTTTTGAATGTGGACAAATTTTTGTTTCAAAATTATTCTTCAAAGAAGTGTAATTGCAATCCCTGTAAAACTATCGTCAATTTTAGATGTCAGTTGTTTTCGAAATATTAATATTTTAAATAACACAAATCTCTATAGAGAAGATTTCAGTATCTTTCAGTATACTGATGAAATCACCCCCCCCAGAACGTTTTATTTGAGGTTTCTTAATATTTATTCAATTTTTCGTATTGATAACGATTATTTATTACAATTCTTCATAAAAGCATGAATATTAGCGTGATGAGAGAACATAAATTACTTGAATCTTAGGGTGAAAAGAAGAAATTCCAAAAAGATATTTAAAACTTCTGCCAATCAGTTGGTTTAGCATGTACGAATTGAAAAATATACAATCTTATTGGCACCATCTACATTTTCAACGAATCCGCAAATAATTCTTTCAGATTGAATAGAGAACACCGCAGGAGTCAATATCATTGGACATTTGAGAATTCTTAAATCGCATTTTAAGAGTTGTTTTCGAACATTTTACAAACTCCCTAAATCATTCAGAAGAATTCTCTGAGAACCCCATACGTTCTAAATGAATTCTGAAAGAATTCAATGCTGAGAGTTCTTGAGAAGTTCATGTTAAGAACTCATATGGCATCCTTTCGAAACTGTCTTGCTGTTTGGAATTATGCAAGGAAAGAAGGGGAGTTTGAACAACTAATGAATGACTTATTTCAACTACCTTTTTTCCCATGTGAGATGCTAAGAAGTGTATAAATTCCCAATGAGAGAACTTTGACAAAAAATTGTTTGAAAAACATGTGGAAAACTGATATCGCTGATATTCGATTCTACAGGAAAAATCGTCCAGAAAACATATGTATGATATGTTTTTTTTGTGTTTTATAATTCGTTGTGTTTGTTTTGATGAATTTTTCTCACAGCGAAGTTACACGAGTGACCTCAAGAAACAAATGCTGACGTAACTGAATTGAATTTTTAAATGTAAAACAGACAAATAAACAAAAAAATTAACTCAGAATCCCAACAGTATCAAAATGATGACAGATGTGAATGAAAAAATGTCTGTTTTAAGGGTAATAACGCAAACCAAAATTTTGTCCACAATACACAACAGATTGTACAAACGAAAAAAGTATTCGAGGAATTGAATTTTCATAAAAATTGGTGAAAATTTAAGTTTGACTCCAAGAAATAAAACCACCGATGTACCAATGTGTATTTAAAATAGGTCGTCGTGGCATAAATGAATGAACGAATGGATGAATAACTAAAGTGAGCATTATCCTTCTTTTGAAAGAGTTCGAATGTCAAAGAATGAAAGAGATCTTGGGAATAATAACACTGAGTACACAATACCGACTTCCGTTGATGATTTTATCACAAGCAACGTCTTATTTCTGCCTGTACAATGTAACAGCATCGTTCATCAAGAAAGCATACGTACAGGGTGTGTCTCTTCCTCACCCACAAATCATATTTTAAAGACATATATATATACAAATGTGAAAAATAAATAACACAGCAATACGAGGGATCATCTTCAAATTTGCTGAGTTCTTGAATTCCTTGGTCTCATCCAACGGATACCATGTTTTGAATATGTCTCACCTTCCAAGAACGTCTTAACTTGTAGAAAACTTTCTTGGAACGTTTCAAAAACGTCCAGGGAACATGATGCTGTCTGCAAAACATATAATTATGAGCTTAGGGAAATGTTTTTCGCAAGATACCTTATTAGTGATGCCGCGAGGAGCGAGAAATTCGAGACGAGAAGGCCTTGGCGAGAGGAACCCGACCCGAGAAATCCACGAGACGAGATTGAGTTGACGAGAAATAAAACTTAGTTTAAAGGAAAAAAAAAACGAT
Organism: Gonatopus flavifemur; assembly: GCA_018340375.1. Taxonomy (NCBI): domain Eukaryota; kingdom Metazoa; phylum Arthropoda; class Insecta; order Hymenoptera; family Dryinidae; genus Gonatopus; species Gonatopus flavifemur. Next base: position 23,768,631 of record JAFFJZ010000003.1, read on the forward strand.
ATTGTCGAGATTTCGAGACGAGACGAGAACAAGCTCATTTCTCGTCTTGTCTCGCGGCATCGCTATACCTCATGTAGGGTGAGTGCACCAGTGAATGAACGGGCACCGGTGAATGAACACTGTTCGCAAAACGTATTCAAAGATAATTTTAAGCCAATTTAATTCAAGAAAATGTTGATATAAGATATATTAATATTCGTTATACAATAAATGATCCTTTCAGAATTTCACAATATGCATTTTTCAAGCTGTTCATTCATTAGTGAATTGGAAAAATCTACGTATTTTCACGAATATCTTTGGAGATAAGAACAACGGATCCATGGGTATATTCAAAGGAATTTATGATACCGAAAGTGTCCTCAGTTCATATAAAACACAAAAATGAGTGATTTTATGAATTTTATTTCAAAAAAGTAGCACTTTATAGCAACGAATGCGGAATTCACTGGTGCATTGACCCTAGCACAAAATATTCTCATGTTCAACGAAAGAGAAACGTTCCCAGAATATTCTGATGTGATGCGAAGACTAACTCAAAAATTTTCACAGAATTTATAAATGATTCATAGAAAGTACTCACAACATTCCGAATGCACTGTGAAAAAAACATTCCTTCTGGATATTCCGAAAATGCGACTGTGATTTTTTAAACTCACTGATTTCTTAATTTTCAGAAGATTCTTACTGAATTTTAAGACACTTCAACTGAATTTCAGAGCGAGTTCTGAAAATTCTGTCATGTTTCTTAAAATTCAGCGAAATTCGTTCAAAATTCCAGAAAAAAGTGATTGTAAAGAAGTGAAGTCACATTTTGTGAATTTTCAAAAGAACTGTTTCCAAAGTGTGGTTTATGAAGCATCCACACTGATAAAAAAGAGTGTTCAAGTTCAATAAATGTTTTGTTGATCGGGAACCTGGGGAAAAAATGAGATTTCTTTAGATCTCATCATATCTGAGTGGATTCGAATTTTGACTCACAAGATCTGACTAGATCTTGACAGATCTGGATTGAAGACCACATTTTCAATTTTTATGAGCGATTGATTGTTCAATTAATTACCAAAAATTTTCTGATATTTTTCCATGTTTGAATTCAAATTTGAACATGGGCCAAAAATCAGATCTGATCAGATCTAATGTTTTTCCCCGCGGAAGAAGTGAAGAAATAATTGAACACAACCATGATACATTTTCCTTGAGTGTCAATTCATTGAATATCAAGAATTATTGAGCCGAGAGGAACAAATCGTGGTCGAGTGGAGGGAATAGGTGTTCTCATTGGTTCGAAAATCTTATGAATTCTGATTAATTCTTATCAAACGCATATAAATCTAACTCAAATTCAATGCATATTACTCAATTAAAATTCCGCACGTTTCATCGAGACGGATAGGATTTTTGAATCAGGGTCGCTATATTCAACAAAATATTTATTTACAGTAAAATCTCTTAATCGGAACGCTCACCCTCTTTTTCATTCGAACGGTTGTTGCCTTGGGTTGAAGGGAGAGCCCAATCAGAATTTAACAACTGGCGCAGTACTGCAGGGTATTAGCGGTCTGCACTGCAGCAGTACTGGCATTTGTCCGAAATGATAACGCTTTTCCGTACTGGGTACTTGGTACTGCCATAGTACTGGTAATCGGTAATGGTCTTCAGTACCGGCGCAATACACCCAATCAGAATTTCACAACTAGCGCTGCACTGCGCCAGTACCGGCTAAGACTGGCGGGGTACTGGTGGTCTGTACTGCAGCAGTACTGGCATTTGTCCGAAATGATAACGCTTTTCCATACTAGGTACGTGCTAGCCGACTTTCGGGGGCCCAACACTGGCACTGTACTCCGCCTGTTGTCAACATTGGCATACTTCGGTTTTTTCTGATTGGGTGATTTCCTATTATTTGCAATCACTGCAGTGCCTGTATTGTATCAGTACTTGATCGACATCAAGCTTTCAGTACTGGTGTATCAGTATTGGCATAGTACTGTATCAGTACTCGGTCGACATCAAGCTTTCAGTACTGGTATAGTACTGTATTTCTATGTATCCAGTACTAAATCCTTACGTGCTAGCCGACTCTTGGGGGCCCAATACTGGCACTGTACTCCGTCTGTTGTCAACATTGGCATACTTCGGTTTTTTCTAATTGGGAGAGTGAGCGTTTTTATTGAGAGGTTTTACTGTAACATAGTACGAATATATATATTTTTTTCCGTGTAACGAACACCTTCAGAATATCCATCGAATGTCCTCCCCAACAGGAAAGCCTGCCTCTGGGACGTTTTCTGAACGTTTAGGAAACCTCCCCTGCATTCTATAAACCGTCGTAGATGTTCCAGTAGCACGTTGTGCCGCGGGGGTCTGTGCTTCATGCCCCATTACAAACAATCCATAAAATCTCATTGACGAATGGGAAAATGAATAGATTTCAATGAAATGCAACGATATTCAATCAGAAATTTCACCGTTCGCAATAGGATTTAATTGAATATTTCTATCTGGGTGGGATTATAACACGAAGAAAAATAGATACTGATGGGTATGAGAAATATTATACTGGTTAGTATATGAGGACAAACATCCGGACTATACCCCTCAAATCTTCATCTTCAATAATTTCTTGTTAATCTGTATTCTACACCGAAAAAAATAATTTATTTGACTGAATGACCAGAAATTAGTTGTGAAAATCAGTTCTGAGTAATAAAAGAATAGAACCTGGTGATGAAATATGTAGTAGAGGCAACTTCAAATTAGTAACAGCAACTGAAGTCAAAGAAATTAAATTTGAAGTCAGTTGAATCAACGAAGAATTGATAACTGTGGGCTTAACCCATTAATGTCCATGGCAAAACTGCTCAGCTTACGGTAAAAGTAATTATTGGAAATGGGATATCTGGGTGGAGAATGAACATCCACGGGAAAAAAAAGTTTTACAATTTGTTTAAACAATTATTGTTTGAACAATTTGTTGAAAATATCAATTGACGTGGATAAAAACCCCGGAATCGTGTTCTACGGAGAATTCCATATAAGAATAGGTGGTTTGGAAAATTTTCAACCATCGCATTTGTTTGTAAATAAGAATTATAAACAATTTCGAATACTCCATACCCGTTCGTGTCCAAGGTGAAACTGCTGGACTTACGGGAAAAGTGACTATTGGAAATAGGATATCTGGGTGGGGGATGAACATCCACCTAGACATCCTATTCTCAATAGTCATTTTTCCCGTAGGCCGAACAGTTTCGCCATGGGCATTAATGGATTAAAGAAATAAATTGTCCAAGTTGTTTACAAGACATTGTTAGATTTTGAAGTCAATAAACAAAATGAAATCAAGATATTACACAATTAAGGATATTTTTGACTCCCACAAAGGGAATTATAGTAGAGCACTGATGGATTTGTGAATTTCCAGATTATTCGGAAATACACAAATTTGTTATGAATTTCTAAACAATTTTTATGATTTCTCCAATAATCCCTTCGGGAAGTTTACTTAATTTTGACCAAAACACTTGACTCTTCTGCCAATTTTTTTAAGAAAGAATGAAGCGTTTTGATCGAAATGTCATAAATTTTCCTGAGGGATGTTTATGTCAACTGACAAAAATTGTTTGAGATTTCACCAAAATTATTCGTAAATTTACTAAAAGAATATTCGGTGAAAAACTTTCGACCCTTCTTTTGCGATGTACCATTATGAAGAATTTCCAAACAAATTTGGCCAAATGTTCATGGAAGAAAATTTCGCAACGCGCGAGTTCGAACCATCCTCTTATCGCGAAACTTGTAATACACCTATAAATAATTGATGAATCTTTTATCATCATTGAATAATATATTTTTCAAATACTTATCATACAATTTCAAATGGGAAAGGATACTTTCTCCGTTTCATCGAAAAGAGTTTTCTCTATTGAATCGGTATTTGTGCTTCCATTTGTGCCTCATCCCCACTATGTGGTTATTCCAGAAGGTAAAATAAATGTCATTGAAGGAGGAGTAGACTCACTCATTCGTCAACGGTCTCGAGTTGTGTTACTGATGAGTATAATCCCCTGGGGTAATCAACTCGTTGATACAGACAATCACCGATTCGAGTGATAACAGAAACATGGACGTTGAACGTTATTCCACTGTACCGAAGTATTGCAATAATTCGATCACGGCGTCCACGACGACGACGAAGACAACACCGACGGATCTAGCGAATTGTAATTCTCAAAAGATTCTGGATTTTTTGGACTCCTTCGATACAGTTCTCTCGGATTGTGACGGTAATTGAATAATACAAAATACAGTTATTGATCATTTTTAGTGGTGATTTAGTGCTCAGTGCAATCGATATTCATGATTGTCAATCATACTTTTGATGAGTGATGTGGAGTATATGCATATATACGAGTGGAATCATTACTCGAGAGAAGAAAATGTCTTCGATAAGGATAAGGAATTGTTTTAAATATGGATGGATTCAATGAAGTTGGGCGAATGACAGATGTGAGGTGACAAATATAGGATTCATTGAAAACGTTTATTAGCAGAATTATTGTTTTGACATTGTAGAGATCCGTGAATCACATGATGAATCGATTAAGAGCTTTTCGGAACAGGAATGAATCATTCAAATCAATTTAAACTGAACTTTTTTTGGACTATAATTCTGGAAATTCATATATTCATGGAATACTTTTCCAATATACTTGTAATGATGAATTTTACGAGCTACGGAACGAGATTCCGTATCAATTTGTTTTGAAAAATCAAAGTTTTGAATTGACTTTCGTTTACTTTTATCCAAAAATGGATAGAATGTATCACGAAAGTGTATAGACTTGGCATACATTATATGAAAGTGTATGTATATAACCACACAGTTCATAATAAACTTCTCTTGTTCCGCGATGAATCTGTTATGAATATCCAAACTGAGTTTATTTAGAATCTCTCAACTCTCCCCGCATCTGAGGTTGGAATGAAGTTTCAGGAAATCCCTTTTTCTCGTCAGAAAGAAAGTCTCATGACACCAAAAAACACAATTCCCAAAGAATTTAAGAAAATTTTATTTGGGAATCATTTTAAAATGTCAGAAAATATGTATTTGTCACTTGAATTGAATGCACATTATTACGATATTTATTAACTCATCAAGTTCAAAAATGATATTTTTCCGCTGCATTTTCAATGGTTGTCTGAAAGAAAGATTGAGGAAAATTGAAAAAAAAATCACTCTCGACGTGAAATTAACTGATCTCTCAAGATCTGGTATTGATTTTTCCGAAAAATGTACCAATTATAATCTATTTAGAGATTTTCAAACCCTTTGTTCTCCTTATTTCATATTTTTCCATTGAAATCCCTAGAGAAAATAATTCCTGTGATTCTGCCGAGTCGCCGATGGCCTTGCAATGTCAGCAAAGAGCCATTATAGCCCTTTTGAAACGCCTACAATCGTGTTTGTTGGAATCATTCCAGGATTCTTGTTGTAACCTCCGGTACCACGTCAAATCATCTTTAACTTTGATTGATGTTTTTGACAATGGCAAAATTTAATGTAAAACGAGTTGGAATGGTTATCTGGACGCAGAAAAAATATCAGAAACGTCAAGGATTTTCCATTCATAAACTATTGACTCCAGAGGACAATGTGACAGGATAAAAAGGTTCTAGAATCAAACTAAGAATTGACTAGAATTTTTTGACAACTTCTTAGACTTTTCATTCGTGTTTTTCAACAAAATTCCAGCATATTCTATGATCAATTCTTAGAAATTTTTTTCAGTAACATTTTTTGCTAACATCCACCGTTTTTTAATTGAAGATTTTTGGAGTTTTCGTCCGCTATTTCATAGTTTTCTTTTATAGTTTGTTATTTCTGAATATTATGTTAGGGCTCCCATTGTTACTATTTCTTTTTCTTTCTGATTGGCCATTCCAACCAACGAGACAACGTGATTGAATGATTCTGTTGGAAGAAGTAACCAAGGAGGATTCCTGTTATGTTCATAATTAATTTTATATGGGGTATAAGATTCTTATGCTATTTAGAAATGCAATACGATTCCAGGATTAAATTATTTTGATGGGGAGAATGAGTAAAACTATAATCATTTCAATATACACAAAGAGCATTTGAAAAAATCGACCAAAGCAATCTGGTAAAGGTTTGATTTTATTTGGTAATAAAGATATGTATCCCTGCTTAAAAGGTCCGATTCGAACCTATCAACTGGTCAATCAGTATGTATCCGATTTTTGTCCAGGAATTTTCTTATTTGATCTTATCCAAATCTAATCGGTCTGAATAGGAAATTTTTACTCAATGAGATATAATCAGGAAATTCGGATCATGTACGTTCGAATTTACTCATTGAGTAGAAATCTCTTATCCAAACCCATTGTATTTGAATGAGATCAGATAGGAAAATTCCCGGACAAAAATCTGATTCAAACTGATTGACGAGTCAATGAGTTCAAATTGGATTTTTGAAGCAGAGATGTTAGTGTAAAAAACTATGGAGTTACTTTCTTTGTTTAAAACTAAGTTCAGTTACGTTATTTTTTATCGGGATCATGTAAGTGTGGAATTGTTTCAGTGTAGATTTGTAGATATCAGAGAAAATTAAAAACGCCTTTCATTGGGAAAATTTCAACAATGTTGAAATGTCCTGTTTTCTGACACTTTCTATCCCCAATAAAATGTGTGGATATTGAATGAATTGTAATTGATGCAACGCTGAAATTATTAGATTCATGATGTATCCATAAAAGGGCCTCCCCAATTCTGAATCCGGCTGTGGGCACTTGATTCAGAATTGTGAATATGGTTATATTCATGCAATATTTTTGTCATATCTCATGTGAAAAACTGGATATTATGCCTGTTTTAAATGTAGTTATATCTAGTTTGTTTTGCATGGGATAATACAACTATCAATACATGAGTTATATACAGTTAATTTTTTTAAATTAATATCATATTCCAAAAAACCATATGCACTGACGATTGTTTTTGAAGTTTGCGTATAATTTTTATCAATGAAGAAGACTACGTAAGGTCTTTGTACTCTCCTTGATGAGATAAAACTCACATCAAGCTAAAAACTCCGCGTAATCTTTATTGCAAAATTCCAAACAACTTGTTTGAAATATGGAGTATCAAAAAATTGACCACATAGCTATTTAAAAGGTTTACAAAATATCTCTATCTATAATATTGTACACAAAATCCTCAATCTTCGCAGAATTATTCTAAATCTCTTTCAATTTTTGTCACTCAAATTACCCATATTTTCAATAAATGATTGGATGCTCTCTAAATTCCTTGGAGTGAAAATTCACTCTTGCCGAGTGAAAATACTGCAATTCCAAAAGAGTGAAAAATTTCACTCTTAAAGAGTGAATTTTTACTCTATAAGAGTGGAAATCAACTCTGGTGTTTGGAGTGAAAAACTCACTCTTAGGAAAAAGAGTGAATATTGACTCTTAAAGAGTGAAATTTCACTCTTCAAGAGTTGAGCTCCCACTCCGTTCTAGAGTTGCAGTATTTTGACTCTTTGAAGAGTGAATATTCACTCCAAAGAATTTAGAGAGTGCATTTAATTATTCAATTTCATTTTTGTTTCCATCTTATCAAACCGTTCTTCAGAACTAATTGATTCCACTGGAAATGATATATGATAAAATGAACTTTTTATGATCCATAATGAATAATACATTGTAGATTCAAAATTGCTTTATCTCAAAATATACTCAGAGTGTTTCAGACTCTTCTCAATAAAACAAAAAGACACCGTAAAGCTGTCTTTCAAAATTACCTACAAGACATCTTCCAGAGCTCTTTTAGATATCTTGTAAATTTACACGGAAGGAAAAAAAATAGCTGTGGTAGCTACTCACTTTTTTAGCACCCTTTTTTCACCTCTGTACACTGGAAAAAAAATTTCTCTCAACCAAAGAAATAGTTTGTTTGTCCTCTCTCCATAAAATATTTCTTAGGATTAATGGAATATTTAATCGAATGGAATAATGGGATGCTTGCTCCAAATAAATTGCAGGTCTTCTAAAGAAACAATTTATTCGCCACAAGTAATCAGTTTTTGCATCTAATTGAATATTCAATTTCTACAAATAAATATAACATAAAGATAACATAGAGTAGTCTTAAACAAGAGCTCTGTAAGATCTCCTAAATCGACGCATTGGATGACATTAAGATCTCTTTAAGAGCTCCTCCAGTTATCTCCAAGTCCTCGTCCTCATAATGTTCATTCGGCATCTGCAAGTCTCCCTTCTGCTATAGTGACAATTCGATGATGAATCATATCCGATCGATTTAATTTTTATTTTTACAACACTGCGTCTTACTTTGAAAATTGTTTGAAATTCGGTCTTTTCCATTCCCAGACAGCATAAATGATCATTTTGAATTCACAAAGACTTCCTCAAAAACTTCCTGAACAGTCCCCGTAGTGACAGTGAAAATGAATTCAATATGAACTCAATGAATGCATACTTGTTGAATGCCTGAATAGTTCTTTATGAATTCGTGATATGAATTCTTTCTGAAGATTGAGTTATTCTTCAAGGGTTCATTTTAAATTCAAACTATTCATAATGAATTCATGTTTACTGTCATAATGGGATTTCTTTGCGGGGATTTTTGTGCTGTATGGGTTGTGTCGGCGATTGTTTGTCGTGTCGTCCATTTAAAGTCTAATAAGTGCAATTTTTGCTGTATCTCGATATTATGTTAGCTCATATAGTCAAAGCGAAATGGAGTTCTATTACCCAATGGAAAAGCATGGAACATTGTTTAATGGGTAAATAAAGATCTCGTGTAATAATCTGAGAATAGATTTATTTGTCCAAACAAAGTCCACAGTGAGAATATAATGTTAACAATGAAATTCCAAAGGCAGTCATAGTATTCGCTGAATAAACGATGATGAATTACTATCTCATTCTCAACTCCGTTCATATATACAGGAGTTCTATGGCACGTAGATGCTCCAATCGATGGAGCAGTCGAGACGTTAAACCACTTGGCGAATTATGGAAAGAAGATTTATCTCATCTCTAATAACAGTACATTACCTGTCAATTATTTCTGTGAAAAAGTGAGGAAAGCCGGTTTAAAAATTAGCCCGGTGAGTGAAACGTTTTTCTCCTTGATTATTCAACAATTTCATGAAATCGATTGATTCCTATCAATTTTGATGGAGATATATTATACAACGACAGTGTTACCGTTGAAAATCTGTCACTTTTTGTTGATTGATGGATTCTATTAGAGACGAGAATATAATTGATAGTTCCATGAGAATCAGCCAATCGTGAAGAATTGACAGCTTCTGAACGGCAACAATGTCAACCCATTCGTTCCACTGTTTTATGGGTTTGAATTGTGTTTTTGCATCAGTATCGATGCAAGTCCGTCAAGTTTTAACCCTTGAGCCTTTAGCTCGTACGGATCTGACGGGATACGATATGGGAAAATATCGATTTTCAATATTTTATCGTCAAAATATGAGAAAATGATAATGCTATAAAGAAATAACTAGAAAAATTGATTGCAGATACGTACGACCATTCATGCACCATTCAAGGGCATTCACCTGAGGCAAAGTTACTAGATCTGTCCCTCTAGTTTTCTCAACTATTAATGAGCTCGATCGATTTTGATTAGAAGGTGTATCTTCTTGGGATGCATGTTGCAGTTGCTCATTATTTTCCATCTCATTCGTTCATTTCGGAGAGAACTGGGGGTAAAATTTGGAACTTCTTGAGGAGGTAGTGAATGTCCTTAAGGGTGCTATCAATGGTTCGAAGGTTAAACAGAGTTTTTTCTCTTCAGATAGTGCACTAAAAAAAATGTGTCAGTAACAGATGTAAACAGCACTTTGAGGATATAAACGAAACAAATGAATATTAATCATGAAATGAATGTGCCTGTTTAGGCACCGTTTTTGACGAAAATCGCTACCCGGGAAAAAATGAATTAGATCTGAAGAGATCAAATTAGATCTAATTAAATTCAATTGCATCTCTTTTGATAAAAAAACGGAATGCGGTAGATCTGCTGAGATCCAAATGATGTATCCATTTGGATAGCAATAGATCTACTTAAATCTCAGTAGATCTACGTGGATCAGAATAAAAAAAGCTGTGAACTGACGTAGATCAATTGGGATCTGAATAGATAAATTTAGATCCAGACAGGTCTGCTTAGATCTACGGAGATCTAAATACAAAAGGAGCTTTAATTTGTACTGAGGTCTGCGTAGATCTATCTATATCTACTTAGTTCCAGAGAGATCTACCGCATTCCATTTTTTAAATCTAAAAAGATCAAATTAGATCTCATTAGATCTCTTTAGATCTAATCCATTTTTTCTCGGGTATTGATACTCCCCAGTCAACAAAGTGCCTGAAAAATTCACGACTTCTCAACGACACGGAGCAACCGTTGTTGAGAAGTTGCTGGAAGGTTGCGTCGCCAAATGCGCAGCAGCACAAACATAAACTGATGGAGTAACACTGAAGCAACAGTTGTACTGCAATTTTTGCTGTCAGGGTTCCTTTTTATTCGAGGAGTCCCATTATAGAATCTACTTATCGCTATCAACGTTCATTAATTTCGTTTCTGTCCTCAAAGTGCCGTCTTGTTGGCATAGCAAACTAGAATGGTCACCATTGGTGCATTTTTCTAGGTTTAGAGCATAGAAGTACAAAGCCTACGAACAATGATCACTGGTGTGCTAATGGGCCAGGTACGGATGGTTCTGTAATATCGGTAAAACCACCATTCCTGGGCCTTCGAAATGCCTGTGGTCGTGTTTGCTGGGGTGCATTGAAGAACTGTTTAGAGAATTTCAAATTATGATATTTTTCATCCTTGTTCTCTACTTTTTATAGGAACAAATTATTATCCCTTCCAAAGTGATTGCTTGGTACTTGAAGAAAAATAATTTCCAAGGTGAAGCGTTCGTCATTGCCTCGAAAGCTTGTAAATCCGTACTGAGGGAGTCAGGGATTCACCTCGTGGATCGAGATGTGAGTACGTATTTTATTGAATCAAAGGTATTGTCCCTTAATTCACAAACCAGTCTTCTACACACGAATTACTAACGTTTTATTGCACCGCTGTTAGCGCAATAATGTCAGTGAAAATTTATTGATAAGCCGAGGAAAATTTTTCAGATCTACGTAGATCTAAAGCAACAAAAATACATGAGAATTTATAAAGAATTTTTCATGAATATATCCCGGATCATTGTGCTATATCAGTATCGAATCTATTCACTGTCCAGTACCTATAATACCTCCGAGCAATAAAACTGCAGAAGACACACGTTTCAGAAGATTCCACAGAACAATAATGAATAAATGAAGATCAAAGGTAAATTTATCATTGAAAAATTGAAGAATGATGGGATATTTCAATTTTCTCCCAGAGATTCGCCGTTTTTCAACTCAGCGAATGGCGTCGAGCTCAAGTGTGTAGCACACAATGCTTTTGAGTGAGTTGGAAAAAAAATTTGAAATCGTCAGATCTCGCAAACTACGCCTCAAAAAAATTCTTTTCATACGGGATGTTATTGCATTTCGACTGCAGAATATGCATTGGAACTGGGAAAGGGAAAGAAAACTCATTCTATGTACTGGTTCAATAAATTTTCAATTTCTCAACATGAAAATTATCAATACAAATTTCACTTATTGTGTCCATGAAATCATTCATGGAAGTACATAGAACACTTATCGATAACAAGGTAAAATTTTGTCATTGAATAATAATCGTTTCATTACAGTGCAATTATTGAATAACGAATGAATAAAACAAATTCCTCACATAGTATATATCAAAAATAGTCAAATTTCTCAATAAGAACAACACATTCGAAGTCTAATCTCTCCATAGCCAATAGACATTTCGTATCTTGCAATATCTTGTAGACGAATTCAAAGTGTCTCACGAAACTGTTACATATATCTGAGATGTATTATACTCTTTTCACGTCTAAGAGATGTGAAAGATGTCTAAAAGTTGTCCTTCAAGACATCTCCAAAGATATCTCTAAACAATATCTAAATATTTTGCATAAGACTAGTTGATAATATGTTATGCAATTGCAACGTTAACGTGATCAGATATGTGTTAGATTTATTTCAATGTAAGACTTGTTGCAGACGTCCAACAGATATCTAAACAAGTTGTACGAGACACTTCGAAATTGTCTCTAAGATATCTGGAGACATGAATTTTTATGTCGCTTCATCACTGGAGAATGCTTGTGACGTTTTGTTATCAGCTACCGCGTTGTTAATATTAATGATTTATAATTGAATAATTAGCCCTCAATAATTCCTCTGTCTCGTCGGATTTCAAGGTCCGTTCACGAGTGGGGAAACACGAGTCCCAGACCATTGAATCAAGTAAGAGAAGCAAATGAACATAGATTTATTCAAGGGTATTTACTTAGGACGAATGTGAAAATTTCTTTTTAAATCTTTAAATTTATCAGTAAAATATTCAAGTCTGTGAAACAATTTTTTTCATTGATTGTTTTCACAAATCCGGCTATCAAGCAAGTGATACCACACCAAAGAACTAAGAGATGATCAAGTACCGAACCCTGTGTTTGCACCTTCTTTTATATATTCATATAAATTTCATTCCTGTCTGCTGTTTGCGAGGCAGCGATACGCAACACCCAGCGTTTGACAGCAGAACTTAACAACCTAAAGCGGACACAGGGGGACGCAACTTCAATGAGTCCAATCAAACCTTATTTGCACGCCATCTCCTAAATGAATATTCATGCGAACTAAAAATGAATATGGCGTTCCGGTATACATGGATAACCTCAAAATTATTCTAGTTAGTTTCAATTTTGAAACATCCACAATATTCCAACAATAAAGCATTGAAGAATTCTAAAACCGAATTATCAGTTGGACTAATTCAGTTCTAGAGTTGTTTCTGATGCTTTATTGTTAAAATACTGTTGATTTTTCAGAATCCAAACCGATGAGAAATAATACTAAGGTTATGTGACTATACCAGACCGCCATTGCTGTTTTAGCCCTTGATCGACACGCCACCATGTGAACAAATATGACCGTAATCGAAATACGGTTTGAAGTCATCCTATAAAGTTGCATACCCCTGAGCGGGCACGCCTCTGGTGAAAATGAAGCGTATACACAAAGCGAGAAGGAAACGTATACGAAGCGAAAAACGTTTCAACTCCCTCTCTCTGGAGCGTATGATACCCGCTTGCTGGAAAGTCATCAAATCATACGCTCCGTATACGTTTCATAAACTTCCGATCCCGTTTCGCATATGCCCAGATAGAAAACCATGCCCTCAATATTTTGTAACATAATATGCCGTAAACATACTATCATAAACTTCGCTCAGATTGCAATGATGCATAAAATGTAAACATTATGTCTTCATTATGGTACCATCACCTCGTTTTGCGACCAATAACAATGCTTTATGCGGAAATACCTTGGTACCACGATGCAAACATTTCTTGGCGCGCATGTCACCATTATGATGGCATTATTGAGACATTTTTCTATCTGGGATGCCTATTCATACCTATTCTGACTTCAAATAACATCTTTCAGCAATCGATGTCAATGACGATCCATGGCTCAGTGGATAAGACCCTACCATAGTGAAAGTAACCGGTGCGATTCTCACCACAGGGTTCAATTTTTTTGTCTACATCTCTTGAATTTTTCCCGTTTCACATACTCTTTGTATCCCTTCCATGATTCCCTGATGACACCCTGATTCACTTCGTAACACGCAACGAATGTGAGCTAAATCAGGTTTTACTTTTTGATTCGAAAACGCTTCGCTCCAAAAAGTCCAAATACTGTTCAGTACACGGAAGAAAATGAAGAGTAACTGTTATTCTTTTGAAAGAAAAAATTATCCAAATTCCGTTGTTGCAAATAATAATCAATCCTTTGTTGTTCAGCCAAAAGTGGAAGAAGATAACAGAGTTGTGACATTGAAGGAAGTCCAAGATCGTCCATCCATCAAAGCTGTGATCAGCGATTTTGACGTAGAATGTAACTGGTCGAAGCTCGCTTTGGCTGTCTCTTGTCTAAATCGGGAAGATGTTATATATTTAGCAGGGGCCACTGATAAATTTTTCGTTTGTAGCAACAGTGCTAAAATCTTGGGTACGTATTCACGAATGTTTCATCGTGTACACGCAATACTCTTACTTACTGTTTGTTTTTTTTTCTTGAAGGGTCAGGACCGTTAACTGATATAATCAGTGAACAAAGTGGGAGGCAGCCAATACATTGTTCTAAGCCGAGTGAAGTATTGAAGAATTATGTTTTTGAAGAATGTGATGTGAAAGATCCACGTAGATGTATCATTATCGGTGACACGTAAGTTATATACAACTCCTGCCCTGGTAGAAATCACTCTGGTCATCCTCTTGACCTCGCGAGGCTTTACTAGGTCCTCGTGAGGGACTTGTGAGGCCTTACAAAGCCTTGTAACAGTCTAGAGAATGACCACACTGCAAAAACTGATGTCTTATTCTAAGATACTTTTGTGTGCTTTCCACATTCAAGTTTAATCGGTTTCGATTGGAAATTTTCATCCGTTAAATGCATAAAAATGAATGAGTAGATTCCACAAAATCTGATATCTGGTAATGGTTGGTTTCGACATCAGTGCTACTACAGTTGATATATAGACCAGACAAAATTCAATATAGCCTGTGAAATCACGTTCCAGAACTTGTTAGGCTATGTCCAGAATAAAACAAAAACCAACAAGAATCCAGTACTTCGAATTTTGGATCTGATTCTGCTGGACATTTTGAATACGAAAGCATGGATTTTCTTTTTGTTACAGAATCAATCACGATATGAAATTCGGTGTGATGTGCGGTTTTAAGAAACTCTTTGTCGGAAGTGGTTGTGACAATATTCAAGATGCATCATCTACAACCGATACTCGTCCCGACTATTACATCGCTAATTTTGGAGACCTTCTGCCTATTATGAAAAATTCCTCCCCTCTCGCGTCGAGTTGACTATTGGTATAGTGCTCAGTCTGGAACACAACAAGTATTGATAGTGTTATTTTTGATCTCAGTTAGTCAATTTTATGCTATTGAGGATACATTACGAGTTATTCTTATTGTTGTTCGAATGTATAAATTATGTGATTTATTGTTGTTGCGGATTGATATTCGTCGAGAATGCAAACTGTACTATAAAAAAGCACATGAATAAGTGGTGATTAATGCGAGGTTGGTGATATCTTCTTGATATTCGTTGCTTTATCTAAACTTTGTTGATGAAATTATTTGTTGAAATGAAAAATTATCGAGTACGGAAATACAAAAGAGTTTATATGGAATAAGAATATTGAATAAATGAATGTTGAAAAAATTGAGTTGTTTTCTGAGTATACAAATCTATCGAACCTCGTGAAATCTTATTGATTTACAATTTCGTATGAAGTTGAATGGAGGATGAAAATGAAGATTGTAGCGATACAATTCTCTTTGAATTCGTAAGTGGTATACAAACGGTCACAGTGAATAGATCGTGTACGGATGAAACTCGTGCATGCGTTTGAAACAATGAAATAATTGCTGTGATGTAAACAACGTGTATCGAAGAATGAAGTCTCAGTGACCTAATTTCGTCACTCATTTTAGTTCTTATAAATAGAACAATGGACAATTATCGTCGCATGATTCGCGAATTCATGTGAATGATGCGAATTAGCTAGGAATTAATACGATTTCAATGTTGGAATGATATAATAGGTATATGCAAACCTATTTTCTAAACCATTTCATGCAGGCAATAACAATCCTGGCTGAGGACAATTGGCTCATTTTGTCCCATTATTGAGCCACTGATTCAAATAATCAGTCGTTACATTTGAAATGTTTCAAGAATAGCCACTGTATTCTTGGAAGATTGGCAGGAGCGTCAAAAAGTGTTGATTATGAACAATTTTGTTGAAATTTTAAACATAAGTGCGTAAACATCCATGCTCAATAGAATACCCAGCAAACACGAATGCAGGCCCTTCCAAGGACCAGTGGCGGCCCTTCGTCGGCATCACAGGACCATCAGCGGCCCATTGAAACGCCAGTAATCATTGTTTATAGGGTAAGTGATGCTAATGAGCAATGGTTGAGTTTAGAATTTGTAAGGGCCGAAGACTTGTACATGACAATTGGCCTCAGTTTGACCCATGCTTGGCCCGATAGTGGTGCACACTGAAACACATACGCATGGCCACGGTGGGTGCCGCGGGTGTCATGGTACCCACACTAGCTCTCAGCTCTGGTTAAAAGAACCCATTGAGAATCTGAAAAATCAAATCTCAAGAGATTTGGTCAGAACATTGTCTGAGATTCAATAGGATTTGGTAAGAATCAATGGATTCTTCAAAGCATTCAGTTTGTGGTAGCAGTACCGATATCCCTATACTTCAGATAGCTATAACAGCTGAATAATATTGTTATGAAAGCAATATTTTGTCTTCATTATATCTTACATTCGTCTGAAAGATATCCTAAAACATGAATTCTCTTGCGAGGTATTATATGCTTAGCCGTTGGATATAAAATCGATGACATTCTTACAAATGATTGATGAATATTCACAGCTTTTCGAATGAATAGTGGCGCCAAAACTATCGTTGAATCTTTTCGATGAGATTGCGATATGATACTTCAATATTTGAATAAAACTATTTTGTATGATAATAATTTGCGGGCCAAACCATTTTCTTTTTTTGAGTTGAGGAATATTCTCTCAATTCCAACATTGGTATCATTTTAAACAGCTACAAGGCTGGAATAGTAGTGTGATCTCGTAGATGAATTTGGACATATGGATGAACATGAGAGGTTTCGATACATCTATAATATTAAGGTTACGTAATTCGAAGGTTCAAGCAACGAACACGTGCGTGCGGGTATATTTCATACGTATGAGTGATGGAAGTGAGAATGAGAGAAGGAGAAAGCGTATAGCGTAGAAGTTGTGTGGACTAGAAACACGGTTCTCTTGATTTTACCGATGTTTTGCTCTTGCAATCAAGTTTTGGGATTCATCATCACAGCACGAGAATAATATGTATCAAACTGCGGTAAGTTCGAATCAAATTCTTATCATCTCTTCATTCTCTTAAAAAATCGAATTGGTTTCCAAAATGTAATACTGAATACAATTATTGGGACAAGTCCGCGTTAATGAGTTTTTATTAATGCAGACATTGTGCGAGATTGCACGATATTCCCAAGAGAACATGAACGTTCAACAAAAGTTTGTTGAAACCTAAAATACAGCTATGGACTTGAACTTCCCCAATGAATAAAGAATTATCTACAAGATATCTTCAAGATATCTGAATGGATATTGAGGTAACTCAAAATTTTTTATGTAAAGTCATCTTTAAGATACATGGAAGATGTCTTATGAAACATAATCGGATCACTCAAAGATATCTTTTGAGATATCTTTCGAGAATCTTTTGCAAGATGGATTAAGAACAGACTCTCATTTTAGACACCTTTGGGATATCTTCAAGATATCTCAAAATTATCTCCGAAATATCTCAAAAATACGTTTAAGATTTCTTTGCGATATATCCAAGCCACCGTAAACAATGTCAATGCAAAAATAATAGATTGCAATTACCATAAACAAAAAAAGATTCATTTCGGAATTTTACTGTACTCTCCATCGCGGTTAGTATTCCAGGTATGCTTTTCCTGTCTAAGAAATTTTCATTCCTTGAAAGGAATTCGAAGCTACTTACTTAACCTATCACCTACCTAAAGAATCGGTCTTAACAGCTTGAGCTGAGGTGCCATATGATGATATTGTGGCTTATTATCACTCAAGGTCATAACGTTATACAGCTGGTCAAGTTTCCGTTCGTGGAAAACTGTACAAATTGTATTTCATGAAAAAGTCTGGAATTTTCGAGAAATGAATTCAATATATCATTTAATGTCGTACAGAAGCCGAATTTCAGAGAAAAATTATCTCCAAAATTTTCGTATGGAAAATATCTCGACTTCATAACTTTGAGATATCTGAGAGAGATATTTAAGATGTATTTCAAAGATATCTCAATTAAGATGTTTTGAAGACAACTCGTATCCATCTGAAATTCAGCATCCTACTCTCAGTTCTCAAAGTTATCTCAAAGATATCTTTACGATAAATCTTGAAGATATCTTTCTGAAGATATGGAACCCCTGCATCTTTCAGGTATCTTACGGAAGGTATCTTCGTTTCATAACTTGGAGATTTCTAGAAGAGATCTTTTAAATGTGTCTTGAAGATACTTATCTCAATTAGGATGTTTTCAAGACATTTTGTATCCATCCCAAATTCACCATCTCCATTTCATTTCTAAGAATGATCTCAAAGATACTTTTATGATACATCTTGAGGATATGGAACCGTTGCATCTTTTCGGTATCTTGCGGAAGATATTTTAATTTCATAATTTCAAGATATCTAAGAGAAATCTTTTAGATGTATCCCGAAAATCTTGAGGATATCTTTAAGATACATCTTGAATATATCTTTATGAAGATATGGCACCGCTCTCCTAGTGAAAATGATTTTATGCATGGTCACATATAATCCATATTTTGGCCCATCTACATAACTGACGTAAACGTAAAAACGGATGCGCAGAGACCGTATACGAGATCTGCGCGGCCGTTTACGTCTCCGTTCTCTGTTTTTCTGTTTATGTAGACAGGACCTTTTGATGCATATACGGCGTATATACGGTGCATATACGGACCGTACATGCATAAAGATTGACATATACAAGCCGTATATTCCCGTATATGCGCCGTATATGCATTGTTTGTGGATTAAATCTGGATTACATGTGTTCATATACTTATGAAACCCTAATGTATGCATAACTATATATGGTTTATATGTGGTCTTATATGAATCATTTTTACTAGGGTCATTTCATAACTTGAAGATTTCTCAAAAAGATCCTCGATATGTATCCCGAAGATATCTCAATTAAGATGTTCTTAAGACATCTTGTATCCATCCAAGAGCGTATCCAGGGGGGTCCAGGGGGGCCGGATTCCCCCCCCCCCCATCTATAATTTTTTCCTTCCTATATATCTATATATTTCGTATATACAGATATACGTCTTCAACGTAGTCCCGTCTCAACAAACAATTCTGAATACGTCCTTCCATCTCAATTTCGTTTCTCAATGTGATCTTAAAGATATTCCGACGATACATCTTGAAGATTATTTTGTGAAGATATCTGAAATGTATTATTTTCAAGACATTTATATTTATCGGGTCATTGAACGTTCGTTGAATGTAGATTTATAATAGCTGGAATCAATCTATTTGATCCGTGTACTCTTAGGGACCATCTGTAATTATTTCTGGATTTCCAACTCACGGTATGAAATCTGTTATTTTAAATTCCGAACTATTAATTTTGCTTTTGACTCCCCTGCTTACAAGATCCGATTCAAACCTATTAACTGATCAATCAGTATGAATCAGATTTTTATCTAGGAATTTCCCTAATTGATCTTATTCAACTCTGGCGGAAAAAATTTTGTTGAATGTTATTCACTTTTCGTACAAGGTTTCAATAAAATTCATTAAAATTCCATAAACTTCAATGGAAGGTCATAAATTTCGATAAAAGTTATTGAATTTCATGGACCCTTATTGAATTTTACCGAAATTTTGTTGAATTGAGTTGAATTTTGCTGATTTTCAGTGAAAACCGAACATACGAGAAATCTCACTCAATGGGACATAATTTAAAAATTCGGATCTTGGACATTCGAAATTCCTGATTATATCCCATTGGGTAGAAATTTCCTATTTAAACCGATTATATTTGAATAAGATGAAATAGGAAAATTCCTGGACAAAGATCTGATTCAAACTGATTGACAAGTTAATAAGTTTGAATTAGATTTTTGAAGCAGGGTACCACTCTTTTTGACTGAAAAATTCACTCTAGAATTGGAGTGGCTCTGAGTTTATAACCTCAAACCTTAGAGTATCACTCTGAAAGAGTGGACATTTCACTCGAAATTTCGACAGGTTCACTTTTGGCTGGCTAAAGAATGAAATACCACTCTAACAATTTCAGGGGGTACCATAATTAAAAGTCACGTAACAACTCATGGCTCCAGATATCTTTTAGTCCAATTCAACCCTAGTAACACACAATCTTCGTCAAACGTTCTGAGAATGTTTGCAGGACGTTTAAATATTCTAGAGACGTTCGGAGAATATTTTACGCACATTGGTGTTGCTTGGGAAGATATCTGACGCAACGTGTTTAGATGTCTTTCACACGTCTCAAACTTGTCGTACGTCTAAAACGGATCTGAAGTGTATATTATATACTCTAGAAATGCCTGAGATATCCAAAATATATCTCACCACGTTATATCTTCAATCTCGTCTACCATATATCTCAAAGCTTTCCGTACACTTCGAAGATCTGAAAAATATCTCAACATTGAAATTCTCCTTAGGATTGGACATCAAAAATCACAGTGACTTTGAGTTTCACTGTGGTTTTAGTATTCGGAACATACTTTTGGAGCATTCGTAAAAGCTCCTCTTCAGCCAACCGCGAACGAAGTAAGCAAAACATCTCTGACAATGGAAATTCAATATCCGTTGAGAATGCCGATGAGCTTCCGGAGAAAGGAAATAGCACAGGGGAAAAAATTATTCAATTACCAAAATTCAAATGGACCAAAGTTGGTCGGGTGCAAGAGTTATATTTTTATCCTTTGAAATCGGGCCGAGGTAAAAGTCTCTCGGAGTGCGATTTTACGGAATACGGAATTAGCTTGAAAGATCCAGGACGCTTGAGATTGCACGATAGGTAAGTGCGAAGAGAAAAGGAAGAAACAACAAAGCACCATCATTATTCATTATCCGTGAAATGTGAATCTTCTGAAGGATGTTTTTAGTGTACAGCGAGGACAATCATAGATTTCGAACAGGGAGAAATTATCCAACATTGATTCTAGTCAGTTTGTCAGCCGTGGATGAATGGAAGGTTAAGCTGGAAGCCATAGGTATGCCAAGTTTGATCTTTAGGATTCCTGTTATCTCGACTGAAAGACCGAAAGCTGTCGAATGCACTTTATGGTGGGGTGAACGAGTTGAATGTATCGATTGTGGCTCTGAGCCTGCTGAATGGTTATCGAGGTATTTATTGTTCACTTTGTAATCAATTTTGAGCAGTTTTACTTATTTTCATGGTCAATGACCAAAATATACTAAGATTCAAGATAGATAGATAGCATCAAAAGACACTCTGTGAATCTGAATCAGTTAACAGTAACGGAAATCAGTGAACTTTCACAGGCAATTGATGCTGAGTTCCACTCAGTTCTTTTTATTCATTCAAATTCACAGAGTGATTGAGTTAACGTGTCTGCACTAAATACATGATTTCATGAATTATCAAACTAAAATTTATCGATACTGAGAAGTGTTCCATGCTCGTTTATGTCTTCATACCTTGTTTCAAGATTCTTAACTGGGACAAATTCTGGGCTTCGCCTGGGATGCGCGATTCATCAAAGAAGAAATATCATGAAAGGACCGTGGGAACCATTCACCAAAGTTTATGATAAAATTAGAAATGAAGATACCGTAAGTGAGTTATTTTCATCAAAGCCACTCATCAGAATCGCGCCCGGGACTTTTTGTAACTTTATAACAATTATCAGGAATTCGTGAAAATTTCATCATTTTCACTAGAACTCATTGACCAGATTTGTGAAGTTTTGTGGTACAAAATCCGCAATTTTTCAGTAAATGTACTGAAATGTTCCAGTTCCAAGACGCAGTGAATTCCCAGTGTTTTCTTTACGGCGAACGCCCGTCAAAATTGTAACAGACCTCTCTAAAATGGAATACGGAAGTTTTGTTACATTCTGGGAGGACTTTTAAGGATCTGTCGAGACTTTTGAATAACTTTCACCGCATTTCGAAACCCGACTAATTCTTGACAAACTTTTGACGGACTTTTAACGTACCCTCGAAAGATATTTGGTTAACTTTTGAAGGACTTACTGAATGCGAAACGAATATCAGATATTTGGATTAGCTCACTTTCTACCATCTTTTATACATGATTTCCATATTTAATCTGAATAATTGATGAATTTTATGTATGAAAATTAGAAAACGTGAGCTAATCTATCAAATTTGATGCTTTCGTATTCAGTGCCCTGAAACTACCCCAATCTAAGATATCTTCAAGATATCTTCGAGATATCTTTTTGTTTATTGGATCTATTCTTACGAATTGGAATCTGGAAAACAGCGGGAAACAAAAAGTAAATCATCATTGGAAATGACGACCTAACAGCACTCGAAGGTGTTGAAAATGTTCTAATGTGTTGAGACCGTACAAACGTGTTAAAAACATTTTTAAAACGTTTTAAATACATTCAAGGCACTTTGTACTGTTGGGGTCCTAATAAAAATCATAAGTTCAACTGATACTGGAAAGTTGAAGTCTATTGGATTTCCATCTGCACAACAATATTTAATTTAACTTTCAAATACATTTTTCCAGGGTCTATTCTCTGATCTTGCGAGCTACATGCTAATGACTTCTGAATCCCTAGAAGATCTCAACCGAAGATTAGAACGTCCTGTCTCCAGTTTACAATTTCGTCCTAATATAGTGGTATCGGGTCCCCCACTATTTACGGAGGATAACTGGGACTGGATCAAGATCGGGGATGAAGTCATTCTCAGGAACGTTAAACCGTGTCCAAGGTAAAAAGCCTGACCTTCATTCCGTTGAAATTGTTGATTCAACCACTTGCCCCTATCCTCGTTGAGCGAACAGGCTAGCCGCTGTCTGAATTCCTTGGAATGAAAATCCACTTTTGAGTGAATTAACACTCTTGGTGTGAAGATTTCATTCTTATAAAAGGGCGGAATTTCACTCTGGGAGAGAGAAAATTTACTCTTATGAAGTGAAAACCCAGTCTTTAGGAAGGGGGAATCCAATTTTCACTCTTCGACAGTGAATTGTTCACTCCAAGAAATTTTGAGAGCGAATTAGAAGTAAGATTATCTGGCTCATCGATCGCTGGGGTGTCAGTTATTTCTTCTCCCCTGGTATTACCATTGCCAGGGAGGAAATTTGAAAAGCGAACTAATCAGTCAACAATTTGAATCCTTGTTTCTGTTATTTTCTGGTTTGCATACGATATCTTGATTCCCAATAAACTAAGATGTGAATTTGTGAATTAGATGCTCAATGGTAGGAGTGGATCCTGAAACTGGAACGACGAACGCAGAACCTATGAAGACTTTGAGATCGTGAGTATTCTATTCACTCTCTACCCTGGCTAAACAAACCCATTCATTTCCATTAATCATGCAGATTGTCGATTAAAACCCATTGAATTTGGATCAGAAATCCACACTTTCAATTGGAATGAATGGGTTTTTTTTTAACTAGGGTGGATCTCGTAAAGTGGAAACCCACTGGTGAGGAGTGAGATTCCACTCCGTAAGAATAAATGTTAACTGTCGGAGTGAGAGTTTTACTCTCATGAAGGGTGGAATTTAACTTTTCAAAGTCAGTTCAATTTCACTTTGACAGAGTGAAAACTCACTCTCAGGAGTGGAATACCACTCTTGTTGGGTGTGCAGAACCTGTGCTTGGTGGAATTTTCACTGCAAGAGATTGAAAGAACATGTATTACATTCGAGTTTTTGTTTCAGCTTCCGAAAACAGACTGATCCGGACAGAATTAGCGTTGACGGTAAAGCTCCGGTGATTGGGATATATTGCGGATTGTATGTAAGTGGAGCAGTAAAAGTGAACGATGAAGTATTTATCCATGTATCGGAGAGCGGGCACACTGATTGAGATCACAAAAGAAGAGGATATCACTCAAAAAACACTTAATTACTCTCATTTGTCATAGAATTCGTGGTAAAAACGAAGTGTAACAAAATACATTTGCGATGCATTCCACGGCGCGAAATACCACTCCAGGTACATTTGGATGAACCTCGCATTGCACTGTAACTACAGTGTAACACTTTATTTTCACCAGGGATTTTGTAACGTTTCAAAACTGAAGTGCGCGCCAACGGCGTTCAACCGGACCTAATTCAACGAACAATTAGACCCCCAATGCCTCTAGCTCGCCGGATCCAAGGTTCAGGAGTAGGGGAACGCGAGTTACAGGCCAATCAATGAACAAAATGAAGTTGAATTTAACCAATTGAGAATGGTGATTTATTATGAAAGATTATTCAATAAAACAAACATTAATCAGAAAAGGTGATTATTCACTATTTACAAGCTAACCTATTATTACGCGCATGCGTGGGTCGAATCTTAATGATTTTACAAACCCTTAGACAATATGATACCAAAAAAACAATTGTCACGAATCAAGATTCGCCTAGTTACTTCTAGGGATGCGCCAATCAAAATGCTTTTAGAGCAATTCGGCTATGAGAGCCGTTAATGAGCCTACTGCGGGTGCGTGACGAAGACCCTAATCTAATTGGTCCGATTCAGAATGTCCCTTTCTCGGCCACCATCAACCCTAAGCTACCTAACAGAAGCAAGTACCCTACTTGTCTTCTGGCGCTCTGTTTTTAGGCTTTAGGATGACTCATGTACCAAGAGCTGTTTGAATTGTGGTTTCAGGATGACCCATTCACCGAATGCACCACGAAGTAAGATTATCTTACAAAGATTATCTCACGGAATGCACAAAGCCGTGACAACAGCTGATTCTTTCCCAAAAGCCGTAAGAACAGATATTTTTCGAATACCACCCGTAACGGCAGTATCGGACACTTGTTCCCTTTCCAAAAAGGTGAGTTACCTTTTACGGCACTTTGTACAGCAGGCTGCGTTAGGAGAACCAGAGTGCTGGTTCACCGACCAGGCACCCCTACATATACCCGGAGAAAGTTACGCTTGACTCTGTGCAACGCCATGAACCGGGTCTCCATCGTGCAGTTCGGTTTCGTACTACTGATTCCGCTGGGCAGGGTGTGGGTAGCGGCGGGCCGCGCGATATACGTCATGCGTTCGGTCAAGCATATGTTTGCATGAGGGGTCCGAGCGCTCCGTCGGATGGCGCTACTATGTCCTTTTGCACGCACCCGTATTATTTACTTCATTAAATATCGCTATTCTCGCTCTATTTATGCTCTGTCAGAGACAGACGTTTGTCCAAAAATAGTGACTTGTCACAATTTTAATAAATAAATAAAGAAAAAGTACAATATATCTGACTCAATGAAATTGAAGATGGGCTGGCGGACACATTTCGAACACAACAATTTTCAGATCAATGATATTTCCGTATATTCAAAATTTGTAAGCGTTGTTTTATTGTATTCATTCATCTCAAATATCGAATAGGCTCAAATTTCATGGCAAATACTCACGAAAATCTTCAAAAATGCAACCTGCGCGAGGAAAAGTATTTCCCCATCTTGACGTTATGAATTTGAAGTGTTCCTTTTACAGATATAGAATTTGATAATTTCTTCAAGGTTTTTCTAAATATCTTCCTAGCGAAAAAGTTTCACATAATTTCTCATATGTTTCAGTATTTTTTCATATTTCATATCATTTCTCATATATTTTCATAAATGTCATAAATTTTCATAATTTCTCAAGGAATTGGAACATTTAGTATGAGAAATGTTTTCCCATAATAAGTCATAATTTCTCATAAATGAAATCATATTATTTCATATATTTCCATAATTTCTCATAAAATTACAGAAAATTTTTCATAAGTATAATGATGACTATGAGATATGGTTTTTCATAAAAAGTCATGATGTTTCACAAAAACTCATAATTTCTGATAAAAAAAGTTACAATTATTCATAAATAAAAGTGGATCATCATATAATTTTCTAATTTCTCAAAAGAATTGCATATATGTCTTAATTTCTTAAAAATTTCATACAGTTCCTTCTCGCATCCGTAAAGACGAGAAGGATAATATGAAATATCAACACGTATGAAAACATAGAAGCTTGCTGAAGTAACTGATCCAAGTGATCCGAATCACTTGGATTAGCTACTTTGGAAGGTTCCATGGCGTCTTATCAAAACAATAAATGATACATCTTATGTGACTTTATGAACATATGTTTTGGAGAGATTATAAAAAATTTGGAAATTTTAAGAGGGAATTGTTTTTCTTATAACAACACCTCTTTTTTCGAGAAATGGTGAGATTTTATTCAAAATTTATGAACTTTTATGAATATGCAACCAATTGCGTGGAAACTACGAATTTCTACGAAGAACTAAGATCATTATCGCTCTCAGTTTCGTTTATCGAAAAAATTATCAAATCAATAAAATCGATAAATTTATCTATTTGAAGTACTTGTACTTGAAAAGGCGTAGTTTTATCGTAATTTTGTATTTTTTACTTTCGGCGTAGATTGTTATAAAAGGTAGTAATTTTCATCCATTCTTAAAATTATAACTTGAAAAGGCATAAATTGTAATTATGTACTATTGCTTTGGGCGTTTATTTACGTGATGAGTGGTAGTTATGAATAATTTGAAGTATTCGAGCGTGGAAAGTTGTAGTTTTCTAATCAATATCGAAGCACCGTAATTTACTACGCCAATCTACAGATGTGTTCGAAACGGCGGACTTAGGAGTAGGTTTGGGCGTAATTTGTCGTAGGTTTTGGCGTAAAATGGTGTAGTTCTTGGCGTACTTCGGCGTAGATATATTTCCACGAGGGGATGTTCCAAATCCTTGAGAAATTATGGGATTTTATGAGAAAATTATGGAAAAAAATTATGAAAAAATATGAGAAATTATGAGAAATTTTTTCGCCAGGGTTCCAAGTAAAATACTTGGATTCGCGAAGATTTTCATTCCCAACATTGGTTCGTCAGAAATTGAACGCATTCAACTGTTTATAGCGACGTCCGTTAGTCTTTGAAAGTGGGATTGATAATTTCATCATTGAGAGATTATAAACTCGAAAGCTGTAATTTCATGGGGCGTCGAGCATCGAGCGTCAACATTAGAAAGAAAGAGAGGTCACACAGTTCTTCTCTTTCCTTCTAATGTTGACGCTTGATGCTTGACGCCCCATGAAATTACATCTGAAGAGAAAATACATGATATACAAGCGTCTTGACAAGTACAACACGAGACACAATTCTATGCTTATCCGTCTTACGCACGACGAGTGAGATAAAAGAATAGATTCCGTTTAAATTTGAGAGATACCCTGTACATGCGAAGAAAGGGAGAGAGAGAGTCTTATGTGTGGTCATAACGACTCGGTGCTCTCGGTGCGCAGTCCAAATCTTACCATTGAATGATGGTATTCAATCATCGTTGTCTCAGTTCCGCTCCTGTTATCATGTGGCTTTATGTGTGGGTATTGTTTTCTGCTCCCCTCTTCAGCTCCAGTCAACAGTTGAAATCGGATAGTGAGTATTTTGGAATTTTTATGTTCAACCTGTGGACGAATTGTCATTTTTTTCCTGTATTCTGAAAAAAAGACATGAAGAAAAAGTATTAAACTATAGGAACATTTTGCTGGAGGAATATATCGAGAAAAGAGTATGTTATTCCCACATAGCAACAGAGGTTATGTCGTTCCAAAAGTATTCTAAAAGATATCTTTAAGATGTCTTATGCAACATGAAAAGAACGATTTAAGAAAGATCTTTTCTCAAGAACAAATCTTTCTCAAATCGTTCTTTTCATGTTGCATAAGACATCTTAAAGATATCTTTTAGAATACTTTTGGAACGACATAACCTCTGTTGCTATGTGGGTTGTTTGTAAACACTAATCTGAATCGTTCCTTCATATAAACGAAAGATATTTGTAGGATTTGATAAGAAATATAAATATTTTTGCATTCAAATTTGACATGCAAAAGAATGTGCATACACGGAGAGAAATTCGGGGATATTAAATCAACGAACTCAACAAGATTTTGCTTCTCGCAACTGACGTGAAGCAAAATCAACCGATTGGTGATTTTCTATCACGAACTGTATGCTTTTCGAGCATCGAACTGCTTGATTTTGAATCTTCAACTTCACGGTGAAATACAGGGGCCTTCAACTCTATAGGATGACCCCGAGCCACATTTTAATTACGGACAAGTATTCCATCAAGGTGGCGCTTTGATCGTATTCAATCGAGGTAACCTCAAAATTATGCTGACCAATTTTGATTTTGGAATATCAATAATAGTTCAACAACAAAGTGTGAACAAAAATTCTAAAAACAAATTATATGTTTTAATATATAATATGGTTTTAGAATTTTGTCATTTTCACACTTTATTCTTGAAATATTATTGATGTTTCAAAATCAGAATAATTTTGAGGTTATCCTGCTACACAAGGCCACCATATTGATTTTTAGTTCACATCAAAGTATTCCGCTTAGAGGGCGCAGAAATCAGTGCAAATTTATTTTACTTTTATAACGTTGAGTTGTACCCCCCTGGTGAAATAATATCACGGGATTCGAGATTTATGCTCTCCGATGTTGTGATGTTTTTTCACGCCGTTCGAGATACAAAATCATCTAATTTCGAGATAAAAAATCACACGAAGCTCAGTGATTCAATATCTCCAAATTTCTCTCCGTGTACACTGGAAAAAATATTTATTTGTCCTCTCTTCATGAAACATTTATTTGTAGAAATTGAATATTCAATTAGATGCAAAACATTGATTACTTGTGGCGAATAAATTATTTATTTGGGGCAAGCATTCAATTATTCGATTCGATTGAATATTCCATTAATCCTAAGAAATATTTTATAGAGAGAGGACAAATGAACTGATTTGGCGGTTGTCAAATAAGTATTCCAGGATAATCAAACTGTTGTTTTTATGCCCATCCTACCAGTGAATGTGAATTTTTGGGTGTGGTGTTGAAAATTATAGAATGTCAAAAAAAAAATTCGTCCAGGTTATTGGATACAATATGTTTGCTACGGTATTCTAGGATTTCAAGACACTTTAGGACACTTGCACTCACAGAATGCAACAGAAATCGAAGGATTAATCGGAAGATTACTGGGGAAGGAACGAATTGAATTATTCTCTTGGCGAGTAGATCGAAATGTGAGCCCAGTTGTTGGAAAAGATGCTTTCAAGGTAGGTTTGTTTTAATCTCTACATCCTTCAATCACATTTTAATAAACATGTCATCTGAAACTTGTCCCAAAGTGGACAATTTTCCCCTGAATATGGCAGGAGCAAGGTATCCCCAGGGACTCCAATGTTCTATCATAATTCAGACTTTCCTCACTTTTGAGAAGATTCAACCAATCGGGCTTAATGAGACTAGAGCATGGGGAGTGGGGGAAGGGAAAGTCAAATTTCGCGTGACTTTTCCTCAAAAGGTACGTAATTAATAAGAATTTTAATTGAATAATAATGAATTACGTACTTGGGATTGCGCATTGCCACCCCCTTTGAATTTCCCAATGATTTCTGAAGGCTGAAACATGAAATCGTGAAATTTGTTGACGTTTAGAATTTTACAATTTCATTTTCCAGCCTTCAGAACCCCGCTCAAAGAATCTCATTCAATCGATTGATTCTTATTAATTTCGATGCAGAAAAATTATTCAAATCCATTGAGAATCAATTTCTAATGAGCTTGAATCGGTTGTCTGCATCGAAATCAATCGGTTCAATGGGATTCCTCAAGCCAGGAAATCATTGGGAGAATCAAAGTGCGCGGCTTTGCGCAACGCTGAGTACGCAATTCATTATTATTCAATCACAATTTGTATTAATTACGTACCTTTTGAGAAAAGTTCACGCAAAATTTGACTTTCCCCTCCCCACTTCCTCATGCTCTAGTCCCCTTAACAAACCTTCAGGAATCTGATTGGATAAAATTCAACTTGCTTTTTCCGAGGAGCAAACCACTCTAGAATCAGCGGCACAACGTTCAGCGTTTTACGAATTTTTTTCTTCACCGGTCCCATGCAGCACAGGATGTCTCAGTAATGTCTTAGAACATTGCTACAACGTTGTAATGTCTCTGTAATGTCGTAACGATATTCTGGAGATATTTGTGCTGTGTGGGGTAACTTTGGTATCCTCTTAAGCGGTTAATCCCAACGACGGTCATGTCTCAGTGGATAAAACCCTCATCTGCCATGGTGAAAGTCATCGGTTCGATTCTCGCTATGGGGTGCAATTTTTGTATTCAGGTTTCATGAATTTTGCACGCTTCTCTTGCTCCAATTCCCCCTTCACATACTCTTTGTAGCCCTCTCATTGGAGCTCCGTAGTATACTTTTCATCAACGTTTCGGTTACTCTCCAGCCTAACCCTCGTTTATTCTTCCTTCCCGCTTCCATTTTCACCAGGGGTGGGTCCCACTTAACCATTTGGGGTACCATTTGGGGAATCCTCAAAAGGGCATCTTTTTTAGAATCCTTCAAGATATCTCTGTGAATGTTCCGGAGGAATTCCTCAAAATCATTGTCTGGAATACAGGATTTTGGACTTAAGAACAGTCTCTTCAATACCCGAGAAAAAAATATTAGATCCAATGGGATCTAAATAGATTTCATCAGATCTAAATTTTGGCAAGAATCTCTATAAATCTGTTTATATCTACTTACATCTGAAAATTTCAACTTGGGCAACAATCTTTGGAGTCTCCTGATATCCACTCACTTCCAAAGATTCCGATTGTGCAAGAAAAATTCCAAAAGATTTCCGGAGATCTCTGTGGATCTGCGTAGATCTTTTTTTGCCAAAATTTAGATCCAAGAGATGTACATATATCTCAAGAGATCTACCTAGATCTCAGTAGATCTCATGTTTTTTTTTCGGGTACTCACCCATCCGTTCAAGGATTTTGTGATGAATACTGTAGAGACTGACATTTTTCATGCACAACCATATGAAGTAAACAAATCAATCAGAATCACGATATGCTTAGTTCAACTAACAATACATCCAGTTAAAATGACGATGTGATCCATTCTAGTAACCAGATTTTGCTCTGTGTCTAAGTTTCACCAGTTTTCTCACCGCATCAAACGTTCAATGTGGATGTTTGGTCCATAGCAAATCCTTTTTTGCTGTATTTTATGCATCCTTGTAACCAGGGATTATAATATTCCTTATATTTTAGCTGGGAAAAACTTCATCCGGAAAGATTGATATCGTTGGAACATCTGGTGTTGCCATTGCTTGGGGTCTACATTACTATTTGAAGAATTTCTGCGGTGTGCACATTTCTTGGGATGGTTCACGTATCGAACTTCCACAGACGCTACCTGACGTGCAAATCACTATAGTGGCCAACGACAGGTTTGTACTGCAATCTAAACGAAAAAAAGATCGGTCAAATTTTAGTTATTGCAACCAGGCCTGATGGAAGAGTGGGAGGAGGGGGGAGTAGGAGACGGGATATCTCAACCCGAGCTCTAAATCTCCTGATAGCGCTGATTTTCACTCTAAGCTTCCCAACAGCTAGAGTTTCAGGATGATATCTACTTAGAATTGGAGGCCGTAAATTATTGCCCTTAGGCCTGAATTCTTTCTCTTTTGCCCTAATTGCAACCCTAACAGCACACCCACCACCCCAACAGGACACAAACCTCCCAGTTTAAATTTACGTCCATTGTGTGTCATTCCACGTTCATGGGACGTTCATTGGACTTCCATTGGAGATCCTGTCGTATCTCCATGGAGTCGAACGTAGGCGATGGAGACATCGATGGGCGTGCAGTGAGGGAACTAGATATTTCACCATAAATAGGATAATTATTTTCTCCGCAACAACAGCTAAAATTTTGCACTGAAGCTACAAATTTAACCTCATCGGCCCACATAGCACAAATGTCTCAGTAATATCCTCAGAATATTCTGGAGACATTGTAATATTGTCAGAATATTCTGGAGATATTACTGAGACATTTGTGCTATATGGGAGTTGATGTTTAACTGTCAGAACTACAACAATGACTGTACTTCTCACAGCTAATTCATTTTTTCACGTACAAGTTAAATACCGTAGTAACGGTGGAATCATTGCACTAAAAGAAAAGCACCTAACAGCGGTACTTAAAAGTCTAGTTGTCTGAACTATGAATAGAACAGTTCATTCCACGTGAATGAAAAATCTCGCTGTGACAAACGGAATTTATTTGGTTCAACTGAATCTCAATTCAGAATAGCTACATTTCCTACTCATGCAATATTCAACTCAGTCCTTTTCTCCGTACATGATCCCTGATGATGTCTTGATAACCCCACCTTGACGTTATCAAGAATCACAATGATGTCATTAGGACATCATCGTGACTACAGCGTGTTTCTCATGAGATATCCAAACGAATATGCCAGATTCTGCAGTTCATTGAACCCGTAATCATGTTCAATTCAATTTCTGATTGTTCATAGGTTCAGATACTATCAGAATGTTTGCACATTTGGGTACAGTTCAGTGTGGTGGCAATGGCGTCAATGGGAAAAGAGCATCGATTGGATGGCTCTGAACGGTATCAATTTGGCTCTCGCATTTACAGGTCAAGAAGCTATTTGGCAAAAAGTGTACCGTGAATTCAATTTAACGGACGACGAGATTAATGAACATTCCGGGGGACCAGCATTTTTACCATGGTACACCGATGTTTGATAATTCAAGTAAAGATACAGAATTTCAAAAAACTACTCGAAATTCAGACTGATTTTGTCCTGATTTTAGGTCAAGAATGGGAAACATGCGAGGATGGGGCGGCCCTTTAACTCCAACTTGGCATAACTATACGGTTCATTTGCAGCATCGAATTCTCCAAAGGATGCGTGGTTTTGGAATGATACCGGTATTACCAGCGTTCGCTGGCCATGTACCTAGAGCCTTCGCAAGATTATTTCCATCTGCCAATATGAGTAAAATTGATCCATGGAATAATTTTGAAGACAAATATTGTTGGTGAGTACTCGACTATCCAGAGAACAATACATTTCAGTCATCAAGTGTGTTTTATTGAAGGATTTTAGTACGGCCGAGTCCTTAGCTATTGTGAATCAGTGTTGCTACCACTGAATTCCAGACCGAGACCGTTTTTACCCTCTCCATCGACCGCGTCCCCTTTCTCCCACCATGCGGATTGAGTCGGGCGAGCGAGAGAGAAAGAGTAACTATCACACTCTCGCTCGCCCGACTTAATCCGCATGGTGGGAGAAAGGGGAAGCAGTCGATGGAGAGGGTAAAAACGGTCTCGTTCTCGAATCTGGCATCATTGTTGTGATTGGCTTCTTTCTCGAAAACGATGGGATCAAATCGAATAGACTCAAAAGTATTTGCATATCGTTTTCAATTCACTGAATGTCAATGCTTCTGTTCGTCTTGAATTAGTCATAGATTTTTTATTTCTTATTATTTCAACTTGTTTCGAGCAGCTGTTGTGAAGCATTATATCTGTTTTTAGATTGAGGTTCCAGATTGGAGCCAGGGCTCTTATCGATTGCCTGTGAAATGTCGACACTCAGACGACAAATGACTTTTTTCATATCAAAGCTTAAGAGGATACCATTGGTTACCACGTGAGCAAGTTTTTTCTACCAAATTACTAAAAACTGAATTGATGAAAATTTCAGATTTTTTCATGAATTCAGTTTCGAGTAATTTGGTAGGAAAAAACTGTGCTCGGTCGGTACGCTGGTATCCTCTTAAGAGTATACGAGCGCATATGTGGCTCAATCTGGTCGCATTTTTTGCAGACAAAAATACTTGGAATCGAACTTACGAAAAGGTCTGAAATTTTCAGGCATGTTATTTTCAAAGTTTAATCTAGGTCTGTACTCCTAATCATCCCCGAAAATTTCAGACCTTTTTATGAGTTCGGCTCCAAGTATTTTTGTTTGAAAAAGATGCCACCAGATGGAGCCACATATGCGTTCGTATCCACTCAATGAGATACCAGCGTAGCATCCAAGTAAAGAATTTCTCTGCAAGATTTCTCCGAACTGAACTCACGAAACAGGCTCAAATTTTCAGAGTAAAATCTTTGATACTTCGGAACTTGCGGTGAATAGCCCGAATTTAAAATCTCGGAAAAAAATTATCTCCTATCGACTGAAGAAAAGAACTTTTTTCAGCCGGATTTTGAAATTTGGGCTATGTACCGAAATTTTCCAAGAACTAAAGATTGTACCCTGAAAATTTGGGACTGTTTTGTGAGTTCAGTCCGGAGAAATTTTGCAAACAAATTTTTCACTCGGATAGTACGCTAGTTTCCCTTTAAGAGGATACCAGAGTTACCATCGGTGCACTTTTCTTGCACTAGAATACTTGAAACTGGACTCATAAAACAATCTGAAATTTCCAGGGATCATTCTTTGAGACCTAATCTAGGTCTGTACAGAGCCCAAATTTTGAATTTCGAGACAAATTCTTTTTTCAAAATTCAGAATTTGGGCGTTGTACAGACCTAGATTAGGTTTCAAAAAATCATTCCGGAGTTTATGTTTTCGAAACGAATTTATGAATTAATGTTAAATTTCAGTCCTTACTTGGTCGATCCAACGGATCCAGTGTTTGAAGAAGTCGGGAAGAAGTTCCTACAAACGGTACGACATTTTTCTTACGAAGAGAATTATTTATTTACTTAAAATGGTGGATATATTGCGAAAGGGTTTGGGTTCAGAACAGATTCCAAATCTTGATAAAGTGAAAAATAACTGGAGATATCATTTGGAAATCCAAATATCGTGAAGATGATTGTAATTATTTGTAACCTCTCCTGGAGGTTTCCAAATTTTCGATTCTTTTCTCAACGTCTCAATCATGTCCCAGGTGTATCAATCAATTATTTGAATTAATTCACAGTATATCAACGAATTCGGCACTGATCATGTTTACAACTGTGACACATTCAACGAAAACACCCCACTTCGTACCGAATTATCTTATTTGAGTGCCGTTGGCCGTACAATTTATCAAATAATGAAAAGCGTTGATCCTGAAGCAATATGGTAAGTGCATTTGGTTATTGAACAATAGTTTGAAAAAGTATTGAGGCAGCAAGTTGTTTTGCAAGGTTGATGCAAGGATGGCTATTCGTACATGATTTATTGTTCTGGACCAAGCCAAGAGTGGAAGCGTTTTTAACATCGGTACCGACCGTAAGTAAATTCAAATTTAAATATGAAACCTCCTCCAGTGGAAAAGGGTTACATATGCTCTATATATAATTATCGGATCTTATATGAGTATTATTGGGATTTATATACAGTCATATATAGTTATAAGTATATGGAGCTATATATGCTTCAGATATGGCTCATATATGTTTCTCCAGAATGATATATGGGACATATATGTTTGATTCCTATCGGGATAACTCTATTACTTTCTACATCTTGTAAAGATTTTCAAGAAAATGCGGAAATACAATACCGTACAATTGAGTCTAATTATACTCTTTTTTTTTAGGGTAACATGTTGATTCTGGATCTCCAATCAGAACAATTCCCACAATATCAAAGATTACAATGGTATTTTGGCCAACCGTTCATTTGGTGTATGTTACATAACTTCGGAGGCACTCTCGGCATGTTTGGTTCAATGAATATAATAAACACGGTACAATCAGATGAATTTTCCAAACTACTAACATTAATTTTCTAAGGAGACTATCTTAAATATTCACGTCCGTTGTACTGCAACTTTCACACAAAAACTTATATTTCGACATGATCCACCAGACGAATCTAGCAAGATAGGAACTTTCTTTTGGAAATTCCTTGCCCTGAGTCTCTTGACAGATCATCCCTTCATAATTTTATCGTATAACATGTTTATTCATGCTTAATCAGAGACAATTGCACCTCTCTTCATTATGTTCTAGACAGACAAGGACGTAAATCTGAACGTAATGAACGGAAGGCTGAGTAGAAGATGAAATCTGAATTTTACGGAATCTTCCGTTCTGTATCTTCACGTTGACGTAACTTGTATGTTCAGGCTTCTACGCAAATCCCGTTTCAATTTATAATGTTGTAATCATAAACCTTCAAGGACTTTGAAGAAGTAATATGAATATTTTTCAACTTTAATGCTGAGTGTGCAGAACTCACACCTGAATCAAGAGAAAGAGGGAAGCTCAGAGGCGCAGTAGCCCCGAGCCTCGCTTACCGAGAGCTTCATTCGAGGAATTCACATCCCAGATAGCCACATGACGCTCATTTGTATTTTATTTGCATCACGTCTTGACGACAAGACATATGCAAACAAGGTTTGCTGTATAATACGTGATGTACGGGATTATGCATGCTTATGTTCATATTATGTTCATCACATCTTATAGTGTTAGGTGATGTACAAGCGTGGCTATCTGGGATTAATAACAAAAACTTTGAGATATTCTTTCCTGACGCCTTTTACCCTACTCAGATAGCAAGTTAACCTTGCTGCAATGTTGCCAGGCAAACTTGTGACAAGCGTACAAAATCCTTGAAGCAGAGTTCTAGCAGCCTTACACTGACAAGGTTGTTAATAACACGTCATAAACAATCGAATGACAAGTCTGGCGAGCTTATTTCTGTCATTGTATTTGAAATTCAACCTGAACTTGCAACAAATCAATCCCTATTAATTCAAACATATTCCTATTTCAGAGAATCTTCGAAGCACGGAACGTTAAGGGAAGTACAATGGTGGGAAGTGGACTCACTATGGAAGGAATCTTCCAAAATTACATAATTTATGAATTCATGAATGACATGGCGTTGAATAAGAATCCTATCCGAATCATTGATAATTGGTGAGAGATTTGAAAGAATATTTCGTATTTCATGATATAAATGTCACATGATGAAAATGTCCTACAGATACACTTCATTATTGAATAAAATTCAAATGTATTGTACTTGAAATTGAAGAATAACTAGTTTAATTGGAATATTTTGTGTAGGGTGGAAGCGTACAGCTCCAGAAGATACGGAGCGAGGAATCCTTACATCGCTCAGGCTTGGAGTATCATGGCAAAAACTATTTATAATTTCTCTGGAATACAAAAAATGAGAGGTCATTACGTGATTACCAAACGACCAAGTTTCGAAATCAACACCGAGGTAAGGGAATGCTTAAGAAAACTCCATGGAAGCAACAGTTTCCGTTCGAACCTAATTAAAGATTTCCAGATGGATGGGATCGCGAAATTTGCATGAGAACTCGAAATCTCACCCAGGATTCGCATTGTTCTCGCAGGTCCTGCGCGTGACCCGTCCAGGTCTCGCTCCGAGTCCCTCAAGTGGCGGGCCGGAACCACTCGGGATCCCGCTTGACAGAACCCTGAGCGGTCCCACGCAGGATCTGGGTAGAAACCCGACTGGTTCCGGGAGGAAGTCCAGGTCCGGATGCCAATTTCACCATCCCGTCCATCCGGAAATTTTCAGCTGGGAAGACATCGCAACGATCTAACTGCAATGAATAGGTCGAACGGTAACGCTATTGATCGTTGGAACCCACTGAA
Source organism: Gonatopus flavifemur (assembly GCA_018340375.1). Taxonomy (NCBI): domain Eukaryota; kingdom Metazoa; phylum Arthropoda; class Insecta; order Hymenoptera; family Dryinidae; genus Gonatopus; species Gonatopus flavifemur. Next base: position 23,806,242 of record JAFFJZ010000003.1, read on the forward strand.
GATTTTTCAAAACAAAGCATTCTTCCCCTCAGATTTGGTACGATAAGAAGAAGTTCTTCACGGCTTGGGATTTATTACTGGTGGGCAGATCCGATGTAAATACCAGTTCTTTGTACATGCACGACGTTGTCGATGTGACCAGACAAGCGCTTCAACTTGTAGCGGATGATATATATTTGCGTCTAAAGGGCTCCTACGTCCAGAGAAATGCAACTTCATTCAGGTAAAATGATTGAATTTTTTGATCGGTTCTCGAAAAAGTTTTCTAATACTCTTTTCTACAAATCTAACAGATCTCAAGGAACATTGTTACTACAAGTATTTGACGACTTGGAAACCATTCTGGCTTCCGGAAAGAATTTCTTGCTTGGAAGATGGTTAAAAGATGCCAAAGCTTTGGCTTCCAATGATCAAGAAGAAAAATCTTACGAGTATAATGCTAGAAATCAAATCACTCTTTGGGGACCGCACGGTGAAATAAGAGATTATGCGAATAAACAATGGTCTGGAGTGATGATGGATTACTTCAAACCAAGATGGATGATATTTTTGAAGGCTGTAGAAGCTGCTATGGTGCAGAACTTGAGAATCAATTTCACGGATATCAACGAAAGGATATTTTTGCAAGTGGAACAACCGTTTAGTTTGTCTCGGAAAGTTTACCCTGTGGCACCTGAAGGTAGATTTAATTTCTTATGAATCGGAGAAAAACCCTCATTTGGTTATTCTGGCATAATTTTTGACGGGTGTCTTTTGTTCCATAGGCAACAGCATAGAGATCGCAATGGAGATTTTGTCAAAGTGGAGGCAAATCATCAAAAGTTTCTACCCAAACGATCGACACTTTTTATAAATCCTCTAGAATCAATTTTCAGTCATCGTACAGTACATTGAAGTCATGAGTTTTGTTTCACGTGTTATCCACTCGAATAAAAGTTCTTTTTTTACTTTGACATTGCATTATATATTCATTCTACTGTCTAGACCTTTACAAACGCATCAAGATTTCTCGGCGATATCTTTAAGATTCCTGAATGATAGTTGGATGTAATGCTGCACAAGCGCATTGCTGTTGAAAATAGTTCTTTCCCCCGGTAAGTGAGGTGCTGGAAAACCTAGCAATGGATTCGTTCGTTCTACCCCAGATAGCAATTTAGGCTTGCTGCAATGTTGTCAGGAAAACTTGTGAAGCCCCCTAGTTGACACACGACAAGCAGCAGAGTTGTAACAACCTCACACTAACAAGGTTGTCAATAAACAATCTAATGACATGTCTGACAAGCTTACATGTTATCTGGGACGTGTCCTGAATTGCTCCAACTTGCACTCAACCAATCAAACCGTTTGTATAACTGGGAATAGCGAATCCGAAATACTTAGAGCCGGTTGGGATAACTTGAAACGCAACTCAACGAACTTGCCTTATGATCCAGTTAGTGTATTGATCAGTGATATCTTACAATCACTCGGCTTTTATGAACAAAGAGATCAAATAGAAAGCAATGGAAGGAGTCAATTTGTTGTTGCAAATCTTCAGTAATAAGGATAGGATAGCGGAACAAATGGCTTTTTATTTCCAACGAGATTGGTATTATAATATTTAATTCACAATTAGATTAATAAGAAACACATAGAGTATCTAATAAAAGGTACAAAATATGTTGTGCAATTTATAATGATTTACATATCGATTAACATATATGTGAAGTACGTCTACTGGATAAGAGTTCAGCGTTTTCACTAAATTTATACTTCCTATATACCCGTATAATGATTTGGTACTCAATTCATATTTGTTGGTACCTTAACCGTGTGTCTAAGAAATCCCTTCTAAACAAATTCTTAAATTCAATTAAACAGTCTTACGGTGTCAATCATCTGATAAGACTATCATGATTTTCCTTCAACAACCACGCAGCGTTACATCACTTATTCAAAATATAAAATTTCTTCGTACATCTGAGCAGGGCACTGAAGCATCAGAAGGAGCAAGTCAAATTTGGCGCCAACTTTTTTCACAAATTATTTGATAAATTTGAATTTGAAATCGATAATAATTCAGAACATACCTGAGATTGGAGTTTCAATATAAACTGAGTTTCAATAAAAATTGGGTTGCTTGAAGGTTTGCAAATGTTGGGAAACGAAATTACAAAAAAATTTTCACATTCGAAGGTTATTACTTTAAAAATCCTCTTATACTCGCCAGAAAATCTGTGAAAGACTGAAAATTATATAATCAGAGTCCAATCCTAGTCGTGGATTTTCATATTCTTTACTAAGAAGTTCCGTTGAACGCATAATTTATGAGAAAAGTTGACACTCGCTTCTTTTGATGCTTGAATGCCCTTAAATAAATACAAACTCAATTATCACTGGATGAATTAGATCCCCGGAGTTTCTTCTTTTTGAGATTGGACGTAGTTATGGATTTACAAATCTTCCGAGAAAGGAAAAGACAAAGTTAAAATTCAGAGATCTTTAAGTTTTCTTATAGAACCCTAGAAGATGACTTATGCAACACGATGAGAAGAACTCTAACAGCAAAATGTGTAACTGCACAGAGAGGAGAGTTTTTTTGTGCACTGTAAAAAATATACTTCCTAAACTGCCAAAGAAGTTTGGCAGTTTTTTACACAAATTTTTTTTGTAAATTACCAAACAAAAGTTTGTAAACATTCAAAAAATTTTGTGATTTCACGAAGATTTTTGAGAATTCACAAACTTTTGTTCGGCAATTTACAAAAAAGGTTCGGAAATTATGTTTCCAAACCAAGTTTGTAAATTTCCAAGCATTTTTGTTTGGAATTTAACCATTTTTTTTACAGTGTGACAAAGGAGGCTTAGTGATTATAAACAAACCATCTTTGGGTAAGATAAGATTTGTCAATAGTCGACAAATCTATGTTCTATGAACCTTCCATAAACGTTCCAAAATCAGCGTTATACTGTCTGAGAATCTAAGACCCACAAAGCACTCGTTGTCTAAAAGATATCTTCAGAGATAATGAAGAACTTTTAGAATAATTAAGACCTTTTAGAATTTTGTAAAAGATTTTCTAGATCCCTGAAAACGTTCTTGAAGATGTCTTTCAAAAGTAAAAACAGTTTGAGACTCCTGGAAGATGTCTATCGCATAAGACTTCCCAGACAAGCAGAAATTTGTCATTGTCTGAAAGACTTCCATTGGATATCTTAAAAATGTCTTATGCAAAAGTTCTCACTGTCTTCAAGATATCTCCAATAAGTAATCCAAAAGATGTTTAAGATCTGAAGACATCTTTTAGATTTCTTAACCGAAGATATCTTGAAGGCAGTGAAAATGGTTGCATAAGACATCTTTAAGACATCCAGTGGAAATCTTTGAGAGAATCAAAAATTCGTGCTGTCTGGGTTCTTTCATTGTTCTTAATTATTCCTGAAGATACCTTTTAGACAACGAGTACTGTGTGGGGAACAATTTGTTCTTGAAAAATGGACCAGCTATCTCCAACCCACACATTTCCAATACTCCTCGTTTTGACAAGGAGTATCAGGAGGGAGCATGGCGGTGGTAGGGATGAAACAGAAACTCACTCCCTCAAGATCTACTTTCTGATGGGTCCAATCAATGAAAGCACAATTCTAAAAGTAATAAGTGAATTCTACTTCTGGAAACAGAATTTTCGTTGGTTGAAGCCATAGGAAAATTGGTCTTACGGGTTTGAGTTCCGGTCCCACTGATTTCTATCCCTTCCACCGTTATGTTCTCTCCTGATACTCCTTCCGGTTTCACATAATATCCATAAAAAAATCCAGGTTTGTGTTCTCTTAGGGGACATTCTCACATGTAGCAGTGTAAGGCCCGTAGAAAGAGTATGAATGTAACTTCCGTAGAGTTGATAAATGATTATTATTCAATTCGAAGTGGTGGACGATAGTTGTGTGGAACCATTTACAAATTCTCTGACATTATGTGACAACGAAGAAGCTCGAATGGAAGTGGCCTAGAATGAATCGTTCTGAAATTGTGCTCATCGTTTGATATTTTCATCTCATATTAAGGGGATACGAGCGGCGTGGCACTCATCCAATTTTGCGTAGTCCTGCGCAAGACAGAAGAAAAGGTTTATCTTGAAAAAATTGATTGAAATGCCACCGCTCGTATCACGTTAAGAGTTTGCACATAACCCTGCTAAAAATTCCAGGCAGATCCTAGCAGTTCCTGGAACAAAAGCCGACAAAACCAGGCAGGAACCTGTCTGGATCTGTCCAGTTTTGCTCGGTCTTCAACAGGGAACCCTATTGGCGCATTTTGTTTGTCTCGTCGGTAACAAAGAGTTCCGAGAGTTCTCACTTCATCATCCCAACGAGATTGCTGTATGGTGCGTTTTTCTCCTATATTCATTCGAGCTTTCACAACAACCAAGTAACGATATTATTCCACTTTTTAATGAAGAACCAACCATTCTACTAAATTGTTTCGTATCGCTCATCTTCCTTTTCGATAATGTTATGACCTCGCTCTGTGATTTTGCTTCATGATTCAAAGAAGGTGCATTAATTAATTATTTTTCGTTTCAATCAGTCATTTTCGAGAAAAAATGGAGGGAGAGATTTGGGACATCGAGAGACTCCTGAATGCTCGAGATTCCCAAATTCGCATGCGTCAAATTCCCGCCCGGACCCACTCGAATTGACGTCCAGCGGGAACCTGAGTGGCCCCAGGCGGAAATCTAAGTGGGAACTTTCTTCTGATGTTGTTACACGTTTTTGAACATGGATGTTGAAATCTTGAGAGTAATCAATTATATTATATATAATATTATTTCCTTCTTTGCAAACTACAATATGAAGATTTGCGGGAGGATCTCAGCGTACAAAAATATACTAACGTTGACAAAACAGGTCTGATTCTATATTTGAAAGCTGAATAGTTGATGACTGAAAAGTACTGAGGGGGCCGTGGTTAAGACGCGCGAGTTATTCCCAGCAGAGAAAATAATATTTGTATTTATTTTGTTTTTGTTCCTTCTTCAATTATTCCGCGCATATTTCGATTGTTCAATAATTCATCTGAACATCATTGGAGGATTAACTTATAACAAACGAGAGAGAGATAATACAGAGGTTTTTGCATATTCTGCGTGAAGTATCGGCAAGCATTAAAGTTAATGTATTCTAATTTAACACTGTTTAGAAATTCAAATTTGCGTACGCTTGTTATGGTCCCCCTGATATCTCTAAGGTCAGATAATTATCAATATCTTCGATCGGATTACAGTACAACATTTGTGGTATGTTATCAATGGGTCCACTGTCGGTATCCAGTAAGATTGATATATATTTTATTATTAAAAAACAGTTTCTTATAACCTGATAATCTGATAAGCTGTATCATTCATAACACTGTACAATTGATATATCGAAGATTGTATGTTTCAGAACAATTTTTGATGTCGTTCAACATATATCCTATAACAATTTCCTGATTTTCAATCTTATTCATTGTACCAATATTTGATCATGCAAATTTTTTATAGAGTAGAATATGTAAATTTGAAACGCTTAGTATGTATGAATATTTTATGGCTGCATATTATTTCGAAAAATCATTCATCTAGATTCTAAATCCTACGTATTTGGGTCCCATGTGAATCGAAGATAATATGTAAAAATTACAGTGAAAGCAGTTCTTATTGAAACGATTCTTTTGTGAAAAGAAATCTCCTGATTTCGGATCAGGCCATTGACGTTGAAATCGTGTGTTGACACGAATTCGTAACCAACTACGAAGATATTAACAAATTCCATGCCTCTCCTTTTTCTACATCATGTTCAACCGGAACCAATATCCGCGATTGAAAAGAAATGACTCTGAAACATTGTTACGAATTTTAAATCAGATTCAGTGATGTCTGACTTTGAATTGATTTTAGTGAAGGATTTGATAATAAATTTTGGCGTCTTTTGAATTTTACCTCACGGCACATAAGTCCCATTTTGTTTTCAGTGAATGAGACGTGAAGACTTCTCAATTTTCGCTTTTCAGGCGTTCAATTGCTGTTTCAATTACGCTTCCTTGCAGTATCGAACTGGCTTGTATAAGGAGAAAAGTATATGGTGACCATTACTAGGAAGAATAGGAATTAGGTGACAGATGTTCAAAAATTGTAGTAGGTAAGTACCATCTAACATCGAAATGAGTGCGATAAACTGTTTACGTTACCATGGGAATGATAGGTTAACATAGGAACGATCACCAAATCGCGAATCAGCACTGAATTCCTATTCTGAAGTCCCGATGAGAACTAGAGCAAATGGTAATCAATCCCATACACTTTTCTCAGTGTATCAAGGCCCCCAGCTGGGAATTATTTCGAGCCCTCCAAACGGGACATGCTCTTGGAAAAATCAAGATTTCATCATAATTCCTACAAGAAAAAGAAAACTGCAAACTGTATGAGCCCCCAAATACCGAAGAGCCCCCGATGGTCGCCGGGGAGCTGAGCGGGCTAGTTCAACACTGTTTCCGTGTCGCTGCGTACGCTTCATTATCACCAGGATTCTATATGCTTTCTCTTCCATTTTCATACAGAGGGTATACCAATGGAACTCTTTCGGGATTCACCTGAATGATTGTATGTACCAGGGCCGTCTTTCATTGCTTGAAGGCCGTGGGCCTACTTAGAGTGGAGGCCCATGTAAGGAGACGTAAAATCTTGACATTTTTGAAAAATCACTCTAACATTGATTATTATGATTTTCCTTTCAAATAAGTATTAGCTGAATTTCCACTTTTTTTGTATATCTAGAATTAGTTTCATTTTCAAAATAACTTGATTTCATTTTGTTCAAGTCACCTTTTTAAAAAAATATATAAAAATCTTAACGGTTCTCTACGAAGAGGCCCCCTTCTTTCAGGAGGCCCTGGGCTCGGGCCCGGTGTGCCCTGCCTTAAAGACGGCCCTGGTATGTACTCTTTAGGAATTTTATGAAAATACATGATGTTCAAAATCTATGCTTTGAAATCTGTTTGTGAATTAATTGTACTGTCAGTATCATTCTCAATCTAGTATCCCTGCTTAAAGAATCTGATTTAACCGATTGATTCTCATTGAATCCAATGCAGAGAACCGATTCTCAATGGGTTTGAATCAGTTTGTTGCATTGGAATCAATGAGAATCAATGGGTTCAATGAGATTCTTTAAACAGGAATTATTCACACACGGAAGAAAGTATTTCTTTGAATCTAATAAATTGTTATCCCAGATAGAAAAATGTCTCAATAATGCCATCATAATGGTGACACGCACGCCAAGAAATGCTTGCATTATGGTACCAAGGTGCTTCCGCATAAAGCATTGTTATTGGTAGCAAAACGAGGTGATGGTACCATAATGCAGACATAATGTTTACATTGTATGCATCATTGCAATCTGAGCGAAGTTTATGATAGTATGTTTACGGCACATTATGTTACAAAATATTGAGGGCATGGTTTTCTATCTGGGATTTGAATCGGTCCAAATAAACATTTCTTCGATAGAAATAAATATTTTGTTTATTCAATCCTCCTTTCAAATGACAAATTGATTTATATCAAAAGAATATTCATTTCCTTCGGAGAAATATCCATTTGGGCCTATTCGAATAACAATTTTTTAGATTCGAAGAAATCCTTTTATCTGTGTACCATCGAATTTGGAGGGAGGATGCGCAAGCAGCGTATGCGATTGAGACAGTTTCATGTCCCATAATTCACACTGTAAAAAAAATTGTCATCACCATTTCCTTTCATTGCATTCGGATTTGGTTGATTTTTTCATTAAGATCGCATGAATTCGTGGTGTGAATTTTTCAAATAGAGCAATTGTATAATAAGGTTGACTTTTCATAAAATACGATAACAAACCGGTTGCCAAGTCCCGGATGGACGGGATTCACACATTCGCATGCAAACTCGAATTCCCGCTCAGGGTTGGAAGTAATTCAATTAAAACATGATTCTTAATTGAAAGTTTTTCCAATTATCAATTAAAATTTAATTCTTAATTGGAATTCTCTTGAATTGACAATTAAATTTAATTGATTCATATGAAGCAATGATTGATTGTTTCTTATGATGTTTCGCTGGTTTCATCCAATTAACAAATACAGAAGAATTTATTTGTTGATTAAGAATTGAATCTTGATTCAAGAAAATTTCAATTAGGAATTGAATGGAATTAATTTACAACCCTGCTGGTCCCGCTTGGGGCTCCTGAGGTTCCTATCCAGGACCCGTTACCCGAGTGATCCTGAGCGGGAATCTGAGTTCACATACAAATGTGGAAATTCTATCAACCCGGGAATTTTCAGGTGCGCATTCGTTTGAAGCGTATCAATTTGTAATTGTTCGTATCTTACAGCATACATCGATGAATATGATTTTCAATTAAAAGCTAGTCTCATTCGGTCCCGCGCTAATGTTAAAAAATGATGAAAATTATCATTGCCTAATTTCCTAACTATCCTCGAATGAAAAAACTTGTGGTTCACCTCGATACCCCGATAACGGATAAAGCTAATGAATGCGAAACATAGAAAAGTAACTTATTCTTGTCTACATTTCTTGTATAAGATAAGTCGATATCTTATAGATAGCACCAATAATTTGTATTCCAGAAATATCAAGTACATTGTAAAGAAATAAGCTATAATAATATCGATGTAGCAATCGCAAAAAAGCCTTGACTATCTTTACCCTTATTAATTTTGTAAGTCATAATCGAAGATCGTTTGCAATATAGTAGCGGTTATCGATTGAAGTAGATTATTCTATTCACAAAATATGAATATCTGAATTCATAACGTCATTCTTCACAAAATATTGAAGTCGAAGAATGAAAATAAAACATACCATTGGTCATTGAAATCCAATAAATTCGTCAGTTACAAATCTGGAATTCCAAATCTTTTCCTAATCACAAAATAATAAATTTCAACTCTGTTCAAAAACATACTGAATTTCTAATTCAGGAAAAATTGTATCGAATCAGAGAAGAAAATATTCTTGGAACTCATTATTCTTAATCGTAACTACTATTTATAAATAAACGATTCTCTTGATACCCTGTCTATACTGTCTATACAATTTATATACACGAGTTGATGTTATACAAATATCATTTGTCTTCATTCTTTGAAGCGAATCCCTCTGCGTTGGAGGTGCGATATCAAATCAAATGGTGCCCTAAATACTTTGGTCATATTATATACATTATCTATAATTTTGAGTTTTTCAAGCTTATCATGTCTTAATTTCTCTGTCGAGCAACTTCACAAACGATGTTGATGCAAATATTTGAAAGGTATTATGGTGAATCGAAAGCACGAAGGATTCGACGGAAGATTGAGTTTTTCGTTGATTGATTCGTCGACTAATCTTAGGACTATATATCTAATCGTCGTTTGTGATAAATGCGAATTCTTTTCCATCTTTTTGCAATCGAGCGTGAAGGTCCATCAATCGTTCAGTTTCGTTTGTTCGTTCCAACTTTGTTCACGCTGTGTTTTTGTTATCTTCGGGGGAGTGAAAAAAATTTACTCGACGTATCACCGTTTCTCTTCGAGGCCTGTCTCTTGATTCAGCGCCTCCGTTACGATGGGCAAAGGACTCTCCAGGGACATTTGTCTGAAATCAAAGTCCAGATAAATTTCCATTGTATCATAGTTTCGTTTCAAATACTTTACCTGCCGTTCACTTGCCAATCGTACGAATCCGGCGCCGAGTTGCTCCTTTCCGGTCTTTGGAATCTTTCGGATTTTACTTTCCGCGTCGTCTCTGCTGGTTTCGAGGTGTTTCCTCGATCCGATTCGACAGCGGGTGATGGATCGTTCGCAACTTGTTTGCCCAATTTTTTGTGCAAGAAGGGATTCTAAATTCGATATCGAGATCATATTACTAATTATGAGTGCGAATAATTCAGATTTATCGGAAATGATCAGATTCCTATGGAATGATTCTCTTGCAACGAGGGATTTCGAAGTGATATAATATTATATTCTTGTTACTCGAATTTCACAGGAACTGTATTTGCGAGATGTATCATCGTTCGCTTCGAACGTATTTCTACGGTCACAGTGCGGGAATCATTCCCCTGAGGTATCCATATAATCACATTTAAGAAACATACGTTTCGAGGAAAATTAATTCTGAAATTGCTCCCAATGAGACGTGTCTTAACTCGAACATACGAGAAACAACATTATCATTCTTCGAAAAGACAATTTCGAATTCATCGTTCAAATTTGAGTTCTCAAATTGATATTGTTCGAAAAGTAGATTTGTTTACCTGAAAACTATGCTGTTTCAACATAGTCTTGATAAGAATGAGGGTATTGAGTTTTGGTGCTCTGGTAACCACACGTTCAACTTCTTCATCCGTCACGGTGACTTGACGACGGCAATTATCAGCTTCAGTAGGTAGCGGTTCCGTCCCATTCTTGGTCAACCAAGGATGTTCTTTAACCTCGCGAAGAGTAATTCTCTCCTCAGGATCCTTGGCCAGCATTCGTGTGATAAGATCACGGAGACTATCCGATAGTTGAGGTTCATCCGGGAACCTCAAAGGTTCCGAGCGTATGGCAACTTGTACCCCGATGACACTTCCCGATCCATCCCATGGAACTCGCCCAGTGACCAAGGAATATAAAGTCGCTCCCATCGACCATACATCGCACAGCTAACGAACAAACCGAATCAATTAGAAATTATAATAATCAGTTAGTCCACCACGAAACAATAAAATGCAATGAAAATCCTTATTTCAAGGTACTATTTTGTGAGATGAAATATGGATGAGATTAGAGCAATGGTTCTCGAATGCAGTACAATGCATTCAATGTATCGTACATTTGGATTCATTTCGAACATAGACGTTCACCAGGACACAGAATCAACTAATTAACCACCGTCGTTTGTCTTCTTTAATTGAACGAACTCGGTAACAGTTAATTAGGGCAGTCTCGTTGCTCACATCAAAATCGAAGAAGAAAGAACTAAGGCACTCGGAGCTGATATTTTTCGCTTGTATACGCCAAATGAATTCATTGAATCGCATTCTTCGAGTTGATCATTACCTTAATTAACGAGGGGGAAAAAAGGTTTGCAAAAGAGCTGATATGAAGAAAAACAGATATTTGTACGGACAGCAATGTCGATGAGTTTTTAACTTCTGGCATCGTGAATTCTCGTCGTAAATTACCAGCGAAATTTAAGATTGATCGTCATTTGGCTTCTGAGAATGGAAATCGATTATTCGTTTTCGATGAAGTGAACTCCCAAGTGACACAGGGAATGGCAATTCAACTGCATAGAACGTTCTTATCAGATCCGTTTGATACGACGGTGAGCTTATTTTCGTATTCCAGCCAAATGAATATTATTTGAACATTCCGTGAAATATAATTCGTAGTAGCCATTGGATTCTATACATAGGGGAAGGTCGGGTTATATCGGACGGTTGAGTTCTTTGGCTTTTTGTGTGTTTGAGTATCGTTGAATTTGATTACCCTGCTTAAAAGATCCGATTCAAGCCTGGTGATTAACTGGTCGATCAATATAAATCAGATTTTTGTCCAGGAATTTTTCGATTTGATCTTAATCAAATTTAATCGGTTTAAACAGGAAATTTTTATTCAATGAAATCAAATCAGGAATTTCGGTTCATGTGCATTCGAATTTACTGATTATATCCCATTGAGTAGGAATTTCCTATTCAAACCAATCGAATTTGAATGAGATCAAATAGGAAAATTCCTGAACAAAAATATGATGCAAACTGATTGACGAGTTAATAAGTTTGAATTGGATGAGCATCAAAGTATACTGAAATATGTTATACGAATGCCTTTTGGAACGATTATCTTTTTGTAGGGTAAGAATTTTTATCATCCTTAATAGGGGTGGACTCGAGACTCTTGAACAAGATTTGTTGGATCAACTATTTGAAGAATGAAATGGAAGAAAATTTTTTTTAAATATTCTTTTGATTTTGAACACTAAGGTTTATTCACAACTATTGCAGTCTCGAAGAAAGTCTTGTTTTGTTTCAATCTTGAATGAAGAAAAATTGCCTTATGTTCTAGATACAATCAATTTCATCCTCTCAAACGTATTATTTCCAACTATTGCATGCCCACACTTGACTCGATGAGGAGCTTTGTCTTTGAAGATCGTAAAATTTCATGATATTCACTGTTGTTGAATTTCGCTCACGAATTCCGAGTCCACCCCTAATCTTCAAGAGGATACCAGCGGCCCCTGACGATGCAACCCGAGCCGAATCTTTTCTGACAAATTACTCGAAAATGAAGCAATATGAAGAAAAATATCACTCTATACAGATCATCTTTATCGATTGAAGAAGGTCAGTACAGAGCGATATTTTGATTTCATTCTTCCGTTTTTGGACAATTTGTCAGAATAGTTTTGGTTGTGTTCTTTTCTGAGCAATGCATCTGGGTCTGGTTGCATCTTCAGGGCTCACTGGTATCGCCTTGACTCCTCAAGAATATCCTCACTCTTTATTGGTTCAAAAATTTTCAGGGTTATATCGAACATGAGGTATAAAAATCTTCAAAATTATATAATTTCCACACAATTATATATGAATTGTGAAAAATTCAAAAAACTCACGGCATTCGACGTGATAATCAGTGCAAGGAATCTGTTAGGAAAACACTATAAAATTTTTAGCGATTGCTCCGATGGAATGTGCGAACAAGGCATGGTATAGAAAGTGCGCAGCAAATTTCGTTCAGTTTATAGGTACCATGTGGAGTGTTGGAACGTAGTTTTCGAACTTCGGAACCGAAGGGTGACAACAACTCAATTTCTCTCACAAGATTTGTCAGTGAAGATTTGATGCTGTCTATCAATGAGTCGAACATTGTTTATTATGCTATCTCAGGGAAATCATAATGTTATGTCAAAGTCATACATGATATCAGTGAAATGAAAATATAGTTCAAGCTGTACGAACGTTCTATGGATGGCGTGAAATGTGCGAGGGTTCGTCGAGAGAACGTCTAATTACCAAAGAGAGCGAATATATATATATATATCTCCTGAAAACCTAAAAGATATCTCCGAAACTGAAACGCATCTTCAGAATATCAGAAATTTAGATCAGTTCAAAACATTTGACCATGTCTCAAAAAAAATATCGAAGTAATCTTGTTATATTGCAACAGGAAGAAATTTAGATCCTTTCTAATCATCCAGTGATCATGTCCATTAATGTGACATTATCGCTGTATGATTAGAAGAAATCTAAATGTTTTCCTCTTGTCATAAAAGGTGGTGGTCCATTCAAGGCGACGGTTCAATCAAGGGAACTCTCTTCTAAGACGTCTCAAACATATCTTTTAGATGTAAGAAAAGTTTGAGCGACCTAAAACAGGGTGTCCAGCGTCGCTGGCTTGGCTGGATTCTCTGACTTTTCAGGAATTTTCCCTGACTATTCTAAAATTTGGAAATTGTTCGAATCATAACTAGTATTGTATGTTATTTTTATATTCAAAGGAATTATTTGAATGAAAAATTCTTTTGGGGTAAAAAATTATATCTCCCATACCTTAAGGAAGGATTTTATAATCACTCCTGATTCTCATAATTGTATTTATAGTGTAAATACAAAACAAATTGATGGGAAGAGTCTCTTTTCGATCTTTTCCCTTATTAAATACTTGTTGAAAATTTCAGATTTCACAAAGGATGGATGACACATGCTTTATTTGACTGGAAAATTCAACAAAAGCAAATTCACTAAGATTCTCTCAGAACATTGTACAGTTTTTAATAAGATTTGATAAGATGTGGAACATGTAATATTCTGGAGATGAACTGAAGAATATTGTCAGAATGTTTCCAGGATGTCTCACGTCACCATCTTTTGGACATTCTGCAGACATTCTAGAATTTTTCTGAGATCAACTCAACGATATTCTGTACGAAAAAATTTCAACAATTTCACGTATAACAAATTTACAAAATATGACTTCTGGTTGAAAAAAGTGCCTTCAGAATTAACTTTTACCAAAGTTGTATGAGTCTGCCCGTACGAGAATATTTCGTTCAAATAACCATGAATAATCTCTGAAGCACATCGCATTTTCTCTGTGAAACTCTGAGAAACTTTGACACTTTGATGAAAAATCTAATATTTTTGAAACATTCTGTACAGACTCTTTTCAGACTTTCTCAGATTTTTTCAGACAAATAGGAACAAAATTGTACTCTGGAAAAATGCTGACAAAACTCTGAGAAATCTCTGACTATTGAAAATTTTTTAAATTCTATAAATACATTCACATTCTATATTTGAATATTATATGTGAAATGCTGGTTGGGAATTTAGAAAATTTTTCTCAATAATCAGAAAAATGTCACAAATTTTTCAGAGTTTCGTCAGAATTTATTCGAAGCACAATTTTGTTTCTATTTATCTGGGAAAAAAACTCTTATAAACTTTGAAGAAAATCAGGGAGAAGTCTGTACAGGATTTTCCAAAAATATTGGATTTTCCATCAAAATTTCAGAGTTTTTCCAAGTTTCGCAGAGAAAATGCAATGTTTTTCAGAGATTATTCATGAATGAATGATTCACTATCGGGTCCACGATGTAACAACGAGATGTCACCACCGGTACTCCCTAGTGGGAAAATTTTGTTGAATTTTGTTCACTTTTGGCACATTAATATTTTATTAAAATTCAATAAGAATCCTCAAACTTCAACGAGTTTCAATAACAGTTGTTGAACTTTGTGGAAAATTATTGAATTTCATGGAATTTTCTTGAATTCAGTTGAATTTTGCTCATTTTCAATGAAAACCGAATCTGCCAAAAGTGAAAGAAATTTAGGAGAATTCAAAAAAATTTTCCCACCAAGGCTATTTCACTTATTCGTGACGATTTCCATGGCATAATTCACGGCATTATTTGCAACGAAACATTTGGAGAGGATTGGCTTCAATGCCGCTGGTGGAATAGGTGGACCCATGGGAGTTGTGTGGAATTTGAAGCACACAATTTATACTACGAATGTGTGGAAAATTGAAAATTTTGTTAGAAATAGATCAAACATTGATGTTTGTACGGTTTCACACAGCAGGGATGTTTGAATACTTATACTTTTTCCGCTCGAATAAGAAAACTGTAAATACAAATTTACAATGATAAAAACTCCTTGAGATGGGTGAAGATAATATCTCATTTTCCAAACATTCGTGAATATCCGTGAAATCACCCTACCGTAAAAGAATTAAAAGCTTCCTCACGAAAATGCTGCATCGATTGATAGAAGCTTCTAACATTTTGAGTGCCGAAATATTCCCCGTGTGAATGGAAAACAATGTTTTCAGTTTTTTCGATTGTGATACATGAATGATATTCATAAAACTATAATTCTGAAAAAGAAAGAAGGAATGGAACCAACATCGAGAATCCAGCGTTGTTCGAACATATCAATTCTTTGGCGATATACCAAACTCGATTCATCCTCCTTCCATCTCCTCTCAAGCAAAGAAAAATACACCATCCGATAAAAAATTCATTACCCTATAGAATCAATTGAATTTTTTACGTAATAAAAATAACAAAAACATCGTTATTACAATCAATAAACCTTCTGTTGTTCAATCTCATTGTTTCATTTGTTTTTCTTCCCCTTTTTTCGCGATAACTCAAAATGAAACAATACATTCACATTTCTGAGTATCACGATGACCTTTTTTTCCTTCCAATAACTGTCAAAACTTATTACTTTAATTACAAAGGGAGCTTGAATTGAAATGCAGATAAGCTTACTCGAACGCATTAACGATAATCTGATATCTCATTCTATTATATTCAATGACAATTCTTGTATCTCTTTATAGCGGTAAGAATCAAAGTTCACTCCAGTCCGTGAGATTCGAGCACTTTTTGTCATGGAAATGTATTATTTTGTCCTCAATGAAAAAGTTCTTGAATATTATTCGATTAGTGGGAGTTTTTTTTTGTTATTTACAGGAGTTAGTCCAAGTGCGATGGATGAATTCAAAGTGAGGTTGAAACAATGTCTATCGGAAAGGAAAAATGAAGCAGAAGAATAATTGTATACAGCAAAGAGATGCTCGAAACGTGCCCTCCAACAAAAGAGACATAATCTGGTCATGGTCAAGGGTAGCGCCAGAACTGACAATCGATGAATACCAGAATGTATATATGTAATCAACTACATATTTCGTGTCACGTAAACTTGAGAACAGAAGGGGAAATAGGGAGGTGTGATATACAGAGACGAAAGCTCACCGTTCCGGAATAATAGGCACCAGGAGTGGTTGTTTCGGGTGCAGCGAAGGCTGGTGTACCGGCTGGACCAGACAATAATTCACCGGATGCTCGTAATTCAGCACTGACACCCAGATCGGCGATTTTGATACGACCTTCACTGTCCACCAGTAGGTTACTCGGTTTTATATCACGATGCACTATCCTCTGATAATGTACTGAAATAAATAATCGATAATTACATACATACGTTACCATGCGCAGTAGATAAATAAATTCAGCAAATCTCATACGATTAGACAAAGAGAAAATACAATAAATAACCCTCTGGGGATACACTAGATCGAAATGAGCCATCCTTCATTTCGAAAAGTTGTATATCTCTGAAAAAGTACCTTCACATTTCTTCGAATATGGACAAAAAAACGATCAACTGTAGAGCAAAGCGGGTTTCTGATTCGTATTCTGTAGACTTCGATGAAGAATTTAAAAAAAAAACCATAGCTTTACGATGTTTTAAACCCGAGATATGGGCGATCGAAAAACACTTGGGTCAAACTGACCCAGTGTATCCCTAGAGGGATGAAGAATTATCTCTCTTAAGAGTAAAAGTGGCGTCAAGAAGTTTTTATTATTTATTTATCGAGAATTCAACGTGGAGAGCAATTCATACTCGGATTAAATGATTTTTGAATGCATGGTTAATTCGTGGAGAGGCTAAGAATACAGCTGTTGCGAAGAAATTTAATTCACCGATTATATCAATTAATTTCAACGGGAATGAACTTTTTGTGATAACTTTTTACCTGAAACGTTGGAAATCTCTTCATCGGCGATAAATGTCACTCAACAAGTATAATAATGAACCCTAGAGAAAAACCTTGAGTTAATTCTACAGACGCTTCTCTTTCCCAAACTTGAGCTTTCATTTGAGACAACGCGTAAGCGTTCCCACCCATTCATTCAATTATTTCAATCGTGGTTTCTGTATATTATCATTTACCGAGCATTCAATAGCTCTCGTTTTCTCTCTGGCGATCCTTCTCGGTGCTTGACAACTTGAAATAAAGAGAGAACGCAGGGAGGTCAATGACTTGGTTCTCATTTGGATGTGTTTTCCCTACATTCTATCGAAGAAATTCATTATAACGAATTCCATTATAATACGATAACGAGTTCCTCCATATTCCTCATACATTCCTTGTATACCCTCCACTGTATTGCTGCTCGAAGGTGAATCCTGTCCAATTCTGTTCTTCGAAAATGAATTTTCTCTCTGATGAAATTTATTCTTCGATAATGATGCTGTCTAATAGAGAACGTGTGTTTGAATCTTCAGAGAGAATTGAGTTTGAATTTGGAGCAGATGAAATTTAGTATTCGATAGAATGAGAATAATTAGGATGTTTCTCGAATTCGTTGGAAATTCAGTTGTGAGATTTCTCTGTAGACATATACCGAATTACGGAGGTTCTTTGCATTAGTTTGGAAAGATTGCAATCCTTGTACATGTACACGAATTCTATATAGTTCCAATAAGAACATAAATTCAAATTATGGGTCATAGGTCGCTTCAATTACACGGGGAGGGATTTGATACTCTCTCAATTGGAGAGAGTGAGATTTCCATTCGAACGGAAAGGTAGGTTCCCTTCTGGCTGCTTAAAGAATGAATTCTCACTCCAATAGAGTGGATCACTCCCTTCGATTGGAATTTTCATTTCTCCGTGCTTAGAGAGTACAAAATTTTGAGTACATACCAAAAAAAATAATTCGCTGTGGTGGCTCTTTCGTGTATTTGATATTTGGATAGCGGAAGGAAATGACTACAAAAGCCAGATTTTAGCTCCTATAGCAATAACTTTGGTTGCCACAGCTGAAAAATAGCTACAACAGCTAATTCTTAGCTATCCAAATATCAACTACATCATTTTTGTCCGTACAGTGTTATCTAGTGTTGCCGCGAGCGGAGCCGAGCTTTAGACATCAGCTCGGCTCGACACGGAGACAAATGCAGGTCGAAAATATAGTAATCTTTAATAAAAAAATTGGAGATACTTTAAAAAAATAAAAATTTCTTAAAAATATAATAAATATAACGGTACACATTTTCTTTTTCTGGATTTATAAAAAAAAAAAAAAAAAAAAATAAAAATAAAAAAAAAAAAAAAAAAAACATAAAAAAAAAAACAAAAAAAAGTCGTGACAAACACAAACAAACAAAAAAACAATTTTAATATCTACTATTTTTCACTTTGTTCAAATTTCATTTTTTTTTTTTAGTTCATATGTTTTTCTTTTTTTTTTTATTTTTTTTTTTTTTTTTTTTATTTCATTCAACAAAAAAAAAAACCGTTTTATCTATTATTATTATTATAAAATATTTTTAAATTATCTAAAATTTTAATTTTTTCAATTACTATATTTTCGACTTTTATTTCTATTGGAGCCGAATCGAGCTGGGAACGTAATTCAACGTAATTACACGTTTCGTGAAGAGGGAATTGAAGCATTTTTCGCTTCGTATATGCTTCCTCCGCACTTTGTGTATACGCTTCATTTTCACCAGGGTGTTGCTCGGAACTTTTGACGTTCCATTCTTGCTCTCAAAGTTCCTGTCCTGTTTGTGCTTGACAACAATCCGAGTGTCACTTTTGCTCTTAGCGTATTATATATGAAATACAGAGTGAACAGTGGTATCAGATTGGACTCGCAAACGTTACGCACACAGATGCAACTGTACGTCGGTGTGAAAAAAAGAGAGGGTATAGTTGCGCGCGCAACCCAGCATGCTTTCTCTTTTGCTCTTCCGTCAACTATTCGATGAGTAATGGAGAAAGCATGTTAGGTTGCGCGCGCAACCATACCCTCTCTTTTCTCACAACAACGTACAGTTGCGTCTGTGTGCGTAACGTTTGCGAGTCCAATCTGAGATCACTGTTCATACACGGAGAGAAATTTGTAGTTAAATTTACTATGTTATTATTGTTCCCGAGGAACAGACTGAACTATGACGGGTTCCCCCATAAAACATAGTAAATATGATCAGCATTCTATTGTTGTACCATAGTAAAATCCGACAGAATTCAGTCTGTTCCTCGGGAACAATAGTAACATAGTAAATTTAACTACAAATTTCTCTCCGTGTATGAACATATATAAACATTCATTATCATCTATATCCATACATGAACGAAAATATTTTCCAATGTTTTATGGAATGCTATGAAGAACCAAAGGAGAGGAGTGGGATCAATGCTGATAGATTCTCCATTTTCATATATGGGTCCATACATGGAATTTTTTTTCCCGGACGTCCTATCGGGTCCTCCATTTTGAATTTCGAAAATCAGACAATAAATTTTCAACCGGCGCTCATAAAAACCATCTAAAGTACTGTTTATCTTTTCTGTCAAGTACTTTTTTATTTACGTGGTTCAAAGATTTTGAAAGTCAAATTTGAAAGTATACTTGACAAGAAAAAATACTTAAAATCACAAAAAGTAATTGAGACTGCCCATTCCTGCAGAAAAGAGCATCGAAATTCCACCATATTTCTGTGTTTTGTGCTCGTCATTTTATTGCCAACCATCTTTTTCGCATTCAATCTTTAGGAGATGTCTTCTCACATTCTTTTCTCTTAATTTATCAGTAGGAAGGTAAGGGGATCGCAACCCTGGTTTAAAAAAACCATTGATTCTCGCCAAATCTCACTAAATTACAGTTGAACTTGGACAATGTTCTGGCCGAATCTCATCCAGCAAATGTCAATGAGATTTGGTCAGAAAGAACAGTCGATTCTCGCCAAATCTCACTGAATCTGGCCAAATCTCATTGATTCTCGGACAATGTTCTGGCCAAATCTCATTTAATTTCATTTGTCAGAAGTAATAGATTCTTTTAACCAGGGAACAGGAAGGGTGACCCCTAATTAATTAAGATTTTCAATATGTTCTCGACTTTCGTTCGCCATATCGGAGCCACCATCTTGGAGTTATATTTTCATAACTGTATGATTTTCAAGGAAAAATATTTTATGCATGATCCACATAGGTTTTAGATCCACTGTTACCGGAAATCCTAGTCAAAATTCTTAAAAATCTCTCGGTTCTTTCTAAAAAATCACCATAATGAAGGACGCATTTTTTCGACTTCTGCACCCCGGATTTTGAAAGATCTTGGAAAAGTCTGCATGAAATAGTGGCTCGCATGATCTTTCTCTGACGGTTTCATATTTCGTTAAAGCGTTGAATGTGCGTATGTCAAAACGTGCAGATTTGAAGTTAATGATGAGTTAAGAAATAACTGTACAACATTTCACAGTGAATGGCGGATCGCAACAAGTTCCTTGATGGGTGGGAAAGTTGTTATCCTCACTTGGTGAAATTTCCTCAAAGTGTCAAAAACGTCCTGTATTTTTTGTAAACAAAAAGGAAAATAATCCCACGCAATTGAGAAACAAAATCCACCACTGAAACGAGGAAAACTTCCCCGTAATTTCAACTAGATACTCACAATACTCGACTCCCATAACGATATCTCGAAAATTGACCCTCGCCGTTTCCTCGTCGAGTGGTTTGTCCGTGGGCAACTGAAGTACTTCTCCTCTCTGCACCAATTCGAAGACCAAATAAAGATTATCCTCGTCCGGATCGTCCAAAACTTCAACTAATTTCACAACATTGGGATGATCCAATTTCTTAAGTAACGCTATTTCTCTGTACACTTTCGCCAACGGACTAGCCGATCCCTTCCTCCTTGGAGCCATCCTTCCAAAAATTCCAGCCTTTTTCATTAACTTCTTCTTGCTCAGAATCTTCATCGCATAATAAGTTTCATCTTCCTCGTTGTAAACCAATTTCACGATCCCGTAAGACCCCTAGAAAGGTACAAGAAGATAACTTTGAACATGAAAATACACTTGAAACGTGTCAAAATAGACGGTCAAGGTGGCCAAGGTGTAAAAATGAACCACGATGCATTCGAAGATAGGAAGCACAATGCACGCAATTTGATAATTCGATAGTTTTGTGACCTAGAAGTTTTCCAAGATTTGCCTTCAAAGATTCCTTATTACATCTTAAATATGACTCAAGTACAGCGTGACTGAAAATCTTGACCTTAGATGAATATCATAGTAGTTTACGTTTCAGTTTTATTGAATATTCCCATGAAATTTCACTCGTCTTTGAATTTATAGTAAATGCTTTTACTTTGACATGAACGATCATTGACAATCTCAGTATTTTGAATCGTGTAATGATGTTACGAAGCAAGCACGGTACAAGCAAGGAGATGATATTTCCCTCATAAGAGTGCCGACAAACTGGCTTCTCAAGGGTGGAATAAATCGTCAGACGATTCTTCGTCGTAAATCTGTCAGTTTCGAGTTGAGCACAGTGGTATCCCAATTAACTTTAATTATTCCATTAGTATCCGTATGATCGATTCCACCGAGACAACTCGACTCTGTACACAATCATACTGATTATGTCGATACTGCTCACCTTTCAATTCTCACTTGAAATGAAAATCAGTTGTTTGATCGAAAACTTGATATCGATTTTTTTCTCTTTAAAGAAGAAAGAAATGACTCTTGCAGTCAGTTGGAATCTTTTCTGATAGACACATTTGTCGAAAGATTGAGATGAATATAACAAAAGACACCCTCATGTTTGAAACGATTGTTAGATCTCTGGTCTCCCGCTATTGTTAGAACGTCGACATTGATACAGTTTGAATAACCGCGTCCGCTCTGAGGTGAGAGCACTAACCAAAGAAGAAAGGATCATGAAAAGCTTCTTTATCAAACATCTACCCTACTCGTAGTCTTTTCTGACTACACTGTGTATATTAAGAAAATCTTCATGGTCTACGGAACTGATGTTACGGTCGAGTTGAAGGTCAAAGGTTGATATCTTACGTATCCTCTCCACCCCTCAAGTGCAATTTCGTACCTTCAAATGTTCCAACAAGCCCACAAGTCTTTTGTTCAGCGATTCATTGATCCACGAACAACACCACGTTACTACACGTCTACACATTCTATACATTATACCATTGAAAAGAAAATCAGATAAAGAATTGTGAAATTAGCCACATTTCCAACGCCGAATACACGAAAAACTTTCATATGAATCCTGTATAAAACCTAATGAACATCAACAACGAAGATTGATCTCGCTCATGACACACGAACACTTTTTAAACTTTTATCAATCCAATTTTCGCGAAAAATTCGAACACAACTACGATGAGAACCAGGTTCGATCTTTCAGAAAAGATTGAAAAGCATTAAACGAGATTCTTCTTTGCTGAAGAATTCTCGAACCACCTAATCTCTCAGAACTTGGCCAACTTATTTCTTCTTCTTCCTTTCCTTCGTCTTGGTCGCTGAACTTTTCTTTCCACTCGGATGTATTTTTCATGAAGCAATAAAGTTTTCGCGCCACTTTCTGGATCTTATTGTCACTTATCGTGACGCAAATGTGAGAGATCGATGAAAATATATATTCAAAATATTCTATTATCATTTACAGAATGGATGCTCCAAATTCAATAACGGTGTTCTAAATCATCCTGTACATGAATTCAGATAATTCCTCTTCGTTCGTGGCAAATTATAAACTTTTATACGATACGACCATGAGATGCAATAATAAAAGCAATCTAAAGTAAACAGGGAAAGTATGGGAACGGGAGAAACTTTGAGTTAGAATTATGCTAGAATAAAATAAGACGAGGAAGCAAGATGAGCATACGCTAATTGCAAAATTGCTCCCACTTCATTGCTGGCTCGCTCGAATTCAAAGGAATTTGAAAGATCCAATTTCAGTCATCGCGAAAATAAGAGATGGAATGAAATACTTTAATTTGGAAACAGCGAAAAATCAATTATGGGAAATAAAATACTTCGTGTTGCCTCTTTTCAGCTTTGTGCTTTGTTGTCGTGAAAACGCTTTGAAAGGAGTCGATAAGAGGTATTTCCAGCCTAATGAGCGACAAGAATGAAGGGATTTGTCGTTTGGGTTTTCCTATTATCCAGATGAAACGTCGTGCTCGCGAGGTCAAAGCGAAGGGACAGTTTCGGTGGGAGATAAAAGGACTCCCCCAGACAGCACCGAAAGTTCTCAAAACGTTTCAAAAACGTGTCAATAGTCCCACAGATGTTGGTTCCCAAGAGTATATTTCCTAAACATTTTGAGAACATTCATTCAATGTGCTGGAAAACACGTTTTGAGGACATTATTGACAAATGCTATAGTACTTTTTCAGAACGTCCTCGAAACGTTATATGAAAACTAAGTATTTTATCTCTAACCTATACAAATTTATATTGATAGTTTTACTTGGGACAAAAGCATCGAACAACAATAAAAGTATGTTTTGTATTGAATGTTTGAAAATATTTCATTTCAGCAGTTCGAAACTATTGGCAGAATATAAATTATCAAGAATTAAGTCAATGTTTTGAAATTCACATAACCTTCAAATTGGCGCGGAACAAAATTTTATTATATGCGATGTATTAAAAGGATGCAAATGTAATTTGTCAGATCCATCAATACATTTGTCGAGGTCGCAGTTGCGATTGACAAGGTCGAAATTGCATCGGGGACATGCTGAGATACCGATCTGGCCGTTTTGAAATAAACAATTAGTGGAAAATTCGGTGATATCCGGGTTAAAAATTCACTTGAACTTATCCAGGACGTCAACCAAGGGCGCACTGAATAGCTCAAGTTCATGATCGAAGTTTTTCTCCAGGTTGAACAAGATCTAACCTCTCTCAATTAACCATATATTCACTGAAATGACTAGCCCTGGTGGAAAAAGTTACGCTGAAAATCTCTGGAAATTTCCCTGAATGTCACTGCAAAACTCTGAATCTCACTGAAGAACTCTGAATAACACTGAAGGCACCTGAAAGAATCTGAAGACATCTGAAAATCTATAAAAATTTTTTCAAACTCTAAAGAATTCTGAAAAACTCTCACTTATCGGCCATGTTTTGCTACTGAACATTTTACCGATTATTTATGAACACCCCTGAAAAACTCTGAATTCTTCTGAAAACCACTGAGACTCTCTGAAAAACTATAAAGACCTCTGGAATTCTCTGAAAATTTCCGTGATTTTTAGCGAAATGTTTCCACCAGGTGAGATTTCTATGAAAAATTTTCAAATATCCGAAAGAACAATGAATGATCCGGTTATCCGCATTACAAAGATTTCCGAATATTCGGATAAGCTGATGATCCGATTTAATTGAATCTTTTTCATAAATTTATCGTCAATCACGAAAATAAATGAATTGCTATCACCCTCGAGTGGATTCATCACGTTTATTTCAGGTATCCGGATATATACCGATACCCGGATATCCTAATACCTTGGATTCACGAATATATCCAGATACCCGGACCATATTCACGCATCTGAATAATCAATCGAATATCCAAATTTCCGGATATACGGATAATCCCGGTACTGAGCATAACCTACTATACCGAAAATATGGAGAAAAGTGATAGAACATACACTTTTATCCAAGGGAGCTTTTGAGTTCAATGATTACGAATCCATCATCGAATATTCAGAATTCGAGATGGTGAATCGAATATGGTGGGTGAATATCCGAAAAAGCCTCAGAATTGGATGAAAATCGGCGTCTTCGAGGTTTTTGAACTTCAAGTTTTGAATTTCAGGCCAAAGATTTTCAGTGGAGAGTTCTCCAGGCGATTTCAAAGGCAATTATAGTTTCTCAGAGAGTCTCAGTGATTTTCAGGAAAATTCAGAGTTTCTCAGAGATATTCATAAATATTCAAAAAATTGTTTAGTGGATAAACATGCCTGATGGGTGAGAATTTTTCAGAATTTTGAAGAGATTTTCAAAGCTTCTCAGATTCTTTTAGGTTTTTTCAGTGTTGTCCAAAGTTTTGCAGTGAAATTCAGAGATTTTCAGGAAAACTTTGTTCACCAGGGTGATTCTAAATCCATCAGATTTTCAAGACTGAAGATAGCGGGCCCTGGTTGGAAAATCCTATCAATTCCTATTGAAAATGAAAAATTCTGATGCAAACCTAATAGGTGTTAATCGTTTTTAATTGGAATTCTGTCAGTTTGATCGGAAGGAATGGGATTTTATTATCTGGGGATTCCATGGGGCAGACAAAAATTCGAAAAAAGCCTCGAAATTGGATTAAAATCTGTGTACGAGAGTTTTGGAAGTAACTGATTACGAAACCATAATCCAATTTTCAAAATTGAAGATAGCGAATCTAATGTGGCGCACGGAATAAAAAATCCCAATCAGAATTTAACAACTGGCGCAGTACTGCGCCAGTACCAGCTAACACTGGCGAGTTACTGGCGGTCTGCACTGCAGCAGTACTGGCATTTGCCCGAAATGATAACGCTTTTCCGTACTGGGTACTTGGTACTGGCACAGTACTGGTAATCGGTAATGGTCTTCAGTACCGACGCAATACGCCCAATCAGAATTTCACAACTAGCGCTGTACTGCGTCAGTACCGGCTAAGACTGGCGGGGTACTGGTGGTCTGTACTGCAGCAGTACTGGCATTTGTCCGAAATGATAACGCTTTTCCATACTGGGTACGTGCTAGCCGACTCTTGGGGGCCCAATACTGGCACTGTATTCCGCCTGTTGTCAACATTGGCATACTTCGGTTTTTTCTGATTGGGATAACCCTCGAAATGGCAGAAAAATCGGTATACTGAGGGTTTTTTTCGGTCACCCGAGAAAAAGTGAATTAGATCTAATGAGATCTATGTAGATCTCTTGAGATATAAGTAGATCTCTTTAGATATATGTAGATCTAAAGAGGTCTACTAATTCACTTTTTTTTGGGCACTGTATACGAATGTATCAGATTTTCAAATTTCAAGATGGTGGATCCAATATGGTGGACGAAAAACCCAAAAAAGCTTCAAAATTGAATGAAAATCGATGTCCTCGTGGTTTCGAGCTCGCTAATCACGATTCCATTATCAAAGTTTCCAAACTCAAGATGTCTGGTTCAAAATGGTGGACCAAAATCAGTGGAAAACCTTTGAGATTGGATGATGGCTGATACGCTGGGCTCTTTGAGCTGGTCCATTACGAGTCCATCTCCGAAAAATTTGATCCAAATTCCCATTCAAAATTCAGGGATGCAGATTTCTTCATTACATTTTTCGCTCCAATATGATCCCTGCTTGAAGAATCAATCGGTTCAATGAGATTGTTTGAGCAGGGGTTCTACGATCAGTGTAATTCGGTGCCAATGACGTGGATATCGTAAAATTCTATCTCTTTCGGGATGCTTAATTATAGTTTTATCTATAGATTTTTATACAATTTCGAAACCTTTTCAGTTTTTTGTCGGCCATATTGGATGGGTCACCTTAAATTTTGGGAATCTCATGATAGATTCGTACTCAACGACCACACCACATCCCCTTGTATGTCTTTTGAGGCATAACGAACGAATTGAATGAGGGGTTCCATCAATTTTCACCACATTTTTATCATCGCAGGTTATTTTGGGAAATATATAATAAATTCAGAGAAGTTCAGTCTTTTTCAAGTTGGAGAAAAAATTTTATCGTAAAGTTGAACCACTTTTCGCACTCTTGATTGACGTTTTTCGTAATTTCAAGTAGATTTTCAACTCATGAAAAAAACCATAAAGTTCGATATCGCCGAAGTTTGTATCAATTTTGTATTTTAAATCGGTCATATCGGTATTCCAGCGTCATCTCAATGCAATTTTGACTTTGCCAATCACAAGCGCAACCTCGAAAATATTAGGTAAGGTATTTTTACTATGAGCTCATAACCCTGCTTCAAAAATCCGATTTAAACTTATTCATTCATTCACTCGTCAATCAGTTTGAATCGGATCTTTTGAACAGGGAATGATTTTTATGTCATTCGCAACGTTCAAAATGACAGATAAAATTTTGTATTCTCCGACGTTAATGGGTTGATTGATTAATTGTTCGATTGGATTATCTTATTTTCCAGAATAATCATTGGGACTTACTGATTAATCCAAAGGCCGATTAATTGGACTCGATTAATTAATTTATTCATTGATCAACCGGGAACAATTATTCGTTTTATTCAATTAATCGATTAACCGCTGAGCCTCAGTTCATACGCATAGTTTTGGACATCATCTATTCATTCTACAATCTAGCATCATGAAGCGAAGAAGGTTTTCCCTACGTATTTTCCTTCGCAGCGCTCAAAAGAGTTACTTTGAAAATCCTTGAAAATTCGTGCAATGTTAATCAATATCGAGATATCTCGACCGATTTTCGATACAAAGAGAACCTCGTGAAGAATTCAAAGCATTTCCATCACGAAGTCTCGTTTCTACAAAGAAACGAAGAAACTTGTATTGCTCTCACCTGACCGATGTTATCGAGAAGCTTGTATTGGTTAAGCTGGAGCCCACCCTGTCTGTTATCGATAGAGACCCTCCTGCTCTCTCGTAAAGGTCTTCTGCGATTCCTGGGCGATCCCTGGGGACTTCCGTAAGGGGAATACGGACAGTAAGGATATATCGGTCTCACCGTCATGGATCCGGTATCGGTACCATGAATCGTCCTCTGGGATGATTCCACTTCGCCCGGAGAAGATAATTTTCTGAGTGGAACGGTATTGATCACCTCCGCGTTATTTTCATACCTCCATGTCTCGGTAAGAAGATTTTCAGCTTTGGGTCTGCTTGGAATACCGTCGGCGCTTAAAAGAGATTGGTGCTTTTGAGATTCTGGAGAGAGTATCGGCGATTGACCAACGAGTGACTCATTTTCTCCCTCATCGATCTCTTCTCCCTCGGGTCGAGATATCTGCAAAGAAATTCTACGATCGTTCAAATGCGGCGAGCCGTCCCCTCTGTCTTCCGATTGGGTCGCCAAGAGCTGATAAACTTTGATCGATCGGGGTAATAATTCTTTTCTTCGGTTCTCTTCCGTGTCTTTGGAGAGATTACTATCGTCCTCCTCCCATAATTCTTCATTCGTTCTCTCGGGTTCGATTCCCGCGATAGGTGATCTTCCGTTTTCCTCTTCGTCGAGTTTGATGGTATCTTCGAAACACTTCGATACACGTATGATATCGTCGTCGACTTTGTCGTTCGAAGAGGTGAGACTTTTGGGGTCTGGTTTTGATATATTTGGAACGCTGTGTTGATGAAGGAAGGAATTTGATTTATCACAGCTGTTGAGACTGTTCGTTATCGTTGAGTTACAACGACAACGACTCTTTGAACTTCCACTGCCAGTTTGATCGATTGTTCTGATTTTGATGGGTTTGCAAGAACGAGAACAACAACAACAACTCGTCGCACCCTTGGGTCGTATCTTGTTACTCGAGTTAAGTGATTCTGTTTCAGAATCTAATTTCTCAAAAGATTTCTCCATGATGCTCTCTAATTCCACGTTGGGGAGATTCGAGGTGCCACATCGATCCGAAATCTTTCTCCTCGATGAACTTTCACTCGCCGAATCTTCGGGGTCAATAATTTGATGAATCGTCTGATTCCAGACAGTTGTGCCGCAAGAATCATTAGTATTAACAAGTACCGGTGGGTTGGTGTTGGAAGAATTGGATCTCGTTAAGACGCCAACGTCCCAGCAGGGAGTTTCATAGGTGGATGAGATCCTCTGATGAGTGACTTCTCTTCGCAAGAGACCGTAAGACGCTGTTCCAACAAATTGCATGAAAAATAAATGTTCGAGAAAAAGAGATGGAGTATAGTATACAATGGATTATTCGATACCTCATTTTGAGAAACTTACCGTGATTATCTTTCTCTACACTTTTAACGTTTTGTTCTTCTTCGCCAATGATCGGTTCCTTTTGAACAATTTGTTTAGCATCGTCGATGTCCGGCATCTCAAAACCAGGACTCGAAACGTTCCTATGCACCTCCGTGGTTGGCATTTTTTTAGCATCGAAGCAGGAAATCTCTGCCCCTTGTTCTTTTTTCTCTTCTTCGGGCTTTATCACATTCACTATTCTGGGATTCAAGTTTTTCGTGGAAGATCTTCGTCTTTCCTCGAGAAATTTAGTCAAATCTTGCGTCACTTCGACGCACGACGAATTTGTACGATGTTCATCGTCGAAGGTACTGAGATTACTTGCGTAACCGCTGCTCTCTCTTCGTGGTCTAATTATCCTCGGTCGGGCGTGGGATCTTAAAATGTCTCGAAGGGCCGGAAGGTCCTCGTTCTCCTCCAAGAATAGAGCACTGTCTTTACGAATCTCCAGGATTTCACTCTTCGGGGTCCAATCGTCTGGACTCCGTTCCACCTTTGGTGATGGAGTCCACGCTTCCGTGAATGAACTGGGGAAAATTAATTCCGATATCAAATAAAATCACCTGAAAACAACTCATAATACCGTACAGTATTTTCGATTAAAACCTTTTCAACTGCTCAGTCCCGCAATCGATATCGTTTCCACGCGAAGAAGTCTCTTCCTCCTTCGATGAATTCGCCGTTCCTCGCTGTTGAATCTCCGACAATCTCGAATAAACTGAATAGCGTGCGTCTTCGTCCGCGAGTACCAGGAGACTATTTTTCATACCATACCGAGAGAACTCGTGAATAGAATTCGGATCCTGAGAAAAATCCTTGTCGGTTGTCGATTCCAAGGGATTATCCAATGCCAAACCTTGTGGATTCGAAGGAAAGATCGGTGATTTTGTTGACGAAGAAGCTGATGGTGATTCCTCGTCGATCGCGGTATGTCTGTAAACAGAAAGATCGATACCACTTGAATGTGACTCTACGTCAGAGATTATTCCAATTCGTGCAAAATCGTGACATCATGAGGCGTCTCGCGATGTCATATCATTGTGTGATTGATCGTAAATCTAATCAGTCTGTCTGTTCACGTACCCATAAAACTAACATCGAAGTAGCGATGTGAAAATAACCGGAGAAAGAAATAGCGCTATGGAAGCATGGAAAGTGCTAACACGCGACGTGGCCACTTCAACGTTAAACGGCGGCTTGTTATATAAATAGACTTGATAAAGTGATAAGGCCTCTCCTTTGTATGAGGTCGAAAAGAAAGACCTCGGACATCCGATCGCGTTACTGTGATAATAAATCCAACAAACTAATAAAAACTTTGTAAACTCAGTGATTTCGTTATGAAATAAGTGTGGATTTCATTCGATTGAAAAGTCTACTGTCTATTCATTCGAATGATGATTACAGGGTGATAAAAATCGATTGACGTAATTAATTCGCTCGGATCGAATATGAAAAACATGATATCATAGAATGAACAGGCTAAAAGGAAGTTCAATTTTCTTTTATATCAATTATCCAGGATGAATCATTGTACGTGGCTACTTAACAACGGATTAAGCGTTTCGGAAGACATTTGAATATTTCAAAACACTTGATGTAATATTTTAAAATACATCAAGACAGAAGACTCGCAATTCTCCTCGTCTTATTAGATTAGTTCAACAGGCGAAAGAGGATTACAATTTTACTGCGCAATATAACATATCCTCAACCCTCAAACCCTCGAGTGAGAACCATTCAAAACAATTGGTTTTAATTAACAATGACATTCTTAATTCTTCTTGAATGAGGAGTTATGATTTCAATATCTTTTCCATTCAATATTGGGATATCGATTCTTGCTTTTTGAATTAAATGATTCGTAGAACGAATGATGTTAATCACTCGTAATTGTCATGCTTTCTCTGATCGAACATCGATCAGAGCGATTACTTCACTATGCAAAGGCAATGAACCAAGGAAGGTCATTCTCTGCTAGTTTATACTTGACCTACGCGACGAAGGTGATATTTTCTGGCTTATCGACCAATGCTTTTCTCAGAAACTCGACAACGATTTCACGTAAGC
This sequence comes from Gonatopus flavifemur, assembly GCA_018340375.1. Lineage (NCBI taxonomy): Eukaryota > Metazoa > Arthropoda > Insecta > Hymenoptera > Dryinidae > Gonatopus > Gonatopus flavifemur. The sequence goes on from JAFFJZ010000003.1 coordinate 23,837,446, forward strand.
GATATAGACTATGAATACGACTCTTGCAGATCCTTCACTATCTTCTGTGAATTCTGACAAGACTCGTTTTTCTTGGCTAATTATCAACACCTCATCAGGTAATAAAGCTCTTTTAAATCAGGATTACCGTTAAGGGTGATCCTTGGGAATGAATCGAATTTCAATCAAAAATTGGAAATTTCTTATTTCCCAGTAGAATTTCTTTAGGGAATCGATTGAAAATGAATTCAGAAGCAGTGATAGAATTGATTCGTTTTTATTGGAATTTTCTAGGAATCAAGTAGTAAGACTGGATTGGAATAATCCACTCCATAATCGTCCTTATCTCTGGTGATGTATCGATTCTTTTGGATACATGAATTGAGAACGGAAATTCATTGAATAGACTAAATGTGGCTGCATTTTACTTGAAACCTTGCTTGAAATTCAGTCTTTTCCATTGTGTCAGTATTTATTTCCGTTGCTTAGTATCTTAAAATCCCGGATGAAAGTGAGCTTCACTTTTTACAGCGTTGCACTGGATTTTCCTTAAATCAGACTATAATGAGTCTCTGTTGGGATCCTTTGTTGTAACGTTTTGAACACCAAAATGTTACTAAATTTCATTACTCCTGAATTAATACCTGACGAAATGCTTCTTGCTCGTTGGGTCAACTATATTTACAAAAAGGTAACGTAGGTGCCCGAATCGAAAAATTGTAATACTTTTCAAAGCCTGATCAACTCCGCAATACGCAACGATCCAGAGTTTAATCAGGTCGAATGAGCAGTTTGGAAACTAGATCAGGCGTTGAGAACAGGATGAGATCAAGGTGAAAAATGAAATCAAGCCTCATTCACTCCGTAATACGCGAGGAATTAGAGTTGAATCAGATTTCACTTTTTGACTCTGGTGATAGACCATTGATCGTACCAGCTGTAAAATACTAGGAAGAACCTTCAGTTTTTCCAAAAATCCAACCGATAAAAGCGGATGATAATGCCTCTCAGTGCGATAATTTTTTCACCCAGTCTGTAATCAACTTTGCAGAAACGAAGTAAAAAGATTGGAAATATTTCGGTATACCTCAAGTACAAAAATTTCACGAACACACAGTATGTTTTCAGTTGACTTTTCATCACGACTTGGCACTCCACTGGATTACTACTAGATTCATACTGATTTTATACCATACCAAAATTATACTCACAGAATACTGAAAATCCGATATGATCGGATTTGCTAGGCATATTTGATCTTCCACTAGGGAAGAGAAAATTCATCAAAACTTTCCAACTTTTCTACCACCATTTTTCAATGGAATTATATCCCAGAGTACCGCGCATGAAACAATTTTTCAATCCATTCTATCTCAACTATGCTTTATTTATGAATACATACAATCGATTTGTCCCTACAAATTTCCCAAACAAACGAACAAGTGCATTGAAATGCTTCCTATTCCTAGCTATCGTTCGATTCAATGGAACACAAAGTGCTACACACGGGCAGAAAAGACATTGACTTCATATCAACAAATCATCCCTCCGACAATTAAAAGCGATCAATTATTCTCGCATGTATTATTGTCCTGGAATGTTTCAATTTACATATTCACATATTTCCTTCTCAAATCGCGCTATCATGACAAATATTTGAATATGAATTATTCTCCTACCTGTTAAACGTGTTGTGGTTGAAACCTCGCAACGACTTCATTCCAAATGATAAATCATCAAATTGAAAACATGAAATTTAATACAAAAAATTGAAAGGTATGAAAGAATAAGCAGGCCATATATTTTCCGCTCTTTGGTTCCGCCGTATAGATATCGTACAAAGTGCAAATTATTTCAACGGTAACGAGTTGTTCGCGTGGACTCGTGAACCTATAGTTAGAGCAATGTGTAATTTATGTGATTGCATATAATGTGATTTGTAATTTGCAATATGAAAAGAGACCTTCGATCAAATTCCCTGAAAATCCTGAGAAGTGTTTCGCATTCAAAATTCGAGTAAAAATATTGAACGGCAAATTGATTCACGAGGTTTGTATTAGAAATTGAAAATCTTTTTCAATTGATATGGATCAAGATGCAAGTTAATTTTTCAACGATTTCAATCGTTTGGTCGAATAAACGAAGTACTGAATCTCAATTGGAACGTTTACAACGATATACACGGAAAAAAAGAAATAGTTGCAGCAATTACTTAAATAGTCGATTTTCGACCATCTACGTAAGTAGTTGCTGCAGCTACTTACTAGTCAGCACAAGTAACTCGATAGTTGCACTAACTAACGTAAATACCTGAGGTATTTTGAATTAGTTAAGACAGCCAACGTATTACTTGTCCTGACTACTGAGTAGCTGCAGCAACTACACTGAGAAAAGGAAACAGTAATGATTACCAGTGATTGTCACCAGTGATTGTCGATACATTCATTATTACTGCACTTTATGTAACGCGCGTCACATTGATTATTACTGTTCAGCACGTACATTAGTATTGTGAATTCAATAATCATTATTTTTATTACAGTTACCTCTGCTATTCGTTTATTTTTTGTCAGAATTTTTGATTGATTCGCGCGACTCACAGTAATCATTACTGTTTTCTCTTCTCAGTGTACTTAAGTAGATGGTCGAAAATCGACTATGTAAATAGTTGCTGCAACTATTGGAGACAGTAACAAATCTCAAGGATGAACCAAATGGGGCGATCAAACCAATTATAGGGGAGAGTCGCCGGGTGTGGGACACAATTTGTTTCACAGCCATAACTTTTTTGTAAGTCGGTATAATCTGCCCAACAATATACCATTTTGAAGGTGGATTCATACCCAAACTTTTCCCAAAAGACTTGCTCTCTAAATTTCTTGGAGTGAAATTCTCACTCGCAAAATCGAGGTACTACTCAATTCACTCATCTGAGAGTGACTTCTCACTCTAACGGAATGAATGATATCACTCCAGTTCAAAAAGTGATTACTTTCACTTTAATTGTTCGAGTGACTGTCATTTCATTATAAAATTCACTCAACTTCAGAGTGGAATAGTTATATTTCACTCCACTCAAGAGTGAAGTTGTGCGCGTACGTAAACGAACAATAGCTTGTAATAGCTGTACATTTGAAACTTCGTAGCCCCGTGTATGGCATCATAAAAATTTGCTATCACCTCAAAAAAGTGAATGAAAGTGCAATGGAAAAAAAGCATCTGCTGCCCAATTTACCACGAGTAAGTATCACAAATGTGCTCCATCCAAGCTATGGTATGTGAATTCCGTAAATATTGCACAAGTAGGGTTATGTGAATAAGCGACACCTGATAAACATGAAATGCATTGATATCGTTCATAGGAGATATAAATCAATTGAATTTCATTTTCGAAACGAGTAGAATATTACTCTCTTTTAAAAACATAGCTTCATCAAGAATTATATTGCTTTATTTATTTATGAACATAACCTCATTCAATAATGCTTGATGAATTTCTATTTGGAAAAATTTTCAATTTCGGCACATTTTTTACTATCTGATTCATTTTTCATAGTTGAACAAAAATATTTATTCATTCAATCATTATTATCTACATTCAATAATAACGATGGTAGAATATGAATAAAATTATTTTACGAGTTTGATTGTTTCACCTGTACACTCATATGTACATTCATTATTGTATCACTTTATTTTATAAGTCAAATACCCACAACATCTCCGTGGCTTAGTTGGTCAAAGCGTCAATTCTGTTAGACTTGGAGGTTAGACAGATAGGTAGATAGAATGCACGTTCGATCCCCCATATTTAGGCGTCTTTCAAAATTTTCACTTCGACCAGCAAGGACTTCGGTTGATAAATGTCCGTCGGTAAATGAGATTTGGTTGCCATCGTGAAAGTCAAAGAAGATTCTGGATTGTGATATCACTCCATGGCACAGCATCAGGATGATTAGCGTATCCAATGTGGAAAATTGGATCAGTTCAATTTTTTTTCCTCCATAAAACCCGTAGATTACTTAAATGAATTTGTTCTGTTAATTCCCTGAGAATATTGTGTGAACAAGTTCACAATAAGTGTCGTTTTTTTTCCATATCAATGGAAACATATTTTCACTCCAATACAAAAGAGTGAGAATAATCACTCTAATGAAGAGTTGAAATTTTCCTCTTAAGAAATCACTCTCGAGCAGAGTGGAAATCTCACTTCACTATGGGGAGTGAAATTCAACTCTTTCTATGAGTGAGAAATCACTCCATCTAGAGTTGCAGTATTTTAACTATTCCAAAGAGTGAAAATTCACTCCAAGAAATTTAGAGAGTGCCTTGATCTCGTTGGTGGAGAAAATTTTACAAGCGTTCTTGTAACCTGTTGAATTTTGGCGAAAAAAAAATCGACACCGGTTATGGAGCACCCACGAAAATCAGTGTATATCGCTACAAAACCAGCTGCTAATGTGGAAATATGTAGCAAAACCATCGAGGAATCAATAATTACCAATACTTACTTGGTCCGTGATCATTTCACAATGGGCCAAAATTCACAAACTATGGCCAAAATTCTCAAGCGTTGTGAGGCATTTGCTGATTTATATGAAACCCCGTATCTGGAGGTTTTTCGGGTCACTGATTACGAATCCAGGGTCAGATTTTGCAAATTCAAGATGGTGGATCCAGTATGGCGGATTCGAACCTCAAAATTCATCAAATACCTTTTAAAATGTGCACTCAAATTTTTTTAAACTTGATAAAGTAGCGAAGACAGACAATTAATTTTGAAAAATTTCCTTCTCAGTCAGGCAAAATGAATTATACCCCACTGTGCATCTTATAGAAAGAAAGGACAGAAAAATTCAAATTTTTCATGTTTTCTGCTTGGAACGTATTGAACAGTGCTCACAATCGATTCAGTTCAAAAACCCAAGAAATTTCATAAAAAATGTCATCAATGATCTGAAAAATTCACGCAAACCTGTATCAAGACTTTTTTTTTCAAAGAAAAGTCGATTTTCGATCATAATTATGCCATACATACGCTTTAAACATAAAAAATTGGCTGTCCCAACATCCTGAGTATTGTGACGACATGCCAAGAAAAATTGACTGTCCCACACCTGGCGACTCTCCCCTATAATCTGATTCGATTGATACTTCGATGAGACACAATCTTTCGTTGAAAAAAATGAAAATTAAGGGAAAAATATATATACAAACAATAACTCGTACTTAAATGTTTCAGAGAAATTCTACACAGTAAAAAAAATTCCGTCATTGTGTAAAAAAGAAGTATACGTGTCAAAATTCAAGTGTTGAATATTTAACACTTTTGTGTGTTCATTTAACACATTGATCAAATGCTGTTCGATCGATTCATTTTCAACACATTAAAATGTTATTCGAGTTCAAATTAACACTTTATAAGTGTCACTCTGGAATCAACACACATTGAGTGTGAGGAAAAATGTTTAACATTCGCTTGTGTGTTGAGTTTGACGAAAAATTTTTTACTGTGCATTGTTTCTCAGCTGGAAGTTTGTGCACTCAAAACTAAAGTTTAACGATCGGTTTGAATCTCAGGAGAGTACGTGAGTATGCAGATCAATTGTTCGTGACAAACTAGGACAATGAATCTAACGAGAGACGATGAGATCTGTATTCGGTACGCTTCTGTGACTACGTAAAGAGAAGACAGAGCAGAGTTCGAGGAAGTCTCATCTAAGTTACGGAAGCTCCTCTTGCTATCCGGTTGCAACTAAATTGAGATCCTGTTTGGTATTCCGCGTTCCGCGAACTTTCGATCTTAATCAAAACTATCTATCTTGTCTTATTTATACTCTTTTCATCCCTCCGGATTATTGTATCTATCATATTTCTTTCTGGAAAAATGACGATCAACGTCATCCCAGTCCACCAGTTCGCCACCAGTCGGTCACGCCTGCTCCATATGTTTTTCTATAGATAGGTAAAAAACTAGCCACGTGCGTTTGCAATACAAATGAAAAGTCTCCTCCTATACCGCACATTCGATGCACGTAAGACGAAGAATTGGACAAAAAACGGAATAGACTTCGCAATAATCGCTGACGTTATTATTCATTCCGCCGATTCTTGAGGTCCGACAGAAGATTTTCTACCATTAACATGCAAAATTTTCTAACAAATAATTAGTTCGGTGATCTTTTTCCGACTATGACGCGTGAGAGAATGAATTAAATGGTACACATATATGTTTGATTGAACTTTGGTTCGAACGTGTTTTCCCGAGAACGATAATTTGCCGAAATAAATCATCGATACGAACGATTGGATCGAGAAAACGTGTGATCAAAGTATAACGAGGTAACATATACAGAAGTTGAAGCACGTTCCACAGTTCTACGTGAACAATGTTCGTAAACGTCGGAAATGATTGCGTCGAGTCCTTACCATGGTCGTCATTTTTTCGCTTCGTGCTCATAGTAGCAATCATCTACATCTTTCATTGAAATTCTTCACACGAATGTGCGATAGATCATCCCGCCACGTTATCTCGATAACCGATCGGAACTGCTTTAATTTGTGGAAATCTATGATCTGTTTGTCTCTTGAATATGTGTTTTTGTTGGATCTAATTTCGACGGAATCTCCGAGAAATATTTTCATGAGCTAGAAAGGGAATTTCATTATTATCATCGCCATGAAGATTCAGGAGAATCAGTTGAAATTCAGGAGCGGGAGAATTGAATATTCGGGAAAATATTGGACGTAGCGAAATTGTGACGCTAACTTGTTCGATGTACGCATACACCCACGTTCCTCCCACAACGTGGCTGTACCAAGACGCGTAACCGAGACGTGAAATTGATATTTAGCTATATCAAAATGAATAACAAATGTCATATTCACCACTAAAAGTTCCTACCTTGGTTTTAGTATCGAATGAACAAGGTCAGGCGGTCCATTCTCTTGGGATTTCATCCCACGTTAAATCACTCGATATCGAATTTCTGAATACCCGAGGCGTTTTTTCATTCAATAATGTGGTCTATGTTGCCTATCCCTGCAATGAAATTCTCAATGAGATGAAATATTCTATGAGCTGTTGTGAGGAAAGTGAAGTTATTCAAAATCAACACCGCGTTGCAATTACGGGGTCATATTGTGTTACAGAACAATCACGAAGCCCTGTTCAGTCACGGACTGTGGCTTCGTGACGGTTGCGCCAACTTCGAAATAGCTCCGTGTTTGTTTCAAGCAGCATCATCAAAGTTCAAAGGAATTAAGATGTGCCGGAATTTCGCTTTCATACGCATATTCGATAATTCATCTAATTTTGTTGAAAGTTACTTGGCGTTTACAAATACTTCGTGTGCTTCTTTGTCCTCGGAAGAAGAAAATTTGTTCTCAGAAGTAAAAATCAAAGAAATTCAATACATCTCACCGTGATGAATTGTTTTCACGTTGAAAAAGGCACCTCTGAAGCAATGTATATCGCGAACGTAAAATGTCATGTACTAGTACTAGATTTCAGATCGTAATGATATGAAGATCAAGATATCAGATGGTATATAGACGAATAAAGCCTTTGACGTTTTCAATATTATGATTATAAAAGAACCCATAGTTATGCGTTGTGAAGACTGTGAAATGTTTTATTCAAAAAAAAGACTTGTAGAAATGATATAGTTAATCTGTTGATCGGAATGAAGAATCCGTAAAAATGTGCTTCATCACAAATTCTTCGTGGATGGATCAAAGATTTTATTATCATGAAGTGGTGGTGTTAATACAAACCAGTTGCACGCGACATGGAAATGAGTTTGTAACGTACCGGCAGACAAGTAGGATCAATCAAACAACAGCAGATTTCGATCCACGAATATCTTTCTGCACACGTCATGTAATTTATTCTACAAATGCCATTACATTCAACCTTCTGAACTCGTTAGAAATCTTTTAATACGAAATTGTAGAGCATGAAAGATACCCTGCGGAAAATTCCCGGCAAATCCGGATGAAAACCAGTATCCTGCGTGGAAAAAAAAAAGAAATAGTTGCAGTAAGAACTTACGTAGTCGAGCTTTCACCTCGATTGTCTACGGAATCAGTTACGCCAACTACAACAATAATCGAAACTTCGCTGCGTTACTCCTAAGCTCGGGATCTCATCTTGCAAGTGATAAGGAAGAAAGAAGGGTGGAAGAGTAAAACCAGACTATACACCAGGAGAATCTGCGACCTGGAAGAAATTTAGTGGATGAGGAGCGATAAATTCCTGCATCAAGAGTTCCTGGGAGTGCACTACAAAACACTTTATGATCCTATCTCGCAAGTGTAGAACTAGCCTCCAACCCGGGAGCCTGTAGGGCAGAAGAATGGCACATATCGTAGATCGCGAGCGGTCCATTGGCAACTAATTCTTCTGTTGGGGGCCTTCAAATGGCACTTCTGAATCTCTTATGGTAGTTCCAACTCAACTCGAAGTTGAAACCACCAACAATTCTTCAGGATTCTGCACAGCGGAAAGATCCGCAATATGATAGAAAATTGGTAGTTAAATAGCAGTCATATTCCACGTAACCACCCCACTGATCTATAGTATACACTCCCTAGCATGTATGGTCATACTCAATCTACATTGCGCCATGCTAGCGCCAATGGTAAATCCTTTCATGAGGCTGTAGGCAAAGGGCAGCCTCTTGATCGGCTCCTTGAGTGTTCGATTGGATCACTCTAATATGGAGTGCAATTAATTTCCCCAGTGCTTTCTGTGTGCGAATACTAAAGAGTGCGAAAAGAGTGACTCACGTGACCAAATGTCTCCGGACAGGGTCTGGCATTCGGGAGGGCTCTGGAAGCGACCAGGGAGATCGCGAGATGAAGAAAGTGGATTCCTTACGTTGAACTCAGAAGTTGGGGTACGAGGAACCCACGCGAGGAAATTTCCCGAAGTAATGCCTGAAATAGTCCCGTCGAGGGGAGGATTGGTTCTGGAAAAATAGGGCGAAAGACCCAGCTCCCTTACGGCGTATAAATCATTTCCTCCTCTATGAAAATAAAACCATCATAGTTGGACCGACTAACGTGAATGATTTGTTAGTTACAAGCTACTTATGTTAGTTAGTTAGAACTACCATCACAACTCAAGCAGTTCATACCATATTTTGAATTTCCAGAGTGGAGACGCGTCATGTATCGCTTGATTGCCGACGTTTTGTCATTATTGCAGCTGGCTTCTGCAAAGCAGTATGAACATTAGGGTGTTTCATTTTTGGGCGAGATTTTTGTTTCCTTTGTCCTACCTGAGAATTTGATATTTTCCAGAGGAAGAAATATATTCCCGTTGGAGAGAAACTTCCAGGTGAATTAGAAGCTCAGCTCATCCAAAAATTCAGTTTCTCATTTAAATAACACAGGAAACTCATGAACTTTGGTCTCAACTTGGTTCTTCGATGTTGAACAAATTTTTCCCGAAAAAATGGATATTATGGGCTTGTTGTAGGGCATAAAATTTACTAAAATCAAGTTTCCATGAAATAAAACTGTAAGACCTGTAATGGTTTTGGGAGTAAGCTTTGACAAAAATCAACATCAAAGCTCTGATAATTTTGTATTTATTGATCTTACATTAACGGAATCGGCAAATCAGCAGCGATTTCCCTTCACATGTTCGATTCGTTTCAAATTTCAGCCCCATCGGAGCATTTTTGCAGATTTGACAGGATAAACAAAAAAGAATGTTTTTTTGTTCCATTTTGGAATATTCCAAGAATGGGATGATGGGAAATTTTGGAAAAATTCATACATATGTATTGTTAGCGACTCCTTTCAGATAAATTTTTTTGAAAAAGAACGTCTGAAAATTTAATCACAAGGAATTTTTTTTATAAACAAATCGATTTTTTGAAAAAACCCCCTCTTTAAAAGTTTGAAAAAATTCATAGCGATAGCCTCAAGTTCCACGGAAATTTTTGTTTTTTTGAAATCTGGGGAGACTCAAAAATTGTGGAAGTTATAAATATTTATGTGAAGTGATACGCGTAAAATCGCTCCCCGGTCGATACCGTGAATAGCGCCTTCCAGTGTCAACGCAAAAAACCATCGAGGGAACTTCTGAATCCGGAAAACTTCAGAGAATTCCTCCACTATGCTTGAAGAAGGTTTCCTGAAATTCCCATATTTTTGACTCCAATTTTGAATGAGGTACGGACGATGTTCTATCAGCGCGGCGTATGGATGATTTTGATCCCGTTGATAGAAAATCGTCCATACCTCATTCAAAATTGGAGTAAGAAATCTGAGAATTTCAGGAAACCTTCTTCAAACATAGTGGGAAAACTGTGTCGTTTGAAGTTTTCCGGAATCAGGAGTTCTCTCGATAGTTTTTTGCGTTGAAACTGGAAGACGCTATTCACGGTATCGACCGGGGAGCGATTTCACGCCCATCACTTCACAAAAATATCAATAACTTCCACAATTTTTGAGTACCCCAAATTTCAGAAAACCAAAATTTCTGTCAAACTTGAGGCTATCACTAAGAATTTTTTCAAACTCTTCAAAGAGGGCGTTTGTTAAAAAAATCGAGTTGTTTATAGAAAGAAAATCTTCTTGGTATTGAATTTTCAGTTGTTCTTTCTCAAAAAAATTGATCTGAAAGGAGTCGCTAACAATACATATGCATGAATTTTTCCAGAATTTTTCATCATTCCATTCTTGGAATATTCCAAAATGGAACAAAAAAACATTTTTTTTTGTTTATCCTGTCAAATCTGCAAAAATGCTCTGCTGAAGGGGCTAAAATTTGGCGAAACTTCATCATTTGGCTCCCTTTATCGATCCTCACAATTTGAAGCAAATCGAAGATGGGAAGGGAAATCGCTGCTGATTTGGCCCCAAATACAAGATTATAGGGGAGTTTAGGCCGATTTTTATCAAAGTTCACCTTTCAAGCTCTGTAACTCCAAAACTACTGGTCGCACAGTTCTATCTCAGGGGAACGTTTTTGTAGCAAATTTTGTGCCCTACGAGCCCATCATACACATTTATTTGAAAAAAAATTCTTTGAACACCATACAATCGAGTTGAAACCAAAGTCAACCAGTTTCCTTTGTTATTCAAATGGGGAATTGGATTTTTGAATGAATCAAGCCTCTCATCCACTTAGAATTTTTTTCCCTACGGGAATATTTTTCATTCGCCATAAAATATCAAATTTTCAGGTAGGACAGAGGAAGAAAAAATATCGCCCAAAAATGAAACACCCTAATGAACATACGTCCCATTCTAGAAACTCTTACAGTTTGAGTGGACATTATAATTGCTCTTTCATGTTTTCCCTACTATTTGTTACTTTTTTTCTCACTCCCACTAGCTGTAGACTGTGAGACTCTGCAAGAGTGTTGTTTTAGGACAGAGGTCCATATTGAATTTATGTATAGTTCACCGTCAATAAAGTGATGTCGTAAGGTTGTTTTTTGTATTTTTAAGAGTCACGTTATTCTTCTCGTCGTAGTGTATGGGAGACCGGGGCTAAAAGTAACGGAAAGGAAAGTTGTAACACAGACTACAAGTCTCATATTTTTCAACAAATGAGGTTAACTCTTTGTAAAATAATTATTCATTCACTGCAAAAGTATTTTATATAGTAAAGTGCAGACATTATAGATCTGATACAGGGTTGCTACAGGTCAGGGAGATTCAACGCAATTGATCAATTTCATTGGTAGTCTATAAAATCGAAACGTATGATTAGTGGATTCCATTGAATCTCCCTGACCTGTAGCAATCCTGTGATAAGAAATACTACAGTGATGGATCGTGTTAAAAACTTACTTCTGTTCATGGAGAATAGAGAAAAGGAGTACGATCGGGGTTGATTTTCTCCAACGGAAAGTGGCCGAAAATTGGGCTCTAGGTAGTTTCAATTTTTTCACATTTGATGGCGCTCGCCACAGTAAGAACCGGAGACTAATTGGTTAAACACTTCGTTTCCATGGTTACTCAGCAGTACATACTGGTAAACACGTACGACAACGCCAAATGCGAGGCCTATCTAGGCTACGTTTTCGGGGACACTTCAAAAGTACTGCGATCGTACTCCTTTCTTCTATTCTTCATGCTTCTGTTACAAGTAGCTCTTGTCTCTTTTACTGCGCTCATACTACACTTGACTCTCGGATCTTTTACTGCAATTCTTTCGAACCTTTTACTTTAGGTACAGCCCCTTCAACCCCCACCTTGCTCTTCACTCGACCAATTATTTCAAACATAACCCCACCTCTTTTGGATAAATGTTGAAACAAAACACGAAACAACCTGAATTCGAATCATAGTCGAAACTGGGTAACTTACAGAGACCAAAATGTTTTTGAACCATCGAGTTTATGAATTATGAAGGGTTTTGAATAATTAAAAGATCTGACGAAGGTTCGAAACAGCAAAGCTCCAAAGGTACATTAAGGCTGTAAAAAAACCCATAATTTCCAATCACAGGAATCTTTATTGAACATGAATTGGATGAACATTATGAATTACGAGCATATTACCACATCAAGTTTATTTCTGATGTAATATAAATGTGATATCTTGTTATTTTTTAGGTTTATGAAAAATAATTACGAATGTAATTCAACACTTTAATTTTATGACAGCCTCTCGTATTACAGTTTTTTCTTCATGTTTGTATTCGATTTGAATAATACTAATTCCAGATGATCCTACAAAAATATTCATTTAGTACTTTCAATTGTCTATCGCAGATAGGGAATTAAAGATTTCTTCTGGGGGATTTTTCTTGACTTGAAAGCCAGGTAAATAATTTCCTACATAAATAACCTTATTTAATGACATTCTCTAAATTGAAGCTATCGCATGTAATCCAAAAAAAATTCTGAATTCATTTGTTTCAAAAACATCTCTTGGGAAGGGTTGGAAATAAGAGCCAATCATAACTCGAGTGACTCTGGTCTCAAAATTGTAAAAGGATCGAGAGTCGAGTGCAAGTCCCTTTGACTCGAGCTTCTACGTGTTCACCAGGGGGATGCAACTCAAATGGAAACACTTAATACGTATTTGCGCGCCCTCTGAAAATCCGATTTTCATGCGAACTAAAATCCAAAATGGTGGCCTAGTATACCAACATAACCTCAAAATTATTATTTTTTCTAAATATCATTAGTATTCCAACAATACAATGTAAAATGACCAAATTCTGAAGCCAAATCATCAGTCCTCACATCTAATATGGTTTTAGAATTGTTGTTCACACTTGAAGGTTGAAATACTTTTGTTGTACTAAAATACAAATTGATCGGCATAATTTGCAGGTTAACTTGCTTTAGCTGGCCACCATTTTGATTTTTAGTTCGCACGAAAATCGCATTTGAGATTTGGGCGCGCAAATACGTATTAAGTGTTTCCATTTGAGTTACATCCCCCTGGTGTTCACATAATGTCCAAAAAGTTGTAGATGGCTTCCAACGACTGTTGACCGACACTTCGATTCAATTTAGGTTACCGTAATCAAATAATTCGCGGAATGAAAGAAAATAAGTTTATTGGCTCATAAATACACAAATTTACAAAAATCACAACACCAGTTCGTCTTGAAAATGTGCAAAATTAAACTTTTTGGTTATGTTTATCAATTGTTTTGGACCACTAGATCGTTCGCCACCTGGATTTTGATGGACATTATATGAAAACAAGGAGTATTGAAAATTGTGACAGTCGGAGGGGTCTGGTCGAGTGTATATACTTTGATGGAATGTTGAAGTCAAAAATCGACTACGTACGTAATTGCAGCAATTATGCATTTCCTTTTTCTTCAGATTTCCATCCAGCTGTGTTCTCAAAAATATTCAGAAATCCTTTAATGTGGGAAATCACAAAGGAATCATGAAATTACGTAAATTTAATTTCACATACGCGTGTGGAAGTAACACCTTCACCTGAAACTAACACCTAGTTCTCAGTAATAAAAAAAGTCTTGAAAAATTCAATGACGTGTGACGGATAATACAACGTGTTATTCGTCACACGCAACGCGATGATTACAGGTTGTTAAGTGATCAATTGGCTACGCATACACCAAAGCTTGATTTTTATCTTGACGAAATTCCTTTTTTGATCTCCCGAAAAGGGGTATAAAATAATAATATAACGTATAATATCGCGAACGAGTAACTGAACGAGACGCGACAAAGAGAAAAGAAGAAGAAGAAGAAGAAGAAGAGCCGATGGATACGATAATGTGATGCGCGGTACAATGCAACGACGAGTTTCATGACCTCAATGCATGGTTAAATTTCCTGGGGGGCTTATAAATTACATTCGAGAGATCCAATTTCTGCGACTACACGTACACTTTGATGTAACTTTTCTCAACGTTCAGAAATCCCTTTCTTTGTTTATATTCTCGGTAGTGGAATCGAGATAGAATCTTTTAAGAAGTGCTACTTTTTCCATCATCTCCGAGAACTAGAATCGACGAGGAATGTTCGGAAAAAGAGAACAGTGTATGTCTGTATCGGGACTTGACGATTATGCGGGAAAATGTAATCTTGCACCTATGACGCGTTGAAAGATCTTTTTTCTATTCAGTTTTATATGACGCCAACCGTGATCTCAGCTTCAACTTGTTTCTTTTTTCTCTCAATTGACGGATGCATTAGATCGCATTATAATGAAATTATTGGCTCGAATGTAGGGAATATGGAGCAGTCAAAACATGAATTTCATACAATTTGAAAGAAAGAGGACAAGGTTTCACCAAGTACCGATGAAAATTCATTCCATCGAAATGCATGAAATTCGAACGTCTACCTTCGGGTATTCCATATTTGTACAATACTCACCGTGAGTGTGTGAGTGTTCGCTTTTTTTTTTAAAGACTGCTAACAGGGCGCTCATTAAAATAATGATGCACAAGATTTCTCGTAATTGGCTTGTTCCTGTAGGGAAAGATACCACTGTATCCGTGGTTTTATTTTCCTGTTTCTTTTATCGTGTAACAATACCTATCACCCTTCGGTATTGCTATGATATCGAGTGCTGGGGTTGGGTGTGATTGTATGATGATGTTGATTCGAATGAAATTCAATGGGGTTCGTTTGTATTGAATTCTTCGAATGAATGTTGAGGATTCGAATGCGAAAACGTGATTATGGTCTAATTGTATATGAATACTGTTTCGATGTCGCCACGATATTTTCCTCTGAAAAATCAGACATTTTCGCCCGAGTGAGGGAAATTTACAATTGGAATATAGTAGAAAAACCGTCATAAAAATGGAGTACTTCCTGAAGCGTGCAATGTTCTGCGCGTAGGGATTGGGAATTGATCACGGTTCTCCATCATCCATCAACATTGATCACGATGAATACTTCACTACGTTTCTAACAGCACACCCTTCGATGTCTTTGTTGTTGCCACGTAGACTCCACGAGGCTGGACGATATCCACGCGAAGCATACGGAAATGCGCGACAAACATATCGGTGGATGAACTGTTAGGAATTTTATGACAATTTCACCCTCAACGCACACACTGTCGAGAAGAGCGGTGAATTTACCGAGGAATTCCTCGGTAATTGGGCAGCAATTGACCCGAAGAAAAACTCAGGAAAATTACCGACAGCTTGGTGATTATACCGATTTTTTGGTAATTCTACCCAAAAATGGGATAAATTTACCAATTATTCAAGAATTTTTACCCACTTGTGATCGGGTTGATTTCTTTCCGACAAATTTTCATAAATCTAACGAAATTTTCTTTACAGTGCACTACAAAAACCTAAGTGCGTGTTTACTACGGGTCCAATGGGGGCCCAAAGTGGGTGCCCATGCTACCTAACGTGGGACCAAGTCTGGGATGATATCATCGTTTCCAGCCTGGCTGTATTGCTTTGCCCGAGAACTAGGTGATACAATAGGCCCTGACCTAAGCCGATCTTGGCTCAAGTTAGGGCTGGGCCCGCACCAAAGTTCAATATTTTCATTTTCTACGAACTATAATTCTACTCTCTAAATCTGGAAGAGTGAAAAATCGCACGTTTCACTCCACTAAGTGTCAGAAGTGAGCCTGTCCGCTTCGAGTAGAATTTTCACTCGTTTTGAGTGACCTCTCACTCTTTTGGAGTGAAAAATTCACTCTAGCATCGGAGTGGTTGTGAGCTTCTAATCTCAAACCTTAGAATATCACTCTAAAAGAGTGGAAATTTCACTCGAAAATTCGACTAGCTCACTTCTGGCTGGCTAAAGAGTGAAATCTCACCCCAAAGATTTTAGAGAGTATGGGAACAAGCAATAGGGCCAACATTAGTCTAAGATGGGTCCCATTGTCATTTCCCATTACTGGATTCAAGCAAATGGACCCTGCTTGGGCCCATTGTCAATATCGGCAATACACACTTGGGGGTATGAGAAGTTTCATCTCACTTTTGTGATGAATTCCGTCTCCTGATCATAGGGGGATTGGTTTTTCATAAAAAGTGGAGGATTTTCCCCCCATTTCGAGGAAATTCTGTGTTCTTTGGACATTGAATCTTGCACGAATGCAGAGACTTTTCACCTCGGATCCAGATCAGTTTCAAGGCTGTTTTTATCCTGATTTATGAATATCGCAGACAAAGTGGGACTTACACTGCAAACTGAAGTGTGAATGAGATATTTTTTTGAATTCGTACTTCAACAAATATCTCATTTGAATCACATTTCATCCGAGCAAAGCTCAAATGAAAGGACATAAGCCGTCCAAATACAGTAAAACCTCGTTTATTTCAACGCCAAACTTCTCCTCTTTCCCCCACGTTTGAACAGTCCCAAGGCACGTTTCCAGTAATGATCAGTGTCACCCAATCAAGAGACGGTTATGTGAACCCGTCTTGAGCTTTATGCTGATAGTGGGAGCCCCTCTCGGCTTGGAATAAACGAGACTGTCACATTTCCGAGAGTTGAAATAAACGAGGTTTTACTGTATTTCGATTCCAAACCAAATCATAGTGAAAAGTTTTCCCTGAACGAAGGAACCTCACTGTCAGTATTTTTTGGGAGAAAACTGCGTAATTATTTGCTACAGTGCAATGTAAAAAATTTCTTTGGGAAAATTCCTATGTATTTACGTGAAGTAATTAACACATACATGCGTTAGGAATTCTTCTAACTCTTCTGAAAATTTACTGTGAAATGTAGGGAAAAATCCTATAGAGTTTGGAATTTTCAGATAAATTTATAGGAAATTTCATATAAATGTATCGGAAATTGATTTTCCAATCAGTGACTGGAATTTTCCAGTTGATATATATAGGAGAAATCTGATTATTTTGTACAGTGTGCATTGCAGTTTGAATTTTTTTCATTTGATTGGGATTTAGCTTGATCAAAAAATTCAAGGTTCACGCATCTCTATTGGAATGTCATAATTCAGAAGACAACACATTCATTAGGATACGTCCTCAGATTCTTGAAAGAACTTGATTCATCATGGAAAAACTGGTCATCCAATAATCTTATTATAAAACAGATTTACATAACTTCCCACGTGCGTAGAATGTTAATGAGTGCGTGATAAAACCTTGATCGACTGAGCATTAAATATGTTGATGGCAAATATCTTTGTTGTGAATATTTCAACGCTTATACGTTCATTCTCGTACGATGGAGGAGGAATTAAGGAAAATATCTGATTAGGAATTTAGTTTGGAAATCAAGTTTGGCAGTTTGGTACACAAACTTTCTTTGGAAATTATCGTGAAAAGGTTTGTAAATATCCAAAAAGTTTCATGATTTCACGCAAATTTTCGAAACTTCCCAAACTTTCAGTTGTCAATCCACGAAGGAAGTTCGAAAATTATTTTTCCAAAACAAGGTTGCAAATTCCCAAGTATTTTTGTTTGGAATTCAACAACTTTTTTTTACAGTGTACCATTTTGATACCGGGTCCTAAAAAAGATTTCCACACTCACTCGGCATAAAGGAGATTCTATAAAAATCGAAACGTAATAAAAAATGGAAATATTCAAGGGTGTGAGGAGAGCAATTGATGATTCTTCAATAATTTCCGAAATTCAGTCAGTTTTTATGGTAGGGATAATCAAAGCCAGATCCCACCCAGTTTTTATCATTAATTAATTTGTTCATAATTTTGATCTTTTATCAGTCGTGGGTTTTTTTTAAGCTCAAAGTCATTTGTGTGATAAAGTATAACAATATTAATAATAGTGTGACGCAAAATGAAATTATGAGTAATGCATAGGATGAATATAATAAATTCCAAGTCTTGTTTGGAATATATCTTTCTCTATCAATGAACATTTTTTCTGGGTTTGTTGAAAATATATTTGAATTATTTGAAAATCAACAATTAAATTATTCCTGGGTGGTTATTTATCTCAATTTCTTGATCCTGAAAAACTTCGGTAAATGAACCAAATGTTAGACTGACGCTGAAAATTGATTAAATTGATAATTTCATATGCTATTTTCAACAAAAGCTTCAAGGGAGTGCTCTGGTAGATTTTTTCACCAAAAAACCACTAGATCGTTTCAACCATTTTACGTCAAAAATATTCAATCAATTGCTTTAAACTTTGGATCAAATGATTCAGAATTAATCAAACAATCCGGGTCTGGTCTGTTTGTTGTTCAACTAACTCGTCATAAATAATTAGAACGAAATTTGATAATCAGTCAATAAGAAACCTTTATTCAGTTTTTTTTTGATATTATAACAAATATAATCCATGTACAATTATTTTGAGACCAGAGCCGGCATCTCTGATTTATTCTGGATTTTTAGATCTCAATGTAGATGTAATTAATTGAATATTAATGACGTGGAATGGTTGAAACGATAGTTTTCTAGTGAAAAAATCGACCAGGGGACACCCTCAAGTGGACTGTTTAAGTGGCACAAAATTCCTCGCTGTGTATACATTTTTTAGTTATTAATTATATTTTAATCAATATGAATTAACTGAACAAATAATTCAATGATTAATCTTTTGCTTTCTTTAGTCTTCGTTCAAACTTCACAGCACAAAAACCAAACCTTCCTTGCGAGTTTTTATTCGGATGAATCAAACACATTCGTCGGATCTAACAAAGTTTTCCCTATGTTGATTAATTCACACTGACCTATTCCTGTAGTAAAATCACGTTATAATTCTCCGGAAGTATTATCAAATCCTTTGAATCTAAAAATAGTTGCATATTTTTGAAAATCCATATTGTAAAATAATGTCATATCATTATTGTGACATCCAAAAGTTCGTAGGTCAGTCTTAATTTACTACAGAGGTCAACTCTAATTTTAATTCGCATCCTTGTTCGCAAGCAAGGTTGAATAATTTGATTGGTGAAACTCTTCATTTTATGTGATAAAATCTCTCCACGCTTAATCCACATAACAAGCGCAATCAGCAAAATAAATAATCGCGAACAATCTGATTTGAGATTGTTAGGATAACTTTCTTCGAACTATAAAAATATTCCCTCATTCCAAAGTTAAATAATTTTGTGTGAATGGAATTCCTTTATACTCTTTATACTCTAAACTACGTTGTGTTTCCGTGAAAATGAAGATCCGCGTACAGAGTGGATAAAGGGACACGACGAGTAGAGGCAACAGCAAAATGTACATGGATCGATGATTATACTGTATTCCTTCAAATAAGAAATGAGAATGGAATTTTCTTGGAATGACCAGAAAAGCACTCTACTTTTCCATGTGCGGAACTCAATTATGCTTTTCCAAGGATGTAGAGAAGGAATTGTAAATTCAATCCCAATTCATTCATTTCCACGGGATGAACTATGAAATCCGATGAAACGGAGGGAATTTAAACGTATAGTTTCATCAAACTACCGTAGAACAAATTATTGTCTCAAATATCCTCGGTAACATTAAAATTCGATTTATCAACTCCATTTTCTCTGGTGGTGAAATTGAGAGTAATGAAATCTCATATGTGCAGGAAATTGTTTTAAGGATATGTCACTCCAATCGATCTCTGTAGCTTTGTGAGAAGGCGGTGTGAATTCACGCAAAGAAGCGTCACTTGCATTCTCAAAAGACGTGCAAACACTTGCAATGCAAATTCGCATTTAATTCCTCAAAAGGAGTCTATTGACACAATGTTGACAACCTGGTGGACAAATTTTAATGAAAATCTCTGAAATTTTCAGGATTTCAGAGGTGTTCGTGATTTCTCAGACAAACTCAGAGGTTTTCAAGATTCTCCAGAGTTTTTCAGTGAGAAATAAATATCATAACATCTTTTTTATAAATCGAATGATGCGAAGTAACAACAGTGCAATAAATCATTTTCAGAAGTGATAAATTAATGACTATTTTGATGATTACTGTTTTACATACATACATCAATGAATGAAATCGTAATGTTCCTCGCCGATGACTTTAAGAATGCAATGAATCCTCAAACACGCAAAGTTCTGCCTGTAAATCAAAATCGATAAGATCAAATAAATTAATGAAATATTTCAATCGATCGAAGATTGTGCAAATATTATTTATCCACATGATAACACCTTGCGGAATCCACCTTTGGATGGTAAATCTTTCGATGCGACGCGTATAGAAAATTTATTAGGTGACAGACAGTAAGAAATTGTTATAACGAGAGCGCGAGAATCAAAGGAGAAACTAGAGTGAGAAAGAGATCTTGGAATGATGTTTTTACTCGACACTCGTCACGCGGAGAGAAGATCACGGTTGTTCCCGGTCTTGTCAGTCACACCGGTAAACTAGTCTGAGATCTTTTTTCCCTACTTCGCCTCGGCACACACGTTCGAAGGATTCAACATTCAGGAGAATCAACTTCACTTTCGGGCAGTTCAGATTTTACGTGATCTGGTTATTTGATATCCCTTTTGTACATCTTCCTTCTTCTTTCCAACTTTGTACGCAAACTTTCCACCTCATCCCCCTTAGGATTCCGTTTCCAGAAAGAAAATTCAATTAATTTTATATCCTCTTACATTATTCCGATCGAGAGGATTTTCCTTTTATATATTTACGTGGGATTTGTGAATTGATTATGAAGGTGGATGGAAAAACAGCTTCGTGTGGCTAATGAATGGCATTTATATGTCCCAAATGGATTCAAAATAATGGTATAGTTCTGAATGCTTGTTCATCACTTATTGCCTGCACTGAGAAAAATGATCAGTCGGTACAACTGAAAAATTTTTAGTTGTTCCATAATAGTTGCTGGAACAATTTCTTTTTGTTCGGAATACTGTTGAATAAGTTAGAGCAACAAAAAATAATTAGTTGTCACAACTATAAATAATTCAGTTGTAGATTTTAGTTGAGGGGAGGTTCTAGTCAAAATTGGAAAAAAAAATCTTTTTTTTTTGCTTTGTTTTCATCCTTGGGGTCTTGAGAATGTGTAGCCAAAAGGATATTCCCCTATATAATTTATTTGAGGAGTTATAGCGTTTTAGATGAGAGAATGCGTCGGCCGAAAAACAGCGATGAACACGTGCTCGGAGCGGCTTCGAGAGAGGCGCAGTTTTCACCGCCAAAGCGGTGTATTTACTACAGGAACCTTCTCTTTGAAGATGCGGAAGGGTCCTTGTATGGTGCTGGAATAACTGATTAGATGTGAGTGTCGAAAAACAAAAATTACTCATGGTTTTTTCCTTCCTGAAACTTTAGACGCGTTTTTCTCGAAACAACTTTTTTTTGCGCGCGGTACACGATTCAGCTTCAACGACTCGACCGATTTCGATGTTTGATGGCTCAAATTGAAGCTTATTCGATTTGTGGGGCCATATGAAGGCGTTTTTTTTTAAATTGTTTTTGATTTTTTTTTAAAGTTGAAGCAAAACAAAAAAAACGGTGAAAAAAGGTTTTTTTTCTGTAAACGGCTGTCATTTTTTTTTAAAAGAGTTTTTCAAAAATCGGAAATTCATATGGCCCCCCAAATTTCATCTATTTTGAGAATATTTTTGGTTTCTTTGTTTCAGATCATTTGGCAGGGCTGTAGAGTGTTCCGCGCACACAGGTACTCGTCGCGCACGGCTTTATTGAATGAGGACTGGCGCCACCATTTAATTTTTTTTTTTGACAAAAAAAATATGATTTATATCTCAAAACATAGACCTTCAAGTAACAATAAAGAATTTTTCCAAAAAACATTGGCAATAGCCTAAAAAAAAATCATGAAATGACGTTAATTTTCGGTCCTTTCGACTAGAACCTCCCCTTAATGATACTACAATTATGTGACCATAGACGATTAGTTGCATACACAAATATATTGCAGTGATGAGAAATAAAAATTTTAGTTGATGGAATGAAACATTTTTCAGTTAAATAGTTTGGTTTCTGAAACTAAAACTTATAAGTACCATCAACTAATTTTATTAGTTTATGTTATTTTGTACTTCACATTGGAGGGATTGTTCAATTGTCATGACTAAAAACTTACTAAAATATGACAGTGTATGAAAAATTAATTCCCCTCAGAGACAATTGACAAATCAATTTCTTCCGTACTGAAATCAATCTGAAAATTTTCTAATGGAGTTTATGCCCCCTGGTTACAGTATCGAACGTTCCTAGGAGTTGCTAGGAGTTATTACAGTTCGTCGTTTCATTTATTTCATAGCGTGGCGTTGTGAACAAAACACTACCGAATCTTGTTTGTACGTGTTCACGTGTTACTCGACATGGTTATTCTTGATTATTCTTCTCAGTCAAACACACAAACAACATTAATACAACATCAAGTTGAAAACCTGAAACATTTTATCGTATACGAGTGCTGAAATTGTGTAAAAGAGAATTAAGATTTGAGCATGATATCGGAAAATTTTGTCGGTTACAGTACCCATGTTCCTAAAAGTCTTTGCGGTTTGTTGTTCATAGCGTGGCATTGCAAACAAAACACTACCGAATCTTGTTCGTGCGCGTTGACGTATTACTCGACGTGGACACTCTTGGTTATTCTTTCTTAGTGAAACTTGCAGATAATATTACGACAGCAAGTTGAAAGTCTGCGTTTTATCGTATATGCAAGTGCTGAATTTGCGTGAAAGGAAATTGTGGTGGATCCTTTTGTCAGCAACCAGTTAAAGGAATGGGGCCTGGAACGTTTAGTGGATGATTTTACACGTAAGTTGTATCCTTTCATAGTCATTGAATATTCTATGAAAAGTTATTACATCCTTGAATTCTCAAAAGTTGTTGAGAATACGGAAAAATAATCAATATATTTTTTGAACCGTAAAATTTTGATTACGATTATTGAAGTTCTCCTTTTTCGCCTTTCATATATATTTTGATGATTTTGAAATCTTTTAATATGTCTGACTGTTCATAGGATGTACATTGTCTAACAAGTTTATTCATAAATTTTTCCAACAAACGTTCAAATCTTCCAAACATTTGTCTGAATATTTGTTTGTCTTCTAAATATATTATACACGTGATAGGTTATATTTGAGAGAGTTTATATTCAAAAGAGTTGTTGAAAAATCTGATGACCTTGAAATTCAAATACATTAGGAATGTTCTTCTTGTCGAATATAAATAATATTGATTTAGGACAACAAATTGATCGTGAAAAATTCCTATCAATTACGGCAGAAGGGCCAGGTCCAATGATACCCATTCCAAGTTACAAATATCAATTTTTACGTAAGCGAGAAGAATATTTAAGAATAATAGATGTAAATTTGTGTGAAACATCTTATTTATTTTCTGTATGAAAAATTTTATAACCAAAAGATATATATGCTATGGAAAGATTGTTGATATTTGTAATATAACTGTTTTAGCGTATGAGTGATTTGGAAAACAACTTAGAAGACTGCACAAAAGAATTGCGAAAACACAGCAACACATCTCAACCCTTTATCATCGCGGTCGGAGATCCTGCTGAAAAGATAGAAGCTGTCCATGTGATCATTGAGAAAGTCAAGCACAAGTACCAAAACATCACCTCTGCTGTTGACTTGTGCTTCAAATCATTTTTTGCATTGGATTTGAAGTATATATTCGATATATCTGAGACATTCGGGGAAAATGATCATTTCCAAGCTTACACTGTGGCACGATCTTATAGTGCGAGTCTAGAGTTGCATAATCTTGGAAATATAATTCATTATGAAATGCCATATGTACCTTATCCTGATGTAAGTGATGAGATTAACGTAATATGTAACTGATTTTGTATGTACGCGGTTTTTGCAAACCATTATGTTCCTATAACTATGACGAGTATGAATTATTACATTTCTTTCTATTTTTATAACTATGCCAAAGTATATTTTGAATGCACGTCAAGTAATGGCCAATACGGTAGTATGCGAGAAGCCCGAATGGCACTTGAGTCCGACTGGCGTTAGCCCGACCGGATTATAACCCGAACGACTTTAAACCCGAATGACAGTTGACCCGACTAGTTATAAAAATATAATCAAATAAAATGGAGAATTAATCGAAATCAAAGCTTATTCAACATTTTACTGCAGAGATGTATAGATTAAAGCTTAATTACGCTTTGATTTCGATTAATTTTCCATTTTATTCAATTATATTTTCATAATTAGTCGGGTTTAAAGTCGTTCGGGTTAAATGCAGTCGGGCTAACGCCAGTCGGGCTTAAGTGCCACTCGGGCACCAAGTACTGTTCCAACCAATGATAAAAAACTACCCACTTCCGAGTCGATGGGTCCGATGGATAGTTGCGGTAGCAACGATTTTTCTTTACTACGATTTTTATCCTCCAAAAAGAGTCGTATCGGCTCGAAACGTCGAAGTGGCCAGAACTAAGAGATATACCGTTTCGAATATTCGTTTACTTGGGACTTTGGAATTATTGTTTCTTCCCGTTGGAATCTAACCAGGGCTAGTACGCGACGAAAAGTACGGAGTGATACCTAGAATTCTCGAAAAATCCCGAAGAGAACATGAAGCTCCGACAAACGTTCAGAATGGATCAACATAAACCAGACTCAAGTCCCGTTGGAGCTCCAGCTTAGATTCATAAACATTCGACGAAGGTCTGGTGGACGTTACAATGTCCGCTTGAGAATAATATTAAGGAAGGTTCACACACGGGAAAAAATAATTAGCCTTTATTTGGATAGCCAAAAATTAGCTACGAGAGCTACTTTTTAGCTGTCACAGCTACTCATTTAGCAGTGCCAGCAAGAAATGTAGCTGCCGTAGCGAAAATTCAACAGCTAAATTATCTCGCTATCCGAACATCAAGCACAAAACCTGTGCAGTACAGCTACGATTTCCTACTGCGGCAGCTGAAAAATAGCTAGAGCTGCAATTATTTTAACTACAGCGGTTGAAGAAGGTTGCTCAAAAAGTGAGTAGCTGCCACAGATATTTTATTTTTTTTCCCGCACAGAACGTTCATTGAAGATTCACCAAAGAATCACCAAAGAATCACTGGAGTTTCAACTTTTCAATATAAATTTTCTTTCAGTTATTCTTTCTTCACAAAAAAATTACAATTATAATTATAATTCTCTCTAAAACATGCTCAATTGAAACTGAAATGAATCTCCGGAGAAGGACATTCAAATGTTCATCTAAACTTCGTAGAACGTTTAAGAACCTAAAACTTGGCTCCAAACGAGCTTCAGACTGATCTATGTTGATCTATTGTGAACGTTTGTCGGAGCTTCATGTTCTCTTCGCGAATGCTATGTGCGTTGTAGCGTTGTAGCAACTCCAATCACAGTTGAATTTGACGTCATTTGTACAGTTCATTTTGATTAATTCAGAAAACTCTCTAAGCCTCGCAAGGCCTCATTTGCAAAGCCTGGTATAGCCTCGTGTAGTGTTCACTAACCATCGATGGCACATCGATGTGTCATCCCATAAACGGGTATCGATGTTCGACATCGTGAACATCGATGCTGCTGAAACCTGATTGGTTGTTATTTTACCAATAAAAATTTCGGGATCTAGCGCCATTTCAAATTCAGCATCACCCCATTCAATTGTTCTTATTTGATGTCTTGATGTTTGAATGTCTTTTTCAAAAAAAGACATTATCGTCGATGTTTAGTGAACACTAGCTTTGTGATAACCGATAAAATTCTTAAAATGATCTCCACCAGGGGATTTTTCTGAGAAGGAGAATTGTTCATCCACAGAATGAAACTTCTCCCAGCAATTAATATTTCATTTCACATTCATGATTTTTTACGGGAGTTTATAAATCCCACGGTGTTCCAATCATCTTACACAGAATCAATACCTGAGCTTGCACTTCACAATTTCTCGATGCAATAATAATTTCCACCTCGTTCGGGTAATTTTCCTAGCAATTCGAGTACGCAGAAATTGGATGCAACGTTGAAACCATTTCACGGAAATTCGACGATGGATAATGTAAAGTCGACTCACTCTGAAAATTATTACCAAACATTCATTCCAAACTGCGAAACTAGAATAGCCGTACTATAAAGAACTGCTATGTTTTACAAGCACGTTGCATCAACGTACTACGCTTCGATATTGTTCCCTTCCTCCTTTTACCTCGCTTTTCGTTTCTCGGGTACATACCTTATATACTCTACGTACGAAAGATTCCCATGGGATCATGGCACGATGGGACCTCATCATGAAGTCGCACACCGAGGACAAGATCAGATCTATCTATCTTTGAAAGTTGGTTGAGAATTTATTTCTTACCCATATGTAACGGATGTATCGTGAATAAACGATACTGTATCCCTTATTCGGAATCTTTGTAACGTAACCGTTGTAATTACTATTTTGAAGACTAGAACCCAATTCGGTCACGAAATGTAGGGTAATTTTGAAATACTTTGTCTTACTTTCCAACTGAGGAATTTTGCAACAGATGTACATATCACGATGCAGAATATTCTGGCGATAACACTGGGATATTCGTGGTATGTGAGTAGTTACACATCCTCGCAAAAATTTCTTATTCGTCCGTCACTTTTTCAACAAAGCATGGAAGTTCTGCGAACCTGAAGAAAACTTGGCAACGGGCTCGTACCTTGGATGAATGTGGCAATTGCCGAAGTTGACGAATGCTTGGTACTGGCAAGGGTGAATTTGTCAAACTGGCGGAGACAATTGTTTTTATCTAGATTCATTATTATTTTTCATATTACTAAAGTTTGGATCGTTTATTGAAACTGATTAGTCATCAAATAATAGAATATTCAGCTATTGAAGACCCAAAATCTTGCAGTACATTCTCTGATCGATGTTTTCAGTTGTAAAAATCACAAAGAATTCATGCGAGAAGACCAATAACAATATTTTTCAATTGTCACGACATATTCGCTGAATTTCAGACGGTATTGATTTGAGTGTACAGCCAGCCCTGGGCCCGTATTGAATCGATACAGTTTGGACAAAGTTGAAGAGCCAGAATTCTTCAGTGCATATAAACGAACAGTACTGAGGTGGTTGTAAATGTTATACAGGGCCTCATGTGAAATGATGTTATCATACCGACTCCTTGTCAGTTTTTACAGCTGGGGTAGCTTTGGATTCACCAGTATTGGCAACTCTGGCAGCAGTGTTGCGCCAGTATCGCGCCGGGTTTGCTTTTCCCCATGGGATATCACCGCGAGATCAATATTTTCTATTTCATTCTCATCAAAGGTGTGGCATAAAAGGTAGATATGTTTGATCATGGTAACCAAAAAGCAGGGGAAAAAATACTAAGGTGATTGTAAAGATCAATGTTAAAAATAGATAAACGAATGAACGGGAGATCAAATACCAGGGTCTAAAACGTACACGACGTTAGTTCCAATTTTTTGATGGAATACTGCGTGTGTGGGAGGAAATATCGAATTGCTCATTTCAATCAATTCGTTTTAGGTAGACGGAAATTTGAGGATGAATGTTATCTCCCACAACATTACAAATTCCATTAAACGTATGTAGGAACTACATCAAATATTTATACGATTGCCTTGACGTTATCCAATATAAGCATTTTATGAACCATAATATTATTTGATGTGCTCTGTAGGGCTTAATGGATTTCTGAGAATCACTTTTCCAAAGTAAATAGATATTTACGAGGACTTCTTAATGGCGAATGCATGTACGCACATGATATTTAGAACTTATCCGATTTATACGGTACTTGAATACGAGTTTCTAATAATTGTTTATTTGAGCGAATTAAATCCAATAATGTTGGTCCTGTTCTGAAGCGGAAGAAATTATGATTCCTACCTGGACGGTCTTGGAGAAATTCGGCTGAAAGTCTGGTGGCAAACTTGCGAAAATATTCTAAATCTAAACGCGATATTTTTCAAAAAATTTCTTTAATGCGATGTTTTTACTGTGTGTGAAAGAATGAAATTGTCGCCATTCCGAGAAAACAAGGAGCAGACAAATGCGAGGACTACAGAATAGGAAAAATGAATGGTGAAATTGGCAAAGATAGACCTAGATTAAGTTATATGAAGCAAATTATACAAAATAAGGGCTGTCATAGATATGTAGAAATTAAGCATTTAGCGGATAATAAACAGGGTTGGAGGATTCCATCAAACCAGCCATGAGACTGATTACTTCATGATGATGATGAAGATGATGTGATGTTTCCCATGGGTAAGACAAACATGGACCAATACTGACCCAGTAGTGTTCTAGAATTTGTCAGTACTAGCAAATTCAAAGCTACCAAAGCTGACAGTTAAAAAATCTCACTAGGGATGGTAGAACTCTGACATTACAACCTTATTCAGATAGTATTAATTCAATACCGATCCAAGATTGTTTGTCCATGCGAAACATTCCCTAGTAGGAATCACTCTAGTCATTCTCTAGGCGATTACAAGGCTTTACGAGGCCTCGCAAGTCCCTCACAAGGGCCTGGTGAGGCCTCACAAGGCCTAGAGAATTACTAGAATGATTTCTGCTGGGGTTATTGTTTGAAATTCATCCAAGGTCTAGCAGACATTGGAAAACAATAACTACCCTGCTTATGGCCTTTACCAGGTCATTTCTTACTTTGGCAATTTTCTCATGGGTAGATCACCTCTAAATTAACAACCTCCTAAGTGTTTCTCGCTTGCCGAGAAAACGAATCCTAGACCATTCATCGTGATCAACCGGGTGTTTTTAAGAATAGCATTTATTATAAACTTCAAACAATGAGCAAGAGGAATTCAATTCGAGAGATCAATTCAAGACAGATCTTTTACCATGCACAAAGCCAAGGACGGGGCAACCCTAGTGAAAATTTCCATTTCAGTTCGCCAAACAGGGTCGGGGCAGGCGTGTTACGTTTCTTTTCGGTAATATTGCAGGCGCAGAGCAGGCGCGCATCACTTCCACAACACTACCGCACACAAACACAACTCGCCTGTACCAGGTTCTTTCGGTGAACTCGAAATGAAATTTTTACTCGGGGAAATATGAGGAGCCAGGAGTTCGTTTCGAACTCTCTATGATTATACAACTCTCAGCTCTATAATTATTCATAACTTGACTCTAAACAGAAGGGAACACTTTTTTTTCACCCTCATGCTTGAGCCATCCCACTGATGTCGCGGAATACCCTGGGAATATCCAACATTATTATCAAATATGAGCCCCAGGATAATTTAATTCAACTGACTTTAACCCTTAACGGCCACACGGGGTGACTAGTTACCCCAGGCTTAAAAAAAGTGGAATTAGAGGTCTCAAACCTTTCAAATAAATACAACAAACAGCATCTGCTGGTGAGAGACATGTGTGAGATGTGACTCCACTACATAGTAAGCCTACATAGTATTTTCACGTTCCTAATCATGAATATGTATTTGAAATCTAATAAAATGCAAAAAAGCCAATTTCATGATTTGTAATTTTGTTCATTCTTCTTTCCAGTAATTTTGCAAAATAAATATACTTTTTGAATAATTGGTGGATACTGTTACTTTTTTGTGGTAGTGGTATGTATATATTGTGCGAACGACCCTGGAGTTTCAGTCGTTAATATTGTAAAATGGCGGAGTAGTAAATTTTTTTGCAATTTTTCTTGAATTTTGACTTATATAACCAGTTTTGAAAACGTCATCTATAAATTAACCAAATTAAACCATTAGAAATATTGAAGAACTATTCAACGAACATGACACAATTAGTTAAAAGTCTCAAAACATCTACACATCTTGTCCGACCGGATTTTTCAGCGTGAGGTAACGAGTTACCCCGTGTAGCTGCTATGTGGTCTGGGTGAGGTGTGGCCGTTAAGGGTTAATTGTAGTTACTGATTTGGAGTTGCTTTTACTACAATTTTCATTACTAATTTTGACAACTAATTTCAATTCATTAGTTTAAATAAATCATTTCTTCCAATTACTGTCTTACCAATTTTTCTTGTGCGAGTCGTTGTATATACAATTTTGATCTAAGATAAGGTTGAAGATAAAAGGCTGGGCTCATTTATTCCCATCTCTTGGTCAGACCAACCTCGATCCCGCTAGGGTATACAATGATGACTCATATAGTCAGATCATTTCCACAGAAATTCTATCCATCAATTCCTCAATGTGTCTTTCATACTTCATTTCATTATTCAAATGAAAATTGATCTATTACTCTCATGGGAATTTCACAAAGTCGGATTCGCTGAAACGGAAATCTATCTCGTAGCGTGCAATGAGTTTGGTTTCTGGTCATTAACGCAATATTTCAAATTCTCTGCAAATATATGTGTGACGCTGTGTTCATGAATGATTTCCAGTCCTATTTTTCTGTTTATCGATCGTTAATCTTATAAATACACTCCACTACTTATGATCAAAATCCCAGACGAAGAAGATGGGAAAAAAATGGATTCATGAAGATGTTTTGGTACGTAAACACAAGAGGATGACACAGATTCTGTAACTTTCGTAACAGTGCCTTATATTATACATTCAATACACACGTCTCTCATCTATATTCCGTATCATTCAAGAGAACACTCATATTTCATTGACTGAAAATGAGATGTGAATAGTATCAGTCTGGAGAAAAACAAAGTAATCGGGTTCTTAACAACGTTTCGAGATACTTTTATAGATGGTAACATGTTTTTGTGCTTCATGGCATGATATTGTTTCGTTGTTTTTTTTTTTGGTTCTTTTATTCTTTTTCCCAATTTGGTAGAATATTTTTGCATCCTTCGACATTGCTCAAGATTTTTGATTACGAATTTGCTTTCATTTCCATATAAAATCATTCCATATGCAATTTGGAATTCAAGTTGAATTGATAATTTAGAACAAAACGAATTTGTAGGAATAAGAATAGAACACTTTCCTAACGCGTTTAGAGGAAGATTTAATTGGAGTAACAAACCGATAATCAACTGACATTCCCTTCAACTATCTTTCATTCCCACAATTCATAGATTTTTGGAAAATTATAGAGATGCGAGGTCGATGTTCTTATACAGAAGGAAAAAAGTTTGAAAGAAGAAAATGGATGAAGATGAATCGAGAAGATGTTGAAAGGAAACAGTAGTCTGTTATTTGTGACGTAAAAAGAACAGAAACCTCCTTGTACTTTTTTTTTCTATTTTTGTGGTGAATTCAATTTATTCTCCTTTTCTCTTTCTTTCTTTCTTTCATCCTCGCTCAATGTCCTGCACGAAATAATATTTCTATACGACGTAACTCAACCTTTACGTTAAAAATGTCCAAAAGTTGTTATGAAAATTGAATTTGAATTATCGAATACTTTTTCACATAATTTGTAGAGATTAGAGATGTTGCTGGAGCTTGAATCGTTCATTGAAACTACCCAAGTAGTAACAGAATATACTATGAACGTTCTTAGAATATTCGAAATATGTTCTATGTACATTCCAAGGGACCGTTTCATAGGTGATATGCATATTCATCGAACGTATGTAATCGAATATACGACGATACGTCGATTGAACGAATATCGTACATTTCGAATGTATTATGTACGTTCTAAGTATATTCAAAACATTCTCATTCGAATATTCCAGGAACTTTCATCATATATTCTTCGTATCTCATTCGTACATTCTACGAACGTTTCTATTTCGTATATACTTTGAACTTTTGTTGCTGTTTGGATGATTAACAATCCCTGGTTAAAAGAACCCATTGATTCTGACCAATTCTCATTAAATTACAATTAAACGTGGACAATGTTCTGACCAAATCTCACCGGTGATTTTCCAATGACATTTGGTCAGAACTTTCACGTTGAATCTGTCCAAATCTCACTAAATTACGATTCAACTTGGACAATGTTCTGACGAAATCTCATTGAATTTTATTCGTCAGATTCAATGGATTCTTTCAACCAGGAATCGAATCACATAATAATCAACTAATGGAGCCCAAAAATCTTGCAGTACATTACTTAAACGATGTTTCCAGTGGCAAAGAGTTGATTCGAGAAGATATGTAACGATGATTTATCAGATTTCGTGAATTTTAATTTTCGTTTTCTTTCTATAAATGATTCTAACTTCGAGAACATAAATAAAGACATTTCCTCACAAACTTGGAAAAAATATAAGCTCTCAATAGATATTCCTACTAATATTTGAATTCAAAAGACATTTCATAACCACTCAATTCACGATATCTACGAAAGAATCTAATCGAAGGTCATCAGTTCGTTTGTCCACCAACTTCTAGCATTGAGACACACTTTCGTTTACGGTTATGGTAATTCATACAAGGCAAAAGTTCTGACGCTATGAAATAGTAGTCATAAATCGAAACTGGAACGAATTTCATCACTGGAATCATCTTCTTGTAGCTAACATTCTCCTTGTACGTTTATGTACTTTTTTCATACCTCGTACGATGCATATAAATGTCAAAATTATCATCGAGATTCAATGTTTCCTACGAATCGATCCTATTCTCGTACATACTTTCCGAATAAACGCATCGTCATGAGCCCACAATGTATAATTTATTAACCACAACTCAAGAAATTGATAAATTGTTTCCTGGTTTCGATCGCTTGTTTCCCACATGACTGATTT
The DNA here is from genome assembly GCA_018340375.1 of Gonatopus flavifemur. Lineage (NCBI taxonomy): Eukaryota > Metazoa > Arthropoda > Insecta > Hymenoptera > Dryinidae > Gonatopus > Gonatopus flavifemur. The sequence continues at coordinate 23,870,411 of JAFFJZ010000003.1, forward strand.
TATCGTCGAGGATGATGTATCGGAACTGAAAAAATCATCATCGAATTATAATTATCTCTTCAAATGAACTTTTCAACTCCCACCTTGAATGCCGTTTTAAATCTAGTGCACTCTATTTAAATTTCAAATGACACATTTCTCTCTTTCTTTCATTGTTCAAATCGAGGGATATTTCAACAATTCTGTCCTATTTCTTTTCCAATAACTCTACAAGGCGTGCATAAACAGGATCTTCTATACGATGAAAAATCGATCGATCCGTCGACTAATTAAACCCCGCTTACGATCTAAGTAAGCCGAATGGAAGGGTCTGTATACGAACTTCATTCGAATTATCGATAATTGAACCAGCAAAAGGTACCGAGTACCATTGAGAGTCCCCGGTTACCACTCCCTTATTCTTTAATGCAGAGACGCTGATTGCGATGCAGAGGAAAGAAAGATAAAAGCATGTTAACCGACGAGCACGACCTAATTACTCGGAACAGTGTTATCTTGTACCTACAAAAAATATATCTCTTTAATATCTTCTAGAGAATTTAATCAATTTGTAAAGTCGAGCGAGCGGTTTTCAACCAACGTTGGTCTACGATTTATTTCAACACGTTGTGAGGTATTCACCGAATATGATTGACAAGTATCCGATAGTGGCTTATTTGAGTACTTTCGGCAATCGATATCACGATCGAAGTGAGAACAACGGAAAATGATGCAATGAAAAAACGTGTTGTAGTGTTGTTGAAATCAATCATATTCCGTTCGAAGTTTTCATCTGACGTTGTTTGATTGTTTCTTTATTTTTTATATAAAGTAAGGTTAATGTTCTTCAAATTACGATCAACGGAGAAATAGGCAAAATATGCAAAATAGCTCTTATCCTGATAGCAAAGTGCCAAGCAAGTAGGAGAAGGTTGGATAAAACAGGGCACTATAACTTCAAGGTTTGTATTAAATCTCATTAATATATGGGATGCAATAGACTTTTTGAACTAGGGAAGGTGTTTCCCTGGTGAAGATGAAGCGTTAAAGCGCGATAAAAGCGTGAACTAAGAGACATCTGAGCGTAACCAAGAATTATATAGGCGTGTTTTAGGAAGGAATTGAAACATTTTCATGCTTCATTTGTTTCAATACCCGCTTCATTTACTTGTGGATTTCGACCAGGGTTCCGCATAAAGCATTGTTACTGGCGACAAACTGGAGTGATGATAACACAGTGAAGACATAATGTTCACTTTCAACGCATTATCGCAAGCTGAGCGAAATTTGTGATAGTATGTTTACGGTATGTGATATTACAAAATTTTCAGAGCAGGTTTTCTCGATTACACTGTACAAAATATAGGGAGTTTTTCTTCGCACGCGTGGAGGTATTGTTTTTGCATCAAAAATGAGGGAATTTTCCATCACTTTGGGGAATTATTTTGTTTTTTCGATGTTGAATCCTCCACAAATCAAGGAAAAGTCCACCAAATTCTGGAGAAAAATTCTAAATCTATGGAAGAACTTTGCTGCCACAATTTTTTGGGGAAAAATTCCACAATCAGTTTTTACAGTCCATATATAATTGTTCATTTCCCACCAAGGTGAAATTCTCTCAGCAGAAATGTCCCAGCCACTCACAAGTTTTTTAACGCTGTATTAGACAAAAACTAAATGCTTGTAAAACCGTACTTTTTGGGGGACCCTGGTAGAAAAATCTTTTTGAACCTCACTGTAAATTTTTTGTTCCAGAGAAACGCAGAAAAATTCAAAAAGATCCCCTAATAAAAATAAATCTGTGAATTTCTCTGCATTTCTCTGATTGTCTGAAATTTAACAGAAATGAGGAAAAATGAAGAGATTCCTGTCTCAGAGGAATTTAGATTCATGCACAAATGATTTTCAATAGGGTTCAAAGAGATGAAGAAAAAGTTTGCTTGATTCGAGAAGATTCAAGAGAATTCAGAGACTGGTGGATTGGGAAAAATTGTGCATCGAACTCTTCAAGGGGATTTGGAGGAATTTAGAAAGATTCAGAGGAATACAGGAAAATCCAGAGAGAAAGAAATTGAGTAAAATTCTTGGTCTAAGATTTCAAAACCATTCCGGGAGTTTCACAGAGATTCAAAGACAGATCAATTCGGGGATGGATTGTGTGTTGAAACTTTTCATTTCATTTCATTTCATGCTTTATTATGTTCTAGGGCTGAGCCTTTTAAGGACAATGTATGAATTGAAAGTACACATCAATATACAAGTGAGACAATAAGTCTAAAAAGAGAGTACCCAAGATCCAAAGATAATAAAGAGACTCCTACATGCTATAGAAAGTAGAAAATCAGAAATAAGAGAATAAGCAGCAAAAGAATAATACCCGCGGTTCAAATACCATCAAACAGTAGATGCTCTTTCTACACTATTATTTTGAGAAAAAACCTAACGACTAGTAGTCCTACAGAGTATGATGATCGCATAGAGTAGAAAGTAATAGTGATTCCCAGCAGAAGATGAGACAAAAAGCGTGAATAGACGTAAGTAACAAAGCCAACATGATAACAGAAAAAAAGAATTATCATAGATACTGAGACCAGTATTACCCGCCAATACAGTGAGTAATAAAAATAAAATAATTGCTATTCGATACCTTAATAACTAAATTCATCGCAAAACCAAAGTAGAGCTAAGCACACTGATTTGCAGTACCACCAGATGAGCTGTTACCGGCAATAAGTTTAAGCCAAGCGTTTGAATTTAAAACAAAACAAAAAGCTCATCCAGGGTACAAGAGTTTCATGTGTTACTTAATACTTTTCAGAAGGATTCAGAGGAAATTTGAAAAATGAATAAGTCATTATTCAAAATTCTAAGGGAATTTTCGGAAAATTTTCAAAACTCAGTTTGAATGATTCAAAAAAATTCACATGGATCCAAAAAATTTCCAGACTCATTTGGTGAGGGCTTTGAAATATACACAAATGAAATTCTAGAAGACTGCGACGAATTTAGACAAATTCAGAGAGGTTCAGACAAATTCGGAGGATGCTTTGGAATCTAAATAAGTGAAATTCTGAGGAATTCAGACAGATTCACAAACTTCAGGAGGATTCAGGAGGATTCAGAAAAATTTAGAGAAACATAACCAAATTCAGAGAAACCTTTGAATTAGGAATGAATGTGATCCTGGAGAACTCAGAAAGATGCCGGAAAATGTCTAAACCCCAATGACAAAAATTCAGAAGGTTTCAAAGGAAATTGAAGAAATTTAGAATGCATCACTATCTGATAGTCTCTAACTTCCCTTGAATGGCTCTAAAATGACTCTACACGGAAAAAAGTCTCATGTAAATTCCACATTGTTCGTGGTTAATTCGACATAACTGCAATTGAAATAAAGTTTACATTGTTACCGAAGTAAATAGGAGTAGGGTTGCTGTGGAGTGACTATGATAACAATGTAAATTCAACAAGACTGTGTAGTAAATTATACATGAGATCCACACTGTAATTGTTACCTCACTTTCCATGGGCACTTTTCCCGTGTACATCCCTTAGAAAAATGTTTCAAAACCAGGGGATCACTTGCAGGCTGGCAAGCATTTTGTATAAGACAAGTATCCAGGTAAGACATGCCAATACTGACAAGTGGCCCAAGTTTGGCAAAATATTGGGCTACCAAGCATTGCGAACCGATATTGGTTCAATATACAACCGTTGATTATTTCAGAACGCACACCGAGTTTCATGGGGAATGCCAATATGACAACTGATGTAAGCTTGGCAAAATGTGGAGCTGCCAAGCATGGCGAACCAATATCGGCCCAATATCAAACCATTTGTTATTTGAGAATCCATACCACGTTTCATAGAAAATGCATCAGAACGTGTAGTTGAAACTTGAGAGAACATTCAACTGCCAAGCATGGTGGACCAATATTGGGCCAATCGAGAACCTATGTCGTATCTTCATGCTTGTAATGATCTCAGAGTTGTAACAATATTAATTATTGTTATGATGAATAATGAAGAATGATGTATTTTTTTCTCTAAGGAGTATGAAAGAGCAGGTTAAAACTTTTCAAGAGTTGACATAAACAACTTGGGCCAGGTCCGGTTTGGTCATATAAGCCAAGCTCCAAGAAACTCGAAATACATGTATCATGATATTGAGGTTATCATCCCAAGCTTTTACCAATCTTGGACCATCTTTTGCGATGGATTTTGGCCCTATATGAGTCAAAATTGGGCCAAGCGTGGGCCATTTGTCAATTGCTATCTGGGTATCAGCCCAGAATTGTGCGAAGAAACTTTCTGAATGTAAACAAATTCCTGTCTAGATTCATCAGACATGAATTTCTCATAAATTCACTAGATTTAGAATTCTTTTCTGAATGAAGAACAAAAAAGATTGAATTCAGCGAGGTTGAACGTTTTAATCTTCTTTTCCATTTTTGACACACACGGGGATGAAGAAAATTGAACCGTTTAAATGTAGAAAATAGCGTATAGACAGACTGCAAATGGATTCGTGGCAAATGTAACTCTATTCAATAACGAGGTCACGTCATTGCTTCCGTGTCATATAAAATCAGTGTCTGTTTCGATATCCCACACCCCTGTATGTTTCAACACGCCTGCACAACGTCTGTATCTTTTTTTTCCCTCATCTATATAAGTTCGAACGACCATCGGGACCCCTATTTATCCATCCCTCCGAACATCCATCCATATATTCGCTCATCCAAGTTGGAAAGAGATACATCTTTCTCTCCTTCCTCTCTGCCTTCCACTTCACTGACTACTTCCAAAATTAACAACGTCAAAGTTTCCAATACAGACAGCGCTCTATTCCCTGTGATTCTTTTTCAAATGATTCGACATATTTTCCTTTTTCCTCTCACAAAGATGAGAACAACTTCATCAAAAAGCGAAAAGATATACGGGTCACCAATAAAAACGATCTCCTTGCAGCGTGATTCAATATTACTAGAAGATTCGTGTAGGAAGGAATAAAGAGAACAGAGATCGTTATACGATCAAAAGATTCGTAGTTATGGGAATGAGCATGACTTTTTTCTTGGCTTTTAATGATCCGTGTTTTCGAATGATGAAGGTTTTGTATTCGTTCACAAATCCCTCGATACCCACAATGATTTCAAAGACTGTGAAAAAGAACGGTCATATAATTGGATTTTCCTTATAATTCATCAAAATATATATATGAACCTGAAAACGACAGCTGAGTATGAATAATCTGACGAGGGGGAGCAAAAAAATAACGGATATTCGTATACACCATGTCTGTTTCCCAATTGAAATACTTTGGGATGAGTATTTCGTATAACTCTGATTACAATTCATCCATTTCATTGTGCCCCGTAACGTGTAGGAGGAAGAACGGAGTATTCAAAATTATGTAGATAACATTTTTGTCTACGTTCATTGTATCCAAAACAGACAGGTTCTCTGAAAACACGAGATGATGAAATCCTTTATGCACGCGCGTTTGTGTATATTCTTTCCTCTCGGTTTATAATACTCCTATGTGTTTTTTTTACTTGAACTTTAGGTGTGAATGGAATTTTTGAAAGTAACGCTCCTTTTTCGGAGATGAAATTTTTATCATCGAGCTATCATCTTTCATTATTATTGAAAATTGCGTGTCACTCCAAGAAGAATATTCCTCTGCGCAATTTCTAAATATGACAAAAAGATTGAAAGAAAAACGCAGGATTTTATTCGCAAATTGTTATTTGAAAACTCTTCGTGAAGTCTCTTCGGAATGCTTCATGGATTTGAAATCGGATAGCCGAGAAGAAGGATTTTGAACACTTCTTAAGAGTTTCACAAAGTTTTATAGAATGTTGTCGAGTTTCTCTTCGAAAATGTCTGTACCTTCATTAGCATAATTTTCCTTATTTTGTGTCGACGCAATAACTTGTACGAATGTTTGTATCGTGAGGACTTTTGTAGGATTTTGTAGATAACCCTGTTAAAAATATTCCATTGAAAGAGCAAATAAAGCTTCAGCGAACGTTCAGGAAAAATCTGTATAGATCGAGCCGAAGGTTCATGAAAGCTAACTTTTAGATTGACAAACGTTTGACAAAGGTTCTATATACGAACGTTGAAATGTGCCCCTCGAAATCCTTCCGGGAAATATAAATGGAACATGCTTTGAACGTTCATCGAAGGTTTGACGAAGCTTCACAAACATTGATTAATTGATAAAAATCATTATAAGTATGGATATTTTTGTGGAGCTTCGTCAAACCTTCGATGAACCTTCAACGCACGTTCCATCTATATTGCCCGGAAGGATTTCGAGGCAAACGTTTCAATCGCCAGTCAAAAATTATCTCGCCGATGCGAATTTCTTTGAAAAAATATGTGAACTTTTTCATTACGACAACCTCGACGTACCGTGGAAAAAAGGTGAAAAAGAAACGTATTTCTGCCCACGGCGTATTGAAGTCAAATGTACTTTTGCGTATGACGTTTACGAGAGTGGGTGTCAAGATGTAACGGAGAAATTTCTCTCAGCAGGGCGGAATATTGTAAGTAGAGGAAAAACCTATCGACGCGTATGTGAATTGGATAACGATTCAGATCTCCAAACTCGAATTGAAAATATGGTCAACGGTGTATAAAAATATTGACATAGTTTTGAAAAATTGATACTCGGCTGTTTTCCGTTTCAAAATATCGAATAGGAGAACGAATGAAAGGTATATACGGTTTACTAGAAACTACGGGATTGGGATTAAGATTTCAGTTTTAAATCACTCGAATGCATTCGGAGAAAAATGAACTGTTAATTTTACCAGAATTCCGGTTACTATATGGACAGCAAGGAATATCTGTGACTTTTACTGGAATTCTTGTTAAATTTACCGGAGCCCTTGTTAAATTTGCCGGAGACTTGATTCATTTAACTAGAATTCCGGTTGGAATGGCAGTAATTCTTGCTGTCCATATATTAACCGGAGTATTTTTTTCAATATGAGAATGGATTCAGAAAACACAAATACACGCGTTTGGCAAGCATGGGGAGTAGTTCATTCGTCTTCCGGGCACGAGCAACGGATCATGTAGGTCGAAACCGAACCTCTTCACGAGTAGGGAACCAATCCCATTGTTTCGAGATCTAGACGTAGATGTTTTTTTCTACTCTTTAATTAATCTTTCCGATCTTCAAGAACCACCAATATAGACCAACGTCCAACAAAAATTCACAAACTTCAATTTCTTCAAGGTAATCGACGAAAGAAACGAATTCATTCGCATTTCACCCGTTGTTATGTCGAATTTTATCGTTACGTAGTTTGGAAGATACGATAAAAATGTACGGATATGTTTTCATTTTTGGACGACCTTCTTGTTCCGATGACGACTCTCATATTGTTCCATAAACGTACGAAGTATCGTTCGTTATAGTGTCATCTTCGAAATAAAGGTCAGTCAAGCCATTCTAGTTGATTGATGAAAGACTCTCTCGATATGACAGTGATACAATCTAGCACCTTGTGTATGTACAAAATATATGTACATATAAAAACGATACTCGTGATGGAATTGTTTAATAAAATATCCTGCGAGTATAGATAAATAGCATACATATATATATATTCTCATATAATTGCTCTCTTCGTTGATTAGTCGACGGTAAAGTATATATCTATTCGTGTAATATGGATTAAGCACGGTTCTAACGAGATATAAAAATCATGTCCAACCTTGAACAGAAGTAGACAAGATTCATATGGTACTTGAAAACACATGATGTAATTCAACATCATTTCTGTAGCGAAAATTCAAGAGATGTATCCACATGTATAATATACGTTTTCAAGATCATCGAACTGAAATTATTCGTACCAATCCTCAACAATGATCTTTTATTCTTGTTTTCGAAAAATCGAAAATGTTTCGTTCTTTGCCGTAACTGAAGACAAATCACTTATGCGTGACTTGTTTCAGATGGTTTCGAACGTATAAATACCTTTCAACGACGCAATGTGTGTAGTCTCTGAATTGAATTCAGTTTTCTTCTACGATGTATATTTGAAATTACATTTGAGTTTGCAATGGAACGACCGATATATCTTTTCACGGTAGATCGAAATGTAGCTTTGCCGCAAATAAATCGCTCGCGTGAGAAAATCTTGCATTTTTCTCGGATAAGAAGAGGTGAAATCCGAGGTATTTCTCATGAGAAAATGAGACACGGTGTAAAAGTTGGAAAACGATACTTTCAAGTACAAGTACCTACCATTTCGTTTCTATTCCTCCTATCTTCATTTAAATGACATTCAAAGAACACATTATATACTCCAGAGTTCGTTCACTATCTGCAAAACACTATACGTAATAATATTTCAATTCTATTGAAAATTACGAAATGATTAGATACGTAATATTATATCAGACATAATATTCGATGATTCGATAATCAACTGTTTCACATAAGTTTCGTACTTTAACCGGTTAATAATCATCTGTGTTGAAATGTCACGGCTATTGACTTTTATTTCCGTTCATAATACGCAAATCATTTCTCTCGATTTTGTTTTTTATCAGTATCGTCGATAATCTCACTCCGGGAATACGTGTACGTGCAAAACATTGACGCAAAGAAGAGAAAATTTTATATTGAATTAATAGACGCAAAGATGATCATCGAACGAGATGAGAAAAATGATGAAATCCCAATAAACATTGAGGATTTTAAACCTATTCAGAAAAAAGATAACAGAGTATTTTGTGTATTGATGTACGAAATCAGAAGATGTTCATATATTTGTAATTTTAGTTATGTTTGAGTGTTAAATATATCCTTGTGTCATTCGTCACGAGCGATGGAAGGAAAGATTGGATGACACTGATTTATCTTTGATGTTAAGACAGAGATAATATAAATAGTATGTACTTTCAAATACGCGTATTTCCAAATGATGAATTGGGAAATTGAATTAACAATTTTTATAGAATTTCTTTAAAAACATCTGAAAAGATGTTTGCTTTTCCTCGTTCATTTATCGAAACGTGTCTTCAGGGCTGAGAACTTTTTGAAATGTCTCGTGAATTTTATTTACCGCTAAAATAAGATCCAAAATGATTCTCACCTATAAATACAAAAGATCTACCTTCAAAGCGATAACTTTATCCTGATTGAACAAATCCATCTCACCAAATCTCTTTGGAATTGAACGGGGGTCTAGTCCTATTGGGGGGATCCTATTGGTTCGTGATTTGTTCATGAGATTTGGTGAGATTTTATGGATTTTTTCGAGAGAGAAAACTATTGGATCCCACCAAATCCTATTGAGAAGCGAATAATGCTTTCCTCGAATCTCATTCAATTTTATTTTATGATTTGTTTGAGGAGTTAAGCCGATGTACAAATGTAAAACAACCGATTTGTTTTCTTTTTCAAAGATGCATCATCACCTAAAAATTGTTATACTCGAAGAGCCGTTGTGGGGAAAATGTCTGAGTACTTGAAATTCAAATTTGGACGCAGTCTCTTCCGGTATGCCATAAAGCGTTTGAAAAGTGCACGGAGAGAGATACAGGTTGAAAATATAGTACAGGAAAACCCCCGTATTCGCGGGGGTTGCATTCCACGAGGGTACCGCGAATACCGAATCCGCGGATACGGAAGTATTGCTCTTATGGGAAAAGGGGGGTTACGTTCCGCGACGAGAATAGCAGTAAATATTGTCCTTTTAACACGAAATATGACCATTTTCTGCTGTAAAATAACAATATCCTGTGAATGACACTATTGTGAATAGTATATAACACATGCATTATTCACTATTAAATATCATTTATTGGTTGATTTAAAAAATTCAGTAACTGTTGTTTGTTTCGCACGACGAAGAACATCTTTGTACAATTCTTGATAACAACTTAAGGCTGCGGTAATTGCTTGTTTGAATTTTAAACTTCGTGCCATAACATAGGATCATTTTATATATTCATAGTAATTCAATGCTTGTTGACGAATGGCCTCTCCACTTACAGGAACTTTTTTATGTATTAAATTTTGTATCTACACTATCAGCATATCTTCCATTTTTTCCATTATTTGGCCTCTGCTAATTTTGCATACTTTGGAATGAGCACCAAGAATTCTTACACTTTCGGGAATTTTCGTTGAATTGTCTCTGATAGATTTAATTCATTGTCGACTCGTTAACCTTGAATTTTCAAGCAACAGCAGCAATTTTTTCTCCTTCCGCCGATAAATCCAAAATTTTTATTTTTTGAGATAAATCCAGAACACTCTTGTCGCGTTTTTTGTAGTTGGAGCCATAATTTAGTTAAATTATTTTTTAATTTCACAACTTTCAAATTAGCGAAAAAAAACTTTCGAAATGTCAATAACGTGAATGTGGGTATAAACACAATCGCGAATACGTGAAGCAAACATCCGCGAATATCGAAATAGGGTGGCAATTCCCTAACCGTGAATAAGTGAATCCGCGAATATGGGGGATTTTCTGTAATCTTTAATAAAAATTTGACAATATTTTTTGGAATCTAAGAATTTTTCTTAAATGCATAGACAAAGACAAAACGGTCCATTTTTTTGTGAAATTGTATTCGAAAAACAATGAAAAAATATCAATACTCAATAAGGAATAGAGAAACAAATGAACTTTCCAAAAGTCGCATACGAAATTTCACAAAGTGAAGAGTAGGATATTGAAATGTTGTTACTACACTGAAAAAAAAATGTTTTCCAACCAAATAAATAGTTTATTTGTCCTCTCTCCATAAAATATTTCATAGGATTAATGAAATATTTAATCGAATCGAATAATGGAATGCTCGCCTATTTGCATCTAATTGGATATTTAATTTCTACAAGTAAATATTTTATGAAGAGAGGACAAATAAATATTTTTTTCAGTGTATTTTTGTGAAATTTCACGTGCGACTTTTGGAAAGTTCATATATTTCTCTACTCCAGTCGGAATATTGCCTCTACTTTGCTGCTAATAATCTTCTTTTCAGTAGGAGCATCAGATAGGAAAGTAGGAGCGGTTTCAATGAGATATCATCACCTACTTTGCCCCTAAAAGTGGTGGGAATTTCCTACCTCACCACTTGTAGGAGCAAAGCGGGTGCAAGGTTTACCTCCTACTTTGACCCTACCGCCCCTACGCGGAGAATAATACAACCCGAAAATATGACTTTTTTTTCATTCTTTCAGTAAACTACGAATAGAAAAATTTATAAAATTCATTTTTACATGAGAATACGAAAGATTACGAGTGCTGTAGAAAATGTGATTGAAATTTGCTACTCCAAGTTTGTTTAAAGTAATCGTAAGCTTCCGTATTTTCATGTACAAATTCATTGGACGAATGGATGATTCGTGGTGTACAAAACAATATTTAAAAAGTCATATTTTGATAATTAAGTATATGTGTTAGTGCCAGTTACAATTGTAACTGGAAAAGTTATGAAATTTCAAACAATTTATAACAATGTATCAGCTTTATAAAATTCCATGCACCACTTTCGGGAAATTCATATCATTTTCTATTATTTGTTGAGTATTGATAATTTGTCATTGTTTTTTAAATAAAATCCAACAGAAATTTGGACTATTTCATCTTTCTCACACATTTAGGAAATACTCGCAGATTTGAAAAAATACACTGAGAGAAAAATTAGCTTAATCCTATAAGAATATGAGTTTTTTTTCTTATCTAAATAAGATACGTACTTGGGGTAAGAAAATTTTCTCCACATCACGTTGTACAGCTTCAAACTGAATGAATGTTTTCTTAGTTTGAATAAAGTTTTCTTGATTCAAAAAAATATCGGATTGGACTCGGTCAATCCAATATTTTCTTGGTTTAAGATTTTTTTTCTTTCAGTGTATGCTCAAATTTTTATCAAAGATTACCATATTTTCGACCTGCATTTTTCTCCATGTGATTCCCGGATTCTCAGATTTAACGAAAAATGTATAATGCTACGCAATTTTTCTAGATGGTTCTGTTTGTAAAACTGACAATCTCTGGTAGAAAACATTCTACCTAATTTCTACTCTGGCAATACCAATTAGGACGGTCACTTAACCCTCATTTGCGGATCGTAAAGTGCTAATGACTGTGGGCATCACCAGCTACACTTCAGAAAATGATTATCGATCCAGCAAACACGACTGCAGCATTTCAAAGGGTGAGTAACGGCTTTTCATCGGCATTGCAGAACCATAAGCAGTCCATTGGAATGCCAGTAATCATTGTCTGTGAAGGAATGTTCTATCAAAAAGTAGTAGCAGTGAAGTTCCTCCATGAATGAGGGATCCCTCGCCGTGATTTGGTGAACTTCTTCTTGATTCCTTTGATTAACAAGGAATTCCGTCATCAAAACACAAAAAATATTATTATCCCAATGAAAGAAGTTTCCTTACGAACAATAATCACTGGCGTTTCAATGGGCCGGTGATGGCCCCGCAATGTCAATAAAGAGCCATTACCGGTCCTTTAAAACGCCTGCAGTCCTATTTATTGGGTTATTGACACAACAAATAAATTATTGGAATAACAGGATTCTTTTGTTAATCACGTTTCAACAAGATAATTTTTTTGAGTGCTGAGAATCCCACGCCTCAACAACACAATAATCACTCAAAGTGGTGGAAAAATTCCATGGTTTTGATAAAAAGTAGAGAACAACAATTCCCATACGACCAGAGAACAGGGTTAGGCGATAACGCGTCACTGGAGAACAGGGGGATGCAACTCCAATAAGTCAAATCAAACCTTCTTTGCGCGACATCTCCTGAATAAATATTCATGCGAATTGAAAATCAATATGGCGGTCTGGTATACCGGGATAACCTCAAAATTGTTTTGGTCCCTGGTGGAAATATTTCTCTGAGAATTTCTGAGAACCCTGGCGAAAAAACGGCGTGCACATAAAGTTCAAACAGCGTACCAATAACGTGATTCTGGCCAATATACGTTCAATGCACGCTTACTTCAATATAAGTGTGAGTACAGCGTGCATGAACGCTTTTCTTCACGCTCGATCCACGCTCAACTGCGCCAATTGACTCTTAATACACTCTCATGTGACGGTAATAACACTCCTATGCGACGCTCCAAATGCACGCTTTATTTTCACCAGGGAATCTCTGAAAAACCATAAAAATTCGAACATTCTTGATGAATCCCTGCAAGTCTCAATAAAATTCGGAATAATTTTGAAAATCTCTGAAAAAATCCTGCGCATTTCTGAAAAACTCTCAAAATATTGTTATTTCCATCAGGGGTTAGTTTGAATTTTGAAACATCAACATTATTTCAACAATAAATAATGGAACAATTCTAAAACTGAATTATCAGTTGGATTAATTCTGATGCTCGATTGTTGAAATACTGTTGGTTTTTCGAAATTCAAACTGATGAGAATAATACTAAAATTATGTCACTAAACCAGACCGCCATTGCTGTTTTAGCCCCCGATCGACACGCCCCATCGTGTACGGTTTGCAGTCATCCTCATAGTTGCATACCCCTGCTGGAGAACTCGTTACATTTATTACGGAGTATGATACGCATGTATCAATACATGAATCACGTATATTACATGAGAAGACTGTGAAAAGGGGGTTTCTTACCGCGTATCCCTAACAGCAAAGTGCTAAGCAAATATGCAGCAAATTCTTGAAAACACTCAGCAACAGTTTGAAGCAATTTGCAGGGACGTTGCGTCGCCAAATGCGCAACAATATGCTGTGAATCTGGGTTTTTGGGTTGAGTTGTTGTCGTGTTGCTGGGAAGTTGCTCGGTTTCATGGAACTCTTAATCACATGCGTAGCAAATTCCCAGCAACTTCACGTAAATTTAAGAAACAACGTGAGAGCAATGGTTGCACAGCAACTTTTGTTGTATGGGATAGTACATAAAATACACTATGGATTGTAGCGCGAATTGGGGAAGAGTGGGGACACTTGCACAGCAGATATCTCTTGATCTTACAGAGATTTACAAGTCGTTTATGTCCTAACTCCACACGAGTCCACAGGAAGATATAAGATTGTCTTTTTTTTTTCTTATTTGTAGGAAAAGCTTTGGGATTCTCCAAATCGCTTCATTTTTGTATCATTTATGTTTAATTATTGATTTCAAATAAATATTCATGAATTGATTTAAAAATAGTGGTTATTATTTGAATTAAGGTATCAGCTATTCACAAAGAGAGAAAAAGAGTTAATTTGCAGGATGGTGCAAAAATGCCAACAGGGTGGTGCAAGTTTCTCGTCATGTGGGGAGAATTTCACCAATCGCAATAGCTCTGCAGAACACTCGTATCATTGATAGAACGTTGTATTCGACCTTGCAATCATTCACATCTTGAAGAGGAATGTTTGCTCTGTGAAAATCCTATAAATAATGTATTCAATGAATTTAACCAGGAAAGTTATAACAATCTAAAAAACAAAGTGGTGCAAGTGTCCCGCTCTCTCCTATAATACCTACCCAACCCTGCCAGGGAATGAAATCTACCACTGGTGTGAAGCAAAACTCCTCCTATCTTTTACGATGTAGATCGATTCTTCGTAGTTTATGTCACTTTTTTGCGATCAATCGCTCTTTTCAACTTTGCAACGAAATTGTAGTTACTATTTCACTAGATTCTCTGAATCATCCCGGCTAGATTTCCTGCGCAGGAGCGCAATCTTTCGAGAATCGTTGAATCCTTATCAAAAATCCTGAACCTTCGAAGGAGTTTCGCAAAGTTCTCTACTCCCTTAGTCTGCCCATGAAGTTTTATACGCTCTTCAAAAGAATTGAAAGAAGTATGTGACTTTTGGTCAAAACAGGATGAGTTTTTTTTAGAAATGAAATCCCGCTGAGAAAAAATCACATCAGATTCCTACGTAGGTCTAATTATGGTCTAGGATCCGTCCCTCGAATGTCCAATCTGAGTAAAATTCCTATGTAAGATTTCTAAGTGTACATAGTATTCCCACAAAGGGTCCCTGTATGATGAGGCTTAGATGAGGTCATGATTGGGAATTCAATTACTACCCTGATCAGTACCTTGTCTTTTCCCTGCTTTACATGAGCCTTTGTCAGAGCCTTATCAGATACTCAAGTCAGACCCTGAACAGAAATCAAGCATGCCTGATCTGGACCTGATGTTTTCCATATCAAAATTTCTACTAGGGTGATTGATACAATAAACATTTTGTTACTACTTTGATAGCTTTGATTAATTTCGATACCACCTGGGTAATTTCCCTTCGTTCTCCGTTGGACGGATGACAAATGTTACAACGTACGAGTATGAATCTTTATTGACACCAGATTGCTGCATTTGAAGACACTCACCATCATTTTCCAAGAACTACTTAACGAGACATATCTCTCTTATTATTCATAACTCACTTCTAGGTGTCAAAAATTTGAATAATTTGGTTTAAATCTGGTAAATTAATATGCTTATATTTTTCAAATCTACTCACATTCGATTAATTCTGATCTTGAATCGAGATAACGCAGGTCGTGTCTTTTGAATTACTTCAACGATTTCAATACGAATCAAGGAGAATTCAGAATTTTCAAGAATCACGCGAAAAATTTCGAGATTCACTCCAAATGAGAACAACAATGAATTATTTATCGCATTTCCATCATTCATCTCGTATTTATGCAGTTTTTACATCAAACGCGGGATATTTTTAAAGGAAACAATCTCGCATGTTTCTCACGTCACGATGCAGAATCAACACGCTCTGTATAAAAATATTTATTTGAAAATTCAATTCTCTCGATAAATCGAACTCAGAAAGACATAAATATTCTAAACACGTGTCGTATTCTCCCTAGGCCGGGAAGAAAAATACGGAAACTTCAAATAATTCTGAAGATCCAACATTGATAAAAGCAGACGCCGAACACACACGATATGAAAACATATCACGCTTTCCAACTGTTCTCGATTGACTGACCATACCGATCGATTTTCCTACATTCAAAAAATTCTGCTGATGAATTATCACGAAATTGTACGTGGGAATGTGGAAGATAAAATTACATCGACGATACAATTTAAATGGTTTATTTTACCTCCGTAACAGTTCGACGATGCAAAAATCGTTGGATAAGCCTTTGATCAATCTACGTACAAAGTGATTCGATTGACAATTTTTTGCTGGTTTCGATTCTCCTTAGTCGAGTGCACATCAAAGCCTCGCATGAGCGTAATATCGGATAAAACTTCGATTGACGGATGGTTCTTCGGCTGTTGAATACACAGCTATTGCATTCGAGCACGATTCGAGATAAGATATCGCAAAATTTACCACGTTCATACGTGCTCTGGATATCAAATCAGACCAAAATAACTGAAATTTTCTTCACTTCACCAAAAAAAATACTGTAAATAGTGTGTCGGAAAAACCTGTTGCTCCACTCGATAACAAATAATTCCAATCAATTTTACAGATATTCCTACGCGGGGATTATTGTATGTTTTTATATCACGCGATGCACCTAGACGATCCGTTGACAACTTTGCATTTCGATTTGATGTCAGGTTTCTGTCTGACAAGTTTTACGCGCTCCCGGCCCGCACCAATCCCGGAGACAGACTCAACTCAGTCTTGTCTGCGGTTCCCTCAAGCTCAACTGCGTGGCACGGAGTTTGGACCAACCGCGTGCTTTTCCCACCACTATCACCATAGTTGCCCCTACCTCCACTACCATCGCCGCCAATCATCTCTATGGCACAGCATCACTTTTAGTTTACTTATACTACTGTATTTCCAATCTATAGAAATCTATCTCGATCGGTGATTACACACTCCAATTCGAATCGTTCCCTGTTCCAAGTCTGGTGCCAGAAGAAGTCGTCAACGTTTCGTTTCTATTCGGACAAAGAAATTAATTATACATAAATTATATATAATTTCTACATATCGTGAATATTTTCCGCGAGGGAATGAATATTTACTAGCTTTTCGTATAAAGCGTTTCATCTCGAAGATATGTTAATCAGTTTCAACGAGCCTCCGTTCTATTGTTCATTAACGTGTCGGTGACACGTCAAACGAACAGTATTCAAATCACTGACAGCCATTCGAAATCAGATGATCGATGATACTGATCCAAGTTTTTAATTGAGAGAACAAAACGATCCACAAAGAGAGGAATATATTCTGATTACGACATTTCTTCGTTATTCTAAAATCAATGTGGACCATGATTCCTCTCATCTGCAAAAACATCAAAATTTGAATGAGTGTTGATGAATTGTTGATGAACATGCATGTATCAAAGAAGATGATTCATTTCTCGAATCCTCTGTCATACTTCAGCTCATGAATTTATGCAAATTTCCCATCATCTCGCGTAACTAGTTTTATTACTCAAGATCTTGATCTGAAATCTCATATTAAATCCTGACTCAGGCAAGGTCGTTCTGACAAGTTGCTGATGTGAATCCAAGGATCAAGGTCAACCTGACGAAGTTCAAGGAATGATTTTCCAATCGGGTTGAAAATTTTCGTCACATACCTGAATCATAGTTGTAACATCGTTCAAAGGATTATATGAAAACAGGTTCAGGAATGAAAGATGAATATCGCCCAACGTGAACGGTCATAGAACTTGGAATCTCTACACGCGACGAAATTGATCTCAATCATCAACGTGTAGCGCGTCACTCGTCGTTATGACCACCAAGTAAGATTGGAATAATCAAACTCAACGGTATCAAAGACTTGTTTACAGACAACCAATCGGAGAACGTGTAATTCATCACGTGTGTCGTAAAATGATCTCAAGTCTGAGATGATTAATCTCTTTGCCCGTTAGATTGCTCAGCCTCACACATTTTTCAAGGTCTTTTCATGCTGTATTCTATCGAGAACCGACTAGACGAAGAGTTATTGAACTTGATTGCGTCTATTACAAATATTTATAAAGGAATATTCCATTTGTATCCACATCCCCGATGTCCAAATTTCCCCCCAAACTATTCCGATTCTCTAAATTTTTCGTATAAGAATATTTCAGTTTTCTGTAAATCAACTGAACAAAAAGGAGAAATTTTTCCGTAATAACTACTGCGATTTTCGATATTTTGAATTTCGAAGAAAATCGTGTGAAAGTCGCCCCAAATTTCACTGTATTTTAGTGTTAGATAAAGTCAATAGTTTCCGCTCTCTTGAAAGAGGATTCACTGCCTGCAGAATTCGTCTTAGAACTATTACACAATTTAGGTACTCAGGAAAAAAGCACTCACCTGTTTTTCAGGTGACTAGAAAACACGAATATCAACTTTGCCTGGAGAGTTCTTCATGAACCCACAACATGAATTCTTCCTGAACAGTAAGTTGTTCATCAAGAATTCAATTTGAATTCAAAGTATTCATAATGAATTCATGTTTACTGTCATAACGAATTGTAAAGAAATTTGTCAATGTTGGCTGGACAGTAATGAGAACTGAGAAACTCAGTAGTGCATGGAATGAATTTGAGTTTCAATGCATTTTTGTGATTCACAGTAACCATTGCTGTATCCTTTTTCCGTGTGCTGATTTTTATTCGTAGAAAAATTATTTCTATCACCATTATAGAGACTTTTCGTTTCCTTTGCTATGTGCGTTTTAGAAACGAACAAAGAATGGGATATTCGTATTTCTTGACTTGCTCATTTGATCAATGAACAAGAAAAAGAATAAATGTTTTTCCATACTTGAACAGTTTTAAATATTCAAAAAGTGACTGCATCTACAGTGTTGATTTTTTATAATTCAGAACTATATCATGTATTCAATGTTATCTCAAATACAAAAAACACTTGGATAAAAAGATGCGCTTTTCTTTGAACTCAATTTCTGATAAATATCTTAATCCCACGCTATTGTGAAAATTAATTATGACATTCTCTCTCAATGTTTGTGAATGAAATGTTGCTTCGAGAAGAGTGAGAAAAAATCCTGCAACTCCAGAGGAAAATGGATGTGTCACTTTCAATGAGCAATCTTTCACGCTTTGAGAGTTCATTCTTGGATCAAATCACTTCGAATTCCGCTTTGGGAATGAACAACCATGCCCTCGAGGATTGAAAAATTCACTCATCTTTTCAGAGTTGCCGTATTCGCACACTTTGTATGATCCCATTTTCATAAATTTCCTGCGTATTTCTCACTGTATATTACAGATTAAATGAGATAAGTCTACGTCTCGTGATGACTCATGACAAACTTTATTTATTCAGAACATATTTTGGTCTGGTGATTGATTCCATCGTTTATTTGAACAAAATGAGCATATTGATGAGGTTTATTATCACCGGTATGCATCTACTCTTGTTATCTTTTTATTTCACTTCCACGAGATTTATCCGATGCTTTCGACAAATTTTCACTGGCAAAAGTATGGCTGCATCCCAAAGCCCATTATTATAAAAACT
This sequence comes from Gonatopus flavifemur, assembly GCA_018340375.1. Lineage (NCBI taxonomy): Eukaryota > Metazoa > Arthropoda > Insecta > Hymenoptera > Dryinidae > Gonatopus > Gonatopus flavifemur. The sequence goes on from JAFFJZ010000003.1 coordinate 23,889,848, forward strand.
GCTCAGTTTGTTTGCAAGATTTTTTAAGGAAAATGCATTTTGATTAACATGGAGTAAATTTTCTTACAGTGGATAGCACTTCGGTATAAAAGTACGCGATGAAACGTATGAAAATGCAATTTAGCGTCATTCTACAAATCTTATTATTCTACGCTTGGAAAAGTTTACCCCATTTTGACGAGAATATCTCATTTCTCCTACATCAATTTTTTGAGAGAATAATGTGGTGTTTTGGTTGGAATAGGGTAAATTTTTCTCTGAGAAATACTAGTTTGGTATGAGAGTACATGATGACAAGTGACAAAACGTGATTTGGTCTGATTCTACAATGTTATTATTATATCTTCGGGCAAACTTACAAAATTTTAATACGGAAAAAAGTATTGCTAGTATAACAAGCGCCTACAAAGAAATTAGCTGAGAAAGCAAGGAAAATCATTGACAAAACTAAATTTTTTGCTACCCTAGCGTGTATGAACTCTGGCCCAGTCTTGGGCCCATATTGCACTGAGAGAAGAGTTTATTTGTATTTAATAAAGCTTACTTTGGATACGGTGAAATAAATATTTTTTCCACGTAAACTTGGCCTAATAACTATAAATGAAGTTTATTAACTGTTACAAAACTTCATATGACATTTTTTAACTGTTATTAAACTTCATCTGAGAATAGTGAGTCATGTTTGTATGTAATAAATATTTATTTCGCCGTATCCAAAACAAGATTTATTGGATACAAATAAACTCTTCTCTCAGCGTGGCAAGATGGGGACCAGCGTTCTAGTTAACCTTCTCACTGAGGAAAACGTTGGTTTATAGTTGACAAACGTACACGGAGAGAAATTTCGAGTTACATTTACTATGGTACCATACTTTGTAACCGAGAAACAGACTGAACTCACAATGAAATTTACTCAGGCGAGCCAGTAGAAGCCTGATCAAATTTACAATGTATTACAGTGAATCCCATTAGAAACTCAGTCTGTTCCTCGGTGGCAGTAATCCCATACACTAAGAGAAATTTCTATTATATGTATAATACAAATAGGGATAGCTGTAATATACAATCTGCATAATAGTCTTTATCATATATCCTAGATTTTATTATATAATTCGTACTGTCCCTGTTCTTATTATACATTCCTCTCTGTGTAGTAAATAGAACTACGAAGTTCTATATTTGCTTGTGGGAGGATGAATATTTGTTTGAATCAAATACATCAACAGAATTATGTTAGATTTACGTGGAATAAATATTTTTTCCTCCATACGCAAATATACGTTTAATAATTATCAACAAACCTTTTTTTCAAAATAATCGGCATTTTCCTATATGCAGCAACTAGGAAATTTCAATCATGCGATAAGAAATATAAACTCTCGATAAATGTACTATATGAAATTTCCCATAAATTTAACTAAAAATTCCAAACTTTGTGGGATTTTTACTATCATTTTCCAGCAAATTTCTGGTGAAGTACAGAAAATTCCTAACGCATGTATATGTGTTAATTACTCCCTTCATTAACTTCATTTATGTGAAGTTTCGTATTGAAATTTCATACAGTGTAAATCTTGCAAAACCTAATCAAATCTTCCACAATGTTCTGGTAGAGCCCATTTAGAAAATTGTCAATTAAATTTGGTTTTGTTCTCCAATTTCTTTGTCCCATTCCTTAATATTCCCTGCATTCATTGAAGAAATTGGGAGAGATTCGAAGAAGATCTTTCTAATATTTTCATTTAACCTTGACATGGGATGAAATTCGTAACCTTTCAACCCTAATTACGTGTTGACAAGTTCAATATACTCTAATTATTCCTGTAATTAACCCCCCGTATGCCTCCCATTGCTGTGGCAAAGAATTTGGAGAAATTAGAATGAACTTCCAAAGCAAGTGGTAGGATTCTGAAATTCTCTTCACATTTCGTTATAACTCGGATGTAAAAGCCCGGAAAATGCTTTGGATTTTCTCGAGTACATTTTTGTTTTGTGCGAATAACTTTTTTTTATGAAAGTTTTGCGAAGAACCTAAAGAAAATTCTGAATAACGTTGTTTTCAGATGAAATAGGTTGAAATTACGTCACAATCGTACATTTCCAAGGAAGTAATTTTGACGTCATTGCATGTGGATTGATTTGGATCTTATTTTTATCCTAAAGTGTAGTAATAATTACATAGATCTGCAAAAATGAGATCATGATTGTTCTCTGACCAATTTGGGTCAATTACGAAGTCATTTACTACGTTGAATTCAAATCCAAAGTCAGAATCATCAAAAACAATGAATAGATAGATGAATTAATAAAGTTTGCAAAACTCTATCCCAAATGTCCGACAGATGACTTTCTGTCAGGATTTGGTCGATTTTTGTCCCAGACATAATGATTTCCGACAGAACCAGACAGAATTTTGACCGGAATCTGTCAGGATCTGTCGGACATTTTTAATAGAGGATCTGACATCAATATCTGATGAACTAATAAAGTCCTACTTGTTGCATCAATGATTGTTAAATTTTTTATGACCACGTATGTTTTTCATTCTATCCCGCTTCCAATCAACAAACATTCAATCAGCTAGGGTTCCTCCAAGTCTGTTTGACACTCGATTAGGCAACTCGGGTGGGAAAATTTTGAAAATTTTTCTACTCGGGAGAAGAGCGCTGTGATCGAGGTTTGTCCCTCTTAATAAATTTCCTGAATCGAATTCTGTTACACAGAACAACGGCAAAATTCCTTCGAACTTGTCTAAAGTTTTCCTTTGATTGTGCACAAAATGTGCAAAGAAAATTGTATTTTCATGAAGAAAAATTTGAAAAGATACTACAGTAAAAGAAATGTTCAGAAAAAGTCATCGATAATACAGTTTTCTTACTTTTATTGAAATATTCTGTTATGATAATTACATTTTTGTACCCTGGCCAAAGCTTCGGTTATTTTACCCGAAGAATTTCATTGTTCGTATAATTGATGATAAAAAACTTTATACTTTTTTGAAAAAAAGTTTTTAGGTCTCTATAATGGTAGAGCCCCCCTCAAAGCCAACTTGAACGTACAATTTACCGAGTCGTACCACGTTAACACGCAGTCCTTAACATTGAATACATTTTGAAACAATTTATTATTATGCATCCACCATTCATAATTTTCTCATTTAAAGACCTTTCGTGTGTATAATTTTTGAAGCTCTCCCTCCTCCTCTGAACGAGCCCTCTGCGGCGTCCGGACTGACTTCGGGCCCGACAGAACCTTTCGAATATTGATATCGATTGAGAGCAACCTATAATTTATAACAATTCAAAACTATCGCATGTTCTTTCACGAGCATCCGATCTCGATTCACCTTGACTCGTTCATGTTACACAAAGCATTTTGAAGATGTTTATAGAAGGTTCTTTGATTGAGCTAACAACCCTGTACACTGCATACGCAAGAGCAAAAAATTTGATGACTTTATTTGTCGGATCATTTCCCAAAGCCCCTTCTCAATGCATTCTCCATTCGAAGAGAAGTATGTCGTAAAAGCAAGGTTATAATTTACCAAGCAGGAGCACGAAATTATAATCACGTATAAAATGATTCAATCGAAAGAATTTACACGATTCTTTATCGTACTTCAGTTGTCGTGAATTAGTGAATTTTTCAAAAGCATTTTATCATTCAAATCGATCTCGTCGATTCGAATTGTGCATTCATTGCGAACATTGATTTGGTTTTGTCGTGAATCTTCGTTTATTCAACTGTGAATTTCATTTGCATACTTTTTGAATGATCACAAATATTTCGAAATAATAACTGGTTGAAATAGCTTTCATACCGTTGGGATAGATTGATGGAATACATTTCATTTATTATTCCAGGCTTCGGAACATACATGATTCACTTTTGCATTGAGCACCAAAGCAACTCGAGTGCATGGAATTCGAGGTTTCGTTATATATGTTCTCGATTCATTACTTTACAGGTGTTGTGAGGTTTCGTGTTTATTATAACCTACTATCGTGAACTCTCGAATGAATATTTCAATCTTAAACGATTCCTTGGAAAATTTGTTTTTCTCTTGAACGACTTTTCTCATCACTTTGTAGTCGAGCGTGACTTGAATACCATTTATTGAGTTGCAACATTTGGTGAGGGAAGACCTGGATATGACCACGCAATTTGTCGTAATCAAACGAGCTGGGTTTAGTTTGTTTTAGTTATATTTGAAAAACAATCATCGTAAAAGGATTTAATTTGACTTTCACAATTTTGAGTGGAACAATTTTGGTTGAGTAAATTAATCATAATTTTGTATAAAACTCGAGGAAACTTGAATGTCATATGGGTGGAAGAAATGTTGCATGTCTGACAGATTGATTGTTGTTTTTTAAGGATCATTGGAAAACAAATTTTCATAATTCGATTCCCAAAAAATGAGCCTGAAAATTCCAACGAAATCGACGTGATTGTATGACTTTTTATGTCTATTTGTACATCCAATCAACAAATTATTTACATTGAAACCATTTTTCATAACAATTCATTCCGTTGATCCACTAAAAGCAGCAATAAAATTGTCCCCTTCTTGTACACATTTGGCTCTCAGAATTACTGATAAACGTGGCTTCTACCCTGGTAGAAAGGCCTGGCAGTTCACTGGCCCATGTCAGTGCTAGGGATACGCCTAGTCTGCCTTGATAGCGCCAAGTGAGGGGCGAAGGAGAGTCTTAAACGATTTCTACTAGGGTACTTGTTTCAAATTATTTCATCCATTGTTTCAACATTTTGTTGAATTTCTTGATAATTCATAGATCATGTGTAGCCATTTTATTAATAAAAATTACACTCAGTTTACTTTTTCGGAATCAAACATGTTAAAACGATTTATTATAGATGCATCATCAGAGAAATTACACAAAAAGTAGTATTTTCATGTATTTTTCTGCAATAAAAGTAATTACGGTTTCGATTAACAAATCAATTTTTCATCGAGCTGAGATTGTAAAAATCTATGAGCTTGTATCTGTATTGAGTATTTTATATAATGAATATTTATCATCAAATCAATTTGTTAATAATTATTTGATTGTTGATAACCTACGAATAAACATTCCTTGTCTAAAGGACATTTTTTAAAGATGGAATGTGTCTAAAAGATATTTTTTAGACACGAAATGTTGGTTGTGCTTCTGTTTAAGAAGAAGTTACTTCTAAAAGACATGTAAAAGATATCTCTTGGACATCTTATAAAAATCTTTTAGAAGTGAGAACTGTTTTAGATATCTCAAAGATATCATTCCGTATTGCATATAACTTGTGAGGTTTGTGCTGAGATATCTTTAGACATAAAATGCTGAATGGGTAGTTCCTCGCTGGAATCCGACTTAAGCAAATCAGGATCCAATTAAGACCTGATTTGATTTTTCACGAATACAATTCAGCCCACAAATTTTTGCTTTGTCTAAAAGATTTCTACTGGATGTCTAAAAGACTTCTGATGCAACAGTTTTTTCACTGTCTGAAAGATGTCTTCGTTTAAGAAATCTAAAAGACATCTCAAAGAGATCTGAAGACATCTTTGAGATTCTTTAAACGAAGACATCTCGGAGGCAGTGAAAACTCAGAAACCTTTCAGACATCCAGTAGAAATCTTTTAGACAAAGCAAAATTTTGGCTGCATGGGTTCTTGAACGTCAAAGATTCTAGTAAGATCTATGCCAAATTTCGGAACCAATCTCAATTCAATCTTGAATAACTCTTTTCCTCGTTTCTTCTTTAAGGATACCTTTGAAAACTCTCCGAGAGATTTTTTAGATATCTAATCATGTTGCATAGGACATCTCTTCGAATACTAAAGATATCTTTTAGAAAATTCCGCATGACTTCTCGTACTACTAGAAGATATCTTTTAGGGTTCTAAAGAATACCATTGTGTCTATTCAGGAATTGATAACATTTTTCACAGTAGAAGTCTCCTTCGATCCTCAGATTAACACTCAATGGAGTTTAATTCGATCCAATGTATACATCAGTGATTGGTTTCTGTCTCTCCCTTTCTTTCTTTCTTTCTTTCTTTCTCTAGATCATTCGCGAACCAAGAATCGATGGCAATGAAGATTGACACATGTATTAATATTGCATCAACCGAGAGATATTCGACCGAATAAAACTCAATTGACTTATGATCTGAAAAAACTTCAGAAGCGGATGAACCCTCCATGACAAACGTATGGATTTATTCACGCACATTTTTATCCGAAGAAACGATTTGAAACGTAATTCAAGTGATGAATTTTATATTGTTTCTTGAAAGAAAGTGTTAAAGCAATAAAACAGAGTGAATGTTTGATGAATGGCCTAGAGAGATGAGATTGTTCCACAGAGAATTATTGTTCTAATTGATAGCAGTGTTCCTGAATTCGCATACCATAATGAATATGTCACCATCGGCTCTGTTATCGAATATCATTCCCAGCCATAAATATCTCATAAAAACTATAGCGTGATGATAATGATTCCTAATGAAGAGATGTATAATTAATATAAGCTGCTCATTCTTCTGTTAGTTATCAATAGTATTTAATATACGTTTTGAATTCTATGAATAGAAAAATAATAATCACCAAAGCATCCACACAATACTCGTTGTTTGAGAGATATCTTCAGAAATAATTGAGAACAATGCAAGAAGTCTTATGCAACATGAATATAGACATCTTTCAGAAGTCTTAAATTGTTCTCACTTCTAAAAGATCTTACTTTTATTCATGTTGCATAAGACTTCTTGCATTGTTCCTAATTATTTCTGAAGATATATTTTAGACAAAGAGTGCTGTGTGGGCATTATGTATGTTGAATACAAAGCATTCAAAACGTGCATTTATATTGGAAGTTGAGGTTATGCAATATTACGTGTGAGTGAATCGATGAATAGGGGACGTTCATAATCACGATTGTTTCAACTAATTATATGCATCTGATGTATCCTTCGTGTACTTTTCGTATGCAAATGTGACAAATGTGATAAAAGAGCTTAATGATTGGTTTCGTACGTAATGCAATTGTCTCGTTGCTCTTCAGGCTGACAAGCAAAGAATTGGTAATTGAATGTACATAGCGTGTTGAATCAGTATTTCCCGATTAAAATACTATTGCAATGACTTTCAAAAGCGTCAATTATTTATATAATTTATTTTTGATATTTTAATAGGAATAATTGTGAGCCCAGACACAGAGCACAGTAGTCTGATGGTAGTCCCAGGTGCATTCATGGAGAATTCTTTGCTCGAGTAGCAACGAATGTTCAATTGTAATTACGAAATAACAAAATTCATACACTGCAGAAGAATTCCTTCTGAAAATTTGACTGTAATTTTTCACAAACACTCTCTTCTAAATCCTCAGAAAAATTTTACTGACTTCCAAGGAAATTGACTGAATTTTCAGAATAGTTTTCGAGATTTAGTTCAAGTCCTTTGAAATTCAGTAAAATTTACTTGAAAACTTAGAAAGGAGTAGCTATAGAAATTACAATTACATTCCCTTAAATTTTCAGGAGGAATTATTTCTCCATCGAAAATATAAAATTCTTTCCCCACTTCACTCACAGAAACAAAGTTGCTGAAACACCACGCCTCGAAAATTGATTCGTATTAGCAAAAAATGTGCTATTGCAGCAAAAATCTTGCTCTTTTAACAAGCGCTTGCAATTCAGCGATCCGGAATTGTAGATACACAGACGGCTAGAAAATTTTGCTGAATTAGCAAATATCTTGCTAAAGTAGCAATATTTTTGCTGTAACAGCAACCGTTTTCAAAAGCGTACCTTTCCGGACCTTTCCCCCAATCCATAATTTTTCCCTTTCTATATATCTATAAATTTTGTATATATTTCGTAGTCCTCTCCCAAACAAAAATTCTGGATACGCCCTCGACCGTTTTGCTCATTATTTAGCAAAGCTGATTTTTCGGAATCGCTTTTTCAGCAAGAATAATTGAGAAACCTTCTGGCTTCTAAATATTGAATTCTTCCGAGAGAAACGAAAAAGTCCAGTGAATCATCACTGCCATCAACTTGTAGAGGAAAATTCAACTATTTTCTAGACTGTAGGCGTGAAAGATTGAATTCTACCGGAGAAAACAATCATTGTCCTCACATATTTTCAAATGTGAGTGTCCACAATAATCATGTTGAATTCACAACCCAACAAACATCGGCGCATTGTGTGTCGCGATATCTTTTAGATATCCAAAGCTATTCTTACGCCTAAAAGATCACTAAACGATCCCTAGAAGATTTCTTGAAAGGGACTTTGAAAGACGTCTTCTATATATCAAAAGATTTCAAGATATCCGAATGAACTTGTTTAAAGGTATTGTAAGATACGAAATATTTATTATCAATTATATCTTGTGTTTCAAAGCATCAAATTGAATTCATATTAATTTATGATAGAATGTAACAAAGGATGAGATGAAGTTGACTAGAGTCAATAAGATGTGGGAAGGCGTATGACACATCAAACGACGATCTGATACTCTGTGTGCGAATGTTCTCTCGTATTTATTTGCTTTCTATGTATCATGTTCGTCCCAATTAGAACGCGTACGAATGTGGATTGGCTCGCTGTAATGCAATCATTTGTTTGTGATCTCTACAGCACCTTACTCTACCATTTCATTGAATGTGACAAACATGCTGTTCACATTCCGATATTTGTCATGATAATATCCTTTTTGCATCTCTCTTTGATTGTAATTTCTGTGCAATTGCAATTCGTATTCATCAGAATCAAATGCTTTCCTAAATGTGTTTTCACCGGAAAAAAATGGTATATTTGGATCAGGTAAATTTCCATTCAAACATGAATCTATAGTAGAGTTTTGATTAAATGAACTGAAAAAATGTATTTCAACCGAATTACACGGAAAGACTGAATGAATTCATGAATATTTAGAAAAATAAATGTCAATTTAGGGAAGAAGAAGATCATTGAAGAATATTCCTAGTGAATTTAGTATAAGTTGATAGTTTCACTGTGAGAAATTACAACAAGATGATCAAACCTTTAATATTTTCACTACGAGTATTTTTTCAGCGACCCTCTTTTCCTCTAAATTGACAGTGATTTTTACTAAAGAATAATAAACTCGGTCCTACACAATATTTCAGTTCTAAAAGATATCTGGAGTCAAATTTAAGAAGTCTTATGCAACATGAAAAGATATCTTTAAGAGATTCGAAACAGTTCTTACTTCTAAAAGATTCCTGTAAGATATCTAAAAGCTATAATCTCGGAAGAAAAGTTTTAGACATCTCAAAGATATCTTTTCATGTTGCATAAGACTTCTTCAACTTTTCTGAACGGTTCCTCAAGATATCTTGGAGACCAAAAGGGCTGTATGGGGGTCTTTTCGTGACCGAGTGGAATCATTTGCATACATATAGCCAAGCTCAGTGATAAGAATGTAGTACAATACCGATTGAAACCCATTCAAAATTGATTCTCAATGGGTTTGAATTAGTTTTCTGCATCGGAATCAATGAGAATCAATCGGTTCGATGAGATTCTTTAAGCAGGGCGGTATGGCCAGTTTTTTATTACCAACTGTAGCCCAAAGTAGCTGATAAATTTTTGTGGGAGCCCAAAAGTAGCCCACAATGGAATTGAAACAAAAAATGATTGAACGATGAGTTTTATTTAAGAATAAACATTCGATTTGAAATTAGATACAGTCCAATCTGGTCATAAACCTCGCTTAGGGATTGTAGGGGAAGACAGTGAGGAGAAATCGACGTCCCTTCCACTATAAGTAACAATTTAGTCTCGTCCTACTTTTTATAAGCCTCGCCCAATTCATGTTGAACCGTACTATGTACTCTTTAAATTTCTTGGAGTGAAAATTCGCTCCCAAGGATTGAAAATACTGCAAGTCCAACGAGAGTGAGATTCCACTCTTATAGAGTGAGTTTTCATTCCAGAAGGGCGAATTTTCACTCTCCTAGAGTGAGGATTTCATTCTTATAAAAAAGTGAAATCTTCGTCTTTGAACAGAATTGAACCTCCACTCTGTTGGAGTCAGAACTCACTCTTATGGAGTGAAAAGTCACTCTTCAAGAGTGAATTTTTCACTCCAAGAAATTTAGAGAATATATCAAATTGTGTATATGTTGGAAATTCAACATATTTTTATTACCAACTTCCAGTGAATGTTATATGGACATCTTTGTGCTTATCGCATATCTAAATAAATTCAACATCCTGCATGTTCTCCAGTTAACTAATTTCTCAGGCCAAGGATCATACTTACCGGAGAGGCTTATAGCAAGATGTATGGACCAAAACTACAAGCGATGTTAGAGCGGGAGAATATTTGTGCTCATTGGAGCGGAACAAACATGAGGGAGGGTTATAAGTGATAGGATTATGACCAGAGTGAACTATACTTTCAATCCGCCTTCACGGTGACAGGTGTATTTTATTCGTTAGACCGGTCTCTCAAAATCTCTCCAGTCTCTCGTTTTGATGCGATGAGAATCAACCAATCGCATGCAATATTTCTCTTGAAAGGAGCTCCATATATAGTCATTATTCGTGAAATGGATCATTCAAGATCGCTCGATTGTTTTCTTCCATGTCAAGATGTGCAATCAGCCCAAAATAGCCCAATTGGCTATTAGTCGTCATGGCAAGGAAATTACTCGCCGATTGCCCAATCGGCAAAAAACAGCCCAACCTGGTCACTCTGCCCCTACCCAATGGGAACAATAAATCGAAATCATGGCAACATGTTTGCCAAAATGTTCAGAAATTGTTGAGAGAAAAAATGGGCCCCGAGTGAGGCTCCATTTTGCATTATACGCCAAAATCCCTTATCTGCGCCTTATCTGGTCCAGTTTTGATTCCGAAAGTTTCTGTATACGTTGTTAAAAAAATGATCACTTTGGCAAAAATCTTGACGCGATTTCGACTCATTGTTCCCGTTGGGTAATGTAAATACAAGCTCGTAGCTGTAGCCAAGCTTACCCTGGTTAAACGGAATCATTGATTCTCGCCAAATCTCGTTGAATCTTGTACAATGTTCTGACCAAATCTTATTCAAACATTTGTCAATGAGAAAAATTACTGTTTTTCAACATGAGTTCTCATAGATTCTTCATTTTCAAACTTCCAGGTATAAAAAATTACTGGTTCCTTTCATGAATTTGTGATTTCATGTCAAGTATATCCTCCGTCCAATGGGAAAACCAGTAATTTTTAATAATGAATTTCTCTCCGTGTAGACATCGGTAACAGAACTGAAATTTATATTTGGGATCCAATTCTGGTTGTAGATTCTATTATTAAGCATTACACATGGTTTACGTTTATTTGGATGCTTGGAGCTCCTCAAATGGCTAGACAGGTCTTGATTACATTGCATCACCTGAGCAACCGATTCGTATTTCATATCGATTAAATATGAATATCGTATTCTTGTTTGATTATTCTCTTCAACGAATCTTCAATTCGATAGATGATTTTGAAGAAATATCGCCTCGACCTGACGATTATTTCCATTCTGAGAATTGTTGATAAACAAACAAAAATTCAATTCCTCCGACACCATTCGCGCTTGACTTTTTTTTTCTCAATTCTTCGTTCAATCGAGTCTTCATTTATCTTAGATTCTCTCAGAGAGAGTTTTTCATTCTAAATAATTTATTATTTCCTTCTATTCGAATCGCAGGAAGACGCCGAGCGACTATAAATGCATTCGAAAACGGCCCTTCTACCGTTCCTCATTAAATTTTCAATCCCTCGTCTGAACTCCCACCGTCGAATCTTGCTTTGAAATTTTCATTGTTTTCCTTGGAACGAGATCTTCTCTACCTTGGGAAGATCCATCGAAACTGCAAATTTGCAATACTTAAAATACAAGTGAAATTTGATCGGGTTGTTGTGGGTTGCGGAAAGCCATTGCGGCAACAATTCACGTCGGTTGAACTGACACTGAACTCTGGTCACGTTTCGTTCTCTAGGCATCCAATGCGAAAGAAAGCTTTTAGTATTTCCGCTTGCCACGCAAATCTCTCGAACGTCGACTTCGACGTTCTGGTATCTTATCCCGCATGACGTACATCAATGTTTGAAAAATTCTCAGAATTTTCCACAGTGAAATCTAGTTTGCGAACAGTGCTTTCACGTGTATTTCTTAGAGAAAAGCAGTGGTCGAGGAACGATACCGCATTCAGAGATAAGAGGATTGAGAAGATACTTCTTATTTTAATCACTGTATTCCTGTCCATCCCCTTTCACGTAAGTGAAACACTTTTTGGAGCCTCCCTCTACTCGATATTGCTACTATTACTCATCATTCCACTTTGCTCTTTCAACCACGTCTCTTTTTCATCTAATAGCTTGTCTCGATCTCTTTTTTACTCTCGATCTTTCCTTCTCTCTCTCGTCGCGTTACCTCTTGAAAATACTTTTATTCTTTCCTCATTTCGTACCCGGCACACATTCCCTCACCCTCTATTCGTTTCCATTCTCCATTCGCTCTTTATAACTGCCGGAACATAGTTTATATACAATCTTTTTTATATACAACTTTTATATCGAATATCTCTTTGCACGGAAGATGTTTTTTTAATTCTCTGAATTGAACATATTTATACATTCAAAATGACTAATCGATAAATTACACGTTGGGAATGATTGTAATAAGATTGTAAATCGTGGTTGAATCGATTGCTGGAGCGTATGAAGTTTTTGTAGACCCTGGTAGCGATGAAGCATCGAAGATTTCTGTTCGTTTCTCATCTTCGTTTATGAGATCATTCGAATGGAATGTTCAAATCGATGTATTATAGAAACGAAACGAAAATTCAACCGCACAAGATCTGATAAATTATCGTTATTTATCTTCTGGATTCACCTCCTTGGAAGTAAAAAGATAGTTTAAAGTTGCACTGCAAGATTTTTTGGTCCCTAATGGCTGAATATTGTGTTATTTGAGTACTAATTCGTTTCAATAAACGATTCCAACTTCAGCAACATTTGAAAGTTTCTTCATCGATTCTTCAGCCTCAATCTTTCAATAGGATTCAAAAATGAAAAGAAATTTTACGAGATTCGTGTTTCGATTCACACGCGTTGTGAAGAATGAAAAAATTCGAAGCTCAGCACTGTAAATGTTCACCCAAATGAAACTCAATTCAACCACTATGATGGGAACAGGTCATCCGATGACCTTTTCCCTTCATATTTAAAAATGTGGACAAGAGAAGAAATGTATATAACCTAGGGAATTTATTTATCTCAATAAAAAACGTGAAATGAATTTTTCCAATTTCACGATTGAAAACATTCGACGAGCACATTTTTTTATCCCTGGTTCCCTCTGTATACTCGCTTCATTCGTCTATACATTTTCTTGTCTTCCCCAACGATTTATCAACACAATGGGAGCAAATAACTCGAGTGCGACTGTTTTTTCCTCGAACTGTGGGTATTTCGTGTTTCTATTGCTTCCAATTCAATTGTTTTTTTTTTCATTGTCATATCTCGCGAGCAAATGTTGGTTGATTCCAACCAATCTCACCTCAAACTCGCTCATAGGAATCGAAACGGAATTATTGACTTCGAGAAGAATACTTTTGGTTTGTGTGTTTTCCATATATTTGTTCATTGTCCGTGAAATAACATGACACACGTGTAATGATATATGAAATGAGAATTATATGAATATTCATATATTTTAATAGGTGGATATGAAAATACCCAGGATATCTGCAGCGATAACTCGCCAAGAGATGGAATTGTATGAAAATGTGCATATATGACGATCATATACCCGCAAGAGGAAACATTATTCATTTGGAACCACTTTTTGCCATCATTTGCATTATATATACGTACTTATGTATGTATATGTACATTCTACCGTTGCTGAAGTAATAGCATTTTCTTCCTCTATTAACAAATAATTACAATGCTCGGGAAATATTATTCCATGGAAAGTATACGCGCAGTAGGGGAAAAAAACAAATGAACCATCCTGTTCTTGTCGTTTCCACTGGGGGAGTTTTCTTTTTAAATTAATCGTGTAACGCAGTTTCGTTGTACCCACATTTTTCCATATCTCGTGAAACGGAGTAGGGAAAATTTTTAATTAATTCTTCATTGTTGCCTTAGTAGAAATTTCAATGGAGAGGAAATATCGTATATGAATGTATGTATTAAAAAACTCCAAGTTCATTCATTTGTTTCGCTTCGGTAAAATAACTCGACGGTTGAGAGTAGAAAAGAATGGTAATATTTACGATGCTAACATACACTGTAAAAAATATTCTGAAATTTCCGATATCAGATGTATATGAAAATTCTGAAACTTGTAATTGAAATCAAGTTCAATCATGAATTCATGAAATTTAATGCAAAATGTGTGAAAATTCATATAAAAATGCATGAAAAATCATAATTCTGTATGAGATATCATAAAAGAAGTTTTGAAAATTCAATACAAAATGTATATGTTAATTGCTTCACATACATTTCTATGAAATTTAGGAAGCAATTTTTTACAGTGTAGTATTCGGTCTTACTTGATATAAAATTGTGATTGTTTTGTTATGTGCAAATAGACTTCCCACACAGCACTTTTGGTCTTCAAGATATCCCCGTGTGGAAATCAATCGTGGGAATCCTTGCCCAAACGTGTATTTACTACGGGTCCAATGGGGGCCCAAAGTGGGTGCCCATGCTACCTAACGTGGGACCAACTCTGGGATGATATCATCGTTTCCAGCCTGGCTGTAGTGCTTTGCCCGAGGACTAGGTGATACAATGGGCCCTGACCTAAGCCGATCTTGGCTCAACTTAGGGTCGGGCCCGCACCAAAGTTCAATATTTCCATTTACTACGAACTATAAATGTATGGGAACGAACAATAGGGCGAAGATTAGTCCAAGATGGGTCCCATTGTCATTTCTCAATACTGCATTCAAGCAAATGGACCCTGCTTGGGCTCATTGTCAATATCGGCAATACACACTTGGGTAAGTATGTCCGGGCCCCGTAAGGATGGAACTTAGGCATCCAATATAAGAGCCCCATCCACGGCTAGTGTACTCCGCGGATATTTTAATCTACAGATGCCCACCCACAGCCCATATAGGCCCTGGGCAACATAAATTATATGTTTTATACTTGTTGTGAGAAACGTACATCCAATGTTCATATGAATCAAATGCACATTAATTGTTGACAATAATAATGAATAACTTTTTCCAGGTGCTCTATAAGCGTTCTGTATGTAAAAGTGACATAACAAATATTTTACATATTTTTTGAGATGTATTAAGTTCCATCATGATTAATTTTCTTTCCACAAAATTAAGAGGAAAAGTTGCATTCTCAACTGATTCTGGATCAATTTTCCATCCTTCGACTATATTTGATGCTTCAGGAAAAGAATATATTCTCTTCTTCGACATTAAGATTTTCCCGTAAATAGATATTGCGGATGCCATTGCTTCAGAACCATACATCTTTTCGATTTCCATTACATAGCCATTTCTAAGGAGAACCACATTATTTGGAGTTTTGGTTGTTAGGTGAATGAAAACTTCACAACTACTTCTTTGACAAACAAAGTAGCATCAATGAATTTGGATTTTTTAATTTTGAATTCTATTGGCAATGACATTTGCTTCCTTCTGCTGGAGCAAATTCATTTGTCTTTTATCTGAGGAATATCACCCAAATATCCTGGGGCCCAGCGCAGGATGAAACTTGAAAATTCATATGGGCTAAAATGAACTCCATAAGTTGGTCCAAATTGAATTCTTGATGTGGGCCAAGTTTGGGAACCACGACGGGGCCTAGATTAAAAAGCGTAACACTCCAAGTTGGTGCCAACCCAGGTGTTCTAGCTAGGGCTACATTTTAAGGAGGGATTATAAATCTGGCCCAGGTCTGAGCCCGGAAAAATTTCCACACGGGTCTTGAGGAACCGTTCAGAAAAGTTTAAGAAGTTCTTACTTCTAAAGGACATCTATAGAAGATATCTTTTAGAAGATCTAAAACTTTTCTTCCGAGATTATATCTTTTAGACATCATATAGAAATCTTTTAGAAGTAAGAACTGTTTTAGATCCCTCAAAGATTTCTTTTCATGTTGCATAAAACTTCTCAAAATTGGCTTGAGATATCTTTTAGAACTGGAGTTTTATAATTTGGAAAAAAGAGTATAAAAATTACCACTGCGAAAAATCATTATTTCCTAGTTTTTCCTTGTCCATTATAGCCACATTCCCAACTTTTCTGATGGTTCGGAATAATACAAAAAATAAGCAGGCTTCAGAGCTGTCTATGAACGAACGGGATCAATGCTGTTTGTAAACGAATAGTTTTAAAATACCCGAATGTTTTGTATTATTCTGAACCACCAGAAAAGGTAAAAATGTGGCTATAATGGACAACGAAAAACTAAGGCATAATGATTTTTCACAGTGGTAATTTTTATATTCTGTTTTTCCCTAAAATGTGCAAAAGCGTATATCGTCACTTTTATTTGCAACAGTTCATACGATAAAATATTGAACAAAAACATCAATAACATCACATTTCATGCCCATACAATTTTCAATAATCTACTGGGTTCCAGATAGAGAAATATAAATAAGACATGAAAATTGAAAAACCCAGCTTTTGGGGACTTCCATTTCATGCCAGCAGAAAACTTTTTGAGGGGTGAGGCAATCGATTCGAGAAAAACAGTGTTTTTTGAAGTACCCTAATGTTACATATATATTATTCCCAGAAAAATGGTGAAGAATTATGTTCTTACACAGTAACAATCACGATTTTATATAAAATACGACCGAATACTATGTTGGCATAGTAAATATTGCCATTCTCTTCTCTCCGTGTAGAGTACACCCAATATTTCAGAGAATGGATTATCGAAGATCGCTTTCAAAGCTGTCGAAATTCATGTAGAATTATTTATAAACACGTCAGAGACGATCGTATTGTTTCAAAATGAGAAATAACCCGACCCGTCTCCTGGAAAGCAACATTGAAAATCGTAGATTTCAAAGGGACGGCAAAGTGTTTTTTTTCCTTCGTAATCTATATTCGATAATCGATCAGTCGAGAGACAACAAATGCCGTAGTGTACAGACCCTGTTGTGCATTGAACATGACAACACAATGTGATTTTGCTGGGTACCTTCTGCTGGAGCAGCAAGTTTTTTAGTAAATTAGACAGTGATTTTCTGAGTTTGCTGTTTTAATTAATCACGGTCTTCTCTTAGTAATCCAGGGGAGTTCCAGCAAGGTCAACAGAAAAAATTTGCTGTTTTATATAAAATACCACGATCTATTGCGTGAACAAACGTTTTCTCTGTCGGTCAATGTTGTACAAAATCCCGAAAATATAATGAATCGATGATTATTTTTAAACGAGTTCTATATAAATTTTATATAACTATTTCTCAAGATGAAGTTTATATACATAAATCGCATACGTCATACGCAATTTTGATCTAATTGTATAAAAATTCCGAGTGAGAAGGTAATTTTTCGATCTACCGCACTATTTTTCTATTATTCGGTATTTTTGTTTCCGTAATATCCCTGAAACTAATTGAATCTAAAGCGAATGAATACTCGTGCAAGAAAGGATTATTCTATCACGCGAAGCGCGATATGGTAATTTCGATAATTACTCACTTTGGAATCTCGCCAATTCTTGGCGGTCGACATTTTCGAGGGCCGACTTCTCTCCATACGTTACAGGCTGTAAGAAAAAAAAACATAAACCATGGTTTAATGAATCTGAAATAATAATACTCATTGTGCACGGAAAAAAATTAGTGATCCAAATTTTCGTCATCGAAATATAATAAAATACGGGTGGCCTACGATCGTCGGTAAAACAGCATCATTTGATGCAACACGAAATACTTAAAGTCGACTTTTCAAGTGATTATGCCATTTCTAAAAGATCATTATTTTCGAAAAAAAATGCGTAAGGAATTATTAAAAAATCATGTTTTCCTGAATAATTGCTCATAATTTATCATACGAACGTAAATGTTTTGCCCGAAATTCATGCAACTGTCGTTGAAAAAATTGATGAAAGTACTTAAATCCCATTGATAAATAATCAGATGAGATTTGACCCGACCTTTGTTTAAGGGGTCTTTCTGGTTAAGATTTTCGAGAAAGATTTTGTTTTTCAAACATTTTTTTCTCATAGAAAAAATTGAGATATCGTGTTGAAAATTCGTAGGTGGGTTCATCCAACCTTAAATACTACCACAAAATTTCTTTTTCGTTACACTAATCCAAACAAGAAAAAAACACCAAAAAATAACGGTGAGAATGATTTAGGGCGACCGGATGGTCTAAAAAAAACCAAAAAATGATAAATCATCCCTCGATGAAGTGAATAAACAAAATCGCGGCCACTCTTCGAAGAAACCGATCTTTGAGGATAGAAAATCGGATGCAAACCAGACAATTTTTGAACCAATCAAAAAAATTCGAGTTCATACAATAGCCACTTCAACATGGAATAATTTGCCATTTTTTTTTGTTTTTTTCAGATCACGCGGTCGTCCCAAATCACTCCCACAGTTATTTTTCAGTATTTTTTGTTGTTTAAATTAGTATAACGAAAAAAAAATTTGTTTGAATCTGAAAAAAATGTGTGTGTAATATTCAAGGTCTAATAAACATACCTACAAATTTTCAAAGCGATATCTCAATTTTTTCTACGAAAAAAAAATGTTTGAAGAATGCAAATTTTTCCTCGAAAATCTTAACCAGAATTAATTTTGATAAGATTTTACCAAATTCAGTGGAGTTTCTTAAAAATCAGGTCAAGTAGCGTTCCATCGATGAATGATTTCCAATTCAGCGCAGTTCATATGAATTTTAAAGGTCTGCTATATTCATGCAGAATCATAACTAGGCAAGGGAGTCAAATTTTGGATCAAGAAGATCCAAGTCCGAATCCAAAAGGAATAATTTCTTTTATTTGGGGTTAAATTTGAAAATTCGCATAACATTTTGTTGGGTCGATTACCGTTATTTTTTCTGCACCGAAACTGTTCTGCACTGAAAGAAAGCATTGGCAACAGTTATCAAATATATTCCCAAATATGAAAAATTGAATACTTGATAACATTAATTGAATATCAATAATATTCATAAAATATTTGATGATTATAAATATATATAGATTATATATTTAATAATTGTCATCAACTATTTTATGAATATTATTGAATATTGGATTGGTCGTGTTCAGGAGTATATTTGATAATTGTGACCAGCCTTTTGTTCAGTTCGCGTAGTTTAGCGTAGAAATTTCGCGTCAATTTGCATAGTTTTCACGTTAATCGGCTCAGTTCTGCATTAAATTTCCTCCCCTAGGGCTGCAATATCACGTTGCCCACGGCTTACCGTTAAATTTCACGTCAGTGGAGCATCGTAGAACGTGTCGACGACTGTGTACATTCGAAAAATTTGAATCTGCTGTGTATAAATTGTTTCCACGTTCTCAATTCAGGTTTGTGAGGAATAGAATTTAATGGTGGAGTTTTAATGTACTCTTTTTTCAACATTGTCAAAATGAAATGAAGCTGATGACCACCTTCATTTCTTATTTCCTCACATCCAGATGAAAAGGAAATATTTTGTAACATTACGTGCCGTGAACATTCTACCATGAATGGAATATTGCTCCCAGGAACACCTTGGTAACATAATGCAAGCATTTCTTGAAGTCCTCTGTTTAAAGAATCTCATTGAATCGATTGATTCTCATTGATTCAATGAGATTCTTTGAGCAGGGTATCACCATTAAGATGGCATATTGAGATATTTTTCTATCTGGATCACTTATTTTCATTACCTAGCCTGAAAATATCTAAATTTTCTTTCATCCATCCCTCTTTAAAAAATCTATTAATTCTGCACGGGAGATTGAAGTAACGAATGTTTGGAAAACATTCAGAAAAACGATTGTAGAATAGATAGAGAATTGTTTAATCCGGCACTGTAATTGCAGATAAATTGATATTCAATAGGTATTGATCGAATATCACTTACTTGATTCTAAAATTTTGGCATAAACGAACATGATTCATTTTATTCAATCAAAACTTGTACTTCAATAAAGATGAAGAATTTATCTTCAGTACCTGCACTGTGAGAAATAGATGTAAAATTACATGCAACAAGTTTACCAAGATTGTTCCTGTAAAAGCATTCTCCATAAACATTTGGCGGTCTTTTTACTCAGCATGTCACCTGTAAATTAACATGAACACTATGATGGTAATTTTACAAGTACTGAGTACTGGTAAAATAAAATTATATCCACATGTCGATGTAAAATTACTTGTATTCTGGTAAAATTACAGTTAACATGTATGTGTAAATTTACCTTGGGTGGATGTGTGAATTCCCTGGTGTGTGTAGTTGGTAATTTTTACATTAACATATATTATGTAATTTTACCAATCCTGTTGCCATTGACATTTGGTAATATTACCACCAAAATTTTTTACAGTGTGGCAACACTATGATGATTCGACATCCCATGCGATATTATATTTGCAAGAAATATGGTCTTATAAAAATAAAGACGTTTCATATTAGCCATATTTAATCTACAAAACAATTTATGTTCCTTCAGGAACAAAAGACAGGATATTCATTATAATGCGGCAGTAAAGTTTCTATGTGACGCGAAATGTGAAATGAGTGAAAAAAAACAATGCAACCAACGTGCAGAAAGAATAAATACTCGATAACTGGATCTCAGCATCAAAAATCGCTTTCATTCCTTCGTACATCGATGTACAAAGGTCGTTTCAGCTCGCCAACGTTGAATTTGAGATGAAACTTCGTTCCTCCTAGCTCTGTACTTCGAATTAATCTCAAGCCACAGTGAACAGAATGGAATCTATACTAAGCCAATCTTGGTCAATATTCGTATATGCTCAAGCGGTTTTGAGAATTTACAGTCCTGATTCCAACACGGCAGACTATAATCCTGGAAATGATTCATCACTTTCGCAAGAAACACTTGAAACCTCCGTATCGATCAGGAAAAGTTTCGAATTAACAGCTCCTTACCCTTCATACCGAGTATTTATTAGATCGGTGACCATCAGTTACACTTATATACCCACGGTTCTCTTATATAGCCTCAGAAGTTATGTTGATAATTAATCACAGTTTCTTCCAGAACCACATCCACGTGTTTCATATATATCGAAATTTGTCATCCGACGACGTGAGAGGGCTGAAAAATGATTGAAGACGATTGTTCGAAAGGAGAAAAAGACCGCATTCTCTCCAAGCATCAGCACCTCCACCCACCCTTTCTCGTCTCATTTCTTTCCTCTCCTTATTTTCTTCCGATCGAACAATCTCGGTGGAAGAAAATTATAGCTAACATAAACTCAATTTCCCATGCTATTACCTTTGACCACTCCTTTGCAGTCGCAACATCGCAGTTTTACAGTAGCAAAATACAACGTTCGGTATCTAATGTACGAAGGTTCGGAGGTTGGACTTTACTTTATAATTGATAAATGTCCTCCTTTCCAGTTTTACAATCAATGAGAATATCGAGTTGGTGAGTGATGGAAGACGAGGGAACGCCAGGGTGTAACAGATGGCACCTAATCATCTTTGACACTGACTCACGTCAGAAACGATTGGAAACGTGCACTTAGCTGTGATGGGTTTCAAATGGAAGCTTTGAACGACTCATGGACTAATTACCATGTCAATCACAAGTTCTTGAATATTTGAGCGTTTAAGGACATGCGACGTTTAATCGAATTACTACATTATTTCAATTAATTTATACCTGGAATTAATGTAACGCAATTGGCATAATAAAATATTTCATAATTCATCGATTTAGGATTTTATAACTTTCTCGAATAAATTCTCATTGTTGTTTCTTTGCAGACCACCAGGATTGTGTCTCGAATAGAATGTTTATTAATCCTGTTCTGTATCATCAATACCGTCAAATGACGTTACATGCGCATTACAGACCTGTCACTAGCATTCCGCAATTCCTACCCTATAAATGTAAATTGTTGTAATTACACAAAGATGAAATTCGTGTTATCATATGATGAGAGAATCGATATATCGAAAATAAGATTCTTCCATACCTGATGAAAAGTTTTTTAACGTATTCAATACATTAGTTTGTATATCAAATAAAATAGCGAAGCACATGATGTTTCTTTATCAACAGTCTGATTCGATTTTTTGCTCTCATGTTGTTTTTTTTCTCTCACCATCAATTAGACCAGAATATCACTTTTCTCAGCCTTTTATTCTGTTACTTGAACTCTTTCCTTTACCTAATAAGGGTGAAATATTAGAGTGAAATAATGTTTGTTACTTTGATGCGTAAGATACCGATTTTGTAATATCTCGACCCAAACGGTGGGATGTGGTAATGAGTAACAAGAGGACGTAGATATGAAAACCAAAAAGAAATTACATCTTGAGGAATGATGTAATTAATTACACTCGGCAGAAATTTCTTGAAGAGGAAATATCGAGGGCTAAAAAATGTTACTCTGCTCTTTTGTGGTTCAATATGTGATAAGAAAAGCGCATCTGAGTCTCATAACCGCGGAAAAATCGAAGCAATGAGAAATAAAATAATTCATGAAATATTGCAAATTATTATTCATTTCAATCTTACACATTAAATTCACAATTTATTTTCAGGACAAGTGATTTGATATTATCTCCACAGTTTACGTATATCGAGAAAAAATTGTAGCCAAAATTGAATCCGAGGACTTTTTTGTCGTTACAGTAACCATATTTTCCATTGAAGTAGCTGTAAAAATCGCCGTGGTACACCCAAACAGAATGAATATCAGACTAAGAGTATCTCTCTCATTTTGATACCACTTCCCCTCTGATATATGCCCACATAGAAATTTACTACACTGGGAGGAATCGCTTAGTTGCGTGAGCAAAAATACTTTAGTTGATAATCTCTTAGTTTGTTTGAGTGAATCTTTATATGATACAAATAAAAATTTGTTTGCGTTAGAAAAAACAATAATTTAACGTCTATTCATTTCAAATAAGAAAGTTTAGTTAATAGTAGCATAAGTAATGTATTTGTGACAACTAACAAGTCATGTGCGTTGAATAAATTGTTTTCATCATCCTCGCGCAGAAAATGCCACTTCTCATACGGAGAAAAAAGTATTGCTGGCATAACAAGCAGGTCTGTTACCATAGCGCCTACAAAAAACAACTAGTTGAAATGGCAAGAAAAATGATTGACACAGCTACATTTTTTTCCTGACATAAACAAATTTGTTAACAGAACTAACGTCTCAGCTGCTCGAGTGAATATTTTTGCAAGGACAACAAATTTCTTTGTAGGCGCTATAGTAGCAAACCATTTTTTCTCCGTGCAGAGCGGGAAGAAAGTGCGTTTTCCTTGCCCAGGAAGGAAAAGTGAGCAACTTTTGATTCCTCGATTCCAAGAAGAACAGCTAGATAGATAGATTTATGATCTATTGGTGATACAAGGCCAAGTATCATATAATACAAATTGGAGAGATGATATAGATGAATTCAATTTCAAACTTTCGCTCTCAGCGTATCATTTGCTATCACAGCAATCTTGTTAGCTACGACAGCGATTTTTCAGCTGTGGCAGGAAAAAATGTTTACTCCCCCAGCAAATTTTGGTCAACACTTTTTCATGCTTCACCTAAGAAGTCACTGTTACAGCCCAGACAAGTAAAAGTTTGTCATTGTCTAGAAGATTTCCACTGGATGTTTTAAAGATTTCTTATGCAACCGTTTTCACTGTCTTTAAGATATCCTCGGTAAGGAAATCTATGAGATGTCTAAAGAAGATTACTGTGACAGCAAATTGATTGCTGGCACAGCAAAAAAATTGCTACTCCAGCAAAAGGTACCTAGCTGATTCAGATTTCGCTGTCCCAGCGATGTTTTTTTCTCCGTAAAAAAGCATCCCTGTAAATGCTTAAATAATGGTTCTGGATATAAAATGCATTCGTTAAATGTCGAATGTAGAGCTCCGAAGATGAAAAAATCTGAACATCCAATGAATTAAAGGGCTATATTATAATATCTCAATTTCAGCCGCCCTTGCTAATTCAGTCATGGAATTGGTGGAATAATTTGCTATCTTGATAGATAATTTCCTAAGCGAACGAAATAATTGGTATAATTAAATTTCGTTATTACAACCAACTCTTTGGCCTATTGAAGAATTGAAGCTCTCGTAAATGTAATTTGTTTCGAAAAAATACAAAATTTTTACTCGCTGGGT
This sequence comes from Gonatopus flavifemur, assembly GCA_018340375.1. Classification (NCBI taxonomy): domain Eukaryota; kingdom Metazoa; phylum Arthropoda; class Insecta; order Hymenoptera; family Dryinidae; genus Gonatopus; species Gonatopus flavifemur. The sequence goes on from JAFFJZ010000003.1 coordinate 23,914,198, forward strand.
TAATATTCTCCTGTTAAATGATGTTTCTACATAAGAGAGGGGTAATCAAATTCTCTTATAATCCTCAAGAATTGTGGATCTCATTTCGCTAGATACCCGTATGGGAATTTCTCCCGGGCTCAGACCTGGGCCAAGTTTAGAATCCCTACTTGAAAAGTGGCCCCAACTTGGAATGTTAGGCTTTTCAGTCCAGACCTCGTAATGGTACACGGAAAAAAATACTCCGGTTAATATATGGACAGCAAGAATTACTGCTATTTTAACCGGAATTCTAGTTAAATGAATCAAGTCTCCGGCAAATTTAACAAGGGCTCCGGTAAATTTAACAAGAATTCCAGTAAAAGTCACAGATATTCCTTGCTGTCCATATAGTAACCGGAATTCTGGTAAAATTAACAGTTCATTTTTTTCCGTGTGTCAAATATCCAGGTGAAACGATGGTAGCCAACTCGGGGCCTAGATGGGCTGTGGATGGGCATACCTGGATTGAAATATTCCAGGAATATTCTGGCAACCCCAATTGGGGCCCACATGGGCCGCGGGTAGGCAACCTTATACTGTATTGGATGCCTAGCCCTAGTAAAAAAAATCTCTCTGAATCTCTCTGAAATCTCTCTGAATTCCTCTGAATCTCTCTATATTTTGGGACAAATTTCAGAGAGATTCAGAGTAATTCCAGGGTAATTCAGAGGGAGTTAAAGACTTTTCCGATAGTGATACGTTCTGAATTCTTCAACTTTCTCTGAATCTCTCCGCATATCACTGAATCCCGCAGAATTTTATATATTCAAATTCCAAAACTCCCTCTGAATTTACCTAAATATCTCTAAATTTCTCTGAATCTCCCGGAATCTAATGTATTCAGATTTCAAAGCTTCCTCTGAATTCCTCTGAATCTCTCTGATTTTCTCTGAATCTCTCTGAATTCCTCTAAATATCCCGGAATTTAATGTATTCAGATTTCAAAGCTTCCTCTGAATTCCTCTGAATTTCTCTAAATTCCTCTGAATTTCTCTGAATTCCTGTGAACCTCTCTGAATTACTCTGAATCCTTCTAAATTCCTCTGAATATTTCTAACAAGTTCCACGCACAATTTTTTTTAATGTATCTGTCTCTGAAAGTCTCTAAAACTTCCAGAAAGCTTCTGACATGCAGGACCAAGATTTTACTGAATTAATTCATCTCTGAATTTCCCAGACTTATTCCGCATCTCTCTGAATTCCGCTGAATCTCTCTGAATCTTTCTGAAAAATTCCACGTACAATTTTTCCTAATTCACTTGTCTCTGTGATCCTCTGACCCTCCCTGAATACCTCTGGAATCCTGAACCAAAAATTTGGCTGAATTAATTCCTCTTTGAATTTCTCTGAATTCCTCTGAATCTCTCTGAAGTACTTTGAATCTTTCTAAATTCCTCTGAATATTTCTGAAAAGTTTTACGCACAATCTTTCTAAATTCATATATCTCTGGAAGCGTCTGACACTCCTTGAACGCCTCTGAAATGCAGGACCAAGAATTTCACTGAATTTGTTTCTCTCTGAATTTCCTAGAACTTCCCTGCATCTCTCTGAGTTCCTCTGAATTTCTCTGAATCCTTCTGAAAAATTCGAAGCACAAGTTCTCTCAATCCGCTACACTGTAAAAAAAAACTGGAAATTTACTGTGCAACTGGACTGGAAATTTCCAGTGCTAGTACTGGAATATGGATATTCCAGTACATGTACAGAGATTTTGTTGTTACGTTACTGAAAATTTACCAAGCATAACTGAAAATTCAGTCATTGTACTGGAATTTTCAAGTTTGAGATGATGTACTGAAATTTTGCCATGATTTCGCGAAAATTTTACCGGCTCGTACTACAATTTTATAGTTCTTGTGCACCAAAAAAAAATATTCCCTCAAAAAGGACTTGAGAAAAAATTTGGAATTTAGAAAAAAAAACCTAATCGTTGGTATACTGGAATTATACAGGTTTTTAACTGCAATTCTCAGGTTTTGTGATGGAATTTTCCAGTTACTATGCAATTGAATTATACAGGTTTTGAACTGCAATTTTCAGGTCGTGTGATGGAATTTTCCAGTTGCTATGCAACGGAATTTAATCACTGTTGCACTGAAATTTTCCACTTCTATTGGACTTCGTCATTTCTGGCAGGAAAATTTCAAGACTTAATATAAAAAATATCATGATTGAGATTTTGCATAATAATTGTAATAGTAGCCAATTAAATTGAGAAATGACGTTTTTCAAAGACTTATCCTCTAGTGTTCTAGATAGGAAGCATATGTAGTAACCAAGCTGGCCTTCCAACATGTCGCGCTATAGCTCATCGGTTAGGTCTTAGGTTTCAGTTGGTAGGCAGGTAGAAAAGTGTGGGTTCAAATCCTGTTAGGTAGACATGAGTTTCTGTCCATCCAAATGAACGATCAAAAGTTTCTCAATCATCTTGGAACACAAGGACCCTGCAAAATCACTTTGCGTGAGCAATTTTTTTTCAATTTTCATGGATATTTTCAGCATTAATTTTCCAGTACATGTCCTGGAAAAGTCCAGCTCGTGTACTGAAAAATTCCAGTACCGAGGCTCAGAAAATTTCCAGTTTTGATGCGGAAATTCCATAACGTTTGCACTGAATTTTTGCAGTACAAATGTGCTGAAATTTTCCGGTACATGTACAGGTTAATGACTTCCAGTACATGTACTGGAATTTTCCGGTGAAATTTTTTTACAGTGTAGTCTCTGAAATCCTCTGAACCACGCTGAATTGCTCCGATTCTTTCTGAACCTTTCTGAAACGTGAAATTTCCAGAGAGATTCAGACAGATTTTTTTACCAGGGTAAGACATACCCCTACAGGGCCAGGGCCTACCTTAAGATGCCCAGGATTTATTTCCACACGGATACCTTTCGCTGGAACAATTATAAATTTTTCATTACGAAAGCAATTTATTTGATATCACAACAATCTTTCTCGCCATGGAAGTGATTTTTTTAGCTGTTACAGCAAAGAATGTCGACTCCTCCACCTATATTTATTTGCTAATCTATGTATAATACTGAAAATTGAGTTCCCTCAACAAATATTTCGCAGCTACGGCTAAATAATTATCTGAAGTATAAAATGATGAATCATTTGTTTATTTTGGCAAAAAATTCGTCATCCCAGTTGAAAGTGAGACAGCAAAAACAAATTTTAATGTCCTAGTGAATTTTGTTTCTTTCATGTTAAAATGCAAACTGTTCTGTGTATCAATAATAATTGTCCTAATTCTTCACGAAATTTCAACATTACATACATATTTTCTAAAAAACATCACCCAGAGTAGTTCTATTTTTACTGCGACAAGATTTCAGTGTTCTTTCTGACTATTCCATTTCTTTTGTTCTATTTCAGTCCCCAATTCACGGTACAGGACTAGGTACTTGTTAACAATCCTTTGATGTTGACGCTGTCAATTCGAACACAGAAGAAATCTAGATGGAATCGTTGAAACGTTTGAACCAAAAACACGAAGACGCGTCAAGATTTTCTTCCCTATCGATTTCTCTCATCGTTGAAGGTCTTTATTTTTGTAATACCCGAGGTATGTAATTTTTAATAAAAATAAGAAAAAATACCCTGACCGTGCGTTAAAAATAAAACGCCTCGACATTCAGTAAAGTCAATTTACCATTTCATTAGAAAACAATACCGTATTTGCACGTGGGTGAATCGAAATCCTCTGAATAGAAAACGAAGAGAAAAAGTTTCGTAGAAAAGTGTCACGGGAGACTAACTTGTGATAAATCCTTCTAATTTCCTCGACTGTTCGAGAGGGTGACCTTGATCCCTCGAATCAACCATAGGAACGATCTCTTTTTCTTATCACGTAAAAAGTGATCCTAGACGATATTTACATCACGATGCAACACGTATTACTCACGCGGAGATACTTCATCTATCAATCATTCACTGATCCGTGTTACAGAAACTACATGGACGACTATATAGAGATTGAATCGATATCGATTTGAGTCCATTTATAATATCTTCCAACCCTCTTTTCGTCTATTTATTTAGAACAATTTTTGCTGTCTATCGATTCCTTCGAAGATATTACAAGGAATGTGATGCTATTTCGTGAACCATCGAGTCAATAACGAAAAATCATTGTGATAAAAAAGATTAAAGAGAAGCGTCCAACCGTCGAGACAACTTTTAAGCTCAAGTCAATTGTGGAATCATCAAGGGACCGTCTCTGTTGCCTTCTTCTTTTCTCCTTCCCGTACGATCAAGCTCCCACATTCTCTTATTATTTCATATCCTGCTTTTTTGTTCGTGTCGATTATTGTCCCTCGCTGTCTGTTCGTTCTACAATGATATGCCACGTTGGAGAAAATTTCTAGCAATTTTTGAAAGATGGCAATTTAACAAAAACAATACCTCCTCGATGTTGTTACGGGTTCCACAAAAATTATTCCCAATTATGCGGATGGATACCGCCTTTCGTCTATCGCGGCAACGAAATAATAATACGTTGAGGAAAAATGCGTTGAATTTGAGTGATAATAATCTGAATTCGAGAATAAACTACTATCATCTTTGTTATTATCATGATTTCCTTGAGATGCCGTGAGTAAAAAATCCAAAATAAAATCGATTGAAATGGAACGAATGATCACGTGAAATTGCATTTCACTTTTTTTCTTCTCTGACATCAATTTTTTCTCTTCGTATTCTCTTGGGAAATGGTTAAAGTCAAGATAAAAATCGAAAAGAAAGAAAATATAAATTGATATCAGATCTATTAACGTTTTTTGTATAATAAAATAACAATAATCCATGTAAAATATATAAAAATATCGATTTCCATCAGAGTATGATAAAAGTAATGTTAATTTGTAATTCGAGATGAATATTCAATTGCACAGATTTGCACGTTTATTATTCGGATACTGGATACTCGATCGTTAGACGTTTGCGTTTTCGAATTTTCTTCTATCTTGAAAGTAAAAAAAAAAACGCGTTTAAATACATTTTGGAAATAAAAAAAATGCGGATTCTGAATTCGTCGAATTCATTTATAGAACCGTGAATTTGCAATTGAATCGCAAGTTATTGAGAAAGTAAAAATATTCGAACAATAGTTGAGTTGTCGAAGAGTCTCAAGGTCGAGTGCAATGATTTTACTCAGAGATACGTAAAAGTGTAAATCGTCGACGCCATGTACCTGGTTGGTTTATGTAAAAGGCCGATACTTAAAAATCATATGTACATTTTACTACCTGATAAAATAAGACGGGTTTTATAAAAGGAAAAAAAAATTCATAGATTATCTAAGTCAAACATCCGTACACACGTACCCGCGTATCACCGAGATCTCTCGCTGAAAAAGCTCTTTGAAGTACAATTTTAGCATGCATTTACATGCAAATATGGTCCCGTTGCTACTACGATGTAATGATATATGGACTCGAAGATTGCGCAGGCATACTGCGTATGATGGGAAATAAAATGAAAGCGGTGCACGATGACAGGATTTTACGATATGCAAAGCAATCAAAGTATGGAAAAAAAATAATATGATAAAGTGAGATATTATTAAAATCATACGTCTTTATTGTATAACTTCTAAAATATGAGGATCATAGAGATTTTCTTCCCTTGGAATGATATTTTTTGTTCACGACTGTTCGAAGATTTTAATTCCGATCGAATACGGATGATTTTTATGGGTTGACCCGTTCTCCGTATTCCAATAAACGACTCTATCAGAAATTCCGAGCGAAATGACAAGAGCAGACACTTTTTTTCGATGATTTTGTTTCTGATAATATAGATTTCAATAAGCCTTTTTCGTCGAAATAGCCCGTTGAATCTAATCAAACCTGATTGAAAACTTTTAAATCGCCTTGAATCACACTAAGAAAGAAGGAGATGTAAAATTCACATTTTGTCGAGTCAATATTTGGACGATTTCAGAAATAGTTGGAGCTACCACAATTTAAGTAGATTTCACAACAGCTGATGTAAACCCTACATTTCCCAATGTAAAATCAACTAAAATTGTGGTGGCTCGAATTATTTTTTTAAAATCGTTCAAATATTGACTTTACAAGTTGTAAATTTTACAACTTTTTTTTTCTAGATGCAGGCTTCTTCATCGTACAAGATTTGAAATTTGAAAGATTCCTTGAACCAAGAACACGATGTCTCTACAAAAACATTTATTTCATCAGGAATTTTAGAGTAATCTAGTCTACAATTATTTCGAATGAGAAATTATTCATCTGACCCACCACACATGAAAGAGAACGTCCTCTCTATAAAAATTCTGGTACTTAGCTATGAAATTTCCCGAATTTATTGAGAAATCATTGATGCAAATTCAACTATTATATAGGAGAAATCTTATGAACCTGCAATTTTGTTGTCAATCCATGTTTCGGAGAAATTCACGAGAATACAGAGACTGGGGGAGGCAGGAAAAAATGTGATTTGAACTTTCCAGAGGGATTCAGAGAAATTCACACGGAGAAAAAATGGTTTGCTACTATAGTGCCTGTAAAGAAATTTGTTGCCCTTGCAAAAATATTCACTCCAACAGCTGAGGCGTTAGTTCTGTTAACAAATTTGTTTATGTCAACAAAAAAATGTAGCTGTGTCAATCATTTTTCTTGCTCTTTCAGCTAATTTTTTTTGTAGGCGCTATAGTAACAAATCTGTTTGTTATGCCAGCAATACTTCTTTCTCCGTGCAGAAAAAAGTAAATTAGGTAAAATTTCCGGTCCAAAATTTTAGAGGAATTCAGGGAATCTTGAAGAGATACAGAGACAGCCCTATAAAAAATATTCCGTTGAAGGGAATTGAGAATGTATATTTAACGATTGAAAACATTCAATACCTTTCAATTCTAATAATGTTCTCCAATTCCTTCTCGAAGGTTCAAATTTTCTTTTGTGAATTGTTTTCAATCATGAATTCCTCCGAAATTCTTCTGAACTATTGGAATCTGTGTATTCCAATTCTTGTCAATTCGTAACCTCTTTCACGACTCAATTGGAATTTTATTCCGTATCACACAGTTCCTATGCGATTCATGGAAACACACTTAGAGAGAAATTATCTATTTGGAATACCCGTAGTTGCGATAACCTGAAATCTGGTGCTATTCGCCAGGAAATATGATTGTGACATCCAGAAAAAATGGTTGAGGCCAAAATTAACTACATTTTGCAGGTCAGAAAACCCAGATTTTCCTTCTCGCTGTGATAACCGGAACATGTAGTTAATTTTGGCTTTAAGAATTTTTTTCTGGACGTGATAATCACATTTCTTGATGAATCGAACCAGATTTCAAGTTACTGCAACCACGAATGTTTCGAGCAGATCCGTTTTATTGTCAATGCAGTCATATTATTTGGGATGTAAATTACTAAATCTCTTCATTCGCCCGTATGCGAAGACCTTTCAAATGACATTGTTACTTGAAACAGCTAATTTCGAAAGTTCATTTGCATTTGTATTCCTCCAGAGGTATCCAGAAATCCTATTCGTTCTCATTGAAATTTCCAATTACCTTGAATGGATAATTTTTCACAGGGATATGAAGTATGGAGAATTGTGCTTTGAACTTTTCAGAGAGATTCAGACAAATTCAGAAGAAGCTTTGGAATTTAAATAAATGAAATTCTGAAGGATTCAAAAGATTGTGGAGAGATCCGAGAGGATGATCCACAAGAATTCATGAAAATTCGAAAGGATTCAGAGAGATTCACCCGAATTCATCAAAGAAAGCTTCGAATTCTAAACAAACAAAATCCTAAAGAATTCACAGGGAGGAATCAGCGCAATGATACTTATTATGCCACAGCATTTGTTCTTTTTTTCAGGTTGCTGTCCCGACAGGAATCTTTACTGTGCCGAGAGAAACAAACGCTGTAGCAGAGTAACCCAGTGATCTCAGAATGCGGGAGCTGGCGGCCCCCACCACGCGGTCGGTGGGACACTAACACTGTCTCACCGGGCGTCCGTATGAGAAAGAAAGAAAGAAAGTCTAGAATATAGACTTTCTCTGTTCACACGCACACGCGGTGAAACAGTTTAGTGTCCCACCGACCGCGTGGTGGGGGCCGCCAGCTCCCGTATTCTGAGGTCACTATAGAGTAAACATCATTCCTGTTCTGTTTTCTTCGTGCAGAGAGATATAGAAAGATTCCGGAAAATTTTTAAATCTCAAGCGAAAGAAGTTCAGAGACATACAAAGAGAGTTGAAGAGGTTCAGGATGCATCCCTATTTAACAACTCTACAACTCCCTCTGAATCACTCTGAGATTACACTGAATCTCTCAGGAAAATGTCTCCAAAAAAATGGGGGAATTCAGAGAGATTTTAGCAAAATTCAGAGGAATTGTTTTCACTCTTAATGACTAAACAGGTTCTTTTTTGAGAAATTCTGGTTTCTTTTTTTCAATTTTTAGTCATTTATACTGATATAAAAAATTCAAAATTTAGGTTTTAAGAAAAATAATATTGATTTATTGAATAGAAACACTTCAACTTGTCTCATGAAATTTTTGAAATTTGTTCACAGTGTTTTTTTTGTTGTTAAAACAGCAAAGACAAAAACGATCCCTGTTTAGTCAAATAGCATGCGAAAAACACCTTAGCCTTTGAAGGATCAGCAAGAATGTTCTGCTGTGTAAGTTATAGCCCCACTTGGCTCAGTCTGGAGACAAAAAAATCTGGCCAAAATAATAAATCTAACAAAGTTTACTTTGCTGATAGAATAACCCGTTGTCGAGTACTCTCCAAAAATTCTCTCAAAAAATTGAGAAAAATTAAGGGAATTTCGCGAGGACGAGGAAAGTTTTCCTTAAGAGAAGGCTGTTCACTGAATTAACAAAAATACAGCTTCTTTGCTGATCCAGCAATTCAGCATTGCAAATATATACAGGCTGTTGGTAAATTTTCTCAAGAATGCAACATCTTGCATTTCAAAATCCGAATTATTGTAGGTCTAGATTCTACTAGTAAATTCAAAATCCTATCCTCAAATGTTACTCAAATGCTGTCGAGTCAATACAAATTCGTATTTTTGGATTTAGGATATTGCATCTTCAGAAAAATGAAGCATGGATCAATTGCTAAACTTGGTTATCATTTTCACAGGGGAAGGAATAATTCATAAAAAATATTTAAGATTACTGAAAATAAATGATTTTTGTAGTTTTTGATTCAATCTGATTCAATCTTAGTCCTGCGAATTTGAGTCGATGAGAATTCGAGGAAATAATAAGGAATTCGATTTGACTCGATTCGTAGGCCAAGAAACACGATTCGCACATCTCTGGTACAATTCGCACAGTTAAGCTCCCTTTATTCGTTTGGTCGTATTTACACACTATCTATGTAATCAGTGTAATCCCACTGAGCATTTCCGTTAGAACCTTGCATTAACATTGCATCGATGTGGATGCGATCTTGAAAGTACCTGTTATGAGAATTACAACAGTTATATTACAACATCCAATTACAAGTAAATTGCAGCAATGTTACGTTGTCAGGTGATATTTCAACGATATTTTTGCAAGTTACTTTTGTAATATGGCATTTGTAAGTTGGAAGACGAGTACTTTCAATATCGCATCAATATCGCTGCAATGTTAATACAAGGTTCCAACGGGAATGCTCAGTGGGATCAACTGTGAGAAATGATTGTGGAATTTTCCCCCAAAAAATGGTGGCAGCCAAGGGCGTATCCGGGGGTGGGGGGTGGGGTCCAGGGAATCCGGACCCCCCTCCCGAATCCATAATTTTTTCCTTTCTATATGCCCATATATTTCGTATATATAAATATACGAGGGTGGATTGATAAGTTTCCGGCCTGACCAAGAAAAACAACGTTTTTAAGAATTTTTTTTTTCTTATTTCTCAACATAATCTCCTCCAAGGCTGATACATTTCTCATAGCGGTGTTCTAGTCTAGTAATGCCATCTCTATAGACTGATTCGTCAAACTCCTCAAAATACCCATTTACAGCTTCGATTACTTCTTCATTGTCCGCAAATCTCTTACCGCCAAGCCATTTTTTGAGGTTAGGAAACAGATAATAGTCACTCGGGGCTAGGTCTGGAGAGTAGGGAGGGTGCGGCCTTAATTCAAACTTCAGATCGTTGATTTTAGCCATCGCAACGATTGACGTGTGCGCTGGTGCGTTATCGTGATGAAACAAGATTTTTTTCTTCGCCAGATGAGGTCGTTTAATTTTCACTTCGTGGCTCAAACGTTGCAATAAGTCTGCGTAGTATTGAACAGTGATAGTTTTACCCTTTTCAAGGTAATCAATGTATATAATACCTCTTGCATCCCAAAAAACAGTAGCCATAACCTTGTTCGCCGAAAAAATTGTTTTTGCCTTCTTTGGAGTTGGTTCCCCTGGTCCAATCCACTGTTCAGACTGTTCTTTGGTTTCAGGAGTGTAGTGGTGGACCCAAGTTTCGTCAACGGTTACGAATCGACGCGGAAATTCGCTTGGAATACGCTTATACAACGCCAAATTGGCGGTAGAAATGTTCTTTCGAATCAATTTTTGGTCGACTGTTAGCAAACGCGGCACCCATCTTGCACAGAGCTTTTCCATATACAAATGTTGGTGCAAAATATTTTGTACACGTTCATATGACATCTTACAGGTCTCAGCTATCTCACGAACTTTTAATCTGCGATCTTTCAGCACTATTTGATGGATTTTTTCGATCATATCTGGAGTTGTGACCTCAATGGGGCGTCCTGAGCGAGGCTCGTCAGAGGTGCTCACACGACCCTTTTTAAACTCGGAAACCCACTGCTTAACGGTTGAATATGATGGGGAGGATGTCCCCAGTGTTGAGTCCATTTCTTCTTTAATTTCCTTCGGCGTTAACCCCTTCAAATAAAAGTATTTGATGACAGCACGATTTTCCAGCTTTTCCATTTTTACGAAAAACACAGAGGCGTCTTGGTCAGCGTGCTCTCAAAACTAAACTAACATGGCGATCGGACTGAAACTATAGCTACAAGCTATCTAAGGATGGTACTATAGAACGCCACCTCAAGGTAGGCCTAGTGGCGCCATCTCTTGGTCAGGCCGGAAACTTATCAATCCACCCTCGTACATCTCCAACGTAGTCCCCTGCCGAAAAAAATTCTGGATACGCCCTTGGCGGCAGCAAAGTTCCTCCATAGATGGGGAATTTTTCAACATAATTTGGTGGACTTTCCTTCCATTTGTAGAGGATTTAACACCCAAAAAACAATTTTTGATGGAAAAATGATTCCCCCACGATGACGGACCGAAATCCACCAACAATGTGGAGACAACCTTTCCACACTTTTTACAGTGCATACAATTAGTCGCAGCATGAAAAATCTGAATATTTCAGCAGTAAGGTCGAATGGTCTCACACGTGTCATTCAATTGCCCTTTCGTGAATCTTACTTAGCGCTTGCATAAGAAGTAAGATGCCCAGAAGAATGTTTACCAACTCTTTCCCATTCTAACCATTCAAACCCTGAATACACACACCTTTTTCGATAAAGCTAAAATTCGCTGAAATGACGAATTACACGGTTCGTCAACGTCGAAACTGGGCCAGCGTTGTTGTCTTTTCCTGATTAGTAGAATCTACGACGACGGAATACGGGATACATTTGTGTGTCATGCAACGACGCATCGAACTATCGAATCCATGTTGATTCAACGCCACACTTCGTTGAACAAATAACGAAGGACACGTAATCAACGAAGAAATTCAAATCGCCAAGTCAAATGAAGCAGTAAATAACGAATTATAATTTATGCGTGGACAAGTACATGAACGAACGAATGATATGCGATAATAAAATCAAAGTGACCTTGAAAGTTGGAATATTTCAACGTCGTAACGATGATGTTAATAATGACAATAATATAGAAACAATAATATAAACTTCCTTGGGAATTCAGATCGAACGTTTGTCTCTCAAAGTCCTTGTTGTACAGCAGTATTCCCGAAGTTAATTCGAAATGTTATTCGTTAACCATCAACCATGAAAGTTTTCTACACTTTCATTCTTCGCTTTCGTATCCATTCTTCTATTTTTCTCATATTTGAAATAAAACTTTTGATTTAAATAATATACGACATCTCATCGAAAATGAGCGGAGTTTTTAATTGCTGCGCCAAGTCAGTGTAATCCGAAACCACCAGAGTCAACAGGTTTTATCAGGATTAACGTGACAGCCATCGCAAAAGTGGCAGATGCGAATAAACATTGCTCTCTCCACCACAGCCTACTCGATAAAAATTCACGATTTCATTGCACGTTGTCTCTGATATAGTAATGATCGTTTCCTAGATGACCTTGACATGCTCAAGGGGTCGTAAAAATACTGTTTATCAAGACCGATAATTTGAGTCTGATCGTTCCAGTGGAAACTCGACGAATCCAATGATATCGAGCGATCGATAAAATGAAAGATTGAAAGTTTTAGGATTGTTCTTGGAAAGAATGTTATTATTTCGGAGCTCATTCTCATTGGAATTCAGCATACCATCATAAATATTATGTCACTTTTTACTTTTTCATCTCGATGGGAATCTCTCGTCGTTCCAAGTTTCGGTATCTTGTTCTATTACGATATTGATATATGGAGAAGAGGAATCCGAATTATGAGTACTTTATTAACAAAATTCGAAGATACAAAACCGTATATAAATATAAGAATTCATAATTTCATTTCCACTCTGCTCCGACTCTTCGCAAGATCTGAGGAGAAGACTTCCCCTCGTTTCTCACTTGTTTATTCCTCAGAAGAGGAGGAGGAGGTTTGTCTCAGGAGGAGAATACCCCGTATAGCCGCATAGCCGGATACGTTGCATCGATCGAAAGTTTTAATAAGGTGCTGCAGGATGAGAATTATTAAATATTCACATAACATGTAGTCAATTCATCTTCGTTATCTATGTAACACATACTCTACCATAAAACACATTCTAAAAACTTTCATGGAATGTGGAAGTATGCAATAGATTGCTTAGTGACTGCCGATTTATCGTTCGTTGATGTTCCAAATTTTCAGCTTAAATTTCTCACAAATGATGAAACTGTCAGGCGTACGAATGAAAAATTGAATTCGTGACATAGTTGGAATTGAGGCTAATTAATCACTCGCTATCCGGGGATACCTCGAATTTTACACTCCAATTGTTTTGAAAACAATGCCATATTTGATTTTTCAAATGAATAGCGAAGACTTCCGTACTTCTACTGAATATAGTAGACGAAACGTAATAAGAATTCGCAGATTTTGTGAGAAAAGTTGGGAATTGCTGAAATAAGGACATAAGCTGTAAAAATATTTTTACACGCTAAACTGACAATTCTATAACCCCCAATATCGAAAGTGATATCGAATTGTCCGATTACGTATTAAAATCCGTTGAGCAATCTACGATACTACGTACATGGTTGGGATAAAGTTGGTTTTCATGAAAGTACATTTGGAAAACATAATAAGGATGTCCCATGGTAAATGAAAAGAATCTACTGGAAACGTCACTTAGGGAAATTTTGCTCGTTCATGCCAAATTTCTTTGTTCTTTGTCCTATTATTTTCTCGAAAGATTGAAAAGAATATGGAAATTTGGCAAGTTTATGAAAATGAATAGGGAAAACTTTTCTATTCAGGTGCATAAAGAATGAAGGTTCTTTGAACGTATCGAAACCCAATCCCCGTGGACTGAGGACGTACAAAACTGAGATTATATTTCTAACACGTCCAGAAGACTCTCGATGCTGTTTGGGTGAGTCAACGGTTTATTACAGGGTGTATGTAAGAGTTTCGAATTGTAAATGTTCAGAAACTTTGATTGAATAAAGAAGTTGTACATTGCTATTCTTTTCAACCAAGGTTCCGAAACATTTCCAATTCGAATCTCCTGCATGGATTACCTAAAAAAAAACTATTCAAAGGTTGACAACAATTCTTTGTCCCGTTCTGCTTGGCATTTTTAGCAGGGCCTCAAGATACGAGTAGATTCAAGTGAACACGAGATTTCCATATGAACTGATACTACTATTCAGAATTATAATATTCATCTCTAAGATCATGAATTCGGATACAAGTGCATCACAATGCCTCATTATTGGATCAAAATGTGAGGATTTGTGTTACAGCATCGCACACAAAGATCGCGATCCTATCATAATCCATTCACTTTGTTTCATTTTTTCAGCAGGACTTCTCTGAAAATAGTAATTGGCAAATAAACGCGGAATATATGAATCTTCTTATGTTAAACAGATGCTAATGTAACAATATGACTCTGGATTTTGAGAGAATCACTTGACGTTTCACATATATTCAACTGTTATCTTCATGCGTTGTAGAATAGGCAATGAAGTGAGTTATTGGTGCTAGTGAGTCTTCAAATGTGAGTACCCAGGAAAAAAAGTTGAGATCTGAAAAACTGCAATTTTAGCTTATATTTGTCAACACACGTGTTCGAATTTGAATTGATACATGGAAAAATATCAGAAAATGTTTGTTAATTGAACAATAGATTGCTCATCAAGATTAAATGTGATTTTGAATTCGGATCTAACCAGATCTAGTCAGATCTTATCGGCCAAACTCGGATCTAATGAGATCTGATGAGATCTAATTAGATCTCAACTTTTTCCCCCGGGTATATTCAACCAATTTGAGGTAGTTCTCTTGCGATATTTAGGATCGAATTGAAAAATAATTGTCAAGTAGAGGACCGAGGTTGAAAAGATTCGATAATTATATTCATTCAGACTTAGATTCGTATTTATGACAAAAAATAAACAACTTGGAATATAAACAAACAATTTTATAACAACCACACGGAATTTTGCATGCTTCTGTCATGAAAAAATTGTTATCTCCAATCCGTTCATGACTTATGAGGACTCATTTTATTCCTTGTGAAATTTGAAAAACCTTCACCATGGAGAATCTTCATGTACGCAATTTTCACGATGACTATTCGTATTTGTTTATAATTCGTAAAATACATGTCCATGAACAAAAGCGTGTGACAGTGCCATGATGATACAATATTAAATTCTTAAAGAATCAGGTTGAAATTTATATAGGACTGCGATCAACACTGCATAAAGCTGTGGTGGAAATTTCATGACAATTGGATGATAGAAACGGAAGTTATCCGCATGTTAACGATGTTTACGAAATTTCCGAATTTTGTTTCGA
This sequence comes from Gonatopus flavifemur, assembly GCA_018340375.1. NCBI lineage: Eukaryota > Metazoa > Arthropoda > Insecta > Hymenoptera > Dryinidae > Gonatopus > Gonatopus flavifemur. The sequence goes on from JAFFJZ010000003.1 coordinate 23,929,442, forward strand.
AGCTCAGTGCTTACCACTGTCTTCCTTCAATTCCGATTTGTTTGAAATTCACACCATACAACCAACCCCCCGTAAACTGATTATACTACAAGTTTCATGGGATTTGGATGATACCGACATGGGGAAGGCATGCTTTCAAAATATTGACAAATAATGTAAATCGCGAAACGGAAATTTTCCATAGTTTTCAATCAATTAGAATGAAACTTATATGGGAGCCCTATCGGGTCATGAATAAAACGTGGTTGAAGTTTGGTCGGATTCGGATAATAGGAAGCAAAGATACACGCGTACGCAAAATGTTCATTTTTTGTCAGAGTTCGTGTCATCCACCAAATTCTTCTGAATGAATCAGGTTGAAACATATATGGGACCACTATCACCCTAGTCCACAACTGTGATAAAAATTTCGAAACGATCGGATGAGCAGAGCGGGAGATGTGCGCGTACTAAACTTTGGGGGGGGGGGGCTACAGTCACACATATAGACAGACAGACACGGTAACACAATTGTTACCTGAATTCTGAGGAACATTTTGGTCTAGGAGATTTTGAATTTCGAGACAAAAAAATTTCCGGCCCCTCGAAACGATCAAAAAGCTTCCCTCCAAACGAGGAAGCAAAATTTAGTTGAGGCAACTAAATTTTATGGTGGGAATCACTAAATCCATTCATTTCAACGGACCATTTTTCTATGTTTGCCACTATCAAAAAATTGAATGAAAAAATACCACTCAAATAATTACTGTTTCGTTCGAAATTCGTAAAGTGCGGAAGGAATGAAAATTTGAAATATGTGTTGATGAAATACGTCCTTCTAACTATGAAATTGAGTTGCCACAACTAAACTTTTTTAGTTGCCCGCACTAAATTTCATGGTTAGAAGGACGTATTTTATTAACACATATCTCAAATTTTCCTTAAAAAATTTAGTTGTGGCAACTAAAAAAATTTAGTTGTGGCAACTAAAAATTTTCAGTTGTGGCAACTAAAAAAATTAAGTTGTGGTGATTATATATGATTCTTTAGTATTCACATGACATCGCCATCACGTTACACTTATGCACTGGTCACGTCAAAAATCTATTTATTTACGTAACTGTGATGTAACATTTACGTAACTGTGCTCACTGGGGAATCAACTGAATTGGACGTAGAAAGCCGTCTCCTTTCGTTTGAAAGCCATGGGAAAGATTCGGAAAGTGGGAAAATGGGTTCCGCGTGAACCGAATGAAAGACAGCAAGAAAATCGAAAAACCACTTATGAAATGCTGTTCGACAGATACAAAAGGAAGTCATTTCCCCATGAAATTGTGACAGGTGATGAAAATTAAATATATTTTGAGAATTCTAAGCGTCGGAAATCATGGGTGAATCCAGGCGAATCATCGACATCCACTGCAAGATCAAATCTTCTTGGAAAGAAGACAATGCTCTGTGTTTTGTGGGATCAGAAGGGTGTAATCTACTATGAGCTGCTAAAACCTGGGCAAACCGTCAACACTGATCGCTACCAACGGCAAATGATCGACTTGAATCGCGCATTGCGTGAAAAACGAGCGGAATATGGAAAAAGGCAACACAAAGTCATCTTACTCCACGATAATGCCCCATCACACATAGCAAAACGGTTCAGGGAAACGATCGAGGTGTTCAGTTGGGAGATGCTACCGCATGCATCCGATTATCGTCTATCCGCGTCAATGGGATACGCTCTCGCTGAACAACGCTTCAATTCGTATGAAAATGTAGGAGAATGGTTCAATGACTGGTTCGCTTCAAAAGAGGAACTATTTTTTTGACGTGACATTAATAAACTGCCGGAAAAGTGGGAAAAATGTATAAACAGCCATGGAGATTATTTCGAATAAAATATTTTTTATCATTTTTGAACAACAATTACTCTCATACTTCTACACCTGGTATGACAACAATGCACAGTAACCACAGCTATTTTTTACGTTTTCCAAACTGAATTGGATCGGCAGTGAATTCCTAATCCTCATTCACACATTGTGGCAGTCTAAGACGGTATGTGGAACTGGTAACCAGAACAACAATGACAACACCGACTAATTCTCCACAAAATGTAAGAGCGAGGGTTCGAATTTTGAGGGCTTTCCCATCTCACATGCTCATTCCTAGAAATAATACTTTAATCTTACCTCCCATGGTCGTCACATTATCTCCCAGCTTCATCTCGGAATCTCTTCATCTGCTCTCTCACGCATAACTGTCACCACGAATTTCGAGGTATTTAGTTCATTCCGATATGATATCACCATTTCCGCGTGAAATAATTTTCATTTCGTTTATATAAGGGGATTTTACTACTCCACTCGTATATTCCAATTTACATATAAAATCCAATTATCCACACTACAAGGAACATTTATTCAATTATTCATTAATCTTTTCGTTAATTGCTTTTTTTTCAGTCACGGATTTCGATGTAATGATTATTAATAGATTATTCTTCATCGATTACGGAAAAAAATCGTTGTAACGAGGAATTATGATCATTGCACTTCACCCGATCAGTCTCGAAACTTTATTACCTCATTGAACAACTCGGGGTTATCAGGATTTGATTTCCTCTTTATCCTGAGCTGTATACAGATTCAATCTCAACGAAAACTCGTTCTCGTAACATCCACCTGGAACATAAATTGAAATAATAATTATTGGTTTCTTAATTCAAGAAATATTCCATTTCAGTATTTAATATCGATAAAACGTGTAAGAAATCTTGAACGTTAGACTCCCGATAATGATGTATGCAAATATGAATTTATGAATAATAAATATGAAGACAAATGGCTTGTCTAATACCTTGAACTTGGATTAGGATCACACGAGGAGGGGGTAGGTAAGTGAAAACAACTATTTTCACCTTCACTCAAGGCTAACAGCAACGATGTACTATACATGTTCAACTGAATCGTATACATTTAACTTCATCGTGCGTGGGTCACCAAATCTATTACCTCATTCAAGTTTTTTTTGTGCTGAATCGATTCAACGATATTACATCAAATTGTGAAATTATCCAAAGGGAATGGATGAAATTTTTACGTCCTCAAATGTTCAGCTAAAACACACCATGTGAATTTGAATTGTACCGCGATTGTCAGTTGATTCAACCAAAAATCTTTTTCTCCATGAAATATCTGAGAATCGTTGTGGGGGTGGTTTTATATCTACTTGAGATTCATTTATGTATCATTGAAGATAAATAAACGACGCTACAAAGTGAGGGAATCACAAAATAAATCAGTTTTTGAATTATTTAATATTTCAATACCCAGGGGTATGAGATTTTCAATTCATCGTTCTTCGTTCAAGTGCCGATGCAGGAGTGAAAAATTCATCCAAGATGCTTGAAAATTCACATACGGATCGTATTTTTGATTTTTTAAAATATAAAATTGAAGAATGAGAATAAATCAATTCATTTCATGAGGCTTTGTACGAAATCTAGGCCATTGGAAAAAGATCAATAACCCGACTGCAATAGTACAGATCCAAATGAAGAGTGAGATTTTGTAAGACACGTATACTTAAATTCGTAAGTATGTGTATATATGTTTAGATATACAGGGTGTTTCAGAACTCGCTGAAACTGGCTGGAGGGATTGTTCTCTAGTGAAAACTAAGAAGATTCGTCTTTGGATCAAGTCGATCTGACGTGTCGTTCTCGAGATATTAGCGTTTGAAAGTGACCAATCAGCGCGCGAGTTTATCGGGTAGGCAAGCGCGGCGTAAGAGTCCTTGCAGTGGCGGTTGCAAACTCCGTTGGATTATGTCATATCGCGGGGCGCCGAAGGAACCCCCACTGCAAGGAGTCTTACGCCGCGCTTGCCTACCCGATAAACTCGCGCGCTGATTGGTCACTTTCAAAAGCTAATATCTCGAGAACGAAACGTCGGATCGTCTTGATCCAAAGACCAATCTTCTTAGTTTTCACTAGAGAACAATCCCTCCAGCCAGTTTCAGCGAGTTCTGTAACACCCTGTATATACATATATACTTACGATAACAGAATTACGAGGCTGACGTGAATTTACGAAATAATAATACAATTGGTACAGTGGAACAATAAGGCCAACACATTCTTTGAGTCATTTCCATTAATTATTCTTCTTTGTTCTTTTATTTATCGAACAATAAAACTTCTTTCAATAAAATACAATTAACAACCCCTCAGTTGATTTTTCACAATATTTATGAACATCATTTCCTCGAATCACAAAATCTTATTGTCTAAATCATATGGCTTAATTCAAAACATCCTGAATAACTCAATCTAAGAAGATGTAGTCATCGTTTCACCTTCTTCCAATTTATCAAACATTTATCATCATTATTATTCTTCACAGCAAATTCAAGAGAAGCTAGTTTACTTCAAAACTCCTCTGACAACTTCTTCGATAACACAATTCCCTCTTGGGATGCAAACATTCCGAAACATTTCCACTTCAACCAATTAGAATCCAACACATTTTACAGAATACGTGTTATTGCTATCAAAGGAAAAGAAAACGCAAGAAGGACTTCAAAGGAGAAATTTTTCATCTCTGCTATGTGGAATTGCTTCCAATCCTCCTGAAATTCATAATACAACGAGTTTCTTGCGCGCTGGTATATCGATATCGAAGGTGAGAATATCCTTAGAAAAGTTCCCATCCTCGTCCTTGCAAAATTTCCTTCTTTTTCAAAACATGGGAAAAATATGGAAATTTTGCAAGCCTTCAGAAATGAACGGGAGGGAAAACTTTGTAACAGGTGAATAACGACTCCTGTACCTCTAATAAAATTTTCAATAAAATTGTAATGAAAGAACATAGTGAGATTGCTCTTTGATTACTCTCCTGTACGTAAGAATCGAATCTTATTACTCGCTCGAGTTCGTGTACAAAGGATATTAATCCAAACAATTTTTGAAATGAATATTCCTGCACTCCCGGTTACAATCCAGAAGTGCAGAAAGTGGATAGTGGAACGAATGAAGTCTGAAAATATTCCTCTTAAATTACGCCTAGCTGGAGTTTTCTCCTAAATTTGGTGGCAGCAAAAATTCATTTCCCCTTACTCTGGGACAATTTTCCTTCATTTGGAGAAAAATTCCCTTCAAAAAGAAGAAATTTCCTTCCAAAATGGAGGAGGATCCCTCCAAAATATAGAGGAGATGAATTTAACCCACATGAGGGATTCTTGCTGCCACTCAATTTGGGGGAAAACTCCACTCACTTCTTACAGTGTACGCTTTTGTTGCGCTTCAACACTTAATATTCACTAGGGACTGAGATCAACAAACTTTTCTTATATGCTCCTTTAACTAAACTACATACACGAACTCTGACTTTCTCTTGTATTTGATTCTAAGCAATGATGAATGGAGAATCATATTGCGTTGTGTTGTCGGGACGACAATCACTCAAGCAAAAAAATTGTTTGGCCAGCCCCATGTTTGATATAATCCTAATCGTGCAGTGATAGGACACGCATCTTCCCGAATAAAAATAATTCGTAGCGATTCTCAACTGTTGTGAGAGCCCAGCAAGGCCTGCCCTAGTGGAAATTTTGGATAGGAAAATACCAGGCCCGCTCGATTTAATGGAAATCTCATCCGAACCCTATTGCACCCCTGCGTTACAACCACATGTGAACCCTATTAGGGAAATCAGATGAGTCCCTCGTAATATAAATATAAATTCCCTTTAAAATAGGGAATGCCTGATCAAATTTCCACTAGGGTAACTAAATCCCCACCAGACCCGGTCAAGACAAAAATATGAAGAATTATTTCTACCCGGAATCCGCTGCTATAAATGGGACTTTTTGAATGTGAGGTCCTGCCTTGGGCCAAGTTAGGGCCTTTGGTGGCCCAGTTTCTAGAAAGAAAATTTTTTAGCCAGTCAAACCTGGCGCTATCAAGGCTATAATTTGGCACCTCTGAGCATGGTTGACCGGATCTAGACCTGAGAGATTTATAATTTGGCACGACCCACTATGACATACAAGACTGGGCAGATATGAGTTTGGTGGATTTGGAGGTTGTCATGGCCGATCATGACTTTAAAACCACTCTGATCCTTATAATGCGCAGTTTATGATATTCCACTTTATCTTGTAGCATACGCTTTATTGTTCGTTGAGTGTGATAATAAGACGGGCAACCGGTTACAGTGAGTGCAATAATGGATAACCCAGTGAACACTTATGAGAGGAAGAGCCCTTTCAGAGGTCTTTTGAAAGAGCTTTGTCAATGTTATGATATTGATACCTGAATGGTATCATTTTTCTGAGATCTCAGAAAAAAATCCTCTTGAAGGGTTCGTTTGAATAACATTCTGGCAATCCCTTATTTTCCTCAGAAATCGACACATCTGATAACATTCTGATATCTTTATGTTAACCTTCTGAAAAATACTCAGCTAATTTATGCTTATTAATATTATTATTATCGTCCAATGAATAATATCGAGTAATCCATTGAAAATATAATATAAATCCCACTATTCCAGCTTGTTTTTGATGGATTATTCAATTTTATTCATCAGATGACTCGCAAACCAACCCCTATCCCATTAATGGCGGCAAGTAAAAAGCTGATTGTCTGATCCCTCATTGAAGGGTCCCTAGTGCCTCCATTGAATGCCACTGTAGTTCGAGCAAGTGATTGAATATTGTCTCTATATTCTGCTCAATTTTCATTTCTTATTGATAAAATGATTCTGAAATTTCAACCCAAAAATTGGTAGCAGCAAAGTTGCATAATGATTTGGTGAACATTTCTTCCACTTTTTAGAAGACTCGACGCCCGAAGAACAATTAATTTTCCAGAGTGAGGGAACAATCAATTCCCTATTCTTGATGAAAAAAACAATTCGAAGGATGAAATCCAGCATCGAACCGAGAAACAACTCCGCACAATTTTTACAGTACACGTGTCTTTCCACAACAATGCAATGTGAACACCAATCAGTGTTTTGCGTAAGCAAATGATTCCTGACTGTTTTCACAAATCAGATTTTATGCAACATCCCTGATGAATCCCTGGGTAATAATATGAATATAAATGGAAATGATACCCGCCAAGAATATCAGAACATAAGAAAACCGAACAAAAACAATAAATAATCTCAACAAGAAGTGATTTAAAGAGATATTACAAATAATTTCTGCATTTTCCTAACAGGAATTAAGAGATTTCTCCCGAAATTCGTAAGTTTTCAAAGAAATATGAAGAAATACAGAGATTATTTTCAAGAGGGATCAAAGTAACTCATAGATTGGAATATTTCTTGGAAATTATTTTTTCAATTCTTTCAGAAATCATCTTCTCATTAAATTTCTATTGAAAATGCCAGAAGTAGTTTTTTCACCGAGAATGAAAATGTAAAAGAAGAGTGGAACTCCAATTCACATACATAATTCATCGGAAATAGTGAATTTTAATTTAATCTGCGAATCAAACTAATATTGTGAAGTGCATAAGCATTGAAATTCTCCTTCATTATGTTTACAGTGACGAAGTTTATGATTCACGGGTAAATATTTCCTCACTCTTGTAATCCGTCTTTCATCCATCAAATGAGACATCTTGAGAAAATCGATAATCTCACAAAACATCGTCAAGGACAGTTCCACGTACACTTTCATTTTATATCCCTTCTGCATCCATTTCCCCATCCTACTTGGGTTTGAAGGTCACCTCTTCTAGGAATCCACAATGAAAATGCATCGGATTGGTACGAAGGGAATAAATTCCATTACCCTTTCTAATTAGTTCCAAATGAAACGGATGGTTCAATGGAGAGGAAATTCATAAACTCTCAACAGACTCCCGATAATCGTGTTTCAAATGTCCCTCCGAACTCGTCATTCGAATGCCACGTATCTGTGAACGAATAAATTAGTATTAATTTGAAAAACCTGTGGATTGAAAATTTATCTAAATTCCAGTTTAAAATTTCAAAGGTCGCTGAAAATCTCTGAAAAATTTTACGAAACTTTTGTTTATCAGGCATGCTTGTTGACTCAAAATTTCCATAAATAACTGTGAATATCTCTGAGGAACTCTGAAATGTCTTGGGAATCACTGAAAATTTTTGGACAAACTACATGGAGAGAAAAGAATTCAAATATTTGCTCTTGCAGCAAAAGTTTTTGCTATTCTGTATTTAATACTGTAAATTTTGCTAGACCAGTGAAAAATTCGCTGTTCTAGTTGCTCTCTCAGCAATCCAGTTAGCTGTGGCAGCGAGTTTTCAACCAGATTTGCAAGAACATTTGCTATTCTGTATTTAATATCTCTATTTGCTGCGTCGACAAATGTTTTTCCTGTGTACTCTAACCGACAACAGTTTAGAAAAAGTTCCTAATACATTCATTTTGAATTGCTATAGATTCAAATGGATTCCAGAACCAGAGGCTTAGCTGCTATTTGCCTGCTCGCGATCTGAAGTAAGCTCAATTCTTCTGTTTTGTGGCCCAAATAACATAAAATATATTGATGAAACATTCTAAAAATTCTCAAAGCGTATTAAACATTTTATGAACATCCGTAGAATGTTCCCCATACATTGGTGTTACTTGGGAGAATGTCCGGATCCGGAGCAAATTGTATGTATCGTAGACAGAACAGAGTATTCTGAAGTATATTTTCAGAGACCTCTTCAATTATGGATTGAGTGCTTCACAACTGTTAAATTTTTATCGTTTTGCGGATTTTTCTGCTACGCTAATTTCAAGATAACCTGGAACCACCGCAAGAATATCAGACGTGCCATTCAGAGACTCTTAAGAGGAAAATTAACTGTTACATTTTTCAGTTTAAAAGAACCAGATTCTTCTCTCGGTGTGATAACCTGAAAAATTTAGTTAATTTTGGCTCCAACCACTTCTTCTGGACATCACAATCACATTTCCTGGTGAATCGAACCAGATTTCAACTTATTGCGACGATGAATGTTTCAACCGGGTAATTTTTCTGTCAGTGTAGGATGGCCTATTTGTAAATATATTCTCGGAGCACAGTTTACCGTTGAATGTACTACTATTCAATTGCTTCTATTGTCCAAATTCCCCAAGAAATTGTAACGATTCCAAAGCCAAGATAATTTCCCTTGCTGTATAGGTCTACAGATTGGAAACGGCTTTCATTTAGGAAAGATAGGATAGAGTATCGTGTATCGGAGTACAGCCCCGGAGAACCCCTTACGTAGGAATTAAATTGCTAACTCTCCACTACAATTTCAATATTCCTGCCGCACAAGCCCTCGAAAGAATCGTGGCAGTTCAGGGATTTATGTAGCAGAAAAATCCACTGAAACTTAGAAGTCAAATAACAGTTGAATCTCCCACATTTCTCATTTTCATCCAGTATAGTAACGATTCCATTTTCATGGCCATATAAAATAGCTTTGTTATGTGGAGTATATGCAGGTGGCTACAACCAACTTCGCCACAACTGACAATTTTTTGATGGATCACCGTAATAATACGATTGACATTCTACAACTTGGATACACGTGTTACATACACGATACATAGCCACTCTTCTGGCTTCACTTTGTATCGATTCGCGAACAACAAAGGGTTTGACCTGACTTTATATATCTATGCTTTTATTTCCGGGTGAGTATATACCACCGCGTTGAATATAAAATGAGTGACGTGCTGTAGCTAGAAAAATGTTTCTGAATCTCACATTCTCAGCACTGTCGAAGAAAATTTATCCTCATTCCTTCAAGATTTTCTCATTTTGTTTTTCCATGCTTTCCTTATATACCGAAACATGGATAAAGTGGAAGAAATATTTCGAAATTTATAACGAATGAAGATTGAATGAAACTTCATCTGCATAGGGAGAGCTAAACCAATTTTCCCAACATTGGTTGGAAAGATTGAACAGGGTTGGAGCTGATTTCAACTCTCAAGTGAGAGAAACGGAAATGAACACGTCGCTGTTGTGTTGTTGAGATATAAAAGAAGACTCAAGAAAAATAAGTCGTTCAAGCGTCCTCTCCCTCTTCTGACGTTCCTCAATTTATATTTCCAATTGAAAAATGTACACCACACGCCAACTGAATTCAAACGTAACGTTCCTCGATTGAGATGATTTTAAGCCATCTCTGACTCTCCGACCCTCAGGTAACATTCCGTGGTGCTTCTTTCAATCCTCTGATCACCCTCTCAAAATCATTTGTGTACTAATAAATAAAAAGAATGAATTACAAATGCATACGAACATTTAGATTTGCATATAATAAACCGAATTTTTCAACACCCACGTAGAAATTGACGGATAGTTCAGTACAGATACAGGCTCGATACGTGCTGCCAGGGTGCAACCGCCAAATAACTCTGATCCGGTACCGGTTACCAACATGAATTCAGTACTGGAAATCAGTGTGGTTCCGACATTGAGAACTGATACTACAAGTATTGATCGCTATTCAAGTACCGATGACTGTTACTCAACCGTTATTTGCGCTGTTGTAACTTTGGAAGATTTTGAATGCATTATCAAAATTTCTGCACTAGGGGGAATTTAGAGTGAAATTTACTATGGGATCATAGGATGACCGCCAACGGTTGCAAACTGGCAGTCTGTATCAAGCCGGTACTGGACCATTCGTCAATTTCTACGTGGCCAATCGGGTCTTATCTCAAAGTACACGAGATATTCACCCGCATTGGTTCGATACCGAATCAACGTTGGAGGCCAACGCTTGCGTAATAAAATTGTGCCGTTGTTGATCCAACATTGGTGGAAAAGTGGTAAATAACGGTCGGTTCCAATATCGAACCAGTACCGACACGAACTTAAAATGAAGTCAGTTAAGTACCGATTCGCAATCAGCAGACGATCCGTTCGTCATCGTCGGCTCAGTACCGGCATTTCTACATGGGCATTCTCTAAGAGAACGTAAATTCATCTATCGATTGAGAGGAAAGTTTCTATGGAAGATGACAAAAAATTTTCCTGAATTTCGTCGTTCACAAACGCATCACATTGAATTCACAGAATATGAATTTCCCATTCAAGTTGAGCTTTGTCAATAACGCAAAGTGGATTTAAACATATTTTATTCCCAAATCACTCAGTTGAGAGGAAAAAAAAGTATTAAATTTCAATGAAATCTATTTCCTTTCCAAAACAACGCTGATGGCAAGTGATACGCTCGTACAACGTTCAACCCACGTGTGTGTTCGATTACCCAGTATCGACATTTCGTTCGAGAACATGACGGAAAAAACGTATTTCCATAAACTCCTCAACATTTCAACAGGAAGTAATCTATCGAATCGATATTCCAAATTAAAAACCCTCTCGATAACAACCCGTTCAATTTAAGCCGAACTTTCAAGATCATCGACAACCCAGATACAATTGACGTATTATTTTTCATCGTTTCCATCGAATTGGAGCGTGTTTGATAGAACTCGGTATTATATACTTTGTATCGAAATCATAAGGTATCGAGTTGAGAAGCATGAAACTAATCGACCGGCGTTTGATTCTCAATGAGTTACGCCACACATGGGTTCCAAGTTGTTATTATTACAGGGCAAATGTCAAATAAAAGAAGAGGCTTGTCTTATGACGCAAATCGTGCGCAAGTGATTGTACTTATTGGACTACTTCAAACAATTCATTCCACTTTGCGTAAGGTCATTGGCCAGTTGAAGAAAGAACAAAACCAATTATCCAACACTTGGATTTTCGTTCTTTCAAGATCAAATATCATACGGTACACGCAACATTACCAGAATCATTATTTATGGATTGAAAGGTGAAGAACCTCTAGAGTTCATCGGCACATTTTCTGACGTAAGGAGGAGAAGGTGAGAGAAGAATCAATGATAACACGAAGCGAGATGAGCTGGAAGAGATCGCTAAACGTATTTGTGGCAACATTCAAAGTTTCGTGTTTGTTTCGCACACTCCCCACAAATTAACCAATTACGCGGTTGCCGTACCGATAAAAAGGTGGAATTCGTCCGGCTTCTAATCCCTCAACCACGGAATCATGCTTCTGTTATTCATGAGTTATTGTGGACAGATAGATCCTCGATACCCTACCTTTTTCATATTAATATCAGAAAAAATAAATAAAGCTAAAATAAATTCCACAAAATTCATACCTTGAATTTGTCCAGGATATTTTCAACTGTTTCTAAAAATGCGATGCAAGTTGCAAGTTGCAACCAAAGTGGGTCAAGCTTTTTACTATGCAGCGCTTGACGTTGCAGTCGGTTATATCGTACGACATAATACTCGAATATTTATCTTCCTTGGTTAACGTGGATGAGGAAAATTTACAAACCAAATATCCGAGTTCTCCCCATCATACGAATGAAACTGAAAAAATCATAAAAATTCGAGGTAGGTTCTGTCGCATCATTCAGAACAAAAAAAAACCCCCAACAACCGCCCGCGCCCAAGGTCAATTTTTACTGCACGAAACTGGTAATGTACGTGATGGAAGGTCAAGTTCGATTCGAAATCTAGTCTGGTATACGCTTAATAAATCAAAGAACGAGAACTATCTAATCTGGTGATGGAAGTCTCATGGTAATATTTTTAAAATCGTCCGACAAAAGTGTTGAAAGAAGACACCGATGACGAAGATTCCATGCGTGAGTGGATTTAATTAAATTCAATAATCCAAGAAATAATAGGAACTGAAAGGTTTGCGACATCCTGAAACCGTACTTTTTTATTCCAATTTCGAATATCTGTAGTGGTTTGTTTTTCTCCTTACAAAGGCAATGTCGTTTGATTAAACACGTGTATTCGAGTGAACTAAGCCGAATGAATAGAGTCTATTCATTCAGTAACTCTGATGAAAGTTATCGACCTCTTTTCGGATCGAAGGAAAAGTATAAACGATGAATTTCAGTGTTCTTACTCTTAGAATCCACGATGCGCTGAATTGTCAAGGCTGGGCCTTGAATTTTTAAAGGTTACTTCAATCACGAAACAGAAAAATCGAACCATACAAAACCTGAATCAAAAGTTTATAAATAGATTCCCTTTTTTGTCACAGAATCATTGTAATTCACCAATATATTTATCTACACGGAAAGTAATTTTTTCAGAATTCAAAACTTTCCAAGGTGAAGTGGAATATTTTTTTTTGCTAAATTTCTAAAGAGTGGGGAGAATAATCAACAAAAATTATACCACAACACAATAACTTTCATTAGGAGTTTTTAATCTAAATAAATGATAATTAAATAGTTCTTGGCAATCCTTACATCACCTACACCACCTATCCAATTTTATACAATATTGATGTGGTAGCTAAGCACGTGTGCAAACTAAATTTTCTCTTATCACGCAATACTCAGGACTTTCTACAAGATCATGTCAAGAGCATGTGTTGTCTATGTGTATTATCTACCAGTACTTAATCGAACGATGATAATTCTCTATCATCACGTACAGTATTAAATTCGTGCCACGTATAATGAGAGGAAGAAGCGATCAAAATACAGTCCTTGTTACTGGAATAAAAACAACACGCAGGAGCAAAAATAGCCCTTGAAATCCCTCCAAATAACTGGTTGAATTGAATTCAACGTGGAAAACAATTGATACACCTACTTCTGGATGACCAAAGAATGAAATCTCACTGTAAACATTTTCTAAGTATCCAAATTCTATAAGAATTCTCAAAACAAAATTCATAATGAAATCGTCGGGCAGAGTTTTTTGGGAATTCTTTGAGGGCTGTGGTGCTGTGTTTATCATCGATGGAATACGTCATCTTCACGTCGTATAACGTGAATTTGAGGTGGATAAGCGAGATTGGTGGACAGAACGTAAAAGTGCTGAAGAACCAACGGAATATAATAACAGAACTTGAAAATTCGATTGAACATAATTAAATTCTTAGTTATCGAACCACCGAGAATTAGCTTGAAAAATCAATGGAGTTTTAGGAAATGTTCAAAAGTGTATGATTTTTTCTTAATTGCAACAGGGTATTGAGAATATTATTGAAAGTCAGTTCGATATTTGAATGAATATACAAGATAATATCGTTGCACTGAGAGAAATTTGAATAGTCACATCCACTATTTGAGGACAACCATTTGCATTCAGTATTCACAACTATATAAATAATTATCTCAATTTTTTTTATAGTAGGGAAAACTATTTATACAGTTGAATCAACTATAAAAAGAGTTGGAAAAATTCTAACTGAATAGTTATCCCCTCCATAGTTGCCATGGTTATAGATTTCTCTGCACGGAAAAAATAATTTAGCTGCAGCAGCTAAGTAGCTAGCACGGACACGGACAGTCATTAAATTAGCTCCTGCAGCTCAATTTTAGCTGGTACCGCAAATAAATTAACTACAAATGCAAATTTTTTTGCTGTGACAGCTAAAATTTAGCTGCAAGAGCTAATTTAATGACTGTCCGTGTCGGTGCTAGCTACTTAGCTGCTGCAGCTAAATTATTTTTTCCGTGTGAGTGTGGAATTTAAATCTATGAGTTATATGCACATAAAGCGTGTTGTATAGACACGATATTGAAAGATTTACAACAATCACATTATTCTTTACCAACATTCAATTATCAGTTCTCTTTAACCCATTAACGCCCAAGCGCCTCGATTTTGTGTCAACTTTTCGACACGATTATTTGTAATGTTATCGTCTTCAAAAAAATTCAGTTTTCACATATTTGGACGTGAAATTTTATGCTCTTTCAGGATCCGTGGTCAAAATTATGATTAGACCCCTAGGAAAAAAGATATGGCCGATTTAGACTCAAAAAACGTGAAAATTGAGAGAAAAAAATTTTCTTGATTTTTTTTCATAATGTTATCGCCGATAATTTGTGCTCTCATTATGGACAAAGGTGGACAAAATACTTCAGGTTTGAGAGGAGATTTTTGTTATCGAAGTGAAATCGCTTTTTTTTACAAAATGGCGGCAATAACGTAAAAATTTCATGAAAAACATTACTTATTTTTTTTCTCGAAAACTAGATTCTATCGAAAAGTTTATGGGAACAAAAGTGTCTTAGAATCAGTCAAAGAACACTCACAAATTTTTTAGAATTTTTTGAGACGATTTAAATTTTTTGGAAAATTCGGAAAATCTGATTTTTCGAAAACGTGTCGAAAATATTTGAAAAAATTTTTGAGTATTCCTTGACTAATTATAAGACATTTTTGTTCTTTCGAATTTTTTGATCAAGTCCATAGTATTCAAGAAAAAAAATAGGTAATGTTTTTCATGAAATTTTTACGTTATTGCCGCCATTTTGTAAAAAAAAAGCGATTTCACTTGGATAACAAAAATCTCCTCTCAAACCTGAAGTATTTTGTCCACCTTTGTCCATAATGAGAGCACAAATTATCGGCGATAACATTATGAAAAAAAATCAAGAAAATTTTTTTTTTCCAATTTTCACGTTTTTCGAGTTTAAATCGGCCATATATTTTTTCCTAGGGGTCTAATCATAATTTTGACCACGGATCCTGAAAGAGCATAAAATTTCACGCCAAAATATGTGAAAACTGAATGTTTTTGAAGACGATAACATTACAAATAATCGTGTCGAAAAGTTGACACAAAATCGAGGCGCTTGGGCGTTAATGGGTTAATGAACAATCTGAACTTCCACATGTAAAACAAATGATATATTCCATGTATGATTAAGACCCATCGAGCTCCCAACAGCAAGCGAAACTTTGCGACGTATTTTTCCAACGACTAAGCGATAAATAAAAACTTTTGCTATGCAAAAATAAAGCACACCCATCCACACACCCAGTGGTTGAAAAATCCCATTCAATCCTATAAAAAACAATAGCTTCCAGATTCAAATTCAATGAGTTTCGATAGGACAAACGAGGCATTCTCAATTTCTTATTCAAGATGAACGAGAATGAGTAAGAGGGCTTACGGTACTAATGAACGACTTGATGGATAAATAGTTCCAATGAAAACATTCTTGACTACACAACCCCCAATTAGTTTTACTAGGAAAAATCCAATTAAATCCTGCAACTGCTTTTCAAATCGGAGGTTAATCAGTTTCGATTGGAAATTCCTAATTACCAGATTCTACAAAAAAATGATCGAATGAGATGTTTTAGAAAACGTCCGATGTTAAATTTCCCGTCAATTTCATATGAAATGCTCAATAAATAGTAATTGGAATTTCTCCACATTCGTTTCAATAGAAAGGAATCCTTCCCTGATAAAACCGCGGATAGATTCGGATAAAAATTTGCCGAAGGATACAAAAATAGGATTGAAACGGATAGGAATACAATCCACTTTAATTAGTTTCAATCCTATTTTTGTATCCAAATTTGTATCCAAATCTATCCGCGTTTTTACCAGGGTTGCTCAAACCTGCTGTCAGGAACAGTAAAAAAAATATTTGATCCGGTCAAAAATCTTCATTAAGCGTTTTTGATTGGGATTTCTTTTCAAAGGTAATGCCTGTGAGAAACAGCAGCAAACAGAAACGGCAAATCTAGGATCCTTCAATGTGAGCTGAGTAAAAGGATAACAGTTTCTGACTGCAATCATCATATTTGAAAAAAAAAACCAGAATCAATTTAGAATTGCTATTGAAAATTATGACATATTGTCAGAGAGTCTCAAGGGTCAACTATCAAGGGCCTCGCGAGAATTTAGCCAAGGGCTAGAAAGAGTCTAGCGACTAGCGGGGAACTTGTAAGGGCCTAGCGAGTGCTGATATAACGCTTGCTCGGGTTTGTGCTCACGCGCGGCTACAAATTCTCAATGTACACAGAGTAGCATGGATTTCATGAGGACAATGTTGATAGATTTTTATGGTGTTGACAGATTGGAAATCATTCCTGTTTTTTCAGCTTTTGCAGCACCGTTGAATTTTTGAAAGCATTGTTCAAAATTGCTATTATGAACAATCAAAACATTTGCCTGCCAATATTAGGTCGGTTTTTTCTGTACAGATGTAGAGAAACGATTAGAAAATATTTGGTCAGTATTTCATTGCATGTACGAATTGCAAGCGCCTACCCGGATAGCAATTTAACATTACTGCAATCCCATAGAGCACAACCACCGATCTTTCACCTAGCACTTCGGTGGACTGGAGGTGGAGAATTCCCAGCAAACACGAATGCGGGCCCTTCGAAGGACCAGTGGCGACCCTTCTCGCCAGCATCGCAGGACCATCAGCGGCACTTGGAAACGCCAGTAATCATTGTTTGTAGGGTTGGTGAAGGAATAAGGCAGAGTCTCTGTTGAGGTGACGGAGAAATATCCGCCCTCTGTATTTTCAATAAAATTCAGATTTGATTATGTAAATGCGCCAATATGAATTTTATCGAAAATACAGGGAGTGGACATCTCTCCGTTACCTCAACGGAGACTCTCGCTTGATTCTCTCTTATTTCCACGGCTCCCATTCCTCCACCAATTCTCCACCTTCAGTTCACCGAAGTCCTAGGTGGAAGATCGGTGGTTGTGCTGTACGGGATTGTCAGGCAGGCCTGTGAAAAGATTGGGTGGAGGGTACTAGTTGACATACCACAAGGGTATAAACTCACAAAACTCTTCCAGTAGAGTAGTAAAAATCTAGTAGAATAGTCTAATGATTCACGAGTTTGTAACCCTCGCACTCGCGAAAAACTAGCTAACTCGCCAAATACCCACACAGCACGAACAATGCAAGAAGTCTTATGCAACATAAATATACATCTTTTAGAAGTCTTCAACTGTTCTCACTTCTAAAAGATAACTTCAAGAACGTTTTCAGAAACCTTTTAGAAATTTCTGAAAAATGTCTTTTTAGATGTCTTTGGAGAACTCTCAAATCAAGCTTACGTTAGCATTGACGATTTTTCGCAACAGTTGCCCTAGACATTAGAATTCAAGTTCGTAATCATTCCAAGCCTCAATCAAGCTTCTCCTCAAAGATGCACCGATGTTCGTCAAGGGCTAGGTACATTTTTACACAAATTCTGGCGAACGCTTGAAACAGCACAGTTAAAGATGTTTCAATGAGATATTTTATTCCTTTTCCCTTCTACAAGTGATCGAAATTTCCCATTATTTCCTGGGCCATCATGGGCCCCATCCTGCCAGTCGATGTGGAAATTGCCAGAGTTATCCAAAGGCGTGATACCGGAATATGCACTGTATTCGCCGTAGTTTGGTAAACACAGCGATTCCTATTCAGGGTCTATTCTATTCTATTATTCCTCAACTGACGCCACTCGGAGAACGGATTTCGAAAAGTATTAGTTGCCGTAGATAGACAATCTTGCGCCAGTACTCAATCTTCCCCCTGAGCAAATTTTCGGAATTTGCTAAACGTTTATTTCTAATAAATCTCACTTATTTATTATTAACAGAATATATTTGATTCGAATGAATATTTAAAAGATTGTGGAGCCAACTAAATGATGGGGTTGGATATAGCGAACGACGGGATGTAGTTGAATCAACAGGATATTCGATTGACTCAAGGAAGTATAGTTAAGTCTACTGAATATTCTGTTGACTCAACTACATCCCGTCGTTCGCCATATCCAACCCCATCATGTTGTTGGCTCCACGATCTTTTTTCTCAGTGCATAAATAAACCTTTTTCTCAACACATTATTCCCCAATCTGACTATGTTGAATCTGGCTATTTCTTAACTATACTGTGTGGACTTCTAGGTTTCTCTAGCAAGCGTGTGATGCCAGAATCCAGGTGATCAGAATCAGTTTCATATCATGACAAATTCATTACAACTCTCTTGAAGTCGTTATAATCCAATCAATAATACAGAAGAATAAAGATCCAACTTTGTTTCGAAGTTATAATCCACCGACAATAAAATTGTATTAATTAAACTTCTGATTGATATATAATCTGAAAGAAATGATCTTTTCGTCTCATTTATAGATAGATTAATTCCTGTGAACGGTTCAGTGAATCATTATCGATTCGAATCATAAGATATGTCGAGCCTCGTCAGCTCTATTCGGCATTCGCATCGTACGATTCATCTTTCGTTTGCTGTATTACATATTTTCAATTCGACCACCTCCAATTCGAGTGTCACCTTGATTTGATTCAAAACTCTCTTCCAAGGACTTTTCAGGGCTCTAATCACTCGTTTTTATCTCTTCGAAAAAAAGTCATCAAAAGTGGTGCACTTTCTTTGCCAAGTCTAGAGAAACCTCCGAAAGCTTTGAATGTTCTTGGAATATAACTAACAGATATCACAACCCGACTGGAAATTATCATCGGGTTAACCCAACATATGATGAGGACCTAGCAAGGTCATCCGAAATGAGGTGTACCTTTTAAGGTCCTAATTAGGGTTAGGTATGGATCGCCCATGTAGGGATGAGCTTATTTGGTCCTAATCAGGATTCCCTTAAATTATCCTAAAGGATTGAAGTAGGTTTTTCTTGCCGTATTCTCATCAGGATCTTGTTTGTCCATCTTCTGAAGACGACAAACGTAGTTAAATGGAGAAAATACAAAAATGTAAAGTCTTGATTTTAAATTAAATATTATTTAATCAAATAAATCCTTCTTAGACTAGATAATATTTCTAAACGGATTTTGACTGTACATATGTTTTTAATTCAGATCGATTCATGCCAAACTGTTCTGATGATATACTTTAACATCCAATGCATTACATATGATTGAATATTAGTAAATGTACTTAGAACTGGAAAACGGTTATATGATACGAACAGATAGGCCTCCGAACACACGAAGAAAGAAATAAAGTATATAAAAAAGGAAAACGGTTGCTTGATGTGAATGAAACTGATTTAATCCAGTCAATTTCAACTATGTTGAATCTCTTTTATACTTGGTTTTGTCTTGTATTTCACGCTCATATTATAATTTTGATTCATTTTGGAGGTTTTGGTATGGAATTCTTTATGATAGTGAAGCGTGACATGACTTGTCAGGTCCTGATAAGGTAACCTTATCAGTATCTAGGCCGGATCAAGATTTGCCTGATCTGGTCCATAGGATAAATTTCCAGTCGGAAAGATAGTCAACAACAAGCAAAAAGCCTTCGAATTGGAAATAATGCATGTCATCCGGGGCATTTTTATGCCCCAGCAATACCTTAAAGATAGGGAAATAAGTATTCACAGTAGCACGAGAACATTTTTGTATTCTCCAAATGTCCTACAACCGTACCAAAAGTGCATCAAATGTTCTCGAGTCCATTGTGTACCATTGGTATCCCATTCAGCGCACAGATAGTGTCACCTGATTTTCCACATTCATTCACAAATCAAGCACCACCGAGATTCTCTCTACCAACAACGACGAACTTAAAGTGAAATCCCACGATACGTCGTAAAACACGACAAATCAAATCATCCGGCCAATCGATATGCAAGCACGTGCACTCTCGACTATATTAATTCCAGCAACAAAATATTGAGATCTATAAATATAAAGACATCTAAAACCAAGCTCGAAGAGGGAAATAGAAATAATCGTTACCGCATGTCGTTTTTTTCTATTTCCTCCTTTTTCTCTACGCAAAGACAAGCACGTGTGCGACAAATGAAAAGAGAAACACAAAAAAGGAACAATTAGGAAATGAAAGAAGAAGAGCAGACCTTTTGCAATCGAATGAAGGTTCTTCCAAGTACCCTTGAACCATTGTTTTTGTTTGTACAACCGTTATGTTCTATCATTTGCAGCTACGAGGAGAGATCCTTCGAGACGATAAATATATAGAACGAATTGTTGTTCTTTCCTCGACGATTAGAAGAAAATAACATGATTGGTGTTTGTCGATGCCATTCGAAACACTTGCTGCTGTTTTAATTGTAGAAATATCGGCAGTAATAAGGAGATATCGATTCGAAAGCACGCGACCGAGGAGAGAAAAGTAACAACACCGACGAGTATCGGATAATGTATTTAGAAGAGAAATCAAGGTTTTGGTTCACTTTCGTATCTTTCGTCATAAATACTTGTTCATGGATCTTCTTGGTGAATTCATGGAAAATGCTTTGAGATTTTTTTCTCCTTCCTTTTTTCCCTCCCAACATTTTTTCAACGACAAAGCAGCGACCCGAGTTGCATTTTCAAGTACATTAGGATTGATAACGTTGCATCTCATGCTCGATTTTCTTCATCTTTTCGAAACGAGGGAAAAATGTCGGGAAGAGAGAGAAAAAAAAACGAATAGCCGATACCAAGCAACCGTGCGCCAACAACCGTGTCGTTCGGTCGACTGACTGGCCCGGACTAACCTACCACTGTGGCGCCAATTTTATTTCATCCCCCACTATATCTTCTCTCCCTCCTGTGAGCATACTTTCCCTTGATCGCTTTGTCATCGCTTCGCTCTCTTTTTTTCCCTTATCGCCTCTTTGTTTTACCGCTCTTATCTTCGATATCGTTATCACTCCATGAACTTACTCGAACTCATTGGAATTGATTTCATTCTATCGAATGCCGCAGTCGATTGCGAGATGGTCGAGGAATCGCTAAGTCACCGAGTTTATACTTTTTTCTCTTTCTTTACCTTCCTCTCGGACAACTCGGGAATTTTCAATTTGGTTTTCTCTTTGAAAGGAAAAATGAAAATCGCGCCATTTTCACTATTCCCAAGTAATGGAATTGTTTACATTCGAAGGAGATTTCTATGAAAGGTATAAGTTGATTGGATGGGGAGGAAATGAAATTGTGATGTTCTCGGAATATCCTAGGATGATCCTTGACAAATCCCACTGTATCTTCAGAGTATGAAAACCTCCGTTGCTCCTTTCAAAGCCAAATACTTGCAGAATAATACATATTTCATCACAATAACTCACTTCATCGATACAAATTCAAAAGAATACTGATATTTTCAAAACTTGAAAAGGTGCACTGTGAAAGAAACTGGAAATTTCCAGTGCTCAGAGAGTTGACATGTACAGAGATTTTGTTGGTACGGTATTGAAAATTTCAAATTTGGGATTGTGTACTGAAATTTTGTCATAATTTCGCGAGAATTTCACTGGCTCGTACTACAATTTTACACTTCTTGTGCACCGGAAAAAAGTATTCCCACGATAAGGACTTGGAAAGGATTTCAAATTTAGAAAAAAAACCTAATCGTTGGTATACTGGACTTATCCAAGTTTTAAACTGCAATTTTCAGGTCGTGTGATGGATTTTCCAGTTGCTATGCAATTGAATTATACAGGTTTCGAAGTGCAATTTTCAGGTCGTGTGATGGAATTTTCCAGTTGCTATGCAATTGAATTATACAGGTTTTGAAGTGCAATTTTCAGGTCGTGTGATGGAATTTTCCAGTTGCTATGCAATTGAATTATACAGGTTTTGAAGTGCAATTTTCAGGTCGTGTGATGGAATTTTCCAGTTGCTATGCAATTGAATTATACAGGTTTCGAAGTGCAATTTTCAGGTCATGTAATGGAATTTTCCAGTTACGCTGGAATTCAATCACTGTTGCATTGAAATTTCCCACTTTTATTGGACTTCGTCATTTCTGGCAGGAAAAATTTCAAGTCTTCATATTAAAAATTTCCTGATTAGGATGTTGAATAATAATTGTAATTGTAGCAAATAAAATTGATATACGAGGTTATTCGAAGACTTCTTCCCTTGTGCATTCTGGATATGAAGTATATGTAGTAACCCAAGCTGGCCTTTCAACATGTCGCGCTATAGCTCATCGTTTAGGTCTCAGGTTTCAGTTGGTAGGCAGGCAGAAAAGTCTAGGTTAAAATCCCGTTAGGTACACATGACTTTCTGCCCATCCACATCAAGTTTCTCATCCATCTTGAAACACAAGGACAGTGCAAAATCACTTTGTGTGAGCAATTTTTCTTTAATTTCCATGAATACTTCCCGCATTAATTCTCCATTACATATCCTGGAAAGATCCAGCTCGTGTACTGAAAAATTCCAGTATTGATGCTGAAATTCCCTAACATTTGTACTGCATTTTTGCAATACAAATGTGCTAAAATTTTCCGGTTAATACACAACTTCCAGTACATTTACTGAAATTTTCCGGTGAACCTTTTTTACAATGTGAACATTCAAAATCCATTGCACTTGTTTTTACTGAATTTGAATGCTTAGGATAATAAACGCCTGCTAGTATGCAAAGAACACGCACGGTATGTTATTGCATTTGCCTATGTTCAGGGAATATCGAAAATGCCGAGTCTCCGAATACCACGTAAAATGTAAAGGATATCTAAAAACTATGTTGAAAAGTTTTTAAAATGTGTATAAAATAATGAGTTCGCACAAAACCACGATGCATTATCTAGAGATTATTGCAATGGAAACGTACCATGATTGATAATACGATTCGTATTATCAGCTCTCAGTAATTTTTATTAGAAAATCCTTCAAGCGTCACATTGGAAGGATAAAAGGCGAGTGGAAAAATTTAATCCCTTCCGTTCAATGGCATACTACAGAGCTGAGGAAATTAAATAATGGGAATATCAGCGTAACTTGGAGAATGTACACGAGAGACGGAAAAATCGAATTCCTCACTATTCAAGATGATAGAATTTCTTTCGAAATCTTCTTTCCATCCTTCATACTATTACATAATTCAGATTCCGTGTTCCGTATGCATAGTACGTTGCGTTGCAGAATTCAATCACTGCTTTTTACTCTACCTTTTTCTCAAACTTCTTTATAAAATGTAGGGCTTCGCACGGGATTCACGTCTAGAATTGAAAAATGATCTGTATATTTACTGTTCTAACAATTATTTGAGACATACAAATTTTTAACGGAATCAAGCTTCTACCCAAGGTGTGACAAAATCGCATGGAATTATAATTTCCTCGAAGAGGAGAACTAAGATATTCTCGGGTCTCGTTGCATACCTCGATACATATCTCTGTTAATTTTATTTGAATAATCAAGGTTGCACCCCATTCCGTTGATTCCATTTATACTCTCAAATTATCTTGATCATTCGGATATTACAAGAGATTTGATAATCATTGGTCACTGTTTTATCTTTCTTTGACGCGAGTCTCGTACGAAACCCTAATAAAATGATTCAAAATCACAACTTGGAAATTAGCTGGATATATCATTTTTTATATGAATCGAGTGAATCCATCGAAATGATTCGATCCCTCGACTCCACTTTCTTCAATTTGAATATAATTATTTTATTCACATAATGAAATAACAAAAGTTAAAGAAATTGTTTATTATTCGTTAAAAAAAAAATCGTATACTTACTTATTCTACTGTACAATAAAAATAATAAATTAAAAACGCAAATGATAAAAAATAATCTTCAACATCACGTATTATCGAATAACGATACAAATCGTTGTTCTCTTTTTCTTCAATTTGATGATTCTCGATTGTTGTATCACTTTTTATACGCCGTTGGGTAATCCGTGAGTAAAGGTCCTGAGGATAAAATTGCACCCGGACCTCCAAGAATTCCACCTTTATTCGCGAGCCATCCGTTCCCGCCAAAGAACCCAGCAGGTTCCAATCTGTTGGTGTAGAATCCAGAATCGTTGATCCCCGCCAAATGTAATAGAGGAGTATTGAATTGTTTGGCGGTAATATTCTGTTTGACGCTAGTTCCAAAATTGTTGAGGGTATTTTTGAATTTCCCCAAACTTTCTTGGAAAAAGATTCGAGGAGAGAACTGTACTTTCTGTCCTAAAGCTGTCAGGAATTTTGAAACGGCCGACAATGTCGTTGAATTGATCTGAGCAAGAAAATTGTGGGATATTTTAATTAGAAGTGCTGATACGTGAGATTCGTTGGAAACACTTACCTTATGTGGATCAATACCATCCTTCACGTTTTCGATCACTCCCTTGACCATAGCAGAGTTTTCAAGTGATATCCTTCGCGTTATCGGTGCTTGGTCAGTCGATAATCCAGCGATCTGTTGGTCACTTTCCGTCAATACTTTCCCATCAGAGTTCTTATGATCCATGTAAGTACCGTGATCGATCTCGTTCAGAGACCATTCAGAGACTTTTCCATCGTGCGGTCTCGCGTGAAGCGTAACAGTCTGTAAACGAGGGTAACTCAATCAGAAATGTAATTTTTTTATATGAGTTTTGCTATTTCATAACAATGAAGATATAATACTATCGTGAGAAGAATGAAAACCACCAGTGCTATTCGCATTTTTCGATAGATCCTTTCCGAAACGAAATAATAACTAATAATTCACTCGATTCAATTCACAATAAACACCGGTGACAGTACACGAATTCTGAAACTCTTCTCTTAGTATTCGAACTGGTTATATATATTGTATCGATACATACATTTCATGTAAAACTTACGTATAAAGTATATTGCGAAGAATTGTCGTAATCGTATAGGGGTACCCACATCCCTTAAAGTGTCTTGTAACATCAGATACATTAATTAAATACCTCATAACGAATGAAATTATAAGTTCACGTTGCATGAAGTCGAATCTGCACAATGATAAAAGCAGTTGTCGATAGAGTTGTAACATGCACTTCGAGTGCAACTCGCTTTATCTTAATGATATGCATTAACTTTGTATCTTTGTATTCATTATGAATGAACGAATTTCCTTGACTTGTACGTACAATATAATTAACTGGAAAATTTGGATTTTTCAATCCCAGATAGCGAAACGTTTCTTCATTCTTCGCGTCGAAGAGAAAACTGTTGATACGCTAATGACTCTTTCTGAATTCATTAACGTTGATACCACTGGGATTTTAGCGGTTTTGTTACAAACAACTCGTATCCAATTTGTAGGAAACTGAATGGAAATTCCTTGAGATTTGAAGAATCTAGAAAACTTCTAGAGATGGACCAAGATATTCCAAGGAGTTAAAATGACGCTACCAAAAACACGTGTTTTCAAAAGGGCTGTCAAAACGTTTTGACGTTGCGATAGAAAAAAACAAAATTCTCCTTAAACTACACATGAAAATATCTAGAGAATGTCATACGGAGTCTAAAAAAGAATTAAAAAAACACGTTTTTGAACGGGAAAATCAATTTTGTCGCAGAATAATTACAGGTTTTTATGAACAACTTTTATAATTTTTAATACTTGGGAAAATCTGTACGATATTCTTCGCGAAATCTAATTGAAAAGCTGCAGTTGAAATTATCGAACTCCAATGAGCTACCATTTCAGAGAATTATTATATCCAGAAATTTAATATGCGCATAATACTTCAATATATACATCAACATGTAGTAAACGTTATTTCATCGATAATAGATTTTTTTCCCATCTAAAAGAATTACCAGAAACGTAGTCCGTTTTGAAGTAAATACACTGTAGAAAATAGGCGGGGTTAGAAAAAATTCACACCAAATAGTGTGTTTTCAACACCACGTGGTGTCATTTTCACACCGTGAAGTGTCATTCTAACAGTATTTGGTGTTATTCTGACACCGATTTTGGGGTGGACTTGTATAGAATCCACGTTGTGTCAATTCTGTGTTAATTCTGACACCGTTTTGACACCGCTTTTTTTACAGTGTATAATTTGGAAATTTGTTTCAGCGGGATAACCGAAGAAATCAAAATTTCGAACAAAGTCCTTGATTGTACAATCCGTTAACTGTAGAAATTGATTTTTCCAAAGTAATATGAAAGAAAATGATGAGAGTACAACTATTCTTCGACGAAGCCTTTTTGTCGAGAGTGTACGACTGGACCAACTACATTTACAATTTTTTAGTTGCGTTGAGTTGGGAAGAAAAATTTTTTCACATACTCATGTGTATAGCCCCGAGTGGCAAAATTTGGAAAATTACACTTATAATTTTCATATAATTCAATAAAATTTAAATATCAGTTATACAAGTTATATATATGCGGCATTCCATACCAAATCGGCCACTCATTGAGTTAACCCCCTCCGATATTTTTGAAAAATTTTCATGTTTTTTTGAGACCAATGAAAAACGCTTTCATGAATTTTTTCAGATTTTTTTGGCTACCCTCTTCCGAGATACCGATGTTTTTCAAAATTCCAGGTTTTTTTTCTTCAAATGCGCATAACTTTGCGGAAAATACACCAATCGGGCTGTTTTTTTTCAAAATTTTCGTTTTTAGATGTACCTTCAGGAGAAAAATACGTTTTTATTCTTTATCAATTCCTTCATCGTTGATTTTGAGGTTTTCAGCAAAAAAACCGTTTTTTTCCAAATGTATGCCCCCTTTGATTTTTTTGAATAAATTCTTAAAAAAAACTTGAATGAATTTGGAAAATTTTGACACCAGTCCGATCGTGGGTGAACGTTCCGTTCTATTTTTTTCTCAATTCGAAAAATTGTGCTTTTTTTCCAACTATTATTTTTCGACTTAATTTGACCAATACACATTCTAAGATCGGTCTATTTAGTTGCTACCAATTTTTTTTAAACACTACGCCTTTCAGAATATACTACTTTTAAAAGTTTTCCTTCTTATTCGGTAAATTAATTTCAAAAATTAATTAAGAACTATTTATAAGTTATCTTCAGAACCTAAGAAAGGATAATAAACGATATTAATAATAATAAATTCCTCCGTATTTAAACTCCAAAATAATCAGTAATATTTATTTTTTTTACACTCAAATAGTTTGTGAATTTTAAATTCATTTGAGTTTGAGTATTTTTTAATAACATAATTCTGATCCAGGCAGTATCAGAATATACTATGAACGTTGAACAAATATTCGGAATATATATATTCATATATTTATATTTGTATATTTAATATTATATTATTAAATATATTTTTATATATTATATTTATATATATATATATATTTCGAATATTTGTTTCTTATATTCTGATGCTGATCAGAATTATGTTATTAAAAAATAATCAACCTCGAGTGAATTCGAAATTCACAAATTTTTTGAGTGTAAGAAAAAATAAATATTGCTTATTATTTTGGAGTTTAAATACGGATGAATTTATTATTATTAATATCATTAATTATCCTTTCTTGGGTTATAAAGATAACTTATGAGTAGTTCTTAGTAGTTCTTAGTTGATTTTTGAAATTAATTTATTGAATGGGAAGAAAAACTTTAAAAAGTCATATATTCTAAAAGGTGTAGTGTTTGAAAAAAATTTGTAGCAGCTAAATAGACCGATCTGAAGATGTTTGTTGGTCAAATTAAGTCAAAAAATAATAGTTGGGAAAAAAATCAATTTTTCGAATTGAGAAAAAAAAATAGAACGGAACGTTCACCCACGATCAGACTGGTGTCAAAATTTTCCAAATTCATCCAAGTTTTTTTTAAGAATTTATTCAAAAAAATCAAAGGGGGCATACATTCCAAAAAAACGGGTTTTTTCTACTGAACACTCAAAATAAACGATGAAGGAATTGATAAAGAATAAAAACGTATTTTTTCCTTGAAGCTACATTTGAAAACAAAAATTTTGAAAAAAAAAACAGCCCGATTGGTGTATCTTCCGCAAAGTTATGCGCATTTGAAGAAAAAAACCTGGAATTTTGAAAAACATCGGTATCTCGGAAGAGGGTAGCCAAGAAAATCTGAAAAAATTCATGAAAGCGTTTTTCATCGGTCTCAAAAAAACCTGAAAATTTTTCAAAAATATCGGAGGGGGTGAACTCAATAAGTGGCCGATTGGGTATGGAATGCCCCATATAATTTTTCAAATTTTGCCACTATGTGCTATAAATTAAAAAACAGCAAACCTTTTTGTTTTTTTTTCTCAGATCGTATTTTCAGATTTCTTAAATCCTCCCATGTTCACACTCAAGAGTTGAAACATGATTATCACAATAAATGTAATCTTTAAATAAGTATTTTGTGACATTAACCGAAGATAAAATTCTTAATAAAAATCTTTATTTTAAGAACACATCTTATTATCTTCTTATGGCCATCACGATCCTCTACCCCAGTCCTTGTAAATTTCAACCAAATTGGGGGAATTTGTAACTTATGGGTCATAGGTCTCGAATCTATGGTCCATCTTCACGCATCACGACTTTAGACGTGACAATCACTACATTTTGTACTAAAGTAACAGGATAAGTTGAATAGTATAATTTTTTACAACACGGTGTATTAAAAATTCATGCGTAATGATTTGAAGAATCTTTTAATTTGGAACCACTCTGCATCATTAAGCATGAATTTTCACTACACTAAATTGTAAAAAAAATTACACTATTTCATTTATCTCGCTACTTTAGTGCAAAACGTTGTAATATTCAAAATCTCATTTGTCTCCGTGTACATGGAAATGCTGATTCAGATCGAATGAGTTTATTTTAAGAACATCCACATTTCCTCCTAGTCAAGTCTAATGCAAACTATGCAACGGTAAAAGACCATTCAATCCCACAAAACCAGATAAAAAACGTATACTTCGGAGATAGAATACTCAACGAAATGCTGGATAACAAAAATAAACTGGAGTTTGAAATATTCTCATAAAATATATCCAAATATACGTATCATGATACTCAGTCATGATCCATATAGCTTCAATAATGTACGCTTTCACACCGTTGATGGGTGGATAATCTAACAACTCGTAGTATCAGACTGATTTCAGAACCGGTCTGCCTTTTTTCGATTGTCCCTGCCGAAGGAACGATCGCCAACCAACTAGTATCGACCAACTAACTCTCCTTGAAGCTGAACCCACTTCGACACAAGGACTATCATCATCTTTTCTGCTTTCCGTATTCTCTTGAAAAACATGTTCAATATTTTTATTACAAACCATTGACACGATGGCTGATACCAGTCCATACGCTCTCGATCATAAAAAATTTACAAAATTTTATACGATTATACATACATGAACTTCTTTCGTCCCTGAATTACGAATCGTAAATAAAGTTAATTTCTATGTCCCCGATATCGGTATGATGAATGAAAAAAAACAGAAAACAATGGAGAGATGGGAGGAGAACAAGCTATATGCGTCCAGTAAACGTAATAGAATTAGATGAAGAAAATCAAGGCTACAACGAGGGAATGAAAGAAGAAATTGTCAAAAGAAAAAACGTGTGACTTGACAAAAGAATGAGAGAGAAGAAAGAAAATGATACATCGATGAATGGACCAGTACATGCAGACGTAATCAAAATAATTACGGACGTGTTGTCGAATTGGGAAAGATAAAAGATTCGAATATGAAAAGAATAATGAGAGGAGAAAAAGGAGTTGAGTTTGTAAAGAGATGAACAAAAAACGTACCAATAACGTTTTTGTTGACATACAAGCGGATGAAAAAACAATACCACGTGCAGGGGTTGCGAAGTCATTAGTTAGGTCTTGTGAATGAGGTGAGAAAATTATTGATACAATAATGAAAGACCGTTATTGAAAGTACATATCACTTCTGAATTCAACGCGTTTCATGTGTGATATTGAAAAGAAGTATTAAACTACGTAGTTTACTCCGACGGCTAATAGAGTTCCAAAGATTAGTGATTGAGGACAAAAGTGGAGATTCTTTTCCGAAAAAAGCTTTAAGAAACCTAGTAAAAATGATCATAGCGGTTGTCTAGCACCTCCCACTAGAAAAGGCCTTGACATTAACTATAAGATTGCTAGAATCATTTTTGCTAGGGAAGTCATAAAGGAGTGGAATACCCCTTCAAAGATTGGGCAAAAATAATAGAAATTGTGAGTTTTATTGGAATATTTTCAATACCCTGTTGAAAAACTTCAGCTAGGTTCCAACTAGGTTCGACCGTGCTAGGTAGGACCAGTAGGAATTTGGTTACATGGTCGAACCATGTCAACGTGTTAACCTACACGGGATCAGGTTTGTCCCACCTAGGTTGGTACCACCTAATATGAATCTACCTAGAAGTCGGTACTACCCGGCATGTTTCTACCCAGTCCTAGTATCAACTTGGAGCAGACCATGCTTGGTATATATGGCCTTAGATAGTGGTAAATGAATCTTGGAAATTCCAGTACTTCTGTATGATTCATCTAGAGTTTTGACATTTTCATCAAATTGTCCCACTGGCATTTCGAGATTTTTCTCAAATTGTTGATTAATTTGAAAGGTATCGTTTCTTTAAATTTTGCAATTAGGCAGATTTCACGATTCGATAACCAGATTGTCGAATACCAGACCTGTTTATGTTCTTTGAAGACTCAGCTTGCCCGATGTATCAGTACAAATATCTATCAATCTTTTAACAAATAATTAGTACTCAATGATATCTTCAGCGATACATCGGGCAAGTTGATTGAGTTAGAAGTCTTCGATAAACATAAGGGATCCGATTCAGACCACCCTCCCCTATGTATTCCAAGGAACACATGTTTTTCAAAATTTTTTTGTGAAAGTCAGGAAATCACTGTCTTTCAAGTCCCCAAAACTGTGGAAAAAAGCTCCTTTCTACCGCGGTATTCACTCAACGTTTGTAAATTATGTGAGTTCCGTGGTCTAGGAAACATATGTACTCCAGAACTTTATTATTGAAGTCAAAAATTGCTGCCAAGTTTTCCAGAATTATGATCGCGAATCCAAATATTCGGCCTTGTTAAAGGGCATTGCAGATGCAGTTTTAGCTCAACTCATGTGAGTTATCCCATATAGCACGAATGCCTCAGTAATATCTTCAGAATATTCTGCAACATTCTGGAGACACTGTAACATTGTCAGAATATCCTGGAGATATTGCTGAGACATTTGTGTTATGAGGGATGCGATCAATTATGAGGATTTCGTGATCCAAGAAAGTCGCATAAAGTTTTCCATGACTTGGATAACGAATTGAACAAGACGATTTCATCATAACTCACTCTGACCCCAGTTTTCGCTCAACTATGATGCGGTCTGTGTTTCGAGCAACAAACGTTTAACAAAATTCACCCATGAAAATCTAAACTTTCCATCAGTTTTCCCAGATTCTGAGGGATTCAGAAGGATTCAAGAGCATTCAGAAACAGAAGAATCGAAGAAATCATAGACGTGTCCAGAGTAATCAAATTGTGGGTGCCTGAATGGAAAATTTTTGATATAAATTATATTGAATTGAACAAAAATCATATATGATTTTGAAAATTATTCCACTCGTGTGCCACTTACTTTTTTCCAGCATTTCAGCTGTGAAGTCAGCATTTTCCATGTTGTATTGTTTTTTTTTTCTTTGATAACATTGTTATGGGAAGGAATAAAGAGTGAATTCTGGGTGTCGTTGCTGCCGGATCATGGCCATGACACCCCCGATAGGCACAGCTATGAGTAAAATTCTTGATTGAAAAATTCAGAGAAATTCAGAGAGTTGCAAAGAGATTGAGAGTCAGGTGAATTGGTAAAAATTTTAGAGGCATTCAGATACTTCTCGGAGACATTCAAAAAATTTCAAATATATCCAGAGACAAATGTAATTGGGAGAAATTGTAATACGTTGAACTTTTCGGGTGAATTCAGCAAGAAGAAAATGACGCAAAATTTTTGGTCTAAAATGTCGAAGATATTCAGGGACTTTTGAAGATTCAGAAGGATCCAGAGATTGTTCGTTGAACTTTTCAGAGGGGTTAAGAGGAATTCAAAAGAATCCAAAGAGAAATAAACTGAGTAAAATTTTCGATCCAAAATTTTGGGGAAATTCAGGGAGTTCGTAAGGGGTTTGGAGACCAATGAATTGAGAATAATTATACATTGAGCTTTTCAAAGAATTTCAGAAGAATTCAGGAAAATTTAGAGATCAGAGTGAATTGAGTGAACTTTCTAGTTCAGATATCAGAGACATTCGGGAATTGTCAAAGGGATTCGGAGAGACTCTGAAAAATTCAGATACAGATTCATGGGAATAAATTATACGTTGAACTTTTCAGAAGCATTCGAAGAGGTTCAGTGGAATTTAGGGTAATTCAGAAAGGAGGAAACTAAGTAAAATTTTGGATCTAAAATTTCTGAGAAATTCCGTAAGTTCCAGAACCGAAATATTGAGAACTATTGTGCATTGAACTTTCATAAAAAAAAATTCACAGGAA
Source organism: Gonatopus flavifemur (assembly GCA_018340375.1). Classification (NCBI taxonomy): domain Eukaryota; kingdom Metazoa; phylum Arthropoda; class Insecta; order Hymenoptera; family Dryinidae; genus Gonatopus; species Gonatopus flavifemur. The sequence continues at coordinate 23,962,430 of JAFFJZ010000003.1, forward strand.
TTTAGCGGGACTAGCGAGAATTTGACAGGCGAACCCGAAATGAACATTTTCACTCGGAGAAAGATTCAAAATGTTTTAGAGATATTCCAAGAAATTCAGAAGAATTTCAGGAGAATTTTAGAAACTCAGTTTGAATGATTCAAAGAAATTCACAGAAATTCTAATAAATCCTGACGAATTTGGAAAAAACTTCGAAATTTAAATAAATTAAATTCTGGAGGATTCAAACAAATTTGGAAAGATCCAAATGAATTTGGAGAGAGCTTCGAAATATAAATAATTCATGAAATATAATGACTTTCTACCATTGCGGGACATCTTTGAATTATGATACCAGTTGAGTGAGAACTATCTTCGGAGGTATCATTTTTAGAATAGATTCTTTTAACCCGAGCAGAAATCACTCTAGTAATTTTCTAGGCCTTGCGAGGCCTCACCAGGCCCTTATGAGGGACTTGCAAGGCCTCGTACGGCCTTGTAATTGCCTAGAGAATGACTAGAGTGATTTCTGCTGGGGTAATTCGCCATCACAGTTCTGACTCTGTAATGGATATTCTCGGCTATTGAAAGATCAATTCTCACTTCAATGGGATGAGATTTCACTCTTTATGCCACCAGGAGGGAATCTATCTTTTCGTTCAAGTAGGATTCTCACTCGCTTATAAACGAGTGTTTCCTAGATCACAGAACTCGTTCGACCACGCTGTAAAAGAAGTTATCGTAGAACCCCTGGGTAATTTAAACGATAAGTAATCCGAAGACAAACTGTGAAAAAATCCTGAAATTTTTGTAATTATATCAGAATTATACCAAATAATTCAATAAATTTACCAGAAACTTGGAGATTTTTACCTAATAATTGAAAATGTTTTTTTTCTATCAATATCCAAGAAATTATTTCTGAAAAGGATCCGCAGCTATAAAACCATTCCAAAAGAACACAACATTTCATTAAAAGGATTCGTATCGGAAAGAAAAGAGGTGAATTCAAAAAGCGACTGATTTCAAATACCGAAATTTTAGTGATTAATTTTCGTAATCATAAAAACTATCACCATCAATCCTTTCCGAGCATTATTCTATTTTCAAAATCTAATACCCGAATTATCTAGCTAACTCGCAGCAAGTTTCTGAGGAATCTCATAAGGACAATCCTTCAATTACTTGAAATATTTTTAGACGATGCACGTGAATTCTCATTTCAAAAATCTCCCTCCGCTCTACTTTTGACCGTGAAAGAGAACTGTTGAAATATTCATTAAAATTTGAAAGTTTCAAACCTTTTTCTGTAATTTTTTGATCCGAAAAAAATCCCGCACATAGATGAAAATATCCAAAACCTGGGTAATCTTCCGAGAATTGACAACGCTGGAAACTGCATGACGTTTATAAAATATTTAAAAATCGTGGGGAAAGTTTTCTTAACATTCTGAAAACATCTTCAAGTCACATTTCGCTATTGTGGCGTTCCCGATTTTGGGGACCCAGTATTGTTTGATATCCGCTAGACGAATCTTACCAGTGAAAAAACGCTAATACAGCTAAATCGTTTTTCGTCAGGATCTGGCAAATAAATCTCCCCAATACTGTACCGTTTCTCAATTCCTGACAATTTCCACATGGAAAGTTAATTTATTTGCATTGCATGTTCACTGACATAATCTACATTCTCTACACGGAAAAAATAAGTAATCCAAATTTTCGTTGACTATTATGCCAATTTTGGACGGAACACAAGTTTGAAAAGAATCCATATACTGGATTTTAATAATCCGTTAACTGTGTTCACTATTCGAACAATGGAATCCACTTTTTATTTTCATCATCGAAATAATGGAAAAAGTCAACGAATTATTATAATCCAGTGTACGAATTCTTCTCCAAATTGTGCTCCGTTCAAAAGTGACATACTATAGTCAACGAAAATTTGGATCACTGATTTTTTCCGTGTAATAGATACTCGTTGTACAGTTACAATGAAAATTTCATAAGATCCACTCTCCCGTTAATTCTACATCTTTTTTCTGTGTTCTTGATCTCTGCCGTGTAGACTATTTCTGCATCCACAATTTGAAATCTGTGTGCCGCCTTTGATTGCTTTGAGAATTTCCCCTCGACTCTAATGGTAATAATATAGTTGGAATATAATTGCACGTTCATCGATCGTCACACTGACGTTCGTTCGCCAATCGTTGGGTTATTTGAGCGAAAGACAAGCCTTTCCGATTGTCAGAGTGATTTAAAAATAGCCCACGAATCTCTTTCTATCCCTTATCACGCATTCTTTCAAAAAAATCGAAAGAAGAGACAACTTCGGGCAAGGAACGATGGCGATGTCCGAAAAAGTGTGACTCTTTCTCTCATTTACGAACGCGCACGGAATGTTAATACCGCGACTTACTTAGTTTAGTCAAAGTGTTACACCCAAACGTAAATTCAAATCTCCGTATAATACAGTAGTATCTTTAAAGAAGCAAACTGTCAATCTATCTCTTTTCATTTCTTCCTTCACACGGACACATAGATACAAATTCTTGTCACGCAATTAACACTGTTGCAGATGGCTCGTTTACATACACACGGTCACCGGTGCAGAATAAAGTATACGGAGAGGTGTGTGCGAGGCGCGAGGGCAACCTGAAACCGTTACCATACATTTCGAGACCAGTCTCGTCTCCACACTCGTCCGAAGATCTCGCGGGACCTTAGGAAAATTACCGACGAAATTTATAATATTATTCAGAAAATTATCGAATTTTGATTCTGCGTTGACATTGTTTTCCGTGTAGGTGATATACGCGTGTGTATATGTATGTACGTGTGGATGTGCACCGAATCGACTACTTTATCACAGGATGGCTTCTGCGTATAAAGCATTTCTCGTTTTTCTGCTCGTACAGGGCCAGGTAAATATAGATTTAACATGAATAATGGTAATTCATTCCAAATTCGGATAACCTTGGGATTTTAGACTTTCGGCGCGGTTGTGAGAAAACCACCAGCCTTCTCGACTCCGATCTATTCAAATTCGTATTTACCCGCTTCGATGCAGGTGAGTAAACGCGGATACGATTGACAATAAATTTCGATCACAACATTTTGATAAAACTTGATCGTTTAGGTGATCTTTCACGCGGTTGAACAACTAAAAGCACTGGAAGAAATGTCGCAGAACAGTTCTAGCGTGTCATCGACAGCGACATTAGATAGAAAGGATTCGGAAGGACCGACTTCGCCCAGTATTGTGACGACCGAAACGTCATTGTCCGATACAACCAGTCGCAAACCGAGCGAAGGAGATGATCCTGATAAACCAATGATAAATGAAACAACGGAATCCGTTGAATCGATCGATCAAACGACCCTATCATCTCCCGTAACAACGTCTTCATCCTCATCTTCGATTGCGTCTTCCAATTACGAATCCAGCCAAGGAACGTCATTGACCTCCGAACAACAGATTCAATCGACAGAATCGGAAGGAGTTATATCGGTTCAAGGAAGTGATTCGATAATTCATCATCAACAACAGGAACAACACGAGGAACCCTCCGAGATAAACGAGGAAACTCCTGAAACAAATTATGCTACTCCAGAAATCAATCACGAGGTGCCAGAAATTGTTCACGTAACGCAGCAGTCATTGCTCGACGATAAAACCGTGTCTATGGCATCCATTATTACATCGACGTCGGAGAAAAGCAATCTCGCGGAAACGTCGATGAAAGATGAATCCAATGAATCGTCGATTAAACCATCATCGATCGAGGAAAATCTCAAAGAGAAAGGAGACGGAAAGACTAACGTGACAAGGAATTTTAGAATTAAAAGACCAAAGACGAGAAACGGTAGTAACGGTGGTAGTGGGAGGGCCATGGACGTTTCAAAGAAAGATTCGAATAAGAAGAAACTAACGCTGGGTAGGAGAGGTAACGAAGATGCCAGTAAGAAAAAACCAACGGTCGACAGTATCGTTAATGAAATCTATGATATCGTTAAACCAACGATAACCTCGTCATCCCCGTCCAGTCCTATCGATGATTCCGATGTGACGTTAAAGGATACAACCGACAAGTTGGAAGTCCTCGAAGAGGAGGCAGAAGAACTAAGGTATACATATATACTGGTTTAACGACTATAACCCGGGATTATTCATCGACCGGATAGCACGATCGAGTTTACGATGAGCTGTTATAACGGTTTTAGTATCTTTCGTAGGAATATGAACTTGGAATCGTAACTAAATGATATATGACTTTCAATCATTATTTTATGAATTCAAGCAGGCTTTGAATCGATAGTATCGGATTAGGGGCGAACAGACTTGAAACTTGAATCGTGCGAGTATTCTCTTTATAAGATATTTATAAATTTTCACATTCCGCGATACCGAGAAATAAATATTCTATTTATTTCGAAGAGAAAGGAAAATACGGTTAGTGTACTTAAGGAAGGATTATTTATTATATTTCTTGTATATACGCTCCAAGCAAACCTCCGTGCTACTCCCAATTACTTCGCTGAATTATCGATTCTATCCTGTTATCATTTTTATACTTCCGAAGATCTCTGGAACGTTGTCATTCAAATTGAGATCACATTGTTCGAATTCTTTCGCGTAGCACTTCTCTTCGTTGGAATTGATAAAGAATGTAGTGTCGTATATGTACTTCATCCATTATGAATTTTCTTTCATTTGAGTAAATGATTGTCAAGGTTAGAACCATCGAGAGCCAGCTTGGATCGATCTATGAAATTTATGTACCCTTCTGAACCGCTTTTTCATTAAATGTAGAATTTACGATCGGTTTTCTGGCCCTCTTTATCCTCCGAATCTTCAATGTTGGGATTTAATGTATGGATTTTTTCATATTACTGCCGTAACAGTCGCGAATATTATTCATAACAACCCTACGAACAATGATTACTGGCGTTTCAATAGGCCGCTGATGATCCTACGATGCCAGAGAAGAACTGGCCCTTTGAAACATCAGCAGTCGTGTTTGCTAGGAAATTGTCCTAAATTACGTTTGCATGTGGCTTACGATAAACCAGCGTAACATCTAAAACTTGTCTGAAAGATGTCTTACGTGATACTTTTGACAACTTTTAGATGTTATGTTTATTGGGAAGTCCTTGAAAGTGACCCAGTTGAAAATTCCATTATCTGCGCGGGAGTCTTCGAGGTTTCTCGGGTCTCCGTTCGGGGTCTCTCAGGTTACGGCCCAGAACAGAATTCTGTGAGACCCTGGAGGTTTCTGCGCAGCACTTGAGAGAATAATGCGGGTCTTGGGTGAGAACCCAACTAATCTGTTCAAATTTCGCGATCCTTGTCTATACGTGAACCCGAATAGAAATTTCGAGTAGATTGGAATTTTATTTGCCTAACTCTGGCAGAAACAAACTGAGCCGTTACTGTATCATCACTGCTTTTCGAGTAGTGCCATTTATCTGACAAACATCACACAACACTGGGTCTTAAGAATGGCCAGATTCGTTGCGATACTGAATTAACTCTGGTAAGCCCATCGCACCGATCTGATTAGCCTAATCCATGAGAGTCTTCAACCACGATTCATATAAATTTCAAATAACAAATCTTTCGAATGGTTTTGCTTCGAAGTAACTCAATCAATCCAAATTTCCTACTTGTAATGAGATTTTCAACCTTTGGACACTGCATAAAACGGCGGGTGGTATGGCCCTTTTGAGGGAAAACTGAGATAAAATTACTCCGGAGGAAACGAATGTCGCTAAGGTATGGGATACAACTTTTTAGAGTATTTTTCTCACACAGTAAAATAAAAGAACAGGAACAATTTGAGTTCATAGATGAATTTATGGAAAATTTTTCGGTGTCGGGTGGTATGGCCCACCGTCCAAAAACCGGTAAATTAAAACAAGAACATATTTTTTAACACAAAATTATTTGTTTTAAACATTGAATATGGTTTCTTCGACTCTCACTTGGACTGTGGCGTGGATAATTCACATCTATCGCAATAATAATATAATTTGTCCGTAATATCTGCAGAAAGTTCGTGTGTTCATCCTTTACAGGTATGGCATTGGAACCATGGGGGATATGATCGCCGATGAAATCTTGGCATAGCATCGAGAAACGAATTTTCATGTGAAACGCATGCATAACAACATTGTTTGTAAATGAATTATTTGAACGCTTTTTTTTGAAAATAAATGTTCGGTAAAACTGATCCCACCAATCGATTCTAAGAAAAAAAAATACATGGAACACATATACCCTGAATCTACATTGCAATTGTTTGTTATAAAAAAATAAAATGCGTATTGGTTTGTCATTTGTTTTTTCTATAACAATGAACGATTGCAATGTGGATGTGGAAAATTTTTTGACCAATTTATTGATAAACAATTTTTTTACACACGTTTCTCACTTCATTTAGCAGCATAGTATGGGTTTGCCAAGATTCCATCGATAACCGAAACCATATCCCCCATCATTTCAACATGAGCTCTGATGGGTTAATGTGGGCCATACCACCCGATCGAGATTTTTGACGAAAAAAATTAGTTCATAATCAAACAAACAAACATTCCCGCTTAAAACTCATGAGACTTATCCTATATATAGGGGGGGGGGAGGGGGGGGATTAATACTAGTATGACACATTATTTTGTGATCTGGCCTACTTCAGTACAGAACGTCTCAAAGTTTTGCCAACACAGTACACCAAGAACAAGTAAATAGGAAAAGTTCGATTTTTCTCAACACACTGTATTGACAACAATGAAGTTTCCGCACATGATAGACAGAGAGAATTCCTCCGTGGCCAAAAGTGTGTAGTGCTGCCACCTAACATCAGATCCTGGAAACACGCAGTGGGCCATACCACCCGCCGTTTCCCTATATTCTTTCCCATATTCATTTTACATTCAATTTCAAGTACGATCATCCGAAATGATATCTCAGCCTTCTTTCGAAGCATAAGAACAGTTATTGGATTTATTCTGTGTCGTCTGTTTCTTTACCCGTATAACACGTAATGTGTAAAGCATATGTTCGGCATGTGAAACATGCATAATCTGATGGACAACGGAATATTCCACACAACATATTCCTGGCATATATCATTTCACATCGTGTGGCAATATTGTAAGAATTATATTCAATCCACATGGCAGAAAGATTTTTATGAACTCAGTAAACTATAACCTCTCATTTGCACATAACCGATGAATTCATTGTATTGTGTACGCGAGTCGGAATGAAATGGTGAAGATGTTTATCTTTATGAATTTGTATATACTGTCTTGAAACTTTTTCTTGAAGTTTTGTCGAATGTACGGAATTATCTCAGCCTAATTGAAATTGATTTATCGAATTTATATCCAAATCACGGAGGTTACAGCGTGCACTTACAAAATATAGCTCTATGATCATGCAATAAGAAATTTTGAGACTTTGTTCACAGTAACTCGGCGCGTATTTTCAGTGACAATTTTGGAAATGTATGAGACAAAACTACAATTAATATTAATGGAAGTTCAATTATAGTGACTCGAAGTGTTTTTCGTCAGTCATTAGGAGCCGACAGAACTTTAGAGGTTTCGCAATTCCAAAACACTTTCGAAAGATGTTTCATGCAACATAAGAAAAGCTATATAACAATGATTCTTCTTTTGGAAAGAATTATGATTGAATTGTGATTCTGATGCTACATTAGACATCCTGAATATGTTGACAGAAGTTTTTTGGAAATACATAACCTCTTTTGTAAGACGCAAACTAGATGCGTATAAGATGATCAACAAAACATGCCTCCCATATTCTTGAATTCAGGTTATTTGGGCGGACATTTCTATGCGCATGAATCTGCCTAGAAGATGGATGGCACGATCTCACACATGTATGGCATGTTCCTATGTTTCCAAAAAAACGTTCCTCCCATGAGCCGGACACGTCATGTGCTGTACGGGTAATTAACCCGATACATATCTAGTAATGGAATTATTCCTAAACCAGATATATCAGAACAACCGGACGATCAAGAATACCTCAGTTGTGGCAATAAAGGCTCATGAATATTGGCTGTACAAGCAATGTTGTATCTCCAGTACTGGGCCTTGTGTAGAACGTTGTTATCAATTCGACTTCGGGTCAGTACTGTCAAATCAAGTGGCCCTGAACTGGTTGTTTATATTTGCCAGCGCTGGTAACTCTGGCAACGGCATTGCGACAGTATGGGGCCAGGTTTTAATTTCCACATGGCTGGTTACTTGATGGTTTTGATCATAGAATGACCGATTTGTGACCGAAAAATAACGGTTCGTTTATGCAGCTTTTCCATCAACAGGTGATCAAAGAATTTAGTTCCTTTTTGAAATCTTTTTGAGATTCTTGAGATGAAGTTCCAAAAAATTCTCACGAGATAACGTGAAAACTCCCAACATTAGAATTGGTATAACACGCTGACCAATTTCTACTCAAAAAATGTCCAAAATGATCATTGAGTTGCCAACACCAACATGTTTAGCAAAATGTAAGCAAAAGGGAACCGTACATTTTACGGATATTGTGAGAATATTCTCAGAATATTCTGTGTTACATGAGTTGGAACTGTAAACTTCGTTTAAAAAATGTGATGCAAGATTTTGAATCTTCAAAATCTGAGGGTTTTGTTATTAATTTACCAATTCGTCCGAATAAAACGATTCAAAATTCAGCAACATTATTTGACACTGAATCGATGAGGTTTTATCTGGATTGAACAAGATTTTACAACAGGGATTCCAATTCTCATTGAATTGTAGCTCAAAATCCACAATAATTCTCATTTATTGTCATAATCATTCATCAGATCCGAATGAACCTTTCGTCGTTACCCCAATTAATTCTCATTATGGATTGTTCCTTTATGACACTTAGTATTATCGTCTAATGACTTGTCACATCACGTATCGTAGGTGACGATTAGTGATGGACGATCTTGATAGAATCGATTCTTTTCTATAGAATTTTTCTCGAATTTTGATAAAAGTTTTGTTTTTTTATAAAAAACAATCAATTCGCTCAAGATAACTTTACGAGCATTATTCCGTGCAATGGATTAGACGTTTGTGAGAGTCAAGTAACCCTTGACGTTAATAACGTACCCGTTCCATTTATATGTCGTTAAAAAATATTCTGAAAATTGTCTTCACTTTGGTTTTCCAGATTCACGCTTTTGGGTGAAAAAGTAGCTCAAGTACCAAGGCCGAGTTTAACTAGCTACTTGAGAATAGCCAAAGTGCCACCCAAAGAATCTCTGCAACGACTCGCCGACTTGTACGATGCACTGAGTAAAGATGCTAGAAAGCAAGGTTTTGGTAAATACGCTGGATACTCGGACGAGGTTCTCAAGATTCTGGAAACATCAGCCGAAGGCGGTGCGGCGAAACAGTTGAAAACCTTGCTCGAAAAGATCATGGAGAGAAACGAACTGACCAGAGATGAGGCGAGGTCAAAAATAACAGAAGTATTGGCGAAACTCAGCGATCCTTCCAGCGATCTTAATCGAGATCTGGAACCTCTGAAACCTCTGAAATATGTCCTTTGAATGGATTCCGATTAACCGATTCTGAACTGATTTCTTACTCGATATCTTGTTTAATTTAGGGAAGATAATATGGGTTATGGATCGATTTTGTAGGAGTCATGTATGAGTCATTTTCACTTCGAACAATTCAGTTGGAAAAGTTCACTCGAAACTGAAGAAGACTGGAAATGATCCAATGGACGGGAAATGATGTTTTCGTCGTTCCATGCGTGATCTTAAACGTGCCAATGTAGCGTTATGCATCAATTATGTGTGAACTGTAATTTTCATAATTCGTATGTTGTTTCAAAATTGTGTACGTTACACCTGGAATATTCTATTGCAAAAATATTTTATGCAAATTCATTGAGTATTCGGAACGTATTAGAATATTATACTTAATGTTTCGAATTTCTTGATTATTCATGCACATTGAAAAGATTTCGAAGTTTATGAACAAAATAGGAATCTTTTGTTGAATAAAAGCAGATTTTGAGTGATTCGCAGTAGGACCCCAGATGGGAAAATTTCCTTGAATTTCGTTCACTCGCTTTTCATTGAAAATTAGCAAAATTCAACTTTGAGGATTTTTATTGAATTTTGCTAATTTCCAATGAAAACCCGAGCATACGAAAAGTGAACGAAATTCAATGAAATTTTTCCACCAGGGCTGTGCGTTTAATCGATTAATTGTTCAACACTGATTAATCGTATTTTCAGTTATTCAATTTATCAATTGTTTGATTCCAATTATTGATCGTTTTATCGTATAATCGATTGATCGATTAATTTATCAATTTCAGTTATTCCGCATTCTAAATAATCGATTAATTGCTCGATTTGATTATTCTGTAATTGATGCCGTGTAATTGGAATTCATCAATTGACCAATTAATCGGAATCGAAACATTTAATCGATCAATCGAGAACATTTTTTATTCGTTTTATTCGAGTAATCGATGAATCGCACAACCCTAATCCACATCAAAAAACTAACTGTTTAACTAAATTATAACATTTCTTTTTATTTTCACTCATTTTCATAAAATTTCATATTGTCGCACAATAAAATCTCATCGATTGATGACTTCCCTCGTGGAAAAAAAGCTCCTTCAATCCTATCATAAAACAAACAAGCAATGGAAAATCATTAACCATTGAATGTGTTTGGGTCAATGCACCCACTATTTTTCAACGTTTTTTTTTTGTTTTATATAATAAGAAGATTTAAGGGGTATTTTTCGTCGGGGTTATTTATCTCATTATTTGATTTATCATTCAAATATCGTATTCACTTTAGTAATGTCGATTCTTACAAGAATAGATGCTTTTTATACAGAATATATCGAATAATTGTTATCGATATTTTATACAAATCTATAAAAAATACACGGAGAGAAATTTAGAGTTGAATTTACTATGGTACTTTGTAATCGAGGAACAGACCACATTTACAATGAATTTTACTATTACGAGACAATAGAAGGCTGATCAAATTGACAATGTTTTACAGTCCCATACAGCACAAAAGTTCCCGCAAAGAGCTCCCGTTATGACAGTTAACATGAATTCATTATGAATAGTTTGAATTCAAAATGAACTCTTGATGAATAATTCAATCTTCAGAAAGAATTTATATCACGGATTCATAAAGAACTATTCAGGCATTTAACATGTTTGCATTTTGAATTCATTTTTACTGTCATAACGGGGACTGTTCAAGAACTTTTTGTGAATTCAAAATGATAATTTGTGCTGTCTGGGGTAAATTCCCTTTAGAAATGCAGTCTGTTCCTCGACCACAATAACCCCATAATGAATTTAATTACAAATTTCTCTCCATGCATATATTTTTTCTATAAAAAAAAGAATCGATTCTGTTCAAAAATCGACAACACTGATTCTCTTATTATTTTTGCTCTAATATAAGACAGTGAATTTCATTCGGAGGGGAATGTTTTGGTACATACCATACATATTATAGAAAATAGGAAAGCAATTATTCTACATTTCTTTTAACACATGAACAATGAAAGCACGCATTATATCAAATATCTTTCGCTAAACTCTGTCCCCGTTTTCTCATCGAACCATTAATTTGAGATTTCGTCAATGAGGAATGAACTCTTTTTTTTTCAACGAACATTACAATGGGGAGCAACTAATAATCGATTTAACATATCTACCATGTTCATTTAGAAATCCTACTATGTAAACGTACTCTTCATAACTCTCAATTATTCATGAAATTATTTTCTCGGAATTTTATCGTAAGACGTATGACTGATGAAATAAATAATTATGTTTAAATTCTCAGAATGAATGAAATACTTTGTAATATTTATTTACAAAAACTGAAGATAAATGAATTGAAAAAATAATGAAATCTCGATATATTTTATTGAAATTCCAATACCTTTTGAATTGAAAACATGAATTGTGGAATTAAGGGGGAATTCTAGGTAGATGCACGAATTTCTGACGTTTTTTCGAGCTCTGGACAAATAAAATGAAGAATATTTTTACTCTGCATCATTTTATCATTTGTTTATCAATCTTTAAATATACAAAAGAATTAAAAATTGAAAAAGTCAGAAGCTGGTAAAGTGGGGGGTCTAGAAACGAAAGTGTCCTGGCGTACCAGATTACAGCCCTTCTGGTCATCAGAAAGACAAAAATCCAATGGAATCTTATTTAGTAAAGATGCCGCTATGATATGAACCCCGAGCAAGTCAAAAAAATATTTGTACACAGAATGGCGGTCGTTTGAACAAAAATTTTTTGACACATTTTTTATGACGATCCCAAATTTTAAAAAAAATAGTAGGATCGAGAAAATTCCAATTTTCGTTGGAGATGTATAAAGAATGTTCATACCAAATTTGAAATGAATCAGTTCAGTAGAATTTGAAGTATTGCGTACGCCAGCTTGGAAGAAGTAGTTTGGAGCGCAACGCGTTTTTCAAGTTTTGAGTTAGGATTTCGGAAATTTTACTCGTTGCTGTTTAAGCTCCTTGGAGTGAGAAATTCACTCTTCAAGAGTGAAAATACTGTCAATTCAGGGAAAGTGAGATTCCACTCTTAAACAGTGACTTTTCACTCCAACGGAGTGCAAGTTCAACTCGCTTTGAGGAGTGAAAAGTCACTCTTGTTGGACTTGCAGTATCTTCACTCCAAGAAATTTAGAGAGTAGATAGTACTGTATAATGAAAATTTCAAAAAATCCTCCCAAGGGCAGATCCTTGAATGTTTGAATTTCAAAAATATGGAAAAAAAGATTGCGATTTTTTGAAATTTCCAGACTGGGATACTTCCTTAAGGGAAAACGAGCCAGCGGTGGATACAGTGTAGCACAACGAAGAAGCAGCGTAATGTTGAAAGAAAGCAATTTCTGCCCTCCCACGGCCTACCGCCCCTACACCATGGCATTGTTAGAGTGGATTATAGTCCGCTCCTGGTTTCGACTGAAAATATTAGCGATGCTTGAGCGCCCTATTGGACATTTGAAAATCTTAGAATCTCGCGGTATTTCCGATGATTCCGTCATTTCCAATCGGCACTAATGAATCATCAGATTGTTAATTACAGAATTCCTGTTTCATATTGTTGAAATCTGGCTCTGAAACGGGATTTCATTTTATAGTGATGGAACAAAAATTTTTCTCACTGATCATCGCCAGATAATTGATGAAAACTCGCCGAAAAATCCGCTAGTCGCTGAGATATTTAGAAAATCGCCAAATCTGAATTACCGCGCTGTTTCAAGAGGAGACAAATTTTGTTCCTCCGAGATAAACCTTCGAAGATTCATCTCTGAAAATTCCGGACTTTTTTATGCCACGTATCCACTTAAGTGAAGTCGCGTTGAGAGAAAGGTATTTAGCTGAGACAACTAAATCCTAGCGTGTATGAACTCTGGCCCATTCTGGTCCAGTCTTTGGTCCATGCTGGGCCGGGATAGGCCCCATGGTACATGCATGCTAGGGAAGGTTAGTTGCCGCCACTAGACTTCTATTTCCGCTGGCTAGACTCTAGTTGGCCCTGCTGAAAATCACAAGCAGACCCTAGCAGTTCCTGGGATAAAAACCGACAGAACCAGGCAGACACCTGACCTGTTCAATTTCTGTTCAAAAAATCTAATTAAAACCTGTATGAACCAATTTGATTCCAATACAAATTCATGATAAACAAATCGGTAATGATGAAAAGTAATCAGACGCTTTAAACTTTTTACCAACGATGAATAAGAATCAATAGGAATAAATCGGATGCGTACTTTAAATAATCAGATTAGAAATCGAAGTGAACAAATTTCACAAATAGAATTAGTTGAAAAATGAATAGAGTTAAACAGAATTCAACGAAATTTTCTACCATAACTCATATTTTGTCTTGATTCTTGTATAAGATTAAATGTCAAGAATTGAAAGAATAATTGATAAAATAATGTTCATAGAACCAGACAATCGCCTTTGAACACCAACAAACAATAAAATTATCGTTGAATTATTGAAAAATCTGCAATTCTTGGATAATAAACTCATGAATTTCGTGTAATTCGATATACTTCTCAACTTCAACCCATCTCGATTTCCCTAGCGAATAAAATCAACAAAGTTATTGCATAGTAATATTCCAATCCAATAACTTTTATATCAAACGAATAAAGTCATATAGCGAATCTCTTCTGCCCCGTTACCGCTATCATTTTCCGATGCTCGAGGAACAAAAATTGAGCCATGATCACATTGCGAAGAAACAATACGTGTAACGACTAATAATTTCATTGAGCAATAGTGTGCCAGTGGTCTAAAGACAAGGGCGTCGACGATAATGATACGAAGATACTCTTTCAGAAACGATCACTTGTAATTCTCTACGCCTCTGAATTGCATCAAGGTATATAAATTGGTTTTGAAATCAATGGTATCATCATTCAGTCAACCGTACATCATCGAGAGATCACCGTGTATTGTCCCTAAACCGACTTTGTTTCTAAAAACAAAACTAAATATGAAATTATTCGTCCTTGCGTGTTGTCTTCTTTGCGTAAGTGTTTTTTCTTCATACTGACTTTCGGACGTAGAATCAGTTTTACATTTGATTTTGATATTTGATTCAGTTCTCTGAAGACTGGAGAGTGCAAGGAAAACCACAAATCACAAAGTTGTTTCCCGTACAAGAAATCGTGGCTTATCATCAACAAGTGATAGACAGCCAGGTCAGGCCTATCGATAAATTTTTAGGAAAATTAAGAGCAACGTATAATTTTGTATTTCGAAAACCAGAGAATACCAGCAATGTGGAAGAAATCTTTCAAACTCAAACCTCGTCGAATCCCGAAGTCGAGATATTCGATAGGACTCATTTGGAGGATCAAGTGAAACCGGTATTGAGAGAAAATTCCAATTCTTATCAACACGTGAGAATGTTGTCCAAGAAGGATGACGACGACTGGTTTGACGATACCAAACCGCTGGAACCATTAGAATCCTTGGAATTGCAGGACGAAATAGTAACTGAAAGGAAAGATAGCGAGAATGAAATTGTAGAGCCTGAAACGACTCCTCTTATCGCTACTACTACTACTACTACTTTTAATACCACCGCTACTACCACAACTACTTTTGAATTGCCTGCAACCTTAGGTCGCCATCTTCTCGAGTGGCTGGGTTCTCTCGTGGGTTTAACTTACGCGGTTTACGCTAAATTGGCGAATTGTGCGAGCTATTGATCTACGAGATAAATGAGAGGAAGTTCAATTATACATAAATTTTCACTACAGATGTTTTATTCAAAAATATTTTGGTCTAAAAAATACATACGTCGCTTCTCTTGTTCATTTGACTTTTTTGTAATTCTTTCATATTTTTATCTTTTTTGGCAATTAGTATATCAAACAATAACAATTGTTTGTCGAATGACACCGCTTCGTGAATTTCACATCAAAGTTTTATCAACCGAATGATCTTTTTCTATATTATAAATCGATGGAAAGTTTTGTTAATACAAATCGTTGGTATAACTTAAGGACAAGTTGCACTTTGTTGTTGTTGTTTTTGTTATCGGTATTGTATCAATATGATACAGTACGTATTTAAATACAAAAGGCTTTTTACAATCGATATATAACTTGCTGTGTGATACTACCTTTTCCTCTCGAATTGAGCGTAAAAAAAAATATGGAGAAGGAAGAAGAGATACAATGTTATGAATACTGCTGCTATTTTCACGTACATGCAAAGTCTTTGGTTCTATTATTATTATTATTATTCTTATCATTATTATTTGCAATCGAATTCGTTCAATGTGTGTTTAATCTCATAACTTAGAGTTTGTCTCGAATTTCCAACTATTACTAATGATTTTTCAAATCTCCTTGACAAATCAATGTGATGAAAATTTATTTCACAGCAATTCTATAATTAAGATAATGAATCGATCAATTACAGAAAATTTTATAATACAAATTCATTTCAAGTACATCACGTATTCTGAATTTATTTCCTTCTTACTTGTACTTTTACGTACTCGTACGTTGATCGTACAAAAAATATTGAACATGGATTTGAAGTCTAAAAATTCAATGATTCCTTCATAATCATTCTACATCAATTGTTTCAATGATTGTACGTTGAGAGAAGAATGATAAAACTATGGACAGATTATGTTGAAGAGTTGGGATTGAATTATCAATATCATGAAATAGAACAGGATATGATCGACTTGAATTTTTTAATAAGAAAAATAATGGAAAATAAAAGCAGATCAGTCTGTATATGGATTATCATATAAAAACATACCTAATACCTACACGATAGGTACTTACAGTATCGTGGATATGAAAAAAAAATCAGAGATCAAATTTGAATAGCACACTTATTGTACATCTTCTTGATTGAAGTATGTAATCGATAATTCTATTTACACAATTTATACTACAAATGTATAACGATGCATATCTGTATGCACGTTCATCATTATTACACAATTATTCTAAAATGAATGCTAATTTGTGGAATCACATTTATGACAAATCAGCTTTCCATGCTAATAAAAATCGTCTTACAATATCAGTTGGTGATGATGACAAAAAAAAACAATTAAATATAATACGCAGTGTTGTATGTAGAGCAAATAAATATCATTCAAATGCACATTATTGATCATTTTTGTTTAGCAAAGAGAGAGAGAGAGAAAAAAGGGAAAAATTTCTAGGCTATAAGAATGTCATATCAAATTCAAGTATGAACGTTAGAATCGTAGACTAGAATCAATCAAACACTTCATTACTTTTAAAGCTAACTTAAAAATCTCTATGATACAATAATCCTGCGATGTACTGGAAACAATTAAATATACGTTCAAAAAACGTCTTATACCAGGAATGATTTTTCAATTCACACAATATTTGTTGTATATCCATTAAAATTCACAAATTCTTCCACCAAGATATAAGAATTATGTAAGGATTATAAGGCATTGTTCTTCAATCATAGAACATTCACGCAGATTAATTCATTCGATTCTTACGTCGATACATAATTATAGATTCAGAGTTGTACCATAATGATATCCCTCTACAATTCATTTGTTCTTTCAATTTACTTTTATCTCTTATATATCACTGTTATCTTGGAGACTCGTCACTATATAAAACAATTTTCTCAAATCACAGTATCTTCCTGTCATCTCAAACCCGATGATGAAAGCGGATACCTATGCTCGTTTCGATACTTAGTTTCTAGCTCAAAAGCATTTGGAATGAAACATGATAATAAATAATAAAATTTTCGATTCTCTTCTCGATCGATTAAAATGTTTTCAAATCACGAAACAACTTTCATCCTTTTATAAAATCATTAAAAAATCTCAATAAAAGATAAAGTATGAAAACTCATAATTTTCAGTTCTCCAAAATTCGATTCGAACTAAATTCAAATATTTCAATTAAAACATTTTTTTTTGTTTTCCTTTCAGTACTCTATGCTCTCCCGAATGGACATCACAATTTCAAAAACATATAAAAAGAAATCCCAAATCTTGATGACGAATTTCAACCGTTCATTCGTCAAATTCAATAATTCAAATATTTCACAAACGTACCTATTAAAATTACTTATTGCTTTGGGATTAACATTTGCTTTCCGTTTTTAATTTATGACTAAGATGGCATTAAGTACCTTGTATTCTGTGGCAAGATCTCGTTCATATTAACGGCTTGTTGTTGCAACAAGTTAGCCTCTCTCATAGCTTGTTCTTTGAACGAGGTGAAAGTATGTAACAGATTCGGATCTTTCTGAAGATTTTGAATATGTTGAAAAAGTGCGGTATCCTGTTTAATTAAACATCCATCCTTCAGAATGAAATTGACTTCTTGTTTTGGCATTATATGCGAGGGTTCCGTTATTTTGTCGAAAGAATCTTTCTGATCGACAAAGATCGAATCTTTCTGAAGATTCTTAGCTTTACTTTTTCTAATACCTAAATGTGTTTGAGCGTGTTTGTTCAAATGATCTTTTCGCGAAAAAGCTTTCTGACAAACCGAACAAGAGAAGTTTTTGTCGCCGGAGTGAATAACGTAGTGCCGAGTTAAATGCTCGTTGCGTTTAAATGCCTTTTGACATACCGGACATTTAAAAGGTCTTTCATCCGAGTGTCCGCGCATATGCTGATCCAAATGCTCTTTCCTCTTCAACATAGCTCCGCATTCTTTACATTGATACTTTCGTTCCTTGAGAAAACAAAAAAAACACAATGTTCATACACATTCATTTATGCGAACTTAACATATCATAGAAATTAAATATACCTGTATATGAGCTTGTATATGCTGTTCGATATCACTTTTCTCAGAGAAAGCTAAGTTACATTCCGGACAGCAGTACAAAGTCGAACCATCCAATGCGACTGTAATCTTGATCTCGCCAGTTTTCGCTCGAAATTTCATTTTCTTCTCAGTCTTTGGGGAATCGGTTTGAATTTGTTGCTCAACTTTAATGGTTTGTGAATTATTTTCAGATTCCGGTTGTTGATTTTCCAATTGTAGATTAGGTAGATTCATATCATTGGAATTGATCGATGTCATCATATGATCGGAATTCATAAAGTGATTTCCATTATGTAATTGTGAATTCCTAAACGTCGGTACACTAGGAATGTTAAGAATATTATTTTGCGTATGCTCCGGTTTTTCTTCTTCTAACTTTTCTTTCTTGTTTTGTTCGCTTTGTATCTTGATTAATTGTTGTAGAGTTAAAGGAAGAGTCGTGGCTTGAAGTTTTTGAAGATATTCTGCCATGGCGACGCTTTGATACTGAAGAGTTTGTTGAGAGTCCTGAAACAAAATTTATAGTATTATAATTCTTAAAAGAATACAAAGAACATGCAGATGTATGTGTAACAAATATATATATATGTATATCTATATATATACCAGATTAGAATTTCCTCCCTCGTTATCGGTTCTTATTTCTTCTTGTTTTATCGATTCCGCTTGCGACGTCGAAGGTAAATAGACATTGGGTATAAGCCTTACCGGTAAACTATTCGACTGGACGCTCAATAACGTATTGTTTTGATTGTAATTAGGAATGTTGATGCTTTGGATACCTTGTATACCTTGTTTTTCGCACAACTGCATCAGAGTATTTGGATCTGGCCACGCGAATAACGAACTGGGATACTTGTTAGGTGAATTAACCTTAATGAAAAAAAATGTGTTACACGTTTGTGTCAAACAGGAGTTGTATATAAATTGTTTATCATACCAATAATTGTTGTTTGGTAGAATTTGATCCGGCAGCAGTGGTGTAAACAGACAGTTGACTTGGTTGGATATGCATTGTACCGCCACTCGTGAATTCTATATTAGATGTATTGTTAGGTCGAGATGTTAGTTCAGAGAATTGCGGGAGAGATCCCTGAATAGCATTGTTTCCAGCGAAGTTCATTTTATTTAAAAATAAATATCAAAAAGAGTGCTGGGGATCGCACTCCGCGAACACGCTCTATCCAAGATTTATAACCTCTAAAAAACCAAACACGCGTAAATTATATTCTGAACTCATCGAATCGTTCAAATTCACATTTTCACGAATTCAAGAATATTTTTGGGAGGAAAAAGTTTCCTCGATCGAATTGGATCGAACATAAAACGATACGAAGAATTTAATTGAATTAAATAAGACTTTTCAACCGACGATACATGGTACAAACGTACGCGGCGTCCCGTTCTGAGCGTTGCTGTCGTTGCTGTTGTTTTCATTTCAACATGGCTGCCATTCGACGTTAGCGCCAAACGCCACAGCTGTTAAATTGTTTTTAAATTGTTTGGTATCCGATGAATGGATGGATGAATTGTTTGGCCTCGAGATGTATATACGTACGCTGTTGATGAAATTCCATGAATTTCGATAAAAATAAATAAAATATTCGAATCGTATGGACAAAACCTTCCAAGTTTATATGAACAATTTACATCGTACGAGGAATACAATCCATCACAACGTAAACGAATGTTCTGAAATTGAGAATAATAATCATAATAATCGAGAGGTTAAATTATTATTTCAACCCTCGTGAGTACAAATTTTTATACAGTTATTAGTGTCGATGAATGATACAATGTTCGACAATTTGCGGTTATTTGCAAACATTACAGAATACTTCCATCCGATTATCAATGTCAAAATACTAACGAATCATGGAAAATGAGGAACGATTCGAGTGGTGTTCGTGGGATTTTGAGTCAGGATTATATGAAATCTAGTCCTCTGCTTTGTAATATGTCACCACCTAAGAGAATTACTATAACGTCTAAAAAAACTGTTGAACAACCAGCGATAAGAAAACATGTCAGAGAGTGTTATTGTAATTCCGAGGAGAATCAATTTGATAAACGTAAACCTGGGAAGACGAAAGGGAAATCAGGTAAATCCAATTTCCCATGCAATTGTTACAGAAGTGAGGTCCAAGTTCCTCCTATACCTATAGAAGATTGTATAGAAAGAAATGTTACAACACCTCCCATCAGTTGCGAAACTTTAAGGAAAGTGCAACAAATCGATTACACGCCTACTTCAGAATTTTTACGTCGCGTGCGAAGCAAATATTCTGGTATAAACGATGGAGCGGGCGATGGTATAAATGTACATCCCTTAGACTATAGAACACCATGTGATCCAGATGAACATCGTACTGTAGATAAAGTTCATAAATGTACATCCACTTCTGAACTTTTAAACCAATCGTCGACTCATGAAGATGAGGTGTATTCTTCTCAAAAAGTACATCCTACCGTTATAAAAAAAACTATATCTTCCAGTAAACAGGACATTGGGAAAAGTAAATCGTACCATAATCGACCCTCCGAAAGTGTCGATCATGTGAAATTCAATGAGGAGACGACAAAAAATCATCATGCGCATGATCATTGTTGTGGTTGTAGTTGCTGTAAAGGAACAGACAATGCGGATAAAGGGATGAAAGATCTGCGAGAATTTCGCGAACAAAATTATTTCGACACTCATGGTTCTAGTCAAACTTTAACATCGCCAGGATCGTCGGAATCATTGCATCAATATTTGTTGAACGAACGGCTCTTTCCTGAATTTGTTGGAAAAATCTGTAAAGATGATTTAATGGTGACAGTGCCGCCATGCACCAACAAACAAGGAAATCGAATACATTATTTTCCTCGATATATCGTACAACAGAAACAACCTGAGAACTGGAAATGCAATATAAATCGTCATAAAAGACGGTGTCGAAGCTGTCCTTTGACCGGACATGCAATTGATTTAGGTATATTAAAAGCTAGTCCACCTATCGATAGTTTAGCACTTAAATATCAGAAGAAAATTTCGTGAATCATGGCAAATTTATACTTTTATAATATTTTTATAAAATTTTTTACAGTCGTTTAATATCATTTGTACTTTATCATACGAAACATAATATTTGGACTTTGAATAAATCCACGTTCACTTATGGAATAAGTGGATGAACTGCAAGTTTTGTTTCAATATTGAACAATCGTTGCAATATAATTTCTTGAAAAGTTGGAAATTTTTATTTTATTCTAAAAATCTCTTTCTAACAATTTTTCAATTCTGTTGTTTTGTGAAATTTTCATCTTTGCAAAAAATTTTGTTGGATAGAAAAGCTATTTTAAGTTTGAATTCTAAAACGGTCAACAAAAAGTTTTTTCAAGAATCCGTTAACGATCCTTTTGTGCCATTATTATTTGCTTCAAAAAAATGTTTATACAATTGCAACAATTTATGTGCCATGAATCTTCATTTTCAACAAATTGAGCTGGGTATTCCCATTCGAATGATTATCTCATTAGGAATGACAGGAGAAAAGAAATGATGTACGATGTACGTGGTTTTCCCTTTTGATCACTTCTTTTGCAAGAAATCCACGAGCTCATCGTAATCGATGAACGTACAAAAAAGAATTTGAAAAAACCATGTTATTTTATTAGCATTATAAGTATGTAACTTACATACAAATAAATTTCCGACAATGAAAACAACGCATAGTATTGCTAAAGCAAATATTCTTACGATACGACGAGATAATACATTTTCTGCGTAGGTTAAAAGTGCAAAACAGTCGGCTTTTTTGCAGAGATATGTATATTTTTGATGAAGAGATTAAATACTGAAATCTTGGATATCGTTCTTTTGATCGAAGAAAAAGAATATTGGATTGAAATTCAATTTGTGCCTTTATAAATTTTCTTGATTGGAATTGAATCAGATCTGAACAAATCTGAAAAGCTTTCTATTGAAAGAAAACAGACGCTAATCAATCTCACCAAATACTGTACACACATAATAAAATATGAGATTTAATTAGATCTTGGTTCGATGTCATGAGATTCAATGAGATTCGGTGGTACACCAAACAGTTTGCTTTTCCAACCAAACCCTGCGGAAAATACCAGGAAAATCCGGATGAAAACCAGATAGAATCGGGCAGAGCTAAGCAAGAACGTTGACAGCAAAAGTTGCAGTGCAAGATGTTTGGATAGCTTCATGTATCCAAACATCTTCGCAGCATCATGACAATAACTTTCAGGTTTATTGCATGTTGCTGCGCATTTGGCGACGTAACCTCCTATAGCAACTTCCCAACAACAGTTGCTTCGTGTTGTTGGGGAAGTTGTCGCGCACTTTGCTGTCTAGGAGAAGTTAATTTCTCTGCTAAAAATGCCAGGCAGAACCGGGCGAAAAATTGTTGTTAGATTTTGAAAGGTTACTTCCCAGGTAATCGAGGCAAAAACTGACAAAATTCCTACCCGATTTTGTCTGGAATTATTAAATTGGAATATCCTGTCAAAACCCTTTTTGGTTCTGTTCCCACACAGGACAGCCGCCGATGAAGTTGCGTCGTGTTTTTGTAAGAATTAATGTCCAGGCCTCTACGCTGCTTCTCCGTCGTACTACGCTATATTCATCGATCCCATTTTTCTCCCTGAATTCCACGGAGAGGCGACGGTGGTATCTTGTATGAGTTGGGAATACGCACAGACTGTGATATTCAGTCAAAAACTGACGAAAATTTTCCTGCCGGGTTTTGACAGAATCTTACCATTTGGTGATTCCGGACAAAATCAGGTGGAAAGTTTGTCAGTTTTTCACAACTTTTCTTTGGAAATTATCGTACAAAAATTGGTAAATATCCAAAAAGTTTTATGATTTAACGGAGATTTTCGAAACTTCCCAAACTTTTGGTTATCACTCCACAAAGGAAGTTCGAAAATTATTTTTCCAAAAAAAAGTTTGTAAATTCCCAAGCATTTTTATTTGGAATTCAACAACTTTTTTGTCTACAGTGTATCAGTAATATTTAAGAATACATTTTCTTGTTATTAGTAATTATTTCTCTCAGTGCAGTTGTGGAATAAAACTGAACTGGTGCGATTGAAACAGGAGAAAATGCATGGATAAATTTTGATTCGGCATATAATTCGGCCTCGAACAATGACTTTTATTTCAAAATTTCACGATTTTGAAATTTTGCCGGCCCAAGCAGGTGCTTGGTTCGTTTGTGCGTGAATCCGCCACCGGGTCCTCCTCCTTAAACTTGTACTAAAATATTTTCAAGCCATGAATTGTTACGTAGATTCTACAAAACGAACGTTCAAAAACTTATCAAACATTCGTTGAATGTAAATTGTTCTATTCGCGGAGGATTCTTTTGGGACAGTGATGATAATACGTTATTAAGAGTGATGACGTATTTTTTCGATCCATCAAAGGAACGTTTTAATAATGAAAATAAATAATCATTATCTCATTACCTCATTATCTCATTATCAATCTTTTTTTTTTACTTCGCACTTTTCAAGTTCTAAGATTGTTCCATGTGCGTTTTTCCACTTATTATTCAAATAGTCGTGTATCATTATCTTATTATAAAACAATCAAACTTTTAAATATCCATTAGGAATTCTTCTGATGATTACTTAGAGAGACTAATATTGGGGACATTATTCTTTTTGAATATTTTCTCATTATGAAACAATCAAACTTCTCAATACCTATTGGGAATTCTTCCGTCAAAATCTTACAGCACATTTTTCAAACGAGGTTTTCAGTTCCAAGAAGTTTATTGGAGGATCCCTACAAATAATGATTACTGGCGTTGTAAAGGGCTGCTGATGGCCCGATAATTCTGGTAAGGACCCGTCACTGGCCCTTTGAAACGCCAGTAGTCGTGTCTGCTGGGAGATTAATATCGATGATTTCTTAAATTTGATGAATTTGAATTTTCGTTTTGTTTTAATAAACGATTCAAACGTCAAGAACACAGATTCTCAGAGTTTTTCAGTGACATTCCGAGATTATCAGAGGAATTTTTTTTCACCAGGTCTATGCTGTTTGATGTATATGAAACGTTCGAAAATTCAAATTCATGGAACTGTGCGTTAATATGAATTTTTGAAGCAAAATACAAGACCATCCAATCAAGTATCGAGACAATTTTTACTTCTTATAATCCTAACCGAATCCAGTTGAAGCCTGAAGCTCGTTACAGCTCGTTGCGCGGCTTGCGGCAACACTTATTTCCATTACATTATCAATATTCCAATATTAGTCACTGCAATAGAATATTTGAGAACAGTGAAAAATGTATATATTATACATCAGCACTTAATTTTAAATTGAACCATGTATCTAATAATTTCCTTGAATTGTATGTTCTCATTCCTTTTCTTTCCATGAAATAAAAAATTGTAAAAAGAGCGTTCTTTTGGGTCGGTCACAGGGGTGTTACCCTTGACATTTATCCTCTAACGAAGGTTATTGATCCGCATAATCAGTGAGATGACAAATTCTGCAATGATTATGCACCGAGAAAAAATGAAGTGTTAATTTTACCAGAACTCCGGTGGCTGTTTCAATGAGATATCATCTCCTACTTTGCCCCTAAAAGTGGTAGAAATTTCCTATTTCATCACTCGTAGGAGCAAAGCGGGTGCAAGGTTTACCTCCTACTTTGACCCTACCGCCTCCACACGGACGCTGAGAGAAAAAATTTTCGGTAACAATCAAATATTTAATTGAATAGTCGTAACAAAATATTAATTTGAATGAAGTTTTATTGAATCATCAGAATATTCATTCGATCAAACAAATATTTGATATTGTATCAAATATTTTGTCAATGAAAATGGATATACTTAATCGATTCAACAAAATTCCATTCAAATGAACTAATCATTTCATTACGAGTATTCAAGTAAAGATTTTAATGTTTCCAAGAATTTCTTCTCCCAGTGTAGAAGAATCAGGTTCTATGTAAGAGGAGTAGATTGTGGAGTAGGGAAATAGAATCAAAATTTCTGTAGCGTGGAAGGTGAGCAATTTCAGTGCCTGCATCGACAAAGCAGAGGCAAAATTTCGACTCGGGTGTACGGACAGGAAGGAATATCTGTCACGTTCATTGGAATTCTTGTTAAATTGACCGCAAGTTTTCGGTAAATTTTACAAGAATTCCGGTAAAGGTGACAGATATTCCTCGAAGTCTATATACTAACCGGAATTTCAGTAAAATTACAGGTTCTTTCCGTATGACGATGATCTTGTACGAGATGCGTATCGTCTTTGGATCTTGACTGCGACATTTTGAAACATCATTCACATAAAAAACCACCAATAACATCAAAGTTATGAATGAGAAATTCATGTCTTGATTTGCACAACACGGTAAATAGATATCTTCTTAACGAGCGTCAAATATCCAACACTAAGTTTTGTCCTCTCGTTATGACTCTTTACGAGATTTGTCGGCAGTGACGTAAATGTAAATGTGTAAATATTCATTGTCAGCGAGTCAATACATTGTGTGTATGACATTACGGCATTAGATCGAATACACCTTTTTTTCTCTCAATATATATATTTTTTGTGGAATTTATTATTCCCGATGTAGATGTAGCTTGATGACATAGTCGAATTACATAAGATGGATTTCCTCTACAGCACTGAATACAAGAACAACATCAGATTTGATGGATTAGACCGTTTTTTATAATTTTTTATAAATCAAATCCATCAATTATATAGATTATATATGAAAATTATGTATAAAAGATGATAGAAAGTGAGCTAATCCGAGAAATCTAATATTCCTCTCGCATTCAACACAGCAAAAGCACTTCGAATCAGTTACCAAAGCTCGGGGATCAGATGAACAATTTTTGTTTGTTGACCTGTGTTCTCTCGATTCGTTGCAATTAATTATTAAAAAACAGATCATTCACACGAGGCTGCTGCCTTAACTCTGCATCCATTTACTCGAAACATCGCATTGATTCGAAAATATCCCGTGTCTACGATCCCATATAACAAAAAAAGCTTTTTCGACAAATATAAATATTTTTTTAATACATTTTGTAGGATATTTTAAATGCGTTTTTAATGCATTAAATATGAATTGTGAATAAACTTCAAATAATCCTGCTCGAATGTATTCAAAAAGTGTTCTTTGTTTCCCGAGATGATCCCAATGAGAACAACTTATCAACATGATTTCAAAATGACGTTACTATTTCAACTGGAATTTGCTCGAAGTGATATATCTATTCGACAGTATTTTGATCGAATCGTGTAGATTAAGAATTCAAATGATGAATCATATAGATTCCACATTCAATAGATCGCGTGTATCAAACAATAAACGCATATATATCATAATGGTGACAGATTGATCGAAGGTTGTATATGATCCAGTGCAAAAAAAACCTTTCCAATAAGAGTTGTTTATGACATACGACGAACTTGACCGAATGATGGCAAGCGATTGATTCATGGTCAAGGACGTAGAAATTTTGTAAGTCGGTTATAAAAATGATTCTTGATTGGTTCGTAAGGTTTGATGGATGATGCGATAAATGGACCTTGTTCACTAACGCTCAAATGTATTCAAAGAAATCTGTAGATATTACAAAACGTTAATTATTTCCCTGTCCACGTGACTCGTTGAACTACTTGTTCCACGAAAAAAGCATTTATTCACTAAAATATGACTTTTTGATTATGAAGCCGAGATACCGAAGAAACGAGGACCGATTATTTCATCGCTCATGCACTTACAAGGGAACTTAACTTATCGAGTCGTATGAAAACAGGGCCCAGTCATCTTTGTGGCCCTCAATTAAATCCGACACGGAAGGTCTTTCATTTATTTTTATATACACTTGATTTCATGGAAAAGAAAGGATAAGGTCATCGTCAAGGTAAAGAAGAAAGGTAAAACGTTTTTATTACGTTGAATTGAAGAATGAATTCTCAATGAATACTTTTGGGACTTGAAATTTGTAAAGAATTGTAGTTTTTTTATTCAATCCCTATGAGGAGGAGAATTTGTTCAAGATGACACAATTTCATTTTGATTTTGGATCATAGGTTTTTATGAGCCTTTGCCTCTCCAAATACATTGTAAAATCCAAAAACAGCGTGAAATTCGTCAGCGGATACAACGAGGTTAGTTAGCTGATCAAAATCCATCGCCGAAAGAAGAGGATAGATAAAAGATGTATACGATTTCCACATACCTTAATCTCATGCAATTATGTTAATGTATTTGTTCATACCGTGCATAGACTGTGGAGAAATTAGTGTACAGAAAATTCCCAATTACAGAAAAGACACACAGATGGCACAGATATTTTTTTTTTTTTAATTTCCAAAGGAGAATGAATTTTAAACGTACACGAAGAGAAATGAGCTTTGCAATATTACTACATTTTGTGCTAAAGTAGCAAGATAAATGGAATAATATAATTTTTACAACACACCGTGGTAAAAATTAATGCTTTACTATGATGTGAAATTTTCAAATCAGCAGGCATGAATTTTTACTACACTTGTGGTGTAAAAATTATCCTGCTACTTCAATAAGTGGAAAAAAGTGATTAACATTCATGAAATATTTATCAACATTTAGGGAAATGACTGTTAATTCAGGGGGGGAAAATAGCTGATGAATTTTTGCAGCGAGGTTACCAAAAATTTGTAGTAAAAATGCTCTATGTTGATCGATTCTTCGTTATTTTTAGCGATAATTACTTTACTCGCCACCTTTACTCATTATATATAAAATATATATAATTTTTATACAAAACATGCACTGTAAAAATCCTCAAATGAATGTGCTAGCGATTATCAAATTTGTTAGGGCTGTTTTACTGTACTGAGCATAGTAATTCTACAATTTTATCATAAATTTACCAATCTCTGTTTAGCGATTTTGTAATCTTTCTGAAAATTTGTCATCAGTTTGTAATATTAACATTCTCAGACGCGATAATAATCGGACACATTCAAATTGAACAGCACTGTTAAAATCAGCAATATCCTCTCTAAATCTGGAAGAGTGAAAAATCGCACGTTTCACTCCACTAAGTGTCAGAAGTGAGCCTGTCCCCTTCGAGTGGAATTTTCACTCGTTTCGAGTGGCCTCTCACTCTTTGAGAGTGAAAAATTCACTCTAGCATCGGAGTGGTTGTGAGTTTCTAACCTCAAACCTTAGAATATCGCTCTGAAAGAGTGGAAATTTCACTCGAAAATTCGACTGGCTCACTTCTGGCTGGCTAAAGAGTGATATCTCACTCCAAAGATTTTAAAGAGTCCATCAAATTGCGTTTTTGACAACAAATTTTGTAATTCGACGCGTAAAATTGCAGTGCCGTGAATATGAAGAGTGATGAAAACGATGACAATTTTCATATGATGATCACCAGTCCGAATACTATTTTTAAAGTGTGCTCGGACCCAGTAAACACACACACACACACGTTTAAAAAACGTCAAAAACAGTCAATAACCACACGTTGTGAGTTGATAATATTCTTGCGTTGATTCAACGTAAAAATATCGCGGCAGATCACGTGTTTTTCAACCATAAAACAACGTCATATCAACGGTTCGAATTAACATCGTTTAAAAGAATGATGGTTTTAAAACGTGAATTGAATCCAACAAATTATTCTGAAAACTTTTCATTCAATATCGAGAACAATAGTATTTCTGAGTATGACAGATTTTGGAAAGTATGCCCCACTATTTACTATCTTGCCTTTTGTTGAAATTTGAACCATTGTTCGATTTCGTTCGACATTTTCAGCAGAATATCTTCGATTGTAGTTCAAACACAAGGTGTTATAAACACGTTTTAAACGCGTGATTCGAACCCGTTCAAAACACATTTTTTGAGGACGTCGTTTGATGATTATTTTTGAATATTAGTTTAAATCAGGCGTCTTCAAAACGTAATTTCTGGTCGTCTATTTCCCTATCAAGTGTTTATTGGGTGATAAATTTATATAGTTTCTAGCATTTTTACGTTCCAAAATGTAAAATTGATGTTCCAAAACTGGGTCTCATTATTATCGCTCCTGGAACTATCAATTTGACGCAGCATTTTTTACAGTGTATATTATTTTATATATCGATACCCACGTTCTAATACGTCGTATCCAAGTTTTATAAAAATTTTTTAGAAAACGATGCACAGAGAAAAATAAAGGTCGAAAATATGGTAATCTTTGATGAAAATTTGAGAATATTTCTTAAAATCTGAGAGTTTTTCTTAAGGGGGAAACCAGTTGAGGCGATTGGAAAAAACGACTTTTCTTTTTTCATTTCAGAAATTGTTAGTAGCACTATTCAAGAATATGTTGCGAAAGTTTCAAAATAAAATTTCGATTCGTTCCGATGTTATGAGAATTAAAGTGAGACCGAGGAAGCTCGGCAAGCTCGTCAAGAGGAGATGCAAGCCCGAAATGATGCGTTTGAAGAAAAATACTGGAATAGCTGATTAACCGGTGAGCACTTCATATCATTTATTACACGGAGAAAAAGGAATTCGCTGTGGCAGCGAAATCTACTTTTGCTGGATTCCTTTTGCCAGAGCAGCAAATTTTTTGCTGTGACAGCATACTATTTGCTGTTCCAGCAATCTTGTTAGCTGCGACAGCGAATTTTTAGCTGTGGCGGCAAAAAATGTTTGCTATCCCAGCAAAATTTGTTTGCTATTCTATATATGATACTGAAAATTGGCTGGCGGAGCAAACTTTTTTGGCTGCCACAGCTGAAAAATTGCTGTCGTAGCTAACACGATTGCTGTTATAGCAAATTTTTAGCTAGGTCAGCAAAAAATGTTGCTATTCTATATATAATACCTCGACTTGCTGCGTCAGGAAATTTTTTCTCTCCGTGTAGAACCCTGAATTTCTCGTTTTCGGTACTTTTTTTCGAATGTGTTTTTCTCGAAACGATTTTTTCTCAACTGGTGGGAATTCTAGCTCGAAAAGTTATTGTTCAATCGTTCTGAAAATTTGTGTGAATATTCTTCGTTCAACTACAATCTATATGAACTAAACTCTGGAATTATATTATTATGAAAAATTTATTTTTAAATGCAAAAAAAGGTGAAAAAACATGACATTGTGTTCAAACACCTCAAAAACATGCAATTTTCAATTTTTGTGTTGAGAGTTCAGTTCATATTCTCAGAAAATATGTTGTTGACGTGAGAAAAAAATTCTGATGATTTCAAATAAAAATTATGACTCCCACATTTCCCACAAGCAGCAAACTCGGATGGCGGCCGTCCATGAACAGTAGCTTTCAACTTCACTATTCACAGCGGAAATGACTCGAAAAAATTACTAAATGTACTTCGAAACACTAATAGAATATCCTCCAAGTTTAAACGAATTCGAATTATTCCTTCCCTGTGAAAAAAAAATCACGAAAAACACTAAAATATCGGCCTCCTAAACTGATTTCCTCCTTAAATGCATAATAAAGACAAAACGATTCACTCTTTTGTGGAATTTTGATAATACTTGATAAAGAATAGATAAACATGATGATAAACTTTCCAAAAGTCGCGCGTTCAATTTTACAAAAATAGTAACAAAATTTCAATATCCTACTATTCACTTTGTGAAATATCGTACGCGACTTTTGGAAAGTTCATATGTTTTTCTATTCTTTATCGAGTATTGATAATTTTTCATTGTTTTTCGAATACAATTCCACGAAAAAGTACACCGTTTTGTCTTTATTATGCATTCAAGAAAAATTCTCAGATTTCAAAAAATATTCTCAAATTTTTATTAAAGATTACTATATTTTCGACCTGCATTTTTCAGCCAATAGGTGCACAGGATGTCTACGACATCATTCATAAAACAAGATGAATTTTTCAAATTTGCGAGTAACGTACCCATTACTGGTTACTTTTCATTATTCATTATTCATTACGAATGTTCTTTAGCGGTACTCCTTTTCCCTAAATTACCACCAATTTTTCCAAATATTAATGACCTCTGTTTTTCCGTGTGTCAGTGTCGAAAGATTCAATAAAGAAATTGATGATTGATTTGTTATTCCTAAACCTTGATATAAAAATGAATCCCTCAAAGAGAAAATATCTCATTCCCAACCCATCCTCATGAATCAATTAACAAATCAATCGATCAGAGTACCAAAAATATGCAAATTTACTGTCCCGTGAAATCGTTATCGAAATAAATTCGAAATTTATCTTCGCAACGGAAGAGACTGCAATAAAAACTTATACACGTGAGAGATCTTGGTGCTTATGATGTAGAAAAAAAAAAAGAATGTGCAGGGCTGAAGGGTTGTGAATCATCCTGCTTCATTCGTCAAGGCGATAACAACGCTGAGATGAGAGAAAAAGAGGAAAAACTTGGAGATGATATTCATCCCTAGATGTGCCGATTAGAATGGTGGGGTACACACTATGTTTAAATACTCTGGACCATTGACCGTGTAGGCCAGTCCACGTACAGCTAGTGGTCTCGAAGCATTTCAAACGTAAAAATTAATCAGAAAAGGATAACGTGTCGATGTGATTAAAATTGATCGATTCAAAATTGTGAACAGGTGTCAAATTGAAGGAAATATCAACGAAGATATATCATGGAGATCCTTACGGCGAGTTTCATTTTCACAACTCTCACGATGTCTGTATCTGCCGCCCCAGCTACACACGAATTACGTGAGTTACGAGATATGTGTGTTTTTTTTTAAACATCCTTAGAGAAGGCTAATAATCTCATCCTTGCGATTCCTACTTTTTTCCCTTTAGGCGTAAAAATTTTGCAATCGTGAAAAAACAAACAGGGTTGAAAAATTAATCTGTTCAACTGCCCTGCAGTGAGAAAAATGTGTTTCGTTGAACTAGCAACAAGAGAATTGTTGATGTTTCATTGCTGAATATACAATAATTTTTCAATAATGATTCACATCATGATTAAAAAATCCCATTCATTCTGATTAAATATACAGAATTTCAATTAAAATCGATTCGTACCTTTTAGATTTGAATTGGAATTTCGCACATTTAATATGAATCAATCAGAATGAATAGGATTTTTTAACCAGGGTAATTCATGTACGTTCTTGAGTGCTTGGTTCAAGTCGAGCAAATGTTGCTGACAACAGATGAAATATTAGTAACAAATGTTGTGTGAAATACCTGATGAATTGTAATTTTCTACCTCATAGTGCGAGATGTGATAATACTGCATTCACATACTCTCTAAAATTTTTAGAGTGAGATTTCACTCTTTACACTGTAAAAAAAATTTGTTGAATTCCAAACAAAAATGCTTGGAAATTTACAAACTTGGTTTGGAAAAATAAGTTCCGAACCTTTTTTGTAAATTGCCGAACAAAAGTTTGGGAACTCCCAAAAATCTTCGTGAAATCACAAAATTTTTTGAATGTTTACAAACTTTTGTTTGGTAATTTATAAAAAAAGTTTGTGTAAAAAACTGCCAAACTTCTTCGGCAGTTTAGGAAGTATATTTTTTACAGTGTAGATAGTCAGAAGTGAGCTTGTCGAAATTTCCAGTGAAATTCCCACTCTTTTAGAGTGAAAGTCTAAGGTTTGAGGCTAGAAACTCTCAGCCACGCCAATTTTAGAGTGAACTTTCCACTCTAAAAGAGTGAGAATTCACTCTTTTAGAGTGAGAATCCCACTTGAAGAGAACTGGCTCACTTCTGAGACTTAGCGGAGTGAAACGCTTGATTTTTCACTCTGCCAGATTTAGAGAGTAACTGAGAGAAAATATAACAGAATCATTGATAAATTTCAAATAATTGTACATGATATATGAAAATTTTATCAAACTCATATACAATTTTTGTTTCGATTGTTCACATTTCTCACTCGCTCGGTTACGCACGGAAAAAATTAGTGATCCAAATTTTCGTTGACCTGCATGTCACTTTGGGACGGAGCACAAATTCCAGAAGAATTCGTACACTGGATTTTAATAATTCGTTGACTCTTTCCATTATTTCAACCACCAAAATTAGAAGTGAATTCCATCGGTGAAATCATGGACAAAGTCAACGAATTATTAATATCCAGTGTATGAATTCTTCTCGGATTTGTGCCTCGTCCAAAAATGACATACTAGTCAACGAAAATTTGGATCACCAATTTTTTCCGTGCGAGAAGATTAAAAAGCAGTAATCACTTACCCTCTGAACAAATTTTGTCGAATAAGACAAATTCATTGCTGTAATTATTAAAAACTATAATTATGAAAAATTGGCTCAAAGGCTGAAGAAGTACTTTTTTTTCATCAACTTGTCGGAATATTTTAGAATCACAAAAAAAATGAAAATTCAGGAGGAAATTCAATGCATACACGGATCCAATAAAATTTCTCTCGCTTATTCTTATTTCGCATTGTTTTTGCCCAGTAACCAAGTTCAATATTCATTGATTTATGTATATTATATCATTGAGAGAGGATTTTTATCAACTCGCCAGGCCTCCCTGACCTTCGATATACAAAGAAGGTCAACGGCGAGCAGTTCTTCCTCTCTAATGAAGAGACTGGGGCAACTGTGGCGGCTGAAATGATTATCCTTGGTTCAAAAATCCTTTAGGATAAGATAAAATTCAATAGAATTTCAGATTGAATGGAATAAATCGGGGAGGTTAAACTACCAGTTCCAAATGAATGGGAATTAATCGGAACCTGTCATCATCACCTACACTGGGAGAAATCGCTTAGTTGCTTGAGCAAAAATACTTTATTCAATAACCTTTCAGTTGATTTGAATCTTCCTTTGATATAAATAAAAATTTGTTCGCCTTCACAAAAACAATGATTCGACGTATATTTATTCTAAATAAAAACGTTGAGTTAATAGTAACATAAGTAATTCATTTGTGACAACTAACTAATTGTGTGCGTTGAATAAATTGTTTTATCTCAAAAATGTTTATTCAACGCAACTTGAAATATTCATTCCAATGAGTTCCTTAGCGAATAGAATCTGATTAAGCATCCACTGACTACAATTTCATCATTTTCAATTTTTTACCGGCATTTCTAGCCGTGTGGAAATCAATCCTGGCTCCGTAGGGGTATATCTTAGGCATCTAATACAAGGTTGCCCACCCATAGCCCATATAAGCTCCGAGTTGGCTTCCATTGTTTTAACTGGATATTTGATACCATTCAAGTAGGGATTCCAAGTTTGGGCCACCTTTCAAGTAGGGATTATAAGCCTGGCCCAGGTGTGAGCCCGGGAGAAATTTCCACAAGGGTACTCATATCCACTTTTCAACGACACCCCTGCAACCGCGTGCAACGGCGATACGGAATTTTGGATTATATTTTTGGAAGAATAGATTACTCCATAGCAAAGTTTTCAATTTCATCGGTTTATCGGTTGCGTGATCGTTTTGTCTGAAGAATATTCGTCCAAAATCTTTTTTGATGCAGTGAAATTGTGCTGAAATATGGAGCAAGTGGAAATGCAAAGAATTATTCAGAATCTCTCCTGGCTAAATATCCTCAGCAAAAATCATTCTAGTTATTCTCTGGGCCTCGCAAGACCTCGAGATGCCCTTGTGAGGGACTTTCAAGGCCTAGCAAGGCCTTGTAATAACCTAGAAAATTACTGAAGTCATTTCTAATAAGATTGTTTAGTGATTTCTAGTAGATATTTGATTTTCAATGACTAAAAATATTTCAGTACAATCATATTTTATCAACTCAATAATATAATTGAAATAACATTTTGATTCAATTGGAATATTTGGTTGACTCATTTCGACAACTCGTGAAAAAAAACTTTCGATTTCATCGAGCATGCGTTTTCCATAGATTCATATCACAGCAATAGAAACTAATAGAAACCAATTCACCATTAAAATTAAACAATTCTCAAATTGAATCAAATATTTTATGCACAAACCATTGAATATTCAAATGTGCAACCTTTTCCATCAATGTTCCCTATTAAAAATGTGTAACAGATCCTGACAGATTCCAATCAAAATTCTTTCTGATTCCGTCGGAAATCATCATTCCTGGGACAAAAACCGACCAAATCCTGCACAGACTGGAATACCAGACAGAGCCAAACAAAACCTGATGGATTCTGGTCAAAATTTTGTTTGGTTCTGTCGGAAATCATCGTGTCTGGGACAAAAAAATGTTCTGAACAAAACAATTTTTCTTGAACATGTTAACCAGAAAGACCCCTTAATCTAAATATATCCATTATAAACTCATTCTGAACCGTTGTCCATTTATACGTATGGAAGATACATCTAAAAGACACTTTGCCAGAAGACAAGTTTGAAATCTTCTAAAAAAAACTGTTAAGGACATCTCAAACATATCATTTGGCGTCGCATAGTAAGAC
The DNA here is from genome assembly GCA_018340375.1 of Gonatopus flavifemur. Taxonomy (NCBI): domain Eukaryota; kingdom Metazoa; phylum Arthropoda; class Insecta; order Hymenoptera; family Dryinidae; genus Gonatopus; species Gonatopus flavifemur. Next base: position 23,998,218 of record JAFFJZ010000003.1, read on the forward strand.
ATCTTTAGCTTGTGAAAATACTTCAATTCTCTCCTGAATTGCGGTTGAATGACTCTTTGGCGACGCTTCCAAACCGCTTTGTAGACTTCATCTTCACCAGGGAAATCTTTATCGTTGTACTTGACCTTCGTAATAGGTCGAGATTTGAATTTAATGTACTGATCATTTTGTAATCACTTTTGTATTTATAATAATTATGCGCGTTGTGTAGGACGACAAGAATGAATTAACGTAATAGCTAACGCGACCATGGATGAAGATGTCGTATCAGTAATGTAGTATTTGTAGAAATTCCTTTACTTCCCCTAGTATGTAACCTTGATAATTAAATACAGCCAGCGTAAATTTGAGAATTCATAAATCGGCTGTGTATTTTATCAACGCTCTTCGATTATTCCCGTCTGATATTTTTGAATAAATTTGAATTATATTATTATACACGACTTAAGGGGATACTCTAGTGGCATGGCAGCAGCTGAATTGTTTATGTCGAACTACGGAAAAACGCATCAATTGAATTGGAGTATCGCTATGTGCAGCACTTCTTTGATTCAAGTAGAAGTGCCGTACAGAGCGATAGTTTGATAAGAATGAAGCGTTTGGTCGTAGTTGGTCATAAACGATTTGGCTGCTGCCACGCCACTAGCATCACCTTAAGACTCGCTACAATTTTCACTGTCGTAGTTCGCAGTTTCTGTTATCCTTTTCGTGTCTGATTTCTCATCAAGTCATATTCTGAGTGAAATCTAAAAATAACCGGAAAATTGTATACTTAATTTCAATAAACAAAAATTCTGGGTAAAACAGTTTTCGAAATTATGTGTATAACTTACACGTGATTCAATATAGTTTATATACAACTTATATTAGAAACGCGCTATTATATTAACCATTTTTACGTTCAAGAACTAATCATTTTGCTTCAAACTGACCTTCAAAATATGCCTCGTTTCTTATTACTTTTTTGTTTCTTCTCACCAGGTCGATATTGTCGAAACCAACGATTCAGTGGTTGACAAAGTATTCGACCTATCTATGCACGCTTCCCTATTCTTCACACTCCTTTCACTTTTTCTGAACTCTGGAATTGCAGTTCTTTGGTATGTCAAATCTGACAGGTTTTATAATACTTTTCTAAACAGAGCAATCGAAATATTCCCCTGCCGTCTTAGATGACTCTATTTTTCCACTTTCCCACGCACTGTAAAGAAAGATTACTGATTGAGAAATGAATTTACGTGACATTTCTATGAAATTCGCTGTGAATTCATTTGAACATTAAAAAATTTACAGTACGGAAAATTCCTGTAGGAATACAGATTTATATGTTAATTACTTCTCATGAATATGTAGGGATTTTCCCATAGAAATTGTTTACAGTGCACTTTGAACTACGAAAATTGATTGACTTTAAGCATTCTCATATTTTTTGAATGTCTTAAATTCTAACCTTGAATGCCTAACTTTTGTAATATTCAAACAATAACCTAACAAACAGAACGTCTAAAACTTTCGGAAAATACTGTATAAGAATATCCAATAGACCCATTATGTAACATTTTTCAACAAGTTCTAGAGATTATCCTTGGTCAAACGAACCTATTAATTCTCGCCAAATCTCATTGAATCTTGCACAATGTTCCGATCAAAAGTTATTCAACCATTTTCAATGAGATTCAGACGAGTGTATTTTTTCCAATGTAATTCTCATTGAATCTTGCCAAATCTGATTGAATCTTGCACAATGTTCTGACCAAATCCCATAGAATTTCATTTTGTCAGATTCTATAGATTTTGTTGACCAGGGATATTCACTGGGAAATAATAACTCTACGAATTGAATAGAAATATTCAATATCTATTCCACTTGAGACTTAATTGAGAGAACTCGCAAGATATAAAATCACGGTAATGATGAACAATGTTTAACAATATCGATATTTTGTATAGAAAATTTGTAAAATTTATAATATTGCCCAGTACTAAATCACGGAACCTGCCCGTAATTTTTTACCTCGACTCAATTGGTGATTTTAACACTCACAACGGAAGGACTTGGAACGAAGATCTCATGTCCAGTGCTTCTCGAGCATAAGTCTCGAGACCGAAAATTAGTTGGGAATTTCTTTTTTGCGGTGCAACGAAACAATCAAAATGCAATTTGGATGGTTCAATATACATTTAATAAGGTGTACAACACAATTTTTCTTCGAATTGTTTCGTCCAAAATGGCAGCAGTGCAGACGTTTGGAGTATCATGTTTTTTGCCGGAGGTCTGCGGCCTCATAAATAAGATTGTTTTCTGCGCATTCCCAAGTAACACAAGAACTTCTCATATATGCTATGATGATACAGTGAATGTTATTCATCAAGATATGGAAGTTCTAAGCGTGTTCGTAGGATTTTCCAAAGTTTTTTCCATAATTTACACACCACGGCAACAATCATGGAAAAAAATCTGCCTCTTGTTTTTGTCTCCTCATTTCAGGTATGAGTTGAGGATCTGAAATCCCGCGTTTCGATAAACCTATGTCCAGCGAGCTCTCTCCGTATAGATTCCAAATTCATCCCTCTGGTACAAACAAAAATAGTATCTAGCCCTTGTTTTGGTGTAGAGAAAGATACCAGAAAAGAAGTCGTACTAAAATCGTGTCTAAAATTTTTTAATAATGTAGAACAGGACTACAGTAGATCGAAAAAGTCCCTGCTTAAGGAATCTCATTGAACCGATTGATTCTCATTGACTCCCATGCCAAAAACTGATTCAAACCCATTGAGAATGATTTTTTAATGAATAATAACTGTCGATGATGCGGCCAAAAACAAAACTTTTTCAAGATTTTAGTCTGAATTCAGAATAAAATCTTGAAAAAGTCCTGTTTTTGTCAGCATTGTTCAATACCATGGCAAAATCAGTCTAAAAATCAAATATGATATTTTTATTGATTTTTAAATGAATAATCCATTCATCTTCCTCATCTATAAATTCACATTCCATTATCCACCTTCACAATCCAACTCGTCGATCTTCGTAGATGTTAGTTTGATGATATTTCATTGATCACACACGTGTAGTATTACCATGTGCAGCACAACACGATACAATTTCCATATAATTATTATTAGTGGCCCTTGGAAAAATCATTTGGAATCATTCTTTTACTTGCACGTTAAAAGAGAAAGTTAATTCCAAGATCGTGTTTGACCCTCGATACGTTGACTACAACGACTTTACACGATTCTGCAGTAATGAATTCAGTTATGTAATATCTCCAAGCCTTCGATGTTCATATGTACACACTCACACACATACACATATACATCTATAAATGACGGATTTCTTTCATGTTTCAGCGAATAGCTTCAAAATTTGCAAGCAATCGGATCCAAAATGGTTGGAATGTGTTGCGCAAGCTTCTCAAGATGCGGTCATATCCTTAGGTGCAGGTAAATATGAAAATTTTCCTTTTTCCTTATTGTATTTCAAAGTATAATATGTACGTACACGTTCACCGAGATTTCCAATCTTTCTTTCGTCACATATGTCTAATGAGATTTGTTAATATAATTCGTGTAATTTATCTCTAAGTGAATTTTTTCTTCTTTTTTTTTGTTTGTATAAATAGAAAATCGAATGGGGGAATCCAATATGGTGGAATGTTGTATGTGAAATCAGATCGTACGTTATGGTAGATTTTTTATTATTCACTTGAAGGAGAGAATATAAGTCGGGTCTAACAGAAATAACTCGTGTATTCCTTCAGTTATCACGCCCGCGAATTTAGAAACACTGTGCTCATGAAATGGGATACCCTCATATTTCGTTTTCAGTCTGATTTTATCCTGATTGCTGAATAATGCGGATAAAAACAGTACTTCTTCATGATTTTAGTCTGAATTTCTCCTCCAATCGCTTTCATTCGTTGGAGAAGAAAGTCAAACTAGGGTGATACAAAAGTACTATTTTGATCCAGACAAAATCTGTCTAAAAACGTAATATGGGGACAAAAACCGCGGATGAAGACTGTGGCAAAATTTTTCTTTGGGATCTGTATTTTTTTTTTGTATGCCTTCCCCATGTCCATATTATCCGAATGTCTTGGAACTCTGAGTATATTCGATTTACGAGATGTTAGTTATATGATATAAATTTCAGGCACATTGGAATTGGGGGGAGGAAAAAAAAAGGAAATCAGGTTCCTTTTTGTCTGTCGGTTTGTTTGTGTGTATGTAACAAATTTGCGAACGTGTATTTGAAAATTTAGTTGAGGCAACTGAAAAATTTCAGTTGAGGCAACTAAAAAAATTTAGTTTCTGTTAAAATCTCTTTTCTCCGTGTAAAAGAAGAAAAATGGTTTATCATTATAGCACCTACAGATGAAGAACTTGTTGTTCCCACGTAAATATTTACCCCAACAGCTAGGACGTTGATTTTGTTAACAAAGAGTCATCGCAAAAAAGGCAATATTCACCTTTTTTTTGGCACCGCGAGTTCCAGGTTAAAATACATTCTAAAAATACTTTAAGGCGATCATTTCCGAAGGAATACCATTTCCCGGTGTGCACAACACTAGTTTTGGGGATAAAGTTGTATGAAATCTTGATTTTATGAACATATGAATAATTTTTTTATAGAAAAGAATCTCATATATTCTCATAAGATTTTATCAGGTTCTGTAGTGGTATTTGGACACCCTTTCATTAGATTTCATGAAACGTTCCAGTTTTTACGATATTTTTTACGATTTTTACGATTACGATCAGTATGTGACGTTGTATCTGACTCGCATTACCTGGTAAGCGCATGCAATGATAGCAGAACTCAATTAAAATCTACCCCAGTTCTGGACATCCACCCTCTTGAGAAGTATGAAAGCAAAATTGAAAAATTTCCTATATTTAGGAAAATTATAATTAGCTATCTCAGATAACACACGAAGAATTTCAAAAACAAGAATAGAATTCTTCAAGAACTCTTTTCGAACCGATGAAAAGCTCTGAAGGAGTTCAATGTTCGGGACATTAACGAATTCTTGGAGTGTACTGCACCAATACTTTCAGCATTCTCAAGGAACTCGTTACACAGTGAAAAATTTGGTGTATTTTTAACACACTTGCATGTTCCAAACGGTCCACACAAAGTTTGTGTTAAGTATTGACACAAAGAATGTGTAAAATGAACACATTAAAGTGTTAAGTTTACATTGAAAATCTGTCAGTTTGACACTCATCTGTGTTGATTTTCAACACGAATTTTGTGTGGACCGTTTCCAACATGAAATTTTTTATTGTGTAGTGTCCCAAACATTGAATTCCTGCAGAGCTTTTCATGAATTTATTTATGAGTCGAGAAGAATTCTTGAAGAATTGTTTTTGAAAGAAGAATTATTCGTGTGTTATCAGGGATAACTCCGCGCTATTTCCCAGATAGCACAAGAGTTCTAAAAGAGTTCATAATGAATACCATGTATTCATATAGACCTCTTTTTAAACTCTTGTGCTATCTGGGTTGATTCCAATGAAATAACATACAGCTCTGGATAGATCAGAACTCTTCAACCTGAGTACAAATAATATTCATTAATTTCCCCTGTATTTCTCCACTTTTTTATTTTCATTCGCTTTTCTTCGCTCATTTTTGTAACCACGCAAGTTTTCACTCATATACTCACGTATAACATAGTAATTTGCAGAGGTTCTCCTTGACTCAACGGGTAATAATATATCCTTTCGCTCTGTGATTGGGCTAATGAAAATCTATATCAACATAAATGAATTCTACGTATTTCTTTTCCACACGTGCGAGCAATATTTGTGTCATAATGATCAACAAAATTCCGTTTCCCTCATATTATTCTCAGAGAATAGTGAAAACATTTTACATCTTAGAATATCTCAACATCATTATCTTATTATATTATACATCATTATCATCATTATATTATTTATCAACTTCTCAGAAGTATCTTCCTTGTCCTCGGACAAATTTCTCTGTTAGAATGGAAAGGAAAGATGAGTTTGAATCAATTTAAGTAAAGATTCTTCTCATGTGAGATTTCTAAAACATGCTCAATTGAGTCTACCTTGAATCGACGCTCAGCACAGAAAAAAATAATTATAGCTAGCTAAAAATTAGCTACGGGAGCGATTTTTCAGCCATCACAGCTACTCACTTAGCGATAGTAGCAAAGAATGTGGCTACCGCAGCTTTAACTCAACCGCTGAATCCCATACAACACAAAAGTCCCCGCAAAGAGCTCCCGTTATGACAGCACACATGAATTCTTGATGAATAACTTAATCTTCAGAAAGAATTCATATCACGAATTCATAAAGAAGTATTCAGGCATTCAACATGTATGCATTTTCAATTCATTGAGTTCATATTGAATTCATTTTTACTGTCATAACGGGGTCTGTTCAAGAAGTTCTTTCAGAAGTTTTTGTGAATTGAAAATGGTCATTTGTGCTGTCTGGGATTATTTGGCTATCCAAATATCAACCACAAAACCTGTGCAGTTACAGCTACGATTTTTTACTGCGGTAGCTAACAAATAGCTACAGCTGTAATTATTTTAGCTGCAGTGGTGAAAAAAGGTGCTGACAAGGTGAGCAACTGTCATAGCTATTTCCTTTTTGATCCGTGAGTGGGAAATTTGTATGCATTTATGGACAAAAATCGATGTACGACTCAATTGTTAATCTATGTCAATCAATTTCGTTTTGAAATATATATTAAATATCATTGCGGCATTTTTGTTTATAGCAATTCGATATTTACATAATTCAATGAAAAACTCGACGAATTTCCAATAAAAAAAACATCGATACTGTCAAACATCACTTCAATTGATTAATCAATTTTGTATAAAAATCCGTATATTTCATCCAGATTTTGAGACTTCTCGATCTTTGAATGGATTATGTGATTTCAGTCAAATTTTCATAGTATTTTTGTGCTTCTCCATCACAAGTTTAGTACTTGTACGAGAAGAACTTATACTTCGTAACATGAAACCAGAGGGAAAACGTTTACTTTCAGAAAAATAGTGCTTCACTAAGTCCTTCAACTCAATTTTGATTGAAATTTTCCTCAGTTCAAGTTGAAAATTACAAAAATGCCGCAGCGATACATCAAAGGGAACTCTTTCTGAGTATTTTAAGAGGAAACTCATCAGCATCGGATGGAAACTAAGTTGTAGACAGACTTTGGTCATCAAATGTTCCAAAATTTTCCACTTTCCGACGTAGCGCAAGATGAAGCCGATATCCCAGATAACACAAGAAGAATTCTTTTTCAAGAGCAAGAATAGAACTCTTCAAGAACTCTTTTCGAGCTAATGAATTCATATAAAGCTCTGGAGGAGTTCAATCTGTCGGACATTAACAAGTTCTTCGAGAGTACTCAAACAATACTTCTGATATTCTCAAAGAGCTTGTTAATGTCCGACAGATTGAACTCCTCCAGAGCTCTATATGAATTCATTAGTTCGAAAAGAATTCTTGAAGAGTTCTATTCTTGCTCTTGAAAAAGAATTCTCCGTGTGTTATCTGGGATGATGTCTTAATGGTGTTGTTACAACTAAGTTACTGCATTTGATGAATCGAAGTTCAACGACTTATTGCATAATTCATCTTCAAATTCATGTTTGTTTCAGGGCTGAAAAATTTTAAAATTTTCCCCATCGAACCACTGGCCGTGGATAGTGTGAAAATTGGCGAGTCGGGAGGTTCTGTAACTCTGAAGCAAGAATACCGGAATATCAAACTTCATGGACTCACAAAAGGATTGAAGATTATGAAACAAACGTATGTTGAAATGATACAGGGGCAGATAGGACACTTTTGTACCCTGGGGATGTTTTTGAAGTTTGAATCGTTATTTATAGAAATGAAACAGAAATCCAATCTCATAAAATTCTATTAATGATCGGTGTTTATCTTCTCAAAATCATTCCTTGGTCATTTTTACATTTCATTTTTCTCAGTGTAATATTTCACGTCAACGTTTCTTGAGAACAGTACCGGTGCCAGAGCAGGGCAATCTGGGCAACCATCTGCCCTGCTGAAAATGCCAGGCAGATCCGGACCAAAAATAGTTGTCAGGCTTTGAACGGTCTTTGTCCCAAGAGATCTGGTCAAAAAATCACAAAATTTCTATCCGGTTCCGTCCAGAACCACTAAACATGGAATATCCTGTCAAAAACTGCCAGAAAAAATGTTTTGATAGGATATTCCGATTTGCTGATTCCGGACACACCCAGGTAGAAATTTTGTCAGTTTTTCGCTGGAGTTCCTGGGACAAAGACCGTTCAAAGTCTGATAACTATTTTTTGTCCGGATCTGCCTGGCATTTCCAGCAGGACGGGTTGGCAGCGAAGATAGAACGAAGGCCTTTTTTTCAGGAATTCAACTATCCCTCAGTCAAGAGGCGACGGAACTCCTCCTTGTCACCGGCCTGCTTGAAAAAAATCTAATACTCAGTATGAATTCAATTATCTTTTAGATGTACCCTCGTTTATGATGTTAAATAGAGGCTAATTAAAAAAGACAAAAATCGCAGAGAAACGGATAGAGACGGATAGATTCTGAACGAGGTTCTTGTCTATTTTAATCGGCCCCAGCAACGTCATCCATGGAACTGTCTAGGGCCTCGCGAGAATCTAGCCAAGGGCTAGAAAGAGTCTAGTGGCTAGCGGGGAACTTGTAAAGGCCTAGCGAGTGCTGATATAACGCTTGCTCGGGGGATTCTATTTTGCTTTCTAAACCGTGTTTGAAAATCTCTAAAGTTGATTTTCACCAGGATATTTTTTGTATCAAATCAAATCTCAAAGTTGAATACTCAAACAAGAATTATTCTTATCATTTCAGAGTGGATTGGGATAAATGTTTAATCACTTCGGAAACCTATAATCCCCAAGTTGATTTTGTAGGCGATTACAAACTCGACGGAAAAGTTTTATTACTACCGATCAGAGGGAATGGAAAATCGAATATAACTATGTGTAAGTAGAATATTTCAATTATCTCTATTTTCAGAGATTTCTATAATCTCAACTTTGATGGATCATCCCAGTGAACAATATGTTATCATCAAGAAGTCTTGAAGATCTCCCAAATATGTGTGAGAGGTCGGATAGACCTTTCAGAAGGTTAACATAAAGGTATCAGAATGTTATCAGATGCGTCGATTTCTGAGGAAAATAAGAGATTGTCAGAATGTTATCCAAACGAACTCTTCAAGAGGATTTTTTTCTGAGATCTCAGAGAAAAAATACCATTCCGATATCAGTGTGATAACATCACTAGAGCTCTTGTAAAAGACATCTCAAAGAGCTCGTCCTTTTACACGGAGAGAATAATCCATTACTCTTTCATGTAAGATACAATATTTTTCACTGTGCTCCATATCAACGCTAGACCGAGTTTTGATTTTCATGAAAATTTATATTTCCACGCAGTAAAATAGTTTCCCATAAGAATTATAAGTACGTTTTCCAATTAAGACAGTAAAAATTCCTGTGATGGAATTCGAAAATTCATGGATTTCAAGGAAATTCCTTATTCAGTAAATATTGCATTGGACATCATTATAAATTACTGTGAAGTTTTCTAGAATTAGATGAAAACACCATAATTTTTCTTGTCAATTCCAATCTGGTCCTCGGATAGTGATCTACCACAGTAATTTCAACTGTATTTTTCTCTCCGTGTATGAGTGTTCACTGGGATCAGACAAATTTTGCACTGAGAGAAGGATTGCATAAGGCGAGATAAATATTCAGTTATAATTACCGACATAAAAATTCACAACTAAGACCTTTGGTTATAGTTACGAAACTTTAGTTATTATGAACTTCTCCTGGTAATAGTTACCAGATCTTGGTATTTGAGGAAACCAAATTCATTTAGTTACTATAACTAGGTTCTTTTATCAATGTCATCAGTGTGGACACCCGAATTTTCAATCCTAATACCCAAGTAGCACAACCCAGATAGCAAAAATAACCCGTTTGTATTCTTGAAGACTCCTTAATGAGTTCTTGGAACAGTCCCCGTTATGTCAGTGAAAATGAATTCAATATGAATTGCCTGGAGAATTCTTCATGAACTCACAACATGAATTCCTCCTGAACAGTAAGTTGTTGATCAAGAATTAAATTTGAATTCAAAGTATTCATAATGAATTCATGTTTACTGTGATAACGGGAGCTCTTCGTGGGGACTATTTTGCTGTATGGGAAGAATGTTTGGAATATTCTATGAACATGTACAGGATATATTGATACGTTTTGAATGTCCTATGAACATCCATAGAATATTTTCGCATATTTGAATGTTCTATGGATATATGTAGGATATTCCAAACATCCTTGTGCTACTAGGGTATTTATACGTACTAGGGCATGCAAGGATTTTATATGTATCCTCAAGATATTCAAGAAGAAATTTCACACAAAATGTATAACAGATTCGAAATACTGTACCGTTTTCCCGTAGAGCTGAAAGAATCCTATATTCATTTTCCAGGGATCGACAATAATGAGGTTTTTCAGTAATGCTTTCGGGATTTATTATCATTATCTCTAGAATCGGGATTTTGCTTTTCCACAGTTTCCATTGACATTAATATTTCCCATTTCAATAAGGAAACTGCTGAAAATGAAAATTCTAATTCTAAAGATAATGAACGATAAATCCTAAGATCATTAATGGAAAAATTATCACTGCTGATCTCTGTCATTTTCATTGAAGAAAAGTATTAGGTTGACAGGAAAATTTTGACGCATCTCATTTATATTTTATAATACAACAAAACGTCAGAATATTGCTGCGAACCTAAAATATTACAAAACCTTGTCAGGAATCGTACAGAATCAAAGTTCATTCAGTCAAAAGAGGAGTTCAGTGATGTTGGAAATTCCTAGAGATATGCTTTCTTTGTGCTTAAAGAATCATTCATTTCGATTACGAAGAATCCGAGTGAACATTTTCTTGGCAAGAATATTTTGAACTGAATTCATGAAGGAATATGAAATTTTTCAGGAAGCAATCTTTAATTCTTCATCTACTGCTGTACATCGCATGAATTTTGAATTTCGAAGAAACATTTTTTTGTCAGTACACAAACTTTTGGTAACACAAACTTTTTGTTTTGAAATTCAAAATTCGGGCGATGTACAGCAGTAGGTGAAGTATTGAAGATTGATTCCTGAAAATTTCATACTTCTTCATGAATTCAGTTCAGGATGCTAAATCTTGCCGAGGAGATGTTTATTCAGTCGTTACGATTGTATGGCGGGTTGCATCAGCGGGGATCGCTGGTATCCCCTTGAAAACGATCGCTACCGTTGTGAAACTATTCTTACCCAAATTACGCGAGAAACTACGCCTGATTACGCCAAAATTTACGGCAAATTATGCCAATAGCTACAAGGAGAACCGTTTCAAGGTTGAAGAGAACTTTGACTACCATTGAGGCCTCATCTGTGGTGAGGTTTTTCATTTTTATATCTCAAGTAGGGTTGCAAGAAAACCCGATCCACCTACCCTGGTAGAAATTTGCCCAGTTTAGCTGGTCACTGGCAGCTACTAGTCGGTAACTAGCCAGTCACCCCCAGAAAAACACTCCAGTCTGGCTACTAGAGCAGACTGACCCCAGAAATGTGTAACTTCTTTTCAGGTAGGTTTCACTGGGTTCTTTTGTGTTTTATAGAATTTATTCAGATTAATTGCGTCACAATGACAACACTATCAGAAAAATTCTTGAATTTAATACGAAATTCCTTATGGGATGTCACATTTGCACATTAAATTGAATAATAGTTCATACATTCAATGTTACTGATAAAATTCCCAAATTCATTACTGAAATTCAACATTCATTTATGGAATTTTACAAATATGTTCATGGTATTAAAATTCAGAAAAAAATTGATACATGATCCATTTTCTGGATAATCATATTTATCTATTATTAATTTCTCACAAAATGGGCAATATGCGGAATTTGATTGCCCATTACTTAAATTACTTGACGAATAATTTTTTCAAACACATTATCCATTATTCAAGTAATGGATAATTTTTCTGAATACATTACCCATTATTTGAGCAATGACTCATTTTTCAAATACATTATCCATTATTTACGCAATGGGTCATCGAATTCCGTATATTGCCCACTTCTTGAAAAATGAATAATGACTATTCGGAAATTGGCGTAACTTCTCGTAATTTTTGGCGATTTTTGACGTAGAAATAGTTTGATTTTCCACCAGTGTTAATACCTTATCATTCAATTTTTCCAGATGATTTAAAATCACACAACGACATATACTGTCAGTTTTTTGACAAAGATGGTGAAAGATATATAAAAGTAACGAAATATACTATCAAATTCAACCCTGGACATGTAAATTTGCAGTTTGACAACCTGTTTGATGGCGATAGTGTACTAGGTAAGTTGACGTACCATTGACGATTAATCAATTGCACGATTCGAAATCTGTGAACCTTGTTATCATATCATCGAAAAACTTCAAGTATACACAGAGAAAAAATTGTTGTAATTATAGGGACAGCATTAAATTGCTGTAAAATATACCAAAATTCCTGTTCAATCAACCAAAGTCTCCGATAAAAATGAAAATTTGCTGTAGTGGTCACATAAATTTCGATAAATCTAATAGATATTGCGGTATAACCCTGGTGAAAATATACGTTCGTAGTATAGTTCTCTTGCCGAAGCGTATAATAATTACTTGTTGTAGGGTACTGAAATTATACGTTATCAATACGCTTTATAAACGTTGAATGCGGTTTTGGGAAGAGTACTGTTACGTTCTATGAAAGGTAATGCGAATCATTTCATACAGACTTTGGGTATCGGTTTTGAACCGTCTGGAATCATAGCATTCTATGGCTGAATAGGTAAGACGCTGGATCGCAATGATGAAAATCATGGGTTCGAATCTCGCCAAGTGGTTAAAATTTTTATCCTCTTATATTGTTCATACGCGGAGAGAAATTTGTAGTTAAATTTACTATGTTATTATTGTTCCCGAGGAACAGACTGAACTATGACGGGTTCCCCCATAAAACATAGTAAATATGATCAGCATTCTATTGTTGTACCATAGTAAAAATATGCCCTTCATAGTAAAATCCGACAGAATTCAGTCTGTTCCTCGGGAACAATAATAACATAGTAAATTTAACTACAAATTTCTCTCCGTGTACTCTTCATGAAGCATTGAGTTTTATACGCTTTTTTTGTTCCAAACTTCGCTTCAAGTACTCTTCGAAACCGTTCCATTTACTCTTTGTTCACTTTTCATTAACGTTTCTGTTACGCTCCACCATACTTTTCGTCTGCGCTTCATTTCAGTTTCCATTTTCACCAGGGAAATTACAGCAATTCAATGTTATCCCTATATTTATCGGACATAAGGTAAACTTTACAGCAAATTTTTCTCAGTGTAGTCCCTGGTTTGAAAAAACCATTGATTCTCGCCAAATCTCACTAAATTACAGTTGAACTTGGACAATGTTCTGGCCGAATCTCATCCAGCAAATGTCAATGAGATTTGGTCAGAAAGAACAGTCGATTCTCGCCAAATCTCACTGAATCTGGCCAAATCTCATTGATTCTCGGACAATGTTCTGGCCAAATCTCATTTAATTTCATTTGTCAGAAGTAATGGATTCTTTTAACCAGGGGTAGTTTTCTGTTTCATTGACTCATGAATTAATTATTCTAATTACCCTAGTAGCACAAAACGTGCGTCAAACATTCTGAGAATGTTTGCAGGACATTTAAATATTCTAAGAACATTCGGAGAATATTTGACGCACATTGGTGTTACTTGGGTAAGAATTTACTTCAACTTTTGCAGTGAAGTTTGCCAATTCTCCTTTCAATATTTTATTTATTTATTAATCCTCTCGAACCTACACTGTAAAAAATTTCTATGAGAAACTCCACATAAATATTCGGAAGTATTAGGTGTACAAACAAGTTTTAAGACACTTCGATTTTGTATCATAACAGCTATTCTAAATTAATTCAAAGATCCCGCTCACTTATGATAGATGGCGCTTGATATGTAGTATCGAAACGTAAAGGAGTCACAAGCATAACCTAGAAATTCTGTGAATTAAGCACATGCAGACTATGAATTCCATCAAGGAAGAAGTGGTAGGAAAGCGTTCACACGTGTGAATCGATATGTTCTGTGGAGACAACATTGTATCTACTAAAAGTACATGTGAGTATTGGGATACGCGATTCAAAGAGGGTGATTTCGACGTTGGCGACCGTGAACGTACCGGGTCTCCTGTGAAGGTGGACGATCAGGAACTGCAAGCGTTGCTGGATGAAAACTCTTGTCAGACGTAGGAACAACTTTCGGAACAGCGTGGAGTAACTCAACAAACTGTTCCTTATCGTTTAACAGCAATTGGTAAGATTCGGAAAGGAACCAAGTGGGTACCACACTTTCTGACTCAAGAGAATAAAAACAGTCGTCTTAACATTTGTGTGAGTCTTTACAACAAGCAACATAGAAAGTTTTTCTTGTGGAAAATTGGGACCGGCGATGAAAAGTGCATTTATTTTGATAATCCGAAACGCAAATATCATGGGGTTGACTCCGACGAGCCAACAACATCCACGCCAAAGCGCAATGTTCATTGTAACAAAGTCATGCTGTGCATATGGTGGGATATGAAAAACGTTCTGTATTATGAACTTCTCTAACCTGATCAAACGGTTACTGCCGATCGCTATTGTCATCAATTGATGCAGGTGAATCAAGAAATTGAGAAGAAACCTCCATTTTCTGGCAAAGGAAAACGTCCAGTAAAACTGCTGCATGACAACGCGCGGCCTCATGTGGATAAACCTGTCAAGGATACGTTACTAGCGCTTCGATGAGAAACTGGACCACACCCGGCGTATTCACCAGATTTAGCCCCTTATCACTTATTCCGGAAAATGCAGAACGATTCATCTGACGTACGATTCAAAACATTTGAAGCAGTGGGAAAATGAGTCGCTAAATTTCTCACTTCGCAAGACGAAAGTTTCTTTACGAAAAGCATCCGCGAGTTACCTGAGAGATGGCTGAAGGTCATTCAATGCGATGGAGATTATTTCGATGAATAACTGTGTTTTACTTCTTTTTCAATAAATCTTGAATTTGTTGAGAACTGTCCTAAAACTTATTTGAAACACCTGATAATTGACACATTCATGCGTTAGGAATTTTCCGTATTTTACCGTAAATTCACTGGAATAAATGATGATAAAAATCCCGTAAAGTTTGGGATTTTCAGTTGAATTTATGGTTAATTACAAAGGTCAACAAAAAAAATTGGTTTCTCTGGTGCCCGAGGTGTCTGGTGTGTTGAATGCGAAATGAATATCAAATTCCTTGGATTAGCTCACTTTTTACTATTTTTTATACATAATCTTTATAATTGATAAATTTTGTGTATACAAAATGATGAAAAACGAGCTGATCCAACAAATCTGATGTTGGTTTCGTATTCAATACTTTAAAAATACTCCGAATCAGTTCTCAAACCTCAGGCACCAAAATGACTGTTTACCAGTGTATCATGATGTTATTAAAAACTTATAAAACGTTGATCAACTTTGCTCTTAATGTGAAAATTTGTTTTCAGGTGAACAAATGAACCATTTCATCAACGAAAATTCGGACCTTTTGTTCAAAGAACTTCAAGCACCTTACGAAGAAACTTTTGGATTGGTTTTCGCAAAAATTGCTAACGATATCTTCAGTCGAGTACCGATGGACAAAATATTCCCAAAGACGTGAAAGTGCAATGTTTCTATTATCTACTGTTTTTATTTTTCGTTTATTTATGATTGATAATAAATCTCTGACGATAATCTCAGTCGATTTTATACGAAATCATAAACCCTATTCATGCCTCGAACCACAATTAACACGTGACTTGAAGACATCTAAAGAATATCTCATCGCAAAACGTTTCCCACACCGTGCGCAGTTCTTATAGAGATATCTAAAAGAATACTCAATTAAGAGATCTTCAAGAACGATCTTGAAAAGTTGGAAAGACATTTTGTGAAAGATTTCTGCAAGATCTCTTGATTCAAGACATCTCCAAGACGACCATGCAAGATACCTCGGAGATATTTTTTAGAAGTGTCTGGAAGATATCTTCTTGGAAGACTTTAATAACATATCCCATACAAGCAAAAATTTTGCTTTGTCTAAAAGATTTCTTTTAAGGGGACCCTCTAATGTGACACTTCAAAAAAATCGATTTTCTTTTTGCATTTTTCGATAGTTTATAGTCATAGAATTAATATCCTGTAGTTGGTATGGGCCCCTTATGAAAAAACCCGATATCCAAATTTCATCGTTGAATCATCAGCTGTATCAATACTATCCAAAATATATCGTTTGGTTTCATCATCAGACAAGTCAGATAAAAATAAGAAATCTATGATAATTATCCGATATAAAACCGATCAGCCTAGCCGATGATTTCCCGATATCGGGTTTATATTGGATAATTATCGTAGATCCCGTATTTTTATCAGACTTGCCTGATAATGAAACCAAACGATAGATTCTGGATAGTATTGATACAGCTGATGATTCAACGATGAAATTTGGATATCGGGTTTTTTCATAAGGGGCGATTCCAACCCTTTTGACCAGTTGCGGTGCCTAGAAACGCTAACTGCGCAATCTTGAATTTTGGAGTAGATTCTCGGAGGAAGCGTTAAGAGCAGCTATTTTTCATGTATTCCTTTTGTAATATATATATTGGCGGAAGTGATTTCTAAAAAACGGCTGAACGTATTAACTTGAAAATTTTAAACAATATTCAGTACACTCGTTGCTATGATCCGTACCTCGATTGTGTTGGAAAATTCATTCCGACATATTTTTTTACTTCGTTCAGTACGAAAAAACGCCGCCATTTTGTTAATTTTCAATAAAATATTTTGTTTGAGGTACGGACGATAACGTCAAGATCCCAAATTAAGAATCTTTTGGGATTTGTGGTTTCAGACATCCTGGAGTGCTGGAATTATTCTCATCGGTGGAGAGTATTTTTTTTACCACCATATTCAAAGTTTTGTAATTAAATAAATAATTATTTTTTGAAAACAAAAAAAAATTTTTTTCATGTTCTCAATACATACCTTTAAGGGGGAAAAAAATTGCCCAGTTATATGCATTAGTTTCTGAGAAAAAAAATGTTGAACATAGGCTTTTTTTTTGGGCTGTCACAGTAGAGGATCCCCTTAAATGTCTCAAAGATTTCTTACGCAACAGTTTTCACTGTCTTGAAGATGTCTTTTAGATTTCTTAGACTAAGACGTCTTAAAAACAGTGAAAACTGTTGCATAAGAAATCTTTTAGACAAAGCAAAATGTTTGCTGTGTGAGATGTCGAAAAAAATAGATTGTCAGCAAATTTCAGGTGATCAGTACATAATTATATGAACGACACTTCAAATGCACCTGTTATTACAATTGCATCGCGGATGAGATAAATTAATTTACAAATTGAAAGCTTGAATAATCTATATAGACATCAAAGGATTTCAAAGTCTGCAAAATGTACAATTTTATAACTTTGTGAAACTTTGTAACTTTAAAAATTAACGAATCTCCGAGTCACAATATTTTGGAAATGACCAACCTTCTTCCACTGAATTTTATGCCTCCAAGTGAATTTCTAAAATCCTCATTTGTACTTATCAATAAATTAATAACGATAACGCAATAATTCAGAAAGAGTCTATGGTATTCATAAGATACTATAACGATCATTTCTAAATATGTTTCACCAAATTTGCTGAACTTTTCAATTTGTCAGCATACTCATTCGTATTCATCTGATACTTTTTAATGTAATAACAGTTTGTTCGAATAATTACTGTTACTTTGAAAATGTACATCACCATCTCATATTGACAATCATACGCATGGAAATCAAACCATCTGTATAGCTCAGCTCACTGAAGCATCCCAGACAGCACAGAAAGTTCTTTGAACGTTTTGAAAAAGTGCTCTTGGTTTTGCGTGTTTTGGTCCCGCTGAAGCAAGTTTTACAAACGTTTAGAGTACCTTCCCATTTGATATCCTTGAATACGTTCTAAGCACGCTCCTTTGATCTACTACCAGACGTTTTCATCATGTCTTCTAAACGTACTTTCATGAAAACTAACCTTGAAAAACCACAAAGTCACACTGGAACATAGATAGAACTAACCGAGACATTTGCATGTCCCTGGGACATACATGCGACGTTTTTAGAACATCCTGAGACGTTATTTGCACGTTCTCTGTGAAATCCAGCACGTCTTCTGAACGTTCAGGAAACCTCCCGGTGCTGTATGGGATACACTGTTAAAAATTTCTTGAATTTTAATGCACTCTCAATGTACCAGTGCGTACATGAAATTTCAACTTGAAGGTACATGAAATGATATTCAAGTATCATTACATTAATTTTCAAATCATGTAGAATTGAATGACAATTTCAAGTATCGGTATATTAAAAATTAACTTAGACTAAATCGATAGACATTTGAGAAAATAACATAACCATCAAATTAAATGTTTGAAATTGAGTGAATTAATTGAATAATTATCATCTTTTTGTGATTATAAATTTTGAAATTATTATTCTCAATCGCATTGGGTTACACTCTACGAGTCTTGTCGTTGAGAGTGCTCGAACGACACTGAACCCCAACAGAACCTAAAATTTGTGTACATCCAGGAAACCTCCGAAGGACGTCTGAGAAACGCATTTGGATGTCTCTTGGACGTACACAAATTTTAGGTTCTGTTGGGGAAGGGTACGAAATTTTGCGCGAAATATTTTCGTGAACCACGTGAGAAATACAAATTTTATGAATACGATGATAAAATACATGCTTGGAATTGAGGATTTCAATTTCATAGTGGTTCTGAAACATTATGGGATCGATGGAAAATTCTTACGATTGAAGGTTATAATTCAGAAAATTTGGCTTCCTATATTTCACAACCAATATGGAATGAGAATTTGCATTCACAGTGCGCAATCCCATGCATGTATTTTATTATCATATATTTGAAATTTGTAATTCTTACATATTTTATAAAAGAAGGATGCGAAAAATATCATATGTTTCGTCTGTCGCTTGAAGGTCCTCAATGAGTTTCAAAGAAAATTTACTGGAAGTTTTTTTCTGGAACGCGAATGAAAATTCATATACAAATTTCATGTATTCATACATTAAATTTCAAATCCATGTAAATTGAATTTAATGTATGTAGACTTGAAATTTGTGGAACCTGTACATGAATTTTCAGTTACGTACTTGAAAAAAACTTCCAGTAGATTTACATTAAAATTCATGCGGAAATTTTTAACAGTATAGGTACGTCGTGAAATACCTGGGTTCGAATCCCATAACCTCAAGGATCGAGATGCGATGAATGAAATTCATGGGAGCGCGAGAATGTTGATGAGAGGAAGAAAAGAAGAAAGAGGGGGGGGGGAGACTTTGAGAGCTTTTTTGTGCACAAAATCAACATTTTTTCAAGACATTTTTAAACAATCTTCAAGATAACTTCAAGAAATCTTGAAGAACTGTTTTAGATGTCTTAATTCTTTCTCAAAGATATCGTTGAGAAGTCTCCAAGCGATCTTGTAGATATCTATTCATGTTGCAAAGACATCTTTTAGGAAATTCTTCAAGATTTCTTGTACTTTTGGAAGATATCATTTAGAATTCTAAAGAATATCTTCGTGTCTGTTCGGGTTCTAAGATACTTTTTATGTGTATAAAGGATATCTTTGAGATTTCTTGATTAACCCTAGAACACAACACTGGGGTATTTTTGTACCCCAAGGCGTTTTGAAAATTGCAGGTGAAATAGGTTTTGCTACATATCGACCCAGGATCCTGTCCACAATTCAGTTAAGAGTTTTAAAAGAGGGAAGAGTTGATTAGAAACGTCAATTTGCCTTTTGATTGCGACTGATAACAACGCGAAGTGAGCGTGGGGTACGAAATTACCCCAGTGTTATGGTAACGTCGGTACTTTGTGCGATTGTGTAAAAATTCACACTTGAAAATATCAAGGAAAATCTTGGGTTTTGCAGCAGTTTTTGCGGAATTTAAGTTCTCTGTCATCATTTGAAATGTTTTGATGTTTAAAAAAAAATATAAATCAATTTTGTTACCAATGTAACTGATTTTTCCTATTTATGCGGTAACTGCAGACAAAAAGACTGAAAGAAATTGAAAAATGTTTTTTCTACATTTCTCAGTATTATTCTACCAATGCCAATCGTGAAGGATTATATTTTCACATGAATAAATGTTTCCATAACATCTACATCGACTTTCGCCCTTTTTTGAGGATCATCAATTTTTCAACTCTCAAATTCTCAAATAAATGTACTTCAAAACAAGACTCCAAATTCTGTTTTATCCGTGTTCTAGATAATTGTTCCAAGTTTCCAAATGTTTTCGGATATTCAAAATTGAATGGAAATTCGAAAAGTTACGGCCATTTTCTGGAAAAAAGTCGAAATGCCATTTTTTGCGATTTGTTTTTGCTTTCAACTAATGTCTGGCAATTTTTCCATAACATTTCTGCATTGGAATTCATATTTTTGTCTTCGTCTTGAAAAAACGAAGAAAATTATGTGTTGCAAATTTCATTTTTCAGCGCGAATATTTGCGTAAATCGCGTTCAAAGGTGTGGGGTACAAAAATACCCCAGTGTTGTGTTCAATAGCAAAGAAAATAAGTGTTGTATTCTAGGGTTAAGATTTCTTTACATTAGTTACATATTGATATCGCTGATGAACTATGAAGTATAGATTGATCATTTGTAGCAGTCTTATCCCTTAATGAAACTTTAGTAGATATCGGAGAAAAATATTGCTAATTAAGATGATTCATCTCAAAAATACCTTCAAGAACATGTCGGAAGGGGTTCAAAACATATTTTCACCGCTGATTTAATCATAAAACCAGGTACGAGGACATTTGTTTTCAAAAATTACAACCACGACCCACAGTTAAAATAATGAATTACAGTTAATAATTCAAAACACACGAAATATTTGGCGTTATCTTAATACCATCGTTTGAAAAAATTACAAACATATGTATCGAATTTTTCGAAAGATCAATCTGATAAAAAAAGATGTAACTTGAGCTCATAAGAAAGAATAATACACATCAAGTGTGACGTTAAATGAACTGGAGTAGGAAATGATTCATTGCGTAGTTAAACTTCTCGTTACGGTAAACGAGGGTACTCTAATACAATCTCGTATTACAATTTTCGACGATTTCGAATAGTTCATTTGAATTCGATATGCGATTGTTTTGACCAAGAATTCATTCTTCCATTACGTATAACAGAATCTAAACGTTTAATCACTCGATTAAATACATGAAGCTTAATAATTGTTTAAAAATGATAAGAAAGTGAGTCACGACCTCTCACGGTGACCTTGATATTCCCTACAAGAGTAGATTCAATTATAAATATTTTGATTTCACTGCAATAATGAGTGCTCCAAGTAGTTGTAAAATACTTTTCTCATCGTCCAACTGTCTGTATAAAACATTTACAAAAATACACACCGCTATTCTTGTGAATCACACGAACATTGGTCATCCAGGAATTGTTCGAAAAACTATATCAGCTTGCCGCCAATACAATTATATCTCGTATACATTTAAATCCTCTAGTCCTTGTATCAAATTATCGTATATAAAAGCGTTAGATACCGGACCGTTTCGAACTTTTCTCAAAGGTCCTTCGGCCGGTTCGATGCGAGCTAAATTGAGTCTTAATTCCTGACGTAGTATCACTGGTTTATTATCCGATAATCTAAACGCAGCAGCTTCGGTGTTGATTTTCGACTCGAATCCATTGGATATGACAATCGTACTTTGAACTGCGGTCTGGAATAGAAAATAAAACAATTGAGTCAAATGAAATCCTTCGGAAAGCAGAGATATCTGCGAGACAGAACCTGGAAATGGTTTGAGACTGAGACTAAGGTCGAGGAAAATGCATGGATTCAAATTGTAAGCATTGTTTGTCGAATTTTGTACAATACGATGGCTCTATGAAAACTCGTTGAATCATCTCCTCGCACTTCAATCGTCAGTCATCGATGCCTGCTTCTGTGGATACGATCCCGTACAGCATCGCCACCGATGGGTCGCGTCACCACCACATAGAATTTAAAGATGGCTCGATGCAGAGGCAACGTGAAAGCAATGCGGATTTTTTTTCTAAATTGAGTAGGGTACGTGGAAGCGATGTGCCCTATCGACGGTGATGTGCTGTACGGGATGAATGCTTGGAAAAACAGAAGATATAGAAATAAAACACACTCACCACGCTGAAATGCATTTCACTCGAGAGATCGGAAGAGGTAAAAAAGTAATGAGTGTGACGATCGCAAGTATCAGGTTTCCACGATTTTTGAATAGTAATTTTGTCATTTGTTTTTAGCTCTTTGAATTCAGGTATCCAAAGTTCTCCGAAATCATGTCGAATTTCCGATTCAGGAACTTGGCTCCGTTTGACAATGACATCCGCTATACAAACACCGTACGCGGATCTCACTTTCATACGATCGACGAAGAACAATCTATCCACCTCGTCCGTCAAATCGATATTCAATCCATCAACGATAGATTTAATGATATTCATCATATAGTCTACTTCCAAATGTGGCATAGTTATGTTCTTGGCATGTCCAAATTCTCCATAATTCACTTGGAAACTCGTTGTCAAATTAGGAACCATCCATTGTCTTTGGGACTGTTGAAGCTTTCCATTTTCGAAACCATGCATGATGAATCGATCGTCGCTTATCATACAAACTAAGCTCGCTGGTTCTTTTGGTCGGCACTTGAGAATCATCGCGTATTCCGCGACAACGTCATTCGACATTTCCGACGAGGATCGAGTGGTCGTTACGAGGACATCGAAAACATATTCCGGCCCATATTCCCATGGTTCTAGGATCTTCAGATCGGTAACTGTAACACGTGATTTTAGCATTGATTAAATTTCATCGATAAATCTAAACAAAACTTAGAAATCCTCATTACATATCCACAAAAGCTTACCCAAAAAGAATGGGATTATGGTGAGCAGCATGATAGAGGAGAAGATCGTCTTCTACGATTTCACGACTCGGCTGAGCGCATGAAACTACACAACTGAGTGGTTGTATCATTAAGCCTTTTTACGGTATGATGATGCAGTACGGACAGGAAGAACAACACTCTCTTCTCCGCAAGCATCGATATAGTTCTGGTTCATTTTTCTTTTCATATTTTTCCCCAAACAGTACTTTATGTACTTTGAATAATTGACATTCTTTAGAAATCACAGGAAACAAAGTTGACATTGGAAATTTGAGAAAGAAGGGTATCGACGATCCACCGTCGTCAAAAATTCCAATGAATTTCTGATTAAAAATGAGTTCAACTTTGATTCATTTATCCTAAAAAATGTCTCGTAGCTCAGATGTAACAACGTGTTAGAAATTTCAATCGATGATGATGATGATGATGATGATAAGTATGAAAAATAAATAAGAAAAAATCATCAATCGCAAGGAGGGTTTTTCAATTCACGGGACGAGTGACAGATTTCATTAGCGCGTAACTGACAAGAATGACCTCGAACGAACACGGTGGTACTCATCCTTCGGAAATAGGGCTTAATTGAATCACGCTATACAACAGTATGAGAGATCACTGTCGCTTATCGTCATTGAAAGCGTGATTACTAAACTGGACTGAGAATATCTTTCATGTTGTTATTCGATAGATCAAAGCATACTGGTTATCACTGCAATCATGACTGATTTTTTCATTCCCTGGATAATACCTTTCTTTTTACGTGAGTGAATATTTATTGAGTGATATTGTGTCATCAGTTCTCCAAATAATTATCATCGATTAACGAAATTTTAAGGGAATGTACTTCATTCGCAATCACATTTCAGTTGGTGGATTTTCAATTGATGGAAATGGTACGGAATCATCATGGAAATATGGTCCAGAATACACGTTCAATGCGATTGCCATGGTCTCGGAAATTCCGGAAAAGGGCACGTCGCATTTTTACTCTAACGTGAATGCCACTTTGAAATGTCGACCTCGTATTGAGAGTCTGGTGTGTCGTCTGGAAAAATCCACAATTGTGACTCAACAGGTGTGATGAAGAAATATTCAATATCTCTACTGTTACCGAAGCTGAAATTGTCTTATTTTCGCAAATTTGCTCCATAAGTTCGGGGGTTCTGAACTTTCTTTCAGGGACGAGGGAAATTAAATCGTATCAAGATCAATAGATGAAGTCCTGCGGGAAGGGTTGGATGATTGGATTGAAAGCAAAAAAGACAAGCAAGTAGAATAAAAACAGCGTTGCCTGAAATAGCTTCGTATTCTTTTAGATCCATACACCTCACGAATTAGAATTCGATGTTGGACCGTTTGAAGTGAATTTCAACAAATTTGCTGGGATCGAAAACTTGACGATTTCTGAATCGGTTAGCGATTGGCGATTGAACATCATCAGATCGATTGTAGCACAGCTCGGTATTGGAATCAATTTTTGGGAAACATTGGAATCACCGCAACGAACGTACACGGGCAGAGAGAATAAAATTCTAGGAATGTGCAATATGAGTTACCATATCGTTCGTGGACTGATCGATCAAAAGGCGGATAAAATTCAAAATATTAATTCTGAAAATTTATTGTTATATCCGTTTTTGGATTTCAGTCCCGACAATGGAATTCGAATCGTCAAAATTACCGATCCGAAGAGTTGTGATATTAAACATAAGTATTTCCTCAGTAGCAATAACATCCAGAACGAAGAAGTAACCGTGGTAAGTATACGGATAGATATCCGATTCGAGTAGACGGATTATTTTTCGAACGAATAAACGAGATATTCTTATCGATAATTGAATTTTACAGAAATCAATGGTGAGTGTGATTCAAATTGCTGATACTTTTACCAGCGAAACTACCACTACAGGTAAATCCGTTGCGTTTGAAAAGAAGCATTCGACGTGGGCTTTTCGGGACACTATCAAACTCACTTTAGTGGATGTGTTACCCGCCCAGAACGAAATCCCGACGATTACCAATCCAATAACAACAAGTATTTGCGTATACGATTCAGTGAAAGCGATGAATGAGATTGAAATGTAATACTTCGTATCATTTACTTAGTGTTGTAATATATGAGACATGAAACAGCAGTCATAAACACACATATTGGAATATAAATATTTTACCTATGATTTGACGAGTGGTTTTTGGAGTTCAAGAAAGCTTCAATACTTCTAGCTATGGTCGAAAAATCTGAATAAATGCAATAAAATTCTATCAGAATGAATTATGGCGCAAATGGATTGGAAATTCCTTATTGATCACGATAAAGGACGTTTCAATTGGATTGAATTGGCATTCTGTCGATGATGCAGAATCCAATTAAGTCGATAAAAAATGAATTATATTTCTGCATTAGAAATTCTCTTGTTGATATTGAGTGAGGAGTTTTAATCGGATTAAGTATAATCTGGCAAAAAATCCGTTCGGGCTCAAGTTTACCTATGTGGAAATAGCCAGAGTTGACAAATGGCGCGGTACTGGCAAGGTTGTATTTGCCAGACATCGGTAGTCAACTGACGTTAGAATCACGAGTTTGGCAATTCAGCTGTTATAGTGAGCCGAAATCGCGCCAGCATTGAGCCAGAGTTGGTATCATCATTCAATATGTTCGAGAGACAACAATGTGCCAGCGTTGGTAGGATTTTATTTCACTAATCTGAATCTATGGTGAATTGTATGACTTCAACCGTCCCATTACAATAAATGGCAATTTGAATGATTCATCGTCAATTCGGAGATCGACTGATGTGATAGAGAATCAATTTCTCACTTGCAAGACCCGGGTTCAATCCTCACTCAATGAACTTTCAAGAAATCACTTCCAAAGTGCCTTTCTCCGATGACGATAATGAGAACGATAATGAGATCATTCAGATTTTCAAAGTTCAAATTTAATGTGTTTTTTTTACTTGGAATCTGATCAGTCATCATTTCGGCTCCTTGTCATTTCTCATCTAACTCTGGCAAAACAACTGATCCTGTTGCAATGCCAGAGTTTCACCACAGCAGGCTCACATCAAATATCGCTATTGCCGTGGTGGTAAATATTATACTGGCCCTCCATCGCCAGTACTGGCAATCCAACTGGCCCCATAATGGTCACTCTAGATTTGCCAGTACTGGCACCTCCGGCAACAGTAGGGAGCCAGTAGCGGCCCGTGTTTCCATTTCCACATGGTTAAGTTCATAAACATTCGACGGAGGTCTAATGAACGTTACAATGTCCGCTTGAAAATAATTTCAAGGAATGTTCACAGAACGTTCATTGAAGATTTACCGAAGATTCGCTGGAGTTTGAATTTTTCAATATAAATTTTTTCTTTCACGAAAAAAATGAACGATAAAGGAAATTATAATTATAATTGGAATTCCCTCTAAAACATGCTCAATTGAAACTCGAATGAATCTCTGGAGAACCTTTAATTAACGTTTCATGAACCTTTCTTGAAACCATTTTCAAGCGGACATTCAAATGTTCATCTAAACTTCGTAAAACGTTGAAGAATCTAAAAGTTCAGGCTGATCTATGTTGATTTATTCTGAACGTTTGTCGGAGCTTCATATTCTCTTCGGGATATCCGGTTTCATAAGGTTCTTGTGTTCGGGTCATCCGGGTTTCACTAGGGATTCATCACACAAATTAGAGTTAAAACCCAGATAGAACTGAAATTTATTCGGAAAGCAATGTATTTTGAACTTGGATCTTAATAAGGTTCTATCCAACGTTGTGAGAACCCAGATACACTGTAAAAAAAATTTGTTGAATTCCGAACAAAAATGCTTGGAAATTTACAAACTTGGTTTGGAAAAATAATTTCCGAACCTTTTTTGTAAATTGCCGAACAAAAGTTTGTGAATTCTCAAAAATCTTCGTGAAATCACAAAATTTTTTGAATGTTTACAAACTTTTGTTTGGTAATTTACAAAAAAAGTTTGTGTAAAAAACTGCCAAACTTCTTTGGCAGTTTAGGAAGTATATTTTTTACAGTGTAGCATAGAGTTCGTCGATGAATTCTTGAAGAATTCTTCACGAACCCTGTGCTATCTGGGAAGTTTGGCTTATATTGACAGCGTCTTAATTTGAAAAATGGCTGACATTCAGCTTACTCCTTTGCGTCGGTGATTGTTTTCTGTAGACTTTATCCTCAAAATGAGCTATTTTTGGCTCCGTCTTAGATTCGTTTAGGGTCAACAGATCTGAATGGAAATGAGCCCGAAGGGCAAATAACCCGAATGAAATTATGCCCGAAAAAACAGTTTTTTGTTATTTCTCACAGTGAAACTATCAATTCATGGTCCTTCGATGATCCTCTTTTTCCCTAAATTCACACTCATTTTTCTAAATATTAATGAACTCGGTCTTCTCGTATACAGCCATCCAAGCATAACCCAAATACAGATTGGCGCTGAGGGATAGACAGATGAACAGAAAATATCAATCCAATGTGAATTCACATTCAACATCGATATCGATATTTTATATTAAATTTTTATGAAGTCTTTATAAATATTTTATAAAATTCAATATAAACTGAACAAAGTTCAGGCACCTTTTTAGGGGGAAGCGAGGTGGAACAAAGGTGGATATAACGGAGAGAAGAGATGGAACAAAAGTGGAATCAACGGAGAGACGACGTGGACGCATTATAGAATTCGGAAAGACAGATTTACTTCCCTTTGATTTTTCCCTACAGTTTTTCAAATTTTTACGTCAAAAAACATGACCGTTAGAATTCCCTCAACGTGGGTACACCATGGCCGCGCACGTTTTCGTCAACGTCGTGTTTCTGTGGTGGCTAGGGGTGAACTCGAGATTCTTGAACGAAATTCAAAAATATAGTAAATATCTTTCAATTTCACGATCTTCGAAGGCAAATCTCCACATCAATTCAAGCGTGAGCTTGTTGTAATAGTTGAAAATAAGACATCTGACGTCGGAAAACAATTATTGCGTTTCCTTTAAACGCAGTTGTATGAAACTCATAATTCAACAAAAACTTTCAGCCCCTGAATCGTGACATCCCGTCCATATTTGGCCTCCTCCTTTTCCACTCGGGTAATAATGTACTCCAATACTACAATAATTCCATCGAGTCCCATCAAAACGTGAGATATGAATTGTTTTGAGCGGCTGCACTTTAGGCGTTGTGCATCATATAATGATATAGAAATTACATATAAACTATCCTGAATTATATAAAAATTGTATATAATTTTGAATAATGGAGCCTGGCGTCTTCACCATGTGAAAGTTTGCACCATTAAAAGTACTCACGGAGTACAAAAGTGCCCATCTCTGATCAAGGTACGGTGCAGGAATTGCCAGACATAAAACGGAGATCTATCCAGGCTCATCCGGGAATCATGCTGGGATGAGTTCAAAAACTTTTGTCCAACTGACGATGAATATTCCATCCGGTCTCATCTGGATTCCATGCGGGCAAATTCGTTTACAGTTGTATCCGGGTACCATCCGGGAACTGCTCGGCATAAAACAGCACAATATCCGAATCCATCCGGGAATAATGTGGGAATCAATACACGAAATTAGTTTATAACAAATAAGTAAATTTATTTAAGAATTACAATCGATGTGCTGTCAGATTTTAAGCAACCAGGATCCGAATTGGACCGGATAAAGAATCGCCGCAAAATCTGTAAACACGCCTAATTAAACCCGAATACAATCCCGGGTGCATCCGGGTTTTATTTGGATTCTTACACAGTTATTTTCACCAGGAAAGCATACTCGTTCATACCGCCAACAAATTGAAATAAAACTAATTGCAAAAAAATCTACATAATTTTGCATTATTCGTTTCACAAACCATAAGACAAAATATAACATTTTCTAACATTTTGTAACATCAGAATTTCTGTATTGATTTGTCAAAATACAATCAATTTTATCCAGATACTTTATGACAAAATATGACATTTTCTGACAATCCTTACATCTTTTAAAGAATTGGTACCAAAGAAAGACAAAAAATCGTCGAAAGGAGATTTATATATCTATATTATTAATTTTCCATTGTTTTGTGTACAAACTATCGACTACTCAATGCGCTCAAATGAATATTCCAAACAGTTATAAATATTCATAATTAAATAAAAAATTGAATTCAAATGTTTCTTTATATAATACAAAGTGCTTGGAAAATCATCATATTGTGATTGAAAATACTAGAGTAACGAAAGAATTGTATACTAGTCTGTCAATTATTTTGAAAAATCAAATTTTCACAGTAAGTATCGTGGACACTCCAGAGTACTTCGTTAAACGACGGTTACTCTAGTGTTTAGAATTTTTACGTGACATTTTTCATAATTTCAGCCTTCTCATTAAAAACTCTACATCACTGAATATCCTTCAATTTGAATATCATCATGAATTACTGCAAATCATCACGAATTATTTAAAAAAAAACTGTTTCTCTTCTTTTTTTATAATTATGAAAGTGGAATTACCATCAACTTTCAATGGTATCAATCAATTGCGAATAATTATTTCTTTCATGAGAGAGCAAAAATTAATTCAAGAAATAAAATTCAAATATTAGGTATATACAGGTATGTACAGAGTAATTCATAACAATGTAATAATAACTGCAGTACTTGCAATAATTCTTCAACTAATTCTAAAACCAGCTATTGTCGCATAATTTTGTGAATTTGAATATTCCTAACAAATAATTTTTCCAATAAGATACGAGCACTTGATTTTGAAACTTCTCTTTCAAACTTTTGTACCTGTCTTTTCCTAATCATCGTGCTCTAACGGTAACGCTCTTATCCTCTCAAGTAAAAAAATCAATTAACTTCAGAATTTTCTTATTCACACAATCCTTTAGCTTCTCGAAATCTAAGAATCGTGTGAAAATTAATTGAAGAATATACTCAAATGTTCCGCATAGTCAATGATTGACAAAAATAACACCGGTAATTTGAATTCACATTTAAATTTTTTGATATAAACTATCAAACTAAATTGGTGGAAGAAATTTAATTTGAAGTTGACAAGATTATATATCACATAAAACATTCACCATCCGCACAATCATGCTCATGGAATAAGAAATATAACCATAAAAGAGGTATACATTAAAAAAAAAGAATGTAACTGAATATTCGAAATAAATAAAATTTTTCAATGTTATTGATGTTTTTAGTATGCCTGCATATCGAGTAGGTCCGCTCACTCTCACGAGATCAAAAGATTCAATAATCCTCATGAAATTATAAATGCGATTACATCTATATGATTCACAACTGACGCATCATAGATTTACTTTCCATAACATGAATATAGTTTTTATAGCTTTGCAAGATGAATTCTCTTACATATTTACATTTATGACAATAAATACCATGGACTCGGAGAAAATATTCGTCTTAACTCTAAAATGATGGAGTCTTAGCTGGAGAGTGGTAACTTGTAAATGTTACTATATTCATGTACAATAATATACAAAAGTTTTATGAGAAACATTCTTTTAATCTACATCTAACCTCGCTGCTCCTAAAGTACCTGTATGTAATTTCGAATTTTTTGCTTTGTGATAAGATGTGAGGAGATCGTCCATTGTTATAGGACGTATAGCATCGTGGTATTCCTCTTCATCGGCATTTAAAGTCAAATTACTTGCATTTGGAACATTTCTAAAAAAAACAAAGCCAAAAGGTGAAAATTGTACAAGTTCGAATATACGTAACTTCAAGATAATAATATAAAATTTATTTACTGTGAGTGGTTACGTAGATAATCTCTCACACGATACACGGACGCGTTTCTACAGAGTTCTTGCAAATCAGAACCGGAAAAGCCGTCAGTCATTTTCGCTAGTTTGTCGACATTTACATCTTCCGCGATTGGCTCGTTCTCCAGAATTAATTGTAAAACTTTCTTACGTTGTTGCTCATTCTAAAATAATAGAATATATATATATATATATATAGTTGATTCGACTATTAGTGTTTCAAAAATCATATATCAGAAATATATAATTACAGGCAAACCGATATGAAAAGTGGCTGGCATGCGTCTTAAAATCGCTCGATCCAAATCTTGGGGTCTATTGGTCGCTCCCATGACTATCACGGTACACGAGGGATCCGTTATCAAACCGTCCCACAAAGACATGAATTGTGCTTTCATCATAGCAGTTGCCTCATGATCATGGGAATTACGTGACCGTAAAAAGGAGTCTGTTAAATAACAAAATCGTCAATTGCGATACATTGAATCTTCAAATAAGCAATATATACCTATTTCATCTATAAAGATGATACACGGTTGAAGTTTGACTGCCAACGAGAAAACAGCGGCAGTTAACTTTTGGCTTTCTCCGTACCATTTGTCGGTTAGAATACTAACATCGAGATTTATAAATCTGGTTTGAGTCTCTTTAGCAGTCGCTTTAGCTATCATAGTTTTTCCACAGCCTGGTGGTCCATGTAATAATACTCCCTAAATAAAAAATGTTTTCAATTAGAGGAGTAATCAAATTGGTCATCTATCCCTTCTGATTTATACATGTACTTACTTTTGGGGCTTGCGTTAATTGAGAATCTTCAAAAAGTTCTTTCCTTTGAATAGGAAGAATGACAGTTTCTTTAAGCTCTTGAATAACTTGTTCGAGCCCAGCTATATTCTCCCATGATACTTTAATATCTCGGGGATCTACCAGATGCGTTGCGATCATCATTTCGTAATCTGTCAACTGGTCTGTATCTATCGACCACGAAACATTATCTACTTTGGCTATCTTACGCAACTGTTCTTGAGCCTGGGGAACAAAAATTATAAATTATATATTGAAATAAAATCATCATTGATTTTAAAACTTTGTCTAGAAACCCAACAAATTGACATAGTCAGTATATTTATGTGTATAATGAATAATATCGATATAAATTTGCTAAACAAAATCGCATTTCAAAAAAAAAGATAATTATAAATTTTATAAATCCCAAGTTATCAAAAGACTCGAGTAATGAAAATGATGAAGTTGCGCTATAATTGAAACACTGTCTCAAAACTACGAATTGTAAAATGATAGCAAAGTGTTGAGAGATAAATTAATATACAGGAAACCTAAGGAGCGGAGATGAATTTAAAAAATCTTGAGAAGCTTCAACACGGAGCTTATGACATTTTTAATAAAAGTTTATGATTGAAATGTTCTGAGAACATGCTTGTTATATGCATAACCTTCAAGATCCGAGATTGAAAATTCTTTGACACCAGATGAATGATCGTTGAAGTAGAATCAATGAATAAACAAAATTGATATTTGTTCATTAATGATATGTTTAAAAAAAACTACCTTTTTCTTGGCTTTCTTTTTCGCTTTGTTATTTGGATCAAGTTGATTCATCATCCATTTCATACTGAAAAATCCAATAGCAGTCACAAAAGATAATCTAGCGACTAATAGTAACAGATCGTAACGTGAAAGTCCTGGTCCATCAGCAACATTCATTGTGTAGTTGACACAAAATGTGATAAAGATTTAAGCAACGAGTCCTTTATGATTCCAATGGTCTAACTTATCTAACCTAAAACGATTTCTTCTTCAAAAAATTAAATCAACGATTATTAAAAAAGCACAATGCCACATCAGATGGCGCTGTGATTCAACAGGACGTAAGTTTTACGGATTTCTACGTAAACATGAACGTAAAACGTAAATGTAAACGTAAAATAAGATGCCGCGTACTTTTACGTTTATGTCTACGTTTTCTTCGGTTTTGTGCTTAGGCCATTACATGTATTTCTCGTTCTGTATCACCAGACAAGATTTGAATTGATTCGAATACACATAACTTTCATATTCGGTACGTTTGATTTGCTACAATCAACAATTCAGCCTATTTCCTTCGACGAGTAATAAGTTGAAAGAATTAACCACCCCTTTATAATTTGTGCTTTATAACTGTCATCGGCAATTATAGCAATATTTGGCAGTGAACGTAAGTTGGAATTTTATTGTTTTATTTCTGTATCTTCTGAAATTTCAGTATATATATATATCTTTGAAGTTTTGATCGTTTACTAAATACAAATTTGTATTCTAACACAAAAATATTGGATTGACGGTATATCTTTATCTGCGCTGTCAAAAATGAAACGAATTTTACAAATTCTGATTGTATTATTACAGAGGAAATAGTGGAATTACATTTCCGAGGGTGTAAAAGTGTACTATGTTGGTGAAACTTGGACAAAATTTGTACATGTCATTTCCAAATTGTATTTATTCTATGCTCAGTGTAGAAATTTTACATGGAGTTGTAAAAATTTCACGCTCGGCATAGGTAATAAAGTTACTCATGCCGAGCGTGATGGAATCACAATTTTTTTGTAAAAGTCCCACGCTGAGAAACGTAGTAACATTCCACAAGTTTTTTTTGCGGCGTGTTATAAATGTAGATATCCGTAGGCTCTCGTTATAAGCGTGGCTATAAGATTGAGTAGTAAAAGAGAACAAGGATACAGATTACATGCTTTTATTTATTCAAATATAATTGATTTCCAAACACATATAAATTTAATATTTCATGAGTTTCAATAACAAAAACTGGATCACGTAATTTCATATTTCATAGAGTATTCACGAAGGACGATCTACACTTCAAAAAACTAAACGAATGCCCAAATATGGAGGAGAATCCTATTATCGAATTATCCACAAAGAACGATCAGAATTCCGAGGAAGTAAATAAATGCCCAAATATGGAGGAGAAGCGTAAAATCTTTATCGAATCGCTTGCTCGAGAATGTGAATTAAACGAAGGATCGGAAGCATGGATCGAAGAGACTTTACATCCATCGGATATACATATGATGGTAGATGGGATAGGACATTTATCTTTTCCCCTTGAACAGTATCAGGTACAAGAATTACTGGCAATGTCGAAAGAAGTAGCATACGATTCTTTAACCCCGACGGTGTTCAGTGAGAATATTTGCCACGCTCAAACCAATTCCTCTCAAAAATTACATGTTACTATTAACGAGAACGTCCTGGATAACGTATTACCTAAAATACACAGATTGTTAGGATTGAACGAAACTAGTTTTCTATCGACTCATATTCACAGTTTGACGATGAACAGTCCAGAGCAATCTTACGCTATATATCAATCTTCAGAGCAGGTAGAAGATATCATCGCGATTATGGTGATTGTGTTGCCTTCGACTCACATCGGGGGAAATCTAACGATCGAATTTAATGGCGAGAGTCATACTTTCACCACGGAAAACATATCTTTTAGTTTAGCCAGATGTATACTCTTTCACGTGGGCTGTAGACAAAAATTGGAAAAGTTGAAAGAAGGAAATCGAATTCTATTGACTTTTGACGTAATTTTACACTCGAGACAACAACCGAACGGTGTTAAAAGTATGAAAGAAAATCTAAAGGGTGCCCTTGAGAATTTCTTTCAAGATGAAAATTTCAAACGAAATAATTCGTTGATCTATTTACTGAACAATCACTACGATGAAAATAATTTAAAATGGAATTCATTGCAAGGAATCGATTACGTGAATCTTTCAACTATTTGCCGATTGGCTGAAGAATTGGATTTGATACCTCATCTCGCTGTAGTGGACATTCGCAAACGTTGGGATGCGAAATTCGATTATCCCGAACCGAAGCTCTTGAGATCCATATACGAATCCAAAAATATAAAATACTGGCTCGATGGACATAACAACGTTATGAATTTTTCTTCATGCTACGTCGAAGACTGCGATATTTATTGGTCTAAACCTAACGATCAGTTTGAACCTGCATTTAAAACTTTCGATACCGAATGTTCCGTTATGACGCATCTCTATAAACGAGGAGCCCTCATCTTATGGCATGACCTGAGGGACGTTCCCATTAAATTCGAACTGAATTACGATGACGCGATAGAAGAATTGATCAAGTTGATTAGCGCCCCGGAAAATCAAGATCTTGTCATTGAAATGATCAAAAAAGCAGAAGATCATCTGTTCAATTGTGGCGACACTCAGTTGAAGATTGAGAACAGAGAAGAATCATTTTTCAATGTATTCATGGACGTGGCTCATTACGTGAAAGATGCGGACATAGCGTTAGCAGTTTTAAAAGAATTCTATGTTTCCATAGATGAATTTGCAGAATATTTAATTCCATTTCAAATACAATACGGCGTGGACTTCTGCGTGAATCTGATCAAACTGTGGGCTTCCCAAAACAAAATTGGCATATGGCCCAATGATTATCATCATTTCGAAGACTTTATCCAGATGTTTCTATCGTTGGGAGGTCATTCGAAAGTGATACAGATGTTATTAGACGTGCTTTGGAATAAATATATGGAATCTGAAGAATCTAAAGACTCTTTGCCAAAAAAATCGAAAGAGCTTGAAAATTATTGGTATCAGAAAATCCATCAGCTTCGCAAATTGCTCGAATTTTGTGGTACCATCAGATACGCTGTACCGGTAAAGTCCATCGTTCAACACTTGACGAGCGATTCAACGTATTATCCTAGCTTGAAAGTGGCTGAGATGTTGATGAAGATCAAAAGCACTTTACAAGTCAAAGATGAATATTCGAGTCACTTGAACGAGTTGAGAATTTACATAATCGAACAATTGGAAAAAGAAATTTCGACCTGTGATCCCAATGGGAGTTGGTGTGTGCGAACTAAAGTAGCCTGCTCGTGCGGTCATTGTAAACCTGCCTTTGAATTTTTACGTTCGAAAGTTGATAAGAGAAAAACTTTCACATTTTTTAGCTCGTCGCAATCTTCTCACACGATTACGATTATGAATAATTTGATGCTCCCCGTTGATTTGTGTATTAGAAAACTTGGATCTATGGACAAACTCATCTTGACTAAAAAGAAATCCGTACAAAGTCTGAGTCTGAAGAAATTGCATGCTTTAGAAAATATTCTTCAAGAAATGAAAAAAATTCAAATTTAATTTTTTCAACATTTGTCATTGTTTTTTGTATTTTTTTTTCTTAGAGTTTATTTCAAAAATGCATGGTTACGTTTTAAGACCTTGCGAGTTATTTTTAACTCCATAAAATTGCAGTATAATGATAAACGTTTTATTTGTACGAAAAAGAAATATAAATTCAATTTCCAATATTACGATTCGTACGTTTTTACCTCTGATTTTACAATACGATTTTATCAAAAAGTTGGATAGCAGTTTCAGAGTTCGTCGAATTGTATATCAAGGGGATGCCCCGATATGTCTTTTCTATGTATGTGGTACAATATCTTCTTACAATATTTAGATAAAACAAAAAGAAATGTACAAGTTATACGTGGACTTTAAACAGCCCTATCCGACTCTCTGACTAAACTATAGCAAACGAGGTATTTTTACTGTCGCTAAAAATATTAAACCAGTAGATAGCGCTGGCTGTACTGGTGGGCTGTTCCTCCTAATTTGATTGGATGATCGAGCGATAGGTATATTTTATGCAGCCCACCAGAACACTTAGCGCTGCGCTGCAGATTAGTTCAAATGGCGACAGTTAGAAACCTTAGAAGTGGGGGAGTCGGATAGGGCTGACCTAAAGTTGGGAATGGAACAGTTGAAATTTAGAAGACATCTTGAAACAGCAACGACTTCTATGCGAAGCTCGTACATTATGGCGCTGATTTCCAAAGTTTAACAAAGGTTTGATGAGAAATTACAACTAAGACTTAGAAAGTTGCTTCACAGGTTTGACAAAATTCGTATAAAGCGTCTAAGACTAAACATGATGTATCATTCAACAAGATATCCACATTCAAAGGTAGCAACTGCCCTAATTTAACTAGTTTTTCTATCAGCAATGTTCTTTGATTGTCATATACTGAGCATTGGAACACTTTGTGATTTATGGTATCTTCCATAGCACCGCAAGAACAGTTGGGGAATTCAATGAAGTTTTTACGCCACAGGGAGTGATTCAAATTATAGTGGTTTGCGCGTAGTCTATTGAAGAGGACGATTTGTTCTTAAGTTTATAAAACCAGACAACTTTCTCATTCAGATAAATATTTTGGAAACAGTATAAACCTTTGTTGGCATTACTTCCCGAGTGAAGACTATCAGTTTGCTCTTTGCTCGTTTTTTCATTCAGTTCCCTATATAGATCCGTTGTTGGTATTTTATAAGTTTTTTCACTCGCTCTATCGCAGATAGCTTTGGCTAGGAGATCCGCCCATTCATTTCCAGAGATTCCCTTGTGGGCTGGGATCCAGAACATTAGTAGAGAACCTTTCCTACATCTCAACTTATGCATTATTTCAACTAGTTTTTCTCTTATAGACTCTAGGTAGAAATTGCTTTGCTTGCCTACATAGTTCTGCATTAGGTTTTTGATAGAGAATGTGGAATCGGAAAAAATCACTAAGTGTTTATGAGTACTAGACAGAATATGATCCATTGCTAATAGTAAAGCTATATTTTCCACTGTATAAGTTGAGCATATCTTATCCACTGGAAAGCAGTGCTCATAATTTTCTACAGGCGACACAAAAGCCGCTCCCGCGCTTTATAATCAGTTGTAAATAGCACTTACAAAAATGATCAGAAATGAAAAATCCAAAAAAATTTATGAAATATATTATATTTGTTGGAGGTTGTACCAATAAAAGCAATGAAAAGTCTAAAATTAAAAAATGACAGACATGCAAACTTTTGATAGAGTTTTTTCACCTTTTTTCGCCCTTTAGAGTGCTATGAAAAGGAAAAAAAGGCAAATGTCATCTCGATTTAGTAGGTTCATCCTCCAATAAATTCAATCAGTTTCAAAATAAAAAAAAAAAAAACGAGCGACCCGTTCAGTAGTCTTTGAGATATCGTGGAGCCAAACTTGAAAAATAGTTTTTCGAGAAAAACGCCTCAAAAAGGTTTAGGGATACGAATCCTTTGATTTGAGAAATGTTTTTTCATGTACTTTAAGACCCATTCAACGAGTTGCAAATAACTGAGTTCTCAATTTACTTCCTTCTTAAGAACCTTATTTCGGAATTTGCTTGATGAGAACCTCCCCTTAAGGGGACACCAGCGTTGGTTAACACCTCTCTTTCCAACGTTTATGTAATCGAGTCTTTTTCTAACCAATGAGCTTTGGTTGCATCTGAAGGAAATGCTTCTATTCTGCATAATCTAATGTTCTGTGAGTGGTAGCGCTAATCAACAGTTGAGTGGAATTGGCTAATTCTGATGGATTCTGGATCCTTCTGGCAACAACACTAGCAGAATATATTCCTCAAAATGCCCGAAATCAATTGTATCAAAGAATTATTGTTATTGCATGGCAATGGGACCTATTTTCATTTTAAACAATCGTCATTTAAATCTTTGAACACCTAGAAAATTATCTTTTTCAAATTGATCTCCATAATATCTCAAAAATTACTTGATT
Source organism: Gonatopus flavifemur (assembly GCA_018340375.1). Lineage (NCBI taxonomy): Eukaryota > Metazoa > Arthropoda > Insecta > Hymenoptera > Dryinidae > Gonatopus > Gonatopus flavifemur. Next base: position 24,036,881 of record JAFFJZ010000003.1, read on the forward strand.
AATTCATTTTTTGTTTTATTAGTAAATTAGATTTATTGAAGCCGGTACTTGAATACAAGTTTTGAACACAATTTACAAATGATTTTTGAAACTCTTCAAGAATTCTAGGATCAAAAAGTACGGAGTAAATTCGTTCAAATGGGGGTTCTAAAGATCTTTCGGGTCATAAAGAATCTTTAGAAATTTAGTTTGTATAAATTTACCTAATAGTTTTCAAACAAACTGACCAATAAAATTCTCTGAGAAGTCTTGGAGAATACTCAAGAGAATTCGCAAATGTCTGACGAACGACATTGTTTTTGAAACTATTCAGAAATTCCAGAGTTCCAAAAGAGTACAGGAAGAGTTTATTTTTCAGAGTTCATAGAGTGATACTACCGTGCTATCCGAGACAATAACAAAGTATACATTATAGATAGTTGTACATGATTTATACAATTAATTTGAATCCAGGATATTTTTTAACGATAAAATATGGATTCTTATACCATTCCAAATAATTTTCACAATTCAAATTTATTATTATTATTAATATTCAAAGGGTAGTATACTATTCACATATACAGTCAAGTTTTCGTTTTGATACAGAAATTTATATATACATACGTCTTCCTACGCTTTATAGCACTGAGAAAGTTTCTTGGATATATGTATTAAACATATTCATGACAACCTTTTTTTTATTTATATTGTACATATAAGATATGCAACGCTTACATAACATCATTATGTACAATAATATAGAAATATTTTATTAATTTAGAAAAAAATACTATCTCTTGCCTGATAGTAATAAAAATACTAATAAATTCCGCAGGTAAGAATTTGACTTGATTGATCAGCATCAGAGTTTTCGTGGCCTACCTCTTTTTCTTATGGTAGGTCCTCCTTTTGTATCTTGTTGCCTAGTAGTAGTCGTCGGCGAACGTTGTTGCTGTTTCAACGAATTATTCATAGGTTTTATAGTGGATCGACTGTGGGCTTTCAAATGGCGAATGAACAGAGCTCTGGATTTGATGAGCTGTTTACACAATTGACACCTCCGAGCTTGATCTAAAAATAAATCTAAAAATGACGTTTGCAAATACATCCCTGACATATATGTTTAGACGAAAGTATTCTATACCATGAAAAAGAGAAATAATAATTATAAAAACTCACCACCAGATTTCTTTGTGGCATGTTGGAGAGAATGCGCATCGAACAATGCCCTGCTGGGAAACCATTTTCCACACTCACTGCAATGCAATTCTTTTGTTTTTAGCGCATAATTAACGTTCGCAGTTCGTTTCTTTTTCTTTCTGGTAATTATCGCGGGGTTTTCCACAGATTTGTCATCGTCGTTGACTTGCGATCTGGCGGATCTCCTACTTCTCATTTCTTTTTCATTTTTCACTACCCTCTTTTCATTTTCCTCTTTCTCTTTGTCCTCCTCATTTTCTTCATCCTCATCCTCTTCATCGTCCATCGATAACTTACTGAATCTACGTTTTTTCTTTTGAGGATGCGCGGTGCGCACGTGTCTGGCTAAAACTACGACGACATCGAATTTTTCACTACATATTTTACACGAATATTGTTTTTTAGAAGTAGCTTCGACGTCCTGATTTACACTTTCTAATTTTTTATCACTTTTTTCATTCGATTTATTCGAATTGGAAGATTCTGAACACATTCTCAAATGAGTATCCAAAGCTCTCTTGAGTCGGAAATTCCTACGACAATGCTCGCATTGCAACAAATTACGTGACGATTTCGAATCGGATTCTTTTGATTCGTCGTCGGAATCTCCTACCTCTATCACTTCATTTTCCTTGTCGCTCGAACATTTATCTTTACCATCGTCCAAAGTTATTTCAACGATGTCTTTCTTCTTCATTTGCTCTCCCTCGTCTAAATCAATTTCAATGATCTCTATCTCTTTGTGCCTCGTTTTTTTCGGCTTTTTCGATACCGCTTTTTTATGGGAAGGTATCTTTGCTTTTCTTCTTCGTTTTTTGTTGATACTCGTGTCTTCTTCGCTCAACTCAGCTGCGGGTTGTATGATGATTTCGGTATCGTCGCGATTCACGGAAATCAATTGCTGTTTTCTTGGTCTCTTAGCTTTCGATTCTGTGGATCGACACGTGGGTTCTGACACTTGATTATTCACGCAACCATTCGTCAAATCCGATGAATGAGAATGAGTTGTCGCGCTACTCGCGGGAGGTGGAGAATCCATTAATGCATCTAATAATTCCTGTCTATCACTTTCGGAATTCACTTTGGTACTCTCAATATCATGATGTAAATTATTATTCAATATATGATAGTCCGTTTTCGGAGGAGAGTCTTCCGTGATTGGGTTTTGGTCACTATTATCTAAAGTATTTGGTTCTGAATGCACCAGTATCACTCTGTTTTTATTTTGTTCCTTCGTAGGCTTGTTATTGACTGACTCGGGGGATAGTAGGGGTGGTGGTTTAGGTGTGGGGGTGGGAGATCTTAAATTTCGTAATGTGGCTTGAATTTCGTCGAACGTTAATTCAGAGTCCGATTGATCACCTTCGAATAAAATGTACTGTACGGTTGATTGTTCTATAATCTCATGCTCGCTTTCGTTATCTTCTTGCATACATTCGGATGAATCTGAAATAAAAATCCAAATTTTGCTAAAATCTTGCTGCTAATGATACTCCTTTGATCGAAATATAATAGAACAGATACTTACCATTCTCAATAGGATTGTCCATCATATAATACGCGATGTCTGGTTCTTTATCGGGTGGAGTGTACATCATTTCAGAAGTTGATTTTGATTCAGCTTCCCTCAATAAATGTCTACTCAAAGTATTATTCTTGGATTTCCCTTTACGAGTATATTCCTTCTTCACAGGTCTTATCTGATTAACGTTGAATAATTGATGCGTAGATTGATCTTCTTTGGAAATAAATATAGGCGACTGAGTTGTGACCAACTGTTTTTTTATTTGCGTTGGTTTTCTCACTGTTCTTACAGCACCTTCTCCAATTAACCTTTCTACATCCGATCTGTCAACATTGAACAATTATTTCAATCGTCTTTCAAATACAACACCATTTTCATTTATATTCTCAATTCAAACATACTTCATGAGAAATTGAAAATTTGTTGGAGGTTCACCAGATTCGTTGTATACCGCTACAGCAAAAATTTCATCAGAATCTTCAACCGCGTATAAGGCCAACTGCTGACCAGCTGCAGTTATAAATGTCGCTATAGTTTCTTCTTCGTCCTCATCAATGTCTCCTTTAACATCTTCGTTACAGGCTCCTTGATTTCCATTCATTTCAAAGTCAGGTAACTAAACAGACAAAATTAATACACTTTTTACTTTGAATGAAGTTCCAATTTTTTATGAGACTTGGACTATTGGAATTCATTTTTTCTTATTTGGAAGAACAGGAAAATTATTAATTATTCTATTTCAAGTTCCCAAATTGTTCAACAATTTCATGAAAAAAAAATTACTGTTTCTTGCTTCTTGATATTTATAAAAGCAGGAAAGGTGTTATAAAAAATGCTTTAATTAATCTTTTTACTTGGAATTGGTTAATTTTCATTCAATTACAGTTTTCAATATTCATCTGTACAAATAGATTGAAATGATAAGGGTACTGGCATAAGAATTGGTTCAAGTGCAAAGAATATATAATATTTATTTCATTGTTTTAAACCGTGTCAAATGAATTCATTTCAATTTTTCAAATATTATTATCGTGTTAGTTCAAGTTTAAAAAGAATTATATTTTACTATATTATATATAGTATGAAAACTTACAATACATTCATCAGTTTCTTGAATCCGTTTAGAAATGGTATTCATTGCTACAGATGGCATGGGTTCCATATAATCGGTTATTAAGTCTGTACAATCATCTTCGTACTTTACTAAACACGAAGGATTGTTATCTACTTTATTATTAATATTTTTACACATATCTTGATTCACACTTGTATTCTCATCCACCACTACTTCTTCACCAACAATCTATAATTTTCAATTAGAATTATGCACATTTTATTTTAGACATCAAATGATTTATAAATCAATATGATAACATTTTCCATTTGCTGCCCTAAATGTATATCGGGGTATTCTCAAAATTGTAAGTAAAGCGAAAGATAGGGATATTTCAGTGTATAATGAGAGGAACCCCAGTGCAGTCCAACGGAAAACTATCAATTGACATGAATCGAGGTTAGAGGTATTGAAATCGATAGGCTCAACAATTTAACTTTCCTTTTTGGCTATGTTAAGAGAATGATGTAATTTGAAATTGTTATTGAAATGGATTAACAAACAATAAATACTTTGGTATTCTTGTAACTAAATTCTTACAAAATCTTTGCATCGATAAACAATATGTATTTCATTTGCACACAAATTGTACAATCTTACAAATGAAATATAGTAAATAATTACCATTGTTTCTTCCGTTTGTTGACATCTCGAGGGGAATAAAAATTCTTCTGAATTATCCACACACTCCATGGAATATGACTTTTGCATAATTACGTTAGACATAACTAATTTATTCCGAACATCACTGAATTTCCGTTCCTGTATAAGGGACATGATTTCACGTTTCGTTTGAACGTTTATCGTTTGTTCATTTTGTTTAATGAATTATTAATTAATAATAATTCCACCGATCATTGACATTTCTTCAAAGCCACAATGTTTCGTTCTCAGCCTTCAGGATACACCATAACAATTGTAAATTATTTGATGTAATTCTAACGATCTTGTCATTGGGTTTATTTTCAGTTATTGGACGGAATAACATAAAAATTATGACCAACTAATGACCTAAATAATCGAATTATGTATCAAGAGAAAAGAATTATAAATAGAGGTATAGCACTGTATCTATCTTTTATATTCTTAAAATAATTCGTAATTCAATAAAGATTATGATCAATTCGTAAGATGATGAGGATAAATATAGAAATTTTATGGCAACATATATCACATGAGTCCCACAATATAACACAAATAATACTCAAAAGCACTAATTACGTACGTACATGCATTCATTTGTTTTTCAATAACCATTGTGGCGTTTTCTATGGACAGGCCGATTGCATTTATTTGGATTCCTTCTCATAAAACGAGAGAGAGAGAATTTGTATCGAGGATGCAGCTTGAAACGAGCATTCGTAAAATGAACGAACGAACGAACCAACCATTAATTTTCTAACCTCAAAACACAACAACAACACACGTGAGAATCAGCCCGTCAGTCATATGGCATTCGTGCCATCCGTGGAGAGATAATTTTGAATTGAAGTAGTAATAAAACTTCAATACCGCAGATTGGTTGATCGTCAGCATGCGGTTTTGAATTATTCCTCTTGTACTTTTATACGTATAAAGTAGACTGATACGTCGATGCATTTTTCTTTCAATTACACATAGATCATCACCATATGGTAGGTTATTTATATTTAAACTCGAGAACAATTGATTTAAAGAAAAAACTAATACAACGGACTATTGATTCATTCATACGTTGAATTTTCGTTCAGATACATGTGCTTTACTTTTTTTTATTTCTAAAATTACTGTTTTCAATTTGCAGCAACATTAGAATTTTTCAACACAAAATTTGCAGCCGTGAAAAATAATATTGAAAAATTGCAATTTTTAATACTGTTTATATATTTTTCACATATAAAGTTGAAAAGATCGATCAAAAATGACTGAAAGATCACAAAAACAAACTCATTTACTTAATTCGCCTACCGACGATTCTATGAAACAAGATTCAAGCAAAGTGCAGATGAAAAAACAACTTGGTCTGCTGGAAGGTGTTGCTATTATTTTAGGAATTATATTTGGTTCAGGTACGATTGCTGAACTGTACAGCGAAGAAATAAATTATGCAAAAGAGTGGTCTTACAAAATTTTCTATGTTTTAGGTATTTTTATTTCACCGAAAGGTGTCATTCAAGAAGTTAACAGCGTCGGAGCATCTTTAATTATTTGGATATTGTGTGGGTTCCTCTCTATGGTTGGAGCATTATGTTATGCGGAATTGGGAACGAGTATACCTCACAGCGGAGGAGATTATGCATATATTCATGAAGCATTTGGCCCTCTGCCTGCTTTCCTATACCTTTGGGCAGCTAATTTAATTTTTGTGTCAGTATAAACTTTAGAAATTTGACAAATATCTTGTTATATTCATTCTTGGTAACAAATACTTGGAAATTATCAATGCCAAGAGTCAAAAAATAATATTCATAGGCACTAAGAATGTGAAAGATATTTATACTCGTAAATATCAAATATGGGACTTGAGGATGCAATAAAAATTATATCATCTTGGTTCGATAAAATTAAATCCTGCGATAATAACTACAGCAAATATTGTCAACACTCTACAACACGTTTGAGATGCATTTTAAAATATTAATGAAATAAAACCTTACTTGTATGTTGATGTTGTTTATGAAGATAATGCACAGAAAGAATTAAATTCATCTTCATGTTATGTGGTTCCTCAGATATTTTTTAATATTTTTACAAAATTAAAAAAGTTGATGAAATATTTTGAATTTTCAGACCAACGACGAATGCGATAATGGGTTTAACGTTCGCTCAATACGTCATACAACCATTTTTTCCAAATTGTACCATACCGGAGAATGGAACTCGACTGATAGCAGCGGTAACTATATGTAAGTGCATTGAAAATTCAACATTTACATACGACATTAACGTGTTCCGACCTCTTACAGGTTTTTTAACATTTATCAATTGTTATGACGTTAAGGAAACATCAAAAATGCAAAACATATTTATGTTTGCCAAAGTGGGAGCATTGGTAACTATCATTATAGCAGGCATAACTTGGTTGATGATAGGTGAGCGATATTGATGGCTTATCATACATTTTTTCAATCAATCTCGACATTTGAAATAAATAATTTCAACTACAGGACACGTGGAAAACTTCGAGAATGCCTTTGAGGATACAAACACGAGTCCAGGAAAAATTGCGATAGCTTTTTATGCTGGTATATTTTCATACTCTGGTTGGAATTATTTAAATTTCATGACAGAAGAATTAAGAGATCCTTATAAGTAAGTGTATTGAGTTTGATATGTTCGTGATAACATTGTACAATGTAATTTGATAATCTGACAAATTATTGTATTTTCACAGAAATCTACCACGTGCTATTTACATATCTTTACCTCTGGTAACATTGATTTATGTCTTGGCAAATATCGCGTATCTATCCGTTCTAACGCCAACGGCCATGATAGCGTCTCATGCAATTGCTGTGGTATGATTAATATTTTGAATATTTATTTCTATATACATTGATCTTGATTCCAAAAGTTGAAATTTTGAATGAAGTTGAATACAAGGAATCAACAAGATCATTCAAGAACGTGAATGCGAAAATTGAGGATCTCCAGTTATTGAGAGTTAATCAAAATCAATTTGAATTTTTATTGGAATGTTTTGAAATTTGTTCTTCTACTAACAGGCGAAATCGAGATTCGAATAGCCACATGATAGGAATCATCTAAGTATTGCGTAACGTAGTTTAAAGTTTCGTTTCTCCCTCTTTCTCATCAGTTTTAGAGCAACCGGAGTGGCATGTGAATAGTAAATTGTCTTATGTAATACTTGAATCATCCTGTACTGATTTGCACTTCATTTACATCACATCTTAAACGCAAACACATGTGCGGTGCTATTCATGTTTTGAAATTCAGCTTTCAAACTGTAATTATTACAATTCCTCGGCAAATCTTCTTATAGCAAACTCGTTACAAATTTTTTTACAACGAAATATGATTTTTTCTTGTTAGACTTTTGGGGATCAACTTCTCGGTTTTATGGCATGGACGATACCAGTCATGGTAGCAGTATCCGCTTTAGGAGGATTGAGCGTTCATATCATGACATCGTCCAGGATGTGTTTCGTTGGGGCAAGAAACGGCCATTTTCCCTCCATGTTGAGTCACATTAATATGACAAGATTCACTCCCACACCTGCTCTAGTATTTTTGGTAATTATTTCAAATGAATCAATTTCAAGTTTGTTCGTTGAATAATTTACATATAATTCATAATTTGATTTTCAGTGCATTCTGTCGTTGATAATGCTCTGCGTGAGTGATGTATTTGTACTGATTACCTACTGCAGCATCGTCGAATCGTTCTTCATAATGTTATCGGTGGCTGGGATCTTATGGTTACGTTATAAGAGGCCAGAAATGGTCCGACCCATCAAGGTATTCTCATTTTATTACAATTCACCAATGTTCCTATTCATTCATAGTATTGAAAAGAGATTTTCTTGGGAATCAGATCTTGATATTTTTTGTTCGTTCGTCCAATCTTTTGTTATGGTAGAGAAGATGGATATTTGTGATCACGATTACAGTAGAATTGCTTCTGAATTGAGAACTCCAAATTTAAATTCTTCATAAACAAGGAAGAATGTATTGTTTGTTTTTAGAATTTTTAGTGATGCTCTAGATTGTATAGATTTACTCTCACTTTTTCTTCGAAGAATCTCATTGAATCGATTCAAACCCATTGAGAATTAATGTTTAATGGGTTTGAATCGGTTTTCTGCATCGAAATCAACGAGATTCTTTAAGCAGGGTGCTTAAATAAGATCCAAATCTTCGACTTTATAGCTGAATACATAACAAGAAGTAAAATAGATATACGAATAAAAGTTTTCTAGCTGTTTAGTCGAAAAACAACAAATTTTTGTCTGTATCATCAAAGAAACTTTGATTTTTACAGGTACCGTTGTGGATCCCCATCGTATTTGTTCTCATTTGTGTGTTCTTGGTATTAGTGCCTTGTTACGAAAGACCGTACGAAGTTGGCGTTGGTACTGTAATAACTTTATCTGGAATTCCTGCTTATTTCTTAGGCGTTACATGGAAAAACAAGCCAACGTGGTTTCAAAAAATTAATGGTAAAACAATTAAATAACACAAGTAATTCCTCCCCGTGGATGATTGCGGGTCTTCCAGGGGGATATTCATGATACCTGTCCTTGATATCCTTTTTATCCATCCCTGGTAGTATCTGCTTCCTTTACGTGGTGGGGAGGATAAGTATCTCAGAGTTGGATCTTTTTTTTTGAGTGGAATGAACTACTCAAAGGAAAGAATACAAACTGAGAGAAACGAAATCATCCTAATGCCAGAAACATCGGCAAAAACGGAAGGAAAGCAAGGGGAAACTACCTTCCTTGACATGTTTCAATACTTCCCGAGAAAATGAAACCTTTTCCAAACCTGGAATGTTATACTCGTGAAACAACAAAAGAAACAGTTATTATGCTCAAAAAATATAAGCTTGGAAGTAAGGAAGAAATTCTTGAAAAGTTACGTTTGGAGCACAGCATTATATGGTTGCGAAACTTGGACAATGGGGAAAACTGATCAACGAAGACTTGAAGCTTTTGAAATGTGGTGTTATAGAAGGATGCTCAGAATAAAATGGATAGACAAAGTCAAAAATGAAGAAGTACTCGAGCAGATAAATGAAAAAAGAAATCTTTTGAAACACATCGTGAAAAGGAGAAGCAATCTTATAGGACACACATTACGGCATGAGAGTTTATTGAAAACAATATTGGAAGGGAAAATGAATGGTAAAACTGGTAAAGGTAGACCTAGATCAAGTTATATGAAGCAAATCGTACAAGACAAGGGATGTAGTAGATATGTAGAAATTAAACGTTTGGCGGATAATAGACAGGGGTGGAGGGTTTCATCAAACCAGTCGTAAAACTGATTACTTCATGATGAATTCAATTAATTCATATAAAATAATCAGAGGGCTCTGATCCCCTTCAAAATTCGCTTCGCTCGCATCTTAAACGGATATATGAGAAGGCACTCATCGATTTTTCACTCAATTGAGAAAATTTTCTAAATGTAATATTCAGAAAGCCTGAAACTAGTAAACATGTTTCTAAATCACGACAAAATTCGGACAACTGTCCTAGTGAAAATGAAGCGTAGAAGCGCGACGAAAGCGTAAGCTAAGAGTCATTTAAACGTAACGTAGAGTCATCTAGGCGTCATTTAAGAATGAATTGGATTGGAAGCATTTGCACGCTTCATTTGTTTCAACAACTACTCCCTCCACTTTTTGATTCTCCCTAGTGTACAGTTGTCATAACGTCAACCAGGTTTTGAGGAGTGTTCGGATGCAAAAAAGCTTACACGAGAAAATCGAAATTCTTAATTCTTTCCTTGAACATTTGATCCCAGAATCAGTATTGCATGAAATGAAAAACTGATGAAAATTCTTTTTCTTTAACTTTTGTGTTTTTATTTCAGTTAAAGCGACTCATACCGTACAAAAGTTGTTCTTATCTGCAAAAGAGGAACGTGATGATTAAGGTAATTCTAAAGAAATCTAATTCAGACGTGTTTTTTTTTAATTAAAAAAACGAAAACGGTTTGAAAGGGGTATTCAAGATTCCAATTGTACCTGCTGTACATTTACATTTTGTATTATATAAATCAATCCAAAGAGCGCAGGTATCGGCTTTGCGTATCCCTTTGAAACAACTAAATTATTCATTTCAGTTTCGTAAAACTGATATAGTTGATCTTCTTCTACTCACAATAATAATTGGTGTCATATATATATCATATTTATATATATGAAATTGGCACTCGAGAATTTGGTTATTTCGTCAAAAAATACTTGATGCTTGCTTTATTTGTTCTCATTATTGGAAATATACGATCGTTACATGACATGTTCCTTTTTTTGTTCTACGTACTATAACTAAGCGTAACGCTCGTGAATTTCAACAATTCATCGTAAAATTGATTGAATGTAACATAAGAGAGAGAACGAGAAAGAGAGAGAGAGATCGAATGAACGATTGAAAACCAGAATGACAATACTATATATAACTTAATTTTGGAATATAAAGCAAGGATTCAGTACAAAATCTTCTAGATCGATTGTTTTATCGATAATTGTTTATCGATCATCCGATTACGAATGTGAATTCTTTATTTGCTCAAGGTACTTTCATAGTGTGAACTTTGTTACGTAATGGCATGATTTTTTTCCATGCTCGATTTGAATGTGATAATTTTTTGTTTTGTTTTGATAATCATTTTTACTCGTCGCATCACAATTTATATAGAATAAAAAATTCATGTTCGAATCATGTGAGTGTACTCGCCGCGGCAATAATTCGATTCACTTGGATGATATCTGAATATTATTTTGCTGAAGTTTGAAGCGTTTATTGAAACGAATCGGTAATCAAATAACGGAATACTCGACAAAGAATTACAAAAAATTAATTCGAGAAGATAAATAACTTTGATTCATCAGATTTTGTGAGTTTGAATTTTCGTTTCGTTTTCATAAACGATTCGAATTTCAAGAACATTAAATATTCGAATCAAATAAGAAATCCATGGTTTCGTTGAATGAGGTAACTATCATTTTCAGGGTTGGCCCGAAAAAACCCGACCCGGTTTTACCCACTGGGTTTTTTCCAGATAAAACCCAATGAAAAACCCTCTGAAAAGAATTAGGGATGGATGGGTTGGAGAAGAATCAAATTTAATTTCATGAATACAATTGGAATTTTTTGTTCGATGTTTAATATAATAAGTGTTCCTACATGATTAATATTTTCATCTCACCATTCATTTTGATGATGTTTGTATATAATTGGACCAATTTGGTAGCTTCTTCCACGTGTCCAAATGTTGAGAAAACTCGTTCTAATCCTGCTGAATTAGGTGGAATACTTGATAATTGGTGACAAAATTCACAAAATCCGATTGGGAGTTCATCTGTAGAATTCGTCCTCGCTTCCATCAATTTCCACCATTTATTAGGAGTATTTTCATATAACTCCTTAATTTCTGCACGGAACATTGAAGCAGGATATGAATTTTCATCGTGGATTTTGAATGCTATCATTGCACCCAAAAATTCCGGTTTATGTTCCATCATCCAATCTTTAGCCATTTTCTCTTGTTCCTGATTAGGTTGTACGTTCCTTACAAAGGGATTAATCAAACATGCAATGTAAAAAAACGATTCTAAGGCTTCATCTCTTCGTTTTCGTATAGCTGTTGTATATTCTACTAAATTCACCTTAGACAGCAATTCAGACCATACTTCAACAGTTGTCGATAGATTAGCTGATTCAGATTGCAATTTATCCAAAGCTTTAGCAACTTTTTTCAATTGTTCGAGGTGCTTTATAGCTTCTGTATATATGCCAACGTTGTTTAATATTCGAGTTATTTTAGGTTCTGCATTTTTGTATTCCATTTGAATTTCAAAGTATAGGTGGACATTTTTAATGAACGTTTCGAGACAATCATTTTGAGAGTTCCATCTTGTCTCATTTGGCAACTGCGGCATCAAGCCCCCTTTTTGCTTGAGCAATGCCTATGAAAATAGAATGGAGTGTAATTCCAAATCTTCTCAAACAAAGATTTGTTGCAATTAATTTGAAACTTTCGACCAGTTGAAAGAAATAGATCATATTTCATGAACGCATGTATAACACTTTTGGATAAATTTGTTTTCATTTCCATCAAAATTGCCATCAATTCAATAATATGAGTAGTGTATCAGATTTTGTAACGCGATTGACTTATAATAATGTAACTTGTCATTTCCATAACATATAATGATTGATTCCAACAATAGATCCTATTCTCTAAATCAGTAAAAAATACTGATTCGTCAGTGCTCGATCTTCCATCAGTGCAAGCCCCTGGTACGATCAATGCATATACACTGACGAAATCAGTGAAATTTCATTGATAGAGTTCTAATGAATCAGTACTGTTCAAAAATTTAGATTCATAGAGTAGAATTCATATTCTCCAATTTTACATACAAATTTCATTAGATTTGATTCTATATGTGTTCATGAAATGTTATAAATTTTTTTTTTCGGAATTCATAGGAAGAGTTTCAACAATCTACGTGAACGAATGTTTTGGAACATACACGTCCTAATATTTAATGTTGCTGGAATTTGAATCGTTCATTGAAACGAATTGATAATCGAATAACGAAATACTCATATCCAACCTCAGTTCAAGACCCAAAATCTCGCAGCACATTCTTTAAACAATGTTTTGACTCTCGACAAGTCAATTTGAGGTGATAAATAACGATAGTTCATCATATCAAGTTAAAAATAACCATAAAAAATGGAAAAAATCTAAAAAAAATCCAAGTGGGTCGGGTTTTTTCCAACCCTGATAATTTTTCTTTTTGGATAGTATTTTGTGAATTGCTGTATCGCGTACGCTCGTTTATATGTACTACTGAGGGCAAAAAGTAAGGCGAATTTGTTTTTAAAATGAAAAATCTTCATTTATTCTTCTACACCAATTTCATCCCCTTCAAAGTAATCCCCTCTCGATAAAACACACTTATGCCAACGTTTTTTCCAATCATCGAAACATGCTCAATAGTCCCTTTCCGGTATAGCCATCAGCGCCTTCTTCGATTCAGCTTTTATCTCCTCAATCGACTCGAAACGCTTTCCCCGGAGTGGTCTCTTGAGTTTTGGGAATAGCCAGAAGTCACACGGAGCCAAATCAGGCGAATACGGTGGTTGCGGAACGATATGCGTCGAATTTTTGGCGAAATGGTCACGAAGAACGAGTGCAGTATGAGACGGTGCATTATCGTGATGCAAAAACCAAGAGTTGTTGGCCCATAATCCTGGTTTTCACAGATTCTTCTGATTTTCCAATCATATCAGTAAAGTCTCTAACAGTCAACCGAGGATTTTTGAGCACTAATTCCTTCACTTCATCGACGTGTTGGTCATCTGTTGACGTCGATGGTCGTCCAGAGCGCTCCAAGTCATCAACACGTTCTCGACCCTCTTTGAAGTCTGTGCACTTATAAACATTTTTCTGCGACATGGTAGAATCACCAAAGGCCTTCCGCAACATCCTTGAAGTTTCCGCAGCCGAAATTTCATTCCGCAAACAAAATTTGATTGCATTCCTCTGCTCAATTAAATCAGACATTGTAAAAATCGAAAAATGCACTCTTGGTCGTTTGGTAAACACAAGCGTAAATGTATTACTGATAATGACATTGACATGAAATTTGGTACAGATGTCATTAACAGTCCTGCCAACTCAAGAAAAAAAGAGTTAGCCTGAAATGTCAAGCCCGTGAAGTTTAAATTAAAAATTCACCTTACTTTTTGCCCACAGTAGTAATCTAATGTCGCGTGGATAAAGTGCTTGGATCTTACAGTGGGTAAAAAAAAATGATCGAAGTGTCTGACAATGAATTAACATTCTTTTACTCACTGTAAATATTTTTCTTGCGTATACAAAAATCTATTGTACATATCTAATAGATATATTTATATCCTAATCACATTTTCTTGTTCTTGTTTTATGAATCTCTACTCGTAGTAGAATAGAAAAAATGAATATCACATGAAATACGAATATGAATATCTTGTATTTAGTGTTTTGTAGTGCATTTATTTAAGAAATTTTTCACATAAAGTGCAAAAGGAGGTATAATTTTGGGATTTACAATGTTGTTTGGCATTTGATTTGTCAAAAACTTTAAAAGCATATGAGTTTTTTCGTATGCATATAAATGTGATTCGATTGATACCACGCTGAATAAAAGGTCTAAATTTTTGAAATATGCATTGTAAATTTTGAAGAAAGGAACGAAATTGAATCTCTAAATGCCTTCTTTATTCCGATAAAAATCAAAAAGATCGAAACATCTGAGCGCTATATTTTTAAAACCTCATACGCTTTAGGAGCAAAAAAGGATTAGGGAATAATGAAAAACATATGTAAAAATCTATTGGACGTGTAAAAGATATTTTCTAAATATAATCTATAATTAGTGTGTGCATGATTAGAACGTAAGAATAAAGATGAAAACTGTCATTATTGATAGAAAGTTTGTGAGATTGAGAAAAAGTTTGTTACTTTTACAATTAATTTTCATGAATTTGTTCTCGTTTATGTAGAATGAAGAAAATGATCGTTGGTTTCTTAATTCAATTATTGGTCTTTGTTCATTGATGGATTTACAATCGTTGGTGAAACAAACAACCTTCGTGTCAGGCTACATGGATTTGATGTGGATACGTGTGATTTTTGTTGGTCTTTTTTCTCAGATCATTACCCAGAATAATTATAATTTGAATTTTTGTATCCCGTAAAAGGGCCTCCGGGAAAAGGTAGCCCTAGGCCGCTTTTTGCCAAGAGCCGGCACTGCTTCGACGTCGCGGTATTCAATTTTCAGTAAAAAATAAAAAATTTTGTTCTTATCTTGGAGTAAAAAATCTTTCTCAATAGAGAAAATCATATTTTTGACGAATGACCAATGATCGAAACAAAACTATCAATGATCTACTTTGTTCACAACAAGTTTACAATGTACTGCCAAAATTAAATCTTTATATAAATATGTGTGATACTTTTCCTAAGAGATTTTGACAAATGTATGGAAGAATTGTACTCTGAAATACCCAAAAATAACACGAAACTTAGGAAATCGACTTGCAGAAGCCTTTAAGGACTCACATACCGAAAAAATTGAATGATTGATTTACCATTTTTTAGTCAAATCTTCTATAAGAAAAAAAATTCTTTTACGGATATAAATGAAGTATGATTGAAAATCACAGCGTCTCTTTGTCGACGAAAATGTAGTGATAATACTCTAATGGAGAGAATTTTTTTTCAATAATAAAAAAAAATTACAATATTCCAAACTTGGACCAAAAAATAAAAAAATTATAAAGAAAATAATTATGAAGATTGAAATAAAACCACTGTCTCCATTATGTATCTTCGTGTTTTTTTCTTTATAAAATTTCAAAGGTATGTGAGTCTTTAAGCTGAAACTTCCGTATACAAGCTGCATTTAAAGTGAAAATATTCAAAACATGAATTGTATTTAAAAATTCATGACAAATTGTTACAATTCCCATTGTTCACATTTTCAGTAGAATTATATACGCGAAAAATATCCACTCAGTTTTCAAAGTAAAAATAGAAAAAGCTGTCATTTTGAAATATAAATTATAGTATTGTTTTCTAACAATTGATATAGATGATTCGTAAAGCATAGACCACTTGTGTTTGTACAAATCCACCGATGATTAAACATGACGGTACAATGAAAATTGAGAAAGAAATTTGTGATATCGGTCTAAGATGATATATTATATCCGTTAACTTGTCTGTCGTACGTAAAGTTTTGCATTGAGTTGTGATTGTTTAATACAATGATGATTTATTACGTACGATAAAACACTTGAATATAAGCAAAATTGTCATCAGAAAATGTTATCGGAACATAATCAAATGATTTGATATTTGAAAAAGTGCGAGAAGTATGATATTTGAAGAAATCTAATTTTACCCACCACGAATCGAATTTGATTATGTACTAATGATAATTTTCTTCTCAGTTTTATTATTTCAATAAATCAATGATATACTTATTCCTTGTGTATCTTGTTATATGTTCAAATATTTATTTTGTAAATAGAGATAGGAACTGCTTAAACCATAAATTCAGATAATGCGATTTAGGTTTAATATTGCTATTATTTTTTTCATATCTGCGTACGTTACACGTGATTCCATCATTCGGCCCTCAGGGTTTCGTTCGAAACCTCTCAGGCCCTTGTCAGGCAAAAATCCCCGTGATCCCGGGTGAAATTTTGAAGGATAACGTGGATCCTGGATAGAAATTTGAGTTCACATGCGAAATCCGCCATCCTGTTTATCCGGGAACTTTCAAATGAGTCGTTGCAAAGTTTTGAATGAATCCATCACTCTCTGCAAAGGTTAAGCTAAATCCTAAATCCCCCTCCTTCCAAATTTTTTCAAATATCAATGCATGAAATGAAAAATAACGAGCAATTCCCTTTGATATCCCAGAAAAATGTACGTGCTAATTAAAATCAAGTCTACACCGTTGGACCGTTCACAATTATCTAACGAACTTCCAACTTTCTTTGAATTACTCTAAAACTCTCAAAATAATATCCCAAAAGATGAAGAAATTCAAAGAGATCTAGGTTCAGAGAGATTCTTTTTTACCAGGGATGTCAGAAAGATCCAGGGAAAATCAATGTAATTCACAGACAAGTGAATTGGGAAATATTGTATGTTGATCTCTGGAAAGGACTTCAGTGAGGTGGAGAGAAAATCCAGGAAAATTTTGGAAACTTAGTTTGAATGATTCAGATGAAATTACAGGAATTCAGAGAGATTCAGATAAATTTAGGGAAAGCTTTGGAATCTGAATAAACGAAACTCTGAAGGATTCAGATAGATTTAGAAAGATTTTGGGGAACCTCGAGGAATTTTCAAAAACTGATAACCCAAGCAACACGTTCGTCACAGCAGCGTATTCCCTGGTAGAAATAAAACGTGCCATAATGTATGAAGAGCGTGCAAACAATGCAAATCTGTCCCATTTCCCACTGGTTGCACGCTGTTCCTACATTGTGGCACGTTTTATTTTTACCAGAGTCCACCGTGATGTTACCCCTGGTCAAACGAAACTATTACAAACGGTACAATGTTCTGACCAAATCCCATCAAATTTTATTTCATCAGATTCTGCTGTATCGCTGTGACCAAGTGTGTTGCTTGGGAAGTCTCCATATAACTTTCTCTAATTTACTTACTTTAAATTACTCTGAATCTTTCAGAAAAATATCCCGAAACATGGAAAGACTCAGGGAGATTCTTTCTACCAGGGTGGTTATTAATTTGACATTAAATTGATATAATCCTCTTGGCTGGGAAGCTTTATAAAAAGTAAAAACATGGATGAATAGAATTAAAGTAAGTATATTGATGTAACTGTAAATTACACCATCGCTTCGATATTATGGAAGCAATGAGTGATTTATGAGAATTTTGATTTCATTTAATATGAGAAGAATTGTAGTCATGAATAAAAAAGCATTTCAGAGCAAGTCTGATATTCTATTAATATTTTCGTCTTGGATAAAATCATCAATGTACTCGTACTTTTTATCACCAATTATCCTGTGAACAAAGATTAAATTCAAATGACAAAAAACGTAAAAAAGATATATCAGAATTTGAGATTTTCTCATTCATTTATTTGAACTGGAATCAACACACAATTATCATCTAAAATATTATTTTCTTATTTCTATAAACTGAACTGCCAGCTATAATCTAGTTATAATCCTGGAAAAGATCATAATTGGAATCTTTTTGGGTTCTGGAAACGTAAGATAATACTAGGAACTAGTATGTAATCACTGTGAGCTATTTTTTCTTGACTTGGGAATCAAAATAGCATGATACAGGATTGAATGATAACCACAACATAAATTTCCCAAAAAGATAGATCAGTTTATGATTACATTCCCATCATATTCTATTGTTGAATTTTTTAATTTATGTACTTGTACGAATAAGATTGCTGCTCGTAATGCATAGAGTGCAAGAAATGTACATACGATATTGTGTGACATTTATAACAAAGAATTAAAATGTTTTCCATTGGTTGTGCATTACGTACTTGAACATTCGCCGTACGTTACAACACATCCTTTGTGTCTTTATTTATAAGGTTATTGTCTTAAAATTGATGAAAAAATCATATTGCTAGAGAGAAAATATGTTGGCGGTATTTGTGGCATCAAATATATTATTTTATCATTTTTATCATTTCAATACGTTTTTATTCATTCAATTGTAATTTCTATCACTTCACTCTTCTTTTATTGCAAAAATAATACTTTATATTAATACGTTTGAATCAAAACAATTAATCCCATTGGTATATAACAGATCTCTCAAACATTACAACAATATTGTTATCAAGGCAAAATACGATTTTGTATAAGTTTTAATTTTTCAGAATAAATGTAATGGAATGTTATACAAATCTCTATTTTCAAAACATAACAAAAAACCAAATACGTGAATACAATTTATAACGTGTGTAATGTTCAAGATAACGAATATGATATTATTTCCTTCTCAATTAGACTTTTTCAACTATTTCAATGTGAGTTTTGTACACGCTAATGTATGTCTTCTGGATTAAACATTCCCTGGAAAGAAAAATTTCAATATATCAGAATTTTACAAGTGCAATTTTATGTGAAATTGAAAATCGAGAATGAATATATATTTACTTTGGCGCGTCTTAAGATCGAATCTTTGCTGGCGTCGTAAGGATGATCTTTACTTGGTATTTCCAATACTGCAGGTATCGGTTGAGTGTGACTGTCGATCACATGACGAATCATCTCTGCAACCTGAAATATTTTTTCCATTTATTTCTAATTCATTCAAATTCATCTATATTTCTGATCATTTGTGATTCAAATCTCTGAAAAGCTCACATTCTGGTTGATGAGAATAATATCGATATCATCCCTTCTAATAAATCGTTTGAAGGTATCTTCTATTTCGCTAACTGAAGTATCTGTAAATAAATGAAATAGAATTAATTCTTTTTCTTCTCAATTGTGGTCTATGGGTTTATGATATTGCAACGACGAGTAAAAAATGAAATGTATACTTCTACGACTCGGATACAAGAAACACTAAATCACTTTATAAATCAATTAATTTTAAAATTAATATGTTTTAAACATACGGATGCTTACTTTTGTCAACAACCATGAAATTGGGTTGCCTATGTTTATTCATTTCACCAACTCCTCCAAGAAGGAACCCGACACAAGTGTCCTAAAATAGGGGTTATTTTGTTAAACTCTTTTGTCTTTGAAAATTGAATTTAGTGCAACCACTTATGTAAAGTTGATGAAATATTAATAAAAATGAATGAATCGTTGGGTTAATTACTTCATCTCCGATGACTGCGAGGAGTTTGCCTTTCCCTGCTGAATGTAAAGCCATTGTGAGTAGAAAATACTGTGATTTCTGCAGACCTTCAGAATTTATTTTTCTAATTCGGAGTAAATTTTAACGATAGATCAGCTGATCAGACGTCACAAGATATAGTCACACCTAGTTGACGTTCTAAAACGTATCCTCGATATCGGTTAACTTTTTCCATTGTCGGAAGTTGAAAAGAGAGAACTAATGTTCTCTTACATGAGTTTAGGAACGCAACTCTTTGGTGTATTGTATGTTCAAAAATTATTCGAATCCAGAAAAGTTACCCTAATGTTTTGAAAATTATCCTAGATTTTATTGTTGTACATATTGGTACATATACAACATACATACGCATGTGTTTATCATGTTTCAAAATAATGTTATTTTTACTGTTTATGTATCAATATATATCAGTTTAAAGGTAAATGATTGAAAAAAATGGAGATATTCATGAAAATGAGAATTTGGAAAAGGTGCACCAAAATGACAATCCTTAATAAATTTATATTGAATTCAAGTGATAACAACAATACCAGAAGAAATATTCACAATCTTTTATTGAAAAAGCATGGAACAAAAATTTATCGAGGATATCGTTATATCAGTGATGAAACTGTTGGAAAATCTGCAAATTCCTTCAACGTTGATATACAAAATAGATTGATAATTCTAAAAAATCTGTCTAAAAATTGGAGATTGGAATATAAATATATAGACAAAATTGTAAAGTTTTGCGAAACACATGATTCAGAATTGGATAAAAATGATATTTTGATGTTGCTGCAATGTTGCGGTAACAAACTCTTGGACGTGGATTGCAGTGTGAGACAAAACTTGCTCGATCGAGTATGGAAGTTGGTAACAACGAAGAATTATAATTTGACTTTGGAGCATTATTATACATTTCTGGAAGTGTCTACGGAGAATTCAAAACTGATAGATTCGGATGAGTTTTTGAAGCATCTGCTAGTTATACCAAATCAAAAAACATACAATCTTCTTTTGGCGAATGCTGCAAATGCTGGGGATTACAAAGCAGTCGATAATATACTATCCAAGATTCAAGAAAAAAAATTTCCCATAAACGAAGAGGCCTACAATGCTTTAGTTTTATCACATACTACGAATAATAACATGACAGCTGCGGTGGAAATGATAAACATCATGAAAAGTGCCAATGTTATGCCTTCTTCGGAAACCTACTGTATCTTGGCATGTGGATATGCCAGAACAGGTGACATGCAAAAAATCATAGAGATCTTCCAAACCAGTAAACAGAATGTACAGAATTTTATGAAAGTGATGAAAATTTTTATTTCTGCTTCTTCCGAAAATTTATCCAATTCTATAGTAGAAATAATAAAAACATTACCAGAATTGAAAGAAGAGGATCTATATGCTATTACAAATATCATCAATCAACTTGTGTGTCAGAATAAAACTACTGACGCGTATGATATAGTGAAATATCTATACAATGTTCAATCTGGTTTATATATCGATACTTTAAAGTCCTTTTTACAGTCGATAGTCAAATCTGATGTACCCATTGAGGATATATTGAGAATTTCAAACGATTTGACGGAGTCAGGAAAATGTCCTTCGGCGATGACAGATATTGCTCATAATGCTTTACTTTTGAGCAAAGAAGAAATCGCGTTGAGAATATTTGAAGCTATGAAAAATCAAAACGTGCCGATACGAGCCCATTATTATTGGCCATTGTTTTTGACGATTGGATCTAAGGATGGAGAACAGAAAATATTTTTCTTTATAGAATATATGAAGAAGACGAAAACTCAATTAGATCATGAGACTATAGTTTGTTATATACTTCCATATATAAATACCATGGATGTTTTAGGAGTTTATAAAAAGTTGATCGAATACAGCATACCTGCTTCTAACGCACACACAGCTTTATTAGCATTTTTATTGAATAACGGAAGATCCAAAGATGCGATATTTGTATCACAAAAAGTGAAGGCAAGAATCAATTTTGAAGAGATGATAAATCCTCTTTTGAAGATATACCAATTAAATCAAGATATCAAAACCTGCATATATTTTTTGAAGATGTCTATCAATACGACAAACGATTATGTGGGTTTATTTATATTGAAACTTTATCTAAACAAGGAATTTCATTCAAGTAATTTGATCGAAATATTGAATGAATTTGAAATTCATAAGTTGCCGATATCCGAATATGCTGTAAATATTATTAGAAAAGAACTGCAAGAATCGGGCATAACCGAGAACGAGGTAACATTACAATTGCTGAATAACATCAACATCGATCCCTTCCTCATAGTACCCTCGTTCTCTTATATGATATCAAAATCTGATACAAACACAAGAGAATTGTGGAAAAACTTTATAGAATTGAAATCTAAGAACATGAACACCAGAGGTGTTTTGAGAAAGTTACTTCAAGCGTATTGCGCGGAAGGGAATCTACAGAAAGTTGAAGAAGTGACGAATGAATTCAATTCAAAGAATTTCGAATGGACCGCTGGGATGAAGACAAGTCTACTCAGTTTTTATACCCAACAGGGGCTATTGGACGAAGCTCTGACTCTGTTGAAAGATATCTCGAAGACTTACAAAGATTTCAAAATCGACAGTTTTAAAATCATAGATTTAGCTATAAATCTAGTCAGAGCGGATAAAATAGATTTAGCTTTTGAAATATTGCAAAATCATTCTCCCAGGGAAACCAATTTGAGTAGAAAGTGTTGTTTGTTGTTGAATGCAGTAGCCGAGGGTCCAAACTTTCTACACACGAGAAAGATGTACGATCTTCTGATTCAAAAAAGATATTGCGATCAATATAACCACAAGCTCTACGGTCCGTTAATTAAACAATATTTATCGCAAAACGATATGATTTCCGCGGTAAAATTGTTCAAAGAATGTACAAAGGTGCTGAAAAAAACACCGATGAAACAAGAAATCATCAATAATCTAGTCAAATCGATGGATACTTCATCTTCTTTGTATAAAAAATTGCTCACAGAAGTTATGAGCTGTATAAATACTATTCATGGAAAAAATACCATTGTCGAAGAACTGATACTAGCTCTAGCTCAAACGAGTAAATTACAAGATCTTCGAGAAATTCTTCATGTACTATTCATTTAATTACTATTATTTTTCAATTTCAATTGATTGGTTATTCACATGCCGTTCGTTTGATTTTAGGAACAGGACGTTTCAACGAGAAATCTCATACACCAGATGCAATATTTTTCTGAAAACGATCAAATCGTTATACTCAAGAATATTTTGGATACCAGTGTTGATATTTCCAAGATAGATAAATCCATTATCTGCGAATACATGGCTCAACTTTTTAGTAAGAAAGATTTTTTTCACAAATTCGATGATAAGAAAATTCGTGGAATTAGAAATTTGATAAAAATTCATTGTATTTGAATACAGGTAGATTCGGAGATAGTCAAGGAGCGATCGAATTGGTGGCGAAAATGGACAAATATAATATAAAATCGACTCTCCAGTTTCAAGAATATGTAGATAATTTGTTTTTATTCAATAAAATCCAATCTCCTCGATTGGAGGAGGGGAATATTTCGAGGTACGATAAAGATACTGAAGTTACTAATAAAATTAAGGATTTTAATGCAAGAATTGATTAGTAAAATTGATTTAAATACATGATTGTTCTTTTACTGAATCCTCGCGGAATGTTATTTTAAAATATGTTAATTTCAATTGGTGGCGCTCTTCGACGAGTCTTTAGTCTTAAATCGTGACTTTAAGATTTGAAGTTTTCTTTGAGCATTTCATTATATTCTTTCGCCAACTTCAAAGCACGTTGTTTGATGGGTCCATAATTGACACGTTCTTTCTGCTCAGAGATAAAATCTTCAATTTTCTTGTTATCCAGTTTCAATTTATCCAAAGTTTTTTCAAGACTATTGATCTGATTGTACACTTCATTTTTTTCCAAACGTTCTTTGATCTCTTGGTACTCTTCTCGAGCGGATTTCAATTCTTTTTCGCATTCAGGCTTCTCAGCCAACAATTTCTCACGTTCCGCGGTGAGTTCTTCCGTTTTCATATTCGATTTAGTTTTGAGACCATCCAGATCTTCCAGTACGATCAATTTACTTTGCTTTTCATTCATTTTCTCGTTGATTTCGTTGGATTCGGAGACCAGTCTTTCCTCCAAAATCTCTAGTTTCTTCGATATTTGTAGAAACTTTGTATACTCTTTGCTCAATTCCTCGAAACTTTTCTCGTGACTCGTCTTTTCGTAATCATCGAATTCATGATCGTTCAAAATCGAAATCTCTTCGGTTGGAGTTAAATGAACATCGATATCGATTCCATTCGATATAACTCTCAAATGCTCCACAACGCTTTTCTCTAATTTATCCATTTTCTCTATTTCTTCCTTTTTATTGTTCTCAAAAGTCGACATGAATTGTTCCATTATCTCCTCCCGTTTTCTGAGTTCCTTATATTTCACCTGTTTTTCAGATTGATTGTCCTCTAAATCAGTTTCGAGCTGTTCAATCTCATGCTCGGCTTCGGCAATTCGTTTTTTCTTCTCCATCAATTGTGCTTCGGCAGCTCCAATATCCATATTGTCTTGTTTAACTTTTTGTAAGAGTCGTTCTCTCTCCACTTCGGGTGACAATCGATTTTTCTCCTCTTCCTGCAGTTTGTCCCTCTTCTCCTCAGCCTCCATGATTTTCACATGTAGTTTAGCGGCTTCTTGTTTCAATTGAGACAAAGCTATTTGTTCCTCCAAACGCATTTGTTCTTTAGATAAATTGTCCAATTCCTCTTGCAGTTTGTCCGTAACGGTTTGCAATTCCTTTTTTTGTTGCAACAAATTGTCATATTTTTCCTTCATATTCGGATCCATGCTCTCTATCAAACGCTCCGTACTTTTTCTCTCTTTTTCAACTTCCGATTCTAGTTTACGTAATTGTCTTTCCATCCCCTGTCTTTGTTCAAACATCTTTTCAATATCCGTCATGATTTTGTTATTGGATTCTACGAGTTCTCGAACTTCCTCCTCTATGGTATCTTTATCAACGTTAGATGTCATTCTATCCACGACGATGTTATAATCCGCTAATTCCCCTTGCAAAGCGGTCAATTCCGCTGCTAAATCCTTAGCTCTTCTATCGTAATGTAAGTAAGTAGCTTTTTCTTTATTTTGCAAATCGATATCTCGTTTGATAGTTGAAATCTCTTGTGTCAGTTCTCTGATTTTTAACTGCATAAGTCCTTCGTAGTACCTTTTATCCTGAATTTGCCTGAAAAGAGTGAATGATTTGATGTAAAGAAAGAATTGATTTTGTTGAAACAGATTCACCTTGTCATTGGGAGTCCGCGTGTAGTTCCAGGACGAATACTAGCCAGTCCTTGCTGCGTTATAGGTCTATCCAAACTACCTATACCCATATGTCCTGCCGTCGATAAACGCCCTATAATATAATAATAATCTAATCGATCATCGTTCAAAATGTGTAAATTAAATACGTAAAAGGGTTATTCACCTAATCCCAAAGTAGAACTCATCGTAGTCAATCGAGAGCTGGCAGTTGATACTCGATTGGGTACAACGGATGCGGATGGTGGTCTCATTAACACGTTTCTACTAGGTGTAGCTGATCTATAACTACCGGCAGCGGTAGTCAAATCTATCAAATTATCTTTCATCCCTCTTCGCGAAGTTGGTCTCTCGATTCTACTTTGTGGTCTGGTAACAACGCTCTTGGTTGATCTGTCAATTTCACTTTGAGCAGCGTCATCGTGTTGTTCTCTACGCCAACGAGTTACCGGTCTTTCCATTTTCCCAGTCATAGGTCGATCGGATTCCATATTTCGTACAATCACAATGATTATTTCCAACAATTCGAAAACATACAACCAGTTATTTGTGGTAATTTCAAATGTTTAGGGCATTGTTGCCTTGGAAACGACGTGAATCATGCGTATTACGGTATCTAAACTTCAATTTTATCGCCTTGTACAATTGTTCTGGGAATTACTCAGTCCAATTCATTCTTGGATAGCTGTTTTATGTTTACGAAAATACATCCATTCCGCGAAGTAACATTGCTAATCATGATTGGCAAGAAAATATATACATATGTATGTATACATATACGACATTCTTTGACAAATCGACCACTCCCCTTGCACATTCTAATTTTGAAGATAGAAATCTCAAAGATTGGTCAAAATTGTCGTTGAAGTGTCTATTTTTCAACGCCGTACGGTGTTTTTCGAGCATGGAGGCCGGTTAGTTAGCCGATATCGCGCAAGATCGGCGGAACGTTTTTCTTTGTCTTTCTCTTCGTCTATTCACATATGCGGGTTGATGAAGAATGGTCACTCCCCACTTCCTAACCTCTATTAATCCGCATATGTGAATAGACGAAGAGAAAGACAGAGAGAAACCCTGATATCGCGGTTGGAATGATAGCGGACGTGATAATAATGATGAAAACCGATTGTAAAAGTACGAAACTGATATGTTGGATAATTTTATGATCGAAATATTTTATTCGAGTATCCTGAATTAGATCCATGCGGTTAGGTTTTTGAAATTGCCGCTGGCAGCTGTAATATGACGCTTTTGATTTCTTAAAATCTGGAGAATGGGGTTGCTTAGTGTCTCTGATTACGGATCCAAACTCAACCCTCATGGTGAAAATGAATCGTTGACACGCGATAAAAGCGCGACGAAAGCGTAAGCTGAGAGTTATCTAAGCGTATCAAACGCTTTTCACGCTTCATTTGTTTCAATGCCCGCTTCCTTCACCCTTAGATTTTCACTGGGGAAATTTTCGAAATTATCAATGGCGAATCCAACATGGCGGTCGAAAAATTCCGAATCACTTGAATTGAGAAAGAAAATTGTCGCTTGTGTCGCTGATATCAAATCTGAACTCAGATTACTGGAATTACAAATAGTAAATCCAAAATGACGGGCGAAAAAATTGGAAATCTGTTGAATTTGAAGGAAAATCGCCATGCTGAAGTTTTTGCAGGTTGCTGATTATGAATCCGATTTCGAATTTCCGTAATTATTATAGATAGCAAATGTGATGAGGCGCGTCGGAAACATTGATAGTCACTTAAGTTAGGGTACAATCGTTATACCGAAGTTTTGGGACTGCTAATTAACTAAGCGAATCCAGAATAAATAGCGTATCGTAGTCATATGTCATATGGCATCCGAGGCAGACCCGGTGACTGAGCTCAGCCTTTGGTGAATAGTTGATTTTGGTAATTATGGGAGGAAGAAAAAAAACACTCACTCAACAACAATTGGACCAGGTGCAATCCGGGTTTTGGGGCTAGATAAAATCCGGATAGAACCGGAGAAAAAAATCCAGTATTAACACCTGGAAACAACCGAATACAGTGCCTATTCAAGTGTTATCCAAATTCTCATCTGGGTTTTATCCGGTTTCTTATCACGCGAAATGTCTGGTCAACATTTTGAATATACACGAAGAGAAATGTTACATTATAAATTACTACATTGCTAGCACGTACGGGACAGATTTGCTTTTTGATATTATTTACTGATATACTATCAGGTATAGTAATTTTTTAGAGAGTATCTGAGTAAATGTTGGTGAAGTTGAGAATTGTTTTTTTAAACGAATCAGTGCTCGAATAACAGACCATTCAGTTATTAGAGACTAAAAATCTTGCAGTACATTCTTTAAACGATGTTTTCAGCTCCAAGGAGTTGATTCAAAGTAACAAAAATAACGATGGTTCATTAGATTTTGTGAGTTTCACATTTCGGTTCGTTTCCATAAATGATAACACACGAAGAATTCTTTTCCAAAAACAAGAACAGCATTCTTCAAGAAATCTTTTCGAACTAACGAATTCATAAAGAACTCTGGAGGAGTTCAATGTTTGGGACATTAACGAGTTTTTTGAGAGTACTGAAACAATACTTTCAGCATTCTTGAAGAGCTCGTTAATTCTATTCTTGTATTTGGAAAAGAATTCTTCGTGTGTTATCTGGGATAGTAGTTTATAATGTAACTCTCCTTTCCGTGTGTATATCATCAAATCGTCCCTGCAAGTGGTTTATAATTCATTGATAATGCAATAATTTCCCGTTTGGAAAAAATTTTTTCGACGCTTAGTTTTGGAGATATGTTGGAGATGAGTTGGAAAACGGCGGATTTGTGGAAACAAAAATTAAACTATGAATGATAAAATAGTTTAATTTGTTTTTCAATTTAGCGAATGGTGTTAAGCCCAAGTATGTAGCACACAGGCCTTTGAATGATTTGGATTTGACGAAAAATCTAAAAATGCTTATATCTCCGAAACTAAGCGTCGAAAAAATTTTTGTCAAACGGGAAATTATTGCATTTTGGCTGCAGAATATATCTGTGAGAACCGGTCCGTGAATTCTGGGACACCCTATATATTCAGTATATTCAATTTACTTGATTAATGTTTCAGAAAAATCATCCTTCGCATAATTTTCATTTTTCTTTCACTCGTGTCCAGTAAAGTAATATAGAGATGGGCGATCTTGAGGCATCGATTGTTTCCTTAAAACATTTATGAAGTTTTTATTGATTCCTATTAAAATTTGATAGAAATTCTATAAAAGAGAATCGATTCTTTCAAGATCGGCCATCACTGAAGTAGGTCATTCGAGAGTATTTTAGTATAAATGTCGCGGGTGTAATTCAAAAACATTTCGCTAGAAAAATTTTGTAAAAAATTTGAATATTTTCTCAATGCCGTTTTGGTGGTTGAATTCCAAGAAATATTTTTTAAAACATTACGTTATTGCCTTGAACATAAAATTTTTGTAGCAAAATCGATCGAGCTGCACTGTTGGAAAAATTGACGGTGTTAGAAAAAGTTCCTGAATGGTGTTATTTTGACACCGCATGATGCCATTCCAACACCATTTCGAGACATTACACCACCAAATTTCGGGGTAGACTGCAATAGACGGTATCACGTTCAAATATCCCGGTCATTTGATCCCATAGTTAAATATCCCATAACTGGAAGATCCCCATACCATTATATCCCATTTTCAATTTTTGAATTGTTTTTGTTTTGTATTTTCAGGATTCGATCGTATTGTGATTTTGAATGGTTCTATTTCGAATGGTATTTCTATCCAAATATTGAGCTAGTAGAGTTGTAGGTGGACCAGATAATAATTTTTTTCTGTTTTTTTTTTAAGTGGAATGAACTTGACAGGAATAAAATTTTGTTGGGTGTACTGGAATTTTTGGTAGTTTCATATTCAAGTATACTATTTTCCACGTGTAATTATATTGTGAACTGTGTACAAGTTTGTATATTATTATCGGAATGTAGTATTTCATCGTTATGTAGTTGCTCTTTGGTCGTTGTCAACGGAGGATTAACTTTATTTTGCAAGAAAGGTATTCATAAATTTGATCGTAATTGATGAGACGGTAGGTTGGCATCGTGTTTCAGTCGCTGTTAGAGTTTCTTGTGTGTAATATCTATCAGTATGGTGTTGCAATTCATTCTTAGCCAAAAAGGAAAGCGTTTATTATGTACTTGGAGGGTGTTGCGCACAATGTTGTGTTGTGAAATGGTTTTCTTTTATTACTTTTGTAATTTTGCATTGCCATGAGAGATTATAAGTAACTGATAACTTTTTGCAACTGATTTTTTGTGTTTATTTGGTGATTTTTGTTCCTTTTTTTTTGACATTGTAAAATGCACGGAGAAAATATATTGACGAAAGATTATTCAAAGTTGAGTAAAACGGGGACATAGTGGCATTCCCGCGAAGTTTGAAATCCGGTTGACTTAATTTTACTCGACTACGGATGAAAATCCATTCTGATGTTTTTCAACAGTAAGCAACTTGTTGAGATAATGAAAACATTCGAATTTATTTCCATCTGTAGTCGAGTAAAATGAAGTCAACCGGATTTTAAACTTCACGGGAATACAACTATGTCCCCGTTTTACTCAACTTTGGGTAATCTTTCGCCAATACATTTTCTCCGTGCGGAGATGTTTAATGTGGGATTATTTTCTGTGGAGATATTTTTGTACGAGATATTTTGACCGGGTTATTTTTTCCGGGGGATTTAGTCCGGGATCAATTGTGATGCAGCCGCAATAGACATGCGGTGTTAATTCTAACACCGCGTTTTTTACAGGGTGCTTTTAGTAATACGGGATCTTGAGAGAATCGATTGTCTCTCAAAGAATGCTCATCGAATTTCGGTCCAAGTTATATAAAAATCAATAAAAACGCTATAAATTTTTTCATGGAAAAGAATCGACTCTGTTAAGATCGCCCATCTCTATCCAGTTCCGAGAAAAACGACTTTCAATCCCTCAGGAAAATTTACGCCATTTTTACCAGAACGCCTCCTCCAAAAAATTTGCGCAAAAATTGAGTATATTGTTCATCAGGAAGGAGTAAATTTTCCTAAGGGATATTTGTCTCTTCCCCTCCACAACTCCCGAATCTGTTCGTATTTGAAATTAATATTACACTGAGAAAACAGATATCCTGAAAATGACCATAATTTATGGATTTTCAGCGCTGGTCTGATCCGAGTCGGAATATTTACTTGCACGAATATCTAAAAGTACCATAATTTCTTGGACTTTTCAGAACAAGTATGGTACCTTCCTTATAAAAGTCCCAGATATTATGGTACTTTTAGAGGTTTGTTCAGGTAAATATTGAGACTCGGGTCAGACCAGCGCTAAAAATCCATAAATTATGGTACTTTTTAAGATACCTTTTTCTCCGTGTAACAGGACTTGATCAGATGCCTACTTGTATGGGGCAGATTTTCTTCTTTCATTCTATTCAACCCTTTGGTATTCTCATATATTTGATTTTTATTCTCATTTAAATGTATTGGGAATTCATGTTTGTGAGTGTCCCGGATAGCGATGAACGATATTTCACGATATCGATATTTTATAAAATTCAATATAAACACGACCAAAATTCTATACAAAAAAACTCTGCCAATTGGCACACGGCTTCCTCGTTCCTGATCAACCAATGATGATGAAACTTTCAAAAATACAAGTTTTTTTGATACAATCTTCTAGCACAGAAGTCTCAATATTACAATAATGCATTTTCGTTAAGAAAATACGTGAATTCGAAACAAATAATGGCGAATAAAAGTAGTTGGAATCACACGATAGCTCGATACCGGAACGCGAAAAAAGATACTTGTAATTCAATTTCATTACGGCAATAGATTAGAAGTGATTGTGATTCAAATTCGAACAAACTTATCGTTGTCCAGGTGACCACCAGAAAGGAGCTGTTTTTGGAGTCTTTATGAATTCCTAGTGAAGCTTTCAGTCAACCATCAGATTCACGGGGAGGAGATCACGGACAAAATTGGACCATATTTACCATTTCTCAGGGCATCATGCAAAAAGAGCCGTTCATATTTTTCTTCAGAGTTTATGAGCATTGAATGATATCTCCGCAAACTTGGGGCATTTTTTAGTGATCCAATAGATGAACTCCAATTCAAACTGATCTTGGGATCAAGTGGGAGAGAGTAAAACCATTGTTCGACAGGTTATCACGCGGAAGGTGCTGTTTATGATCTGTAATTGATCTGTTGGCAAATTGTTTGTAGCTTCCCCCATTTGAAAACTTCAGTAAGCTTGGATGAAAACTATTTCTACAGAGACAGCCCGAGAAAAACGCCGTTGTCTCAGCAGTCGCACTTCTACCCCAAAAATTTTCCTCGAGGTCGAGGAACAGTTTGGTCTAAGAGATTTTGAGTTTGGAGGCAAAAAAATTCTAGGTTCCCGGAAACGATCGCAAAGCTTCCCTCTGACGAGGAAGCAATATCGATATTTTTACATATAGCCCATCACTAGTCCCGGATCAAATCATGATTGTAGAAATTTCGAGAAGTTTGCAAAATATGTGAAAAATGGCGCAATGAAGATATCGGGAAAGATTTTTCATCAAATTTGTAATTGGAAGGTTCTCATAATTGTGAAATGAGAAATTCAATGCGGGGGAAGAAATTTGTCAGTATCAACAGGAATCAGGAGATGGGAATACTAAATTCAAAATAATAGATTCAATATGACGGACAGGGATTTTTCAAAGTTAATGTGCCGTATGCGAATTTTATATAATTTCGATAAAATTTTTTATAGATTTTATATATAATTTATACGTGAAATTATCTTTTGCGTAGAAATTTGATGTTCACGTGACATCACATCTAGAAATCGGCGATCTGAAGAAAATCGAATTTTATGGAAAAATTTACGAAGTTTGTATCGATTTTTTATATAATTTTGATCAAAATTCGATAAAAAAAAGAACACGATTTTTTGAAGATGACACATCGCTCATCACATCACATCGATGCAAGAACGATGACGACAGTGAATCATGAAATCTTCCCTGAAAGCTCTCATATTTTCCTGTTACAGAGATTCCGAAAAATTCCGATTTCCCTTCATTCGATAAAATATTCTCCGAGTGTGGACATATGACAGTAGTTGAAGGATACGGCAGAAGATGGCCCTGCGAGCAAGCAAGTTGTAACCTTGACGTAAACTTACTTGGACAGTTGCTAAGCAACTGGAGTACGCAGAACGTGGCGCGAGCGAGTGAACGACGATGCACGAAGTCGCGGTGGCGGCAGCCCCCCAAAGTTGAATTAATATACGAGTGTCCAAGAATATCCACGATGTGCCTTGGGATAACCGCCAAGCCAGCCTGCCGGCATTACGACGGCGACCTACGACGCGATTAGGTTGACCGTAAAACACAAGCTAAGAGAGAAAAAAGCAGAGATCGACCGTTACACGGGAGAACAGTTCGCTTGATCTCGCGCCTTAATTCATTCCATAAATCTGCATTACCGCGTGGTAAAAACGATCTACATTTACGTATACTTTTATATGGGTATACATACATGACACGGTACGTTGGAAAATACTGACGCCGATCACCGGTAAACCGGTTTCACCTCGACTACCGAGAGGTGGCTGCCCGAGAATGCTTTGAACTGTGACAAGTGTGTTTTGTGCTCGATAGTAGGAAAACGGTCAGTGTGCGTGCGTGAGTGCATCCCCTCTTGTTTTTTGTTCCTTCCTTTTTTGTTTTTTTAAGGATTACACTCGACAAAGAAGAAAAACCAGACCGGAGAATGGACGAGGAA
This sequence comes from Gonatopus flavifemur, assembly GCA_018340375.1. Classification (NCBI taxonomy): domain Eukaryota; kingdom Metazoa; phylum Arthropoda; class Insecta; order Hymenoptera; family Dryinidae; genus Gonatopus; species Gonatopus flavifemur. Next base: position 24,070,020 of record JAFFJZ010000003.1, read on the forward strand.
GAGATCGACGGCGTTAAGTCGCCGATAAAAAGACTTGGCTCCACGCGGAAGCTGCTTGTCTTTAACAGTAAGTTTCAATCACGCGCCATTCCACACACTTTGCCAGTTAGTATGTTGCACCGTTTCTTCCTTCATCCCTTTCTCTGTCACGAAAAGAGAAATCTCACGACCTCTGTAAAAGTTGATTTCAAAAGCACGTGATCTTTCTTAAGGGACCGTGATGTTTTTATACGTCTTGCACGTTATGCTCGCAACGTCAACTGACAACTTCATAATTCGCTTGATTTATTATTTACACACGCATCTGTATATTATATTACGGGAATCGATAAATTATTTTTAGATGCCTCGTTTGGCGCACTTTATCGTCGATAATAAACAAATAAAATTCACATTACGATACTTGAAAAAGTTCAAGTAAATCATTGTCCTGCTCTGGTGAAAGTTGCCAATATCGACTCAAAGATATACGGTATTTCACAGTGTCGTACATCCCAAGCAACAAAATAGTAACTATCCTCAAAGATTTGTGTAATGTTATTCGCACTTTTCCATACAAGAATGTGCATTGAACATCTTTTTACCTTCGTTGCAATGAATCGAACGATCGAGAGTAATCGAAACACAACAAATACGGCAATGACGTTTGTGAAAGGATTCGAAACACCTCGAGAAGCATTGTAATCGCAGTTATTGCATTTTTGTATGCGCTAACGTAACAACATTACAGTGTAAAGAACATATTGTATTCGTGTACATAGCTGCAGGAATGACAAATCGAATATCATAAAATGTTATTATTACACACTAAAAGTATGTGTTGGTGTGTAACATACGACATCTTCATAGTAAAAAATGATTATTGAGAACCGAGATTAGACAAAGTTCATCGTACCGTGCCACCAAGATGTATACAATTCTTCACTGAATCCTGTCACGTCTTGTGAACGGATAAGCAGAATGAAAGGTGATACTCGAGGTAGACTTATTGCGATTCTTTGGAATGCATTGGAATTGAAAATAGCCAAAACATATTGAAATATTGAACCTTTCGTTGATGGACAACAAATTATCTTTTAAAAATATCTACAATTAGATCGAATATAACAATAGGGAGTGAAATGAGCAGCAAGGATATGAGCATAAAACTGATGAAATGTATTCAAATATGAGATGAACTCGAGAACCCTAGAAACGTGAAACAACGTGTCAGATTATTGTTAAAACATTTTGCGAGTGGTTGATGGAATGTGATAATACTGCTAGAAGAGTGAGTGGTTCATTGCAAGCTTATAATACTGATTTGATGGAAAATAAAAAGCTAAAACAGTATTTATGCTGATCACAGAGATCCTTGTTAAATGTTTTTCAAACAGGAACGATATCCCTGCAGTACTGCGGAGGTAATGTTATAGAATTTATTTGTATGGAGAACCATACATTACTTTCATGTTGTTCGTGATACTAAGAAGAACATTGGTACAGCAACAAATAAAATTGATGTTTTGAGGAGTAAGAAAGAAACACGAAACAAAGAACACACGGCATTCGGTCGATGCTATCAGCATCACATTTGAAACGTTCATTAATGCAATCGTTTCGTAAGAAGAATCATGTGGATCAGTACAATTCTAAGAAAGTTGGACCATGTCAGGATCTATCTTGTCCCAGATCATCTCAACTTGGCCTAAGACAAGGGCGCTTAGATTCAAAGAGCTTCATTTCTAGCAGAATATTGTCGAACCCGCTATGCAGGTGAATCCAAAAACTTCAAATCAATTCACAAACCTTTGATATTGATAAGATTATTTTCTCAGTCATATTTTGAAAACGAGTAATCCAATTTGACCACCTAGAGTCCTCTACAAGACGAACTTATGGAATAAAAATTATAAAGAAAAAAACATTCGAGTAAAACCAATCTGAAATCTGTTCTCTCAGCTTCTAAGGGGAGGTTCTCATCTAGCGAACCTAAAATACCACGTAAACACATTAAGAACGTCAAAAACAGTCAATAACCACACGTTGTAAATTAGTAATATTCTTGCGTTGATTCAACGTAAAAATGTCGCGGCAGATCACGTGTTTTTCAACCATAACATAACGTCATATCAACGGTTTTAAAATTGCAACGGTGAATTGAATCCAACAAATTTTTTGTTGAAAACTTCTCATTCAATATCGAGAACAATACACTATTCACTATCTTGTTCTTTGTTGAAATTTTAACGATTGTTCGGTTTCGTTCGACATTTTCAGCAGAATATCTTCAATTAAAGTTCAAACACAAGATGTTATAAATACATTTCAAACGCGTGATTCAAACCCGTTCAAAACACGTTTTTTGAGGGCGTCGCTTGATGGTTATTTTTGAATATTAGTGTAAATTACACGTCATCAAAACGTAATTTCTGGTCGTCTATTTCCCTATAAAATTTCAATTGAAAATCAACGACTAACATCCGTTTGACAGTCAAACGTTCTGTCAACGTTGAAATAACGTGCACGGAAAAAATAATTCAGCTGCAGCAGCTAAGTAGCTAGGCACGGACACGGACAGCCATTAAATTTAGCTGCAGGAGCTAATTTAATGGCTGTCCGTGTCCGTGCTAGCTACTTAGCTGCTGCAGCTAAATTATCTTTTCCGTGCGTGTGTGTTTATTGGGTGAGGTGATTTTCTCGAATTTTTTCTTCATGGAAGGAAGTAAATGAAGAACTCGGGGGTTTCACACTTGTTATTGAGTCTTTAAGTATATAAACAAATTTTTTTCAGTAAAAAATAATGCCATCACCATCTAAAAAAACAGTGATCAATCGGGCGCTACTATAGCACTTACAAAAATGATCAGAAATCAAAAATCCATAAATTTTTATGAAATATATTATATTTATTGGAGGTTGTACCAATAAAACCAATGAAAAGTTCAAAATTAAAAAAATGACAGACACGCAAACCTTTGGTAGTGTTTTCTCACCTTTTCTTCGCTCTTCAAAGTGCTATAAAAAGAAAACAAAAAGCAAATGTCATCTCCATTTAAGTTCACCCTCCAATAAATTCAATCAAATTCAAAATTAAATAAAAAGAGCGATCCGTTCAGTAGTTTTTGAGATACCATGGAGCCAAACTTGATGAACAGTTTTTCGAGAAAAACGCCTTAAAAAGGTTTCGTTTTTTCATGTACTTCAAGACCCATTTAATGGCTTTCAAATAACTCGAGTTCTTAATTTACTTCCCTCTTAAGGAATGAAATTCAAGAAAATCACCTTATTTTGGAATTCGCTTGATGAAAACCTCCCCTTAACTGAAATATACATAGTACCAAAGCATAATCCGAAAATGAAGATAATTGCTTGAAAAATGATATATCGATTCCCTCGGAAGTAACTGAGAATTGTCTTTCCATTGGAAATTCATAGTTTTGTAGATAAAATCAGTATTTATTAAGACTGCCAAGTTAGAGAAGAATTGAAGATTGTAATGTGCACACAAAGCCACAGGTGAATCGAGAAAACAGAATATTACAGTAGTACTACTCGGTACAGATATTCTAGACGAAAAAAGTTACCTCCGCTGATTGTTCTGCGAAGCAAAAATGTGTGAAATTCATGGTTGAGAATCCTAATATGACACTCTAATGCGGACAAAAATGCATGAACAAGTTCAGAAACATCGAAGAATGATTTCCATGGAAATCAAGTGTACGATATTTATGATGAAATGGAAATTCAACGCAAGTGAAAATATATTTTCTAAAAGCCGAGTTTATTCGTATTTTGAGTGGTAGAAATTTCCATTTTGGCTACTGAATTCTTCGTTGGAATAATTAGAGTTTAGTTTAGCATCGACAGTTGTTGATATGATGTTCAGAGGAACAGAAAAAAAAACATTGCAGGAAATTCTGAACTATATTTTCAACAACAATTGTGTTTTTATATGGAGAAAATATATGAACTATACAATAATTTATAGTTTCTAAAGCAACATATAGCAACCCTATTTGTCTCTATTCGACAATTTCAAACGTTCATTTGCTCTGATTAGTCCTCGTTTTCATATGTCAAAAGTCATTTGCTTGCATTTGTTTCATATATTTGAAGAATTTACGAAAATGAAACACAATGTCTTCATGTAATTTCATATTGTAACTCAAAAGTAGATTTTCCGTTAGTGTTCATTAATTTATTAATATAGGTTGGATCAGTACTCGGCGCAAGAGGCAAGAACTGTTAAAGGGAATTGAAAAGAGATCCTTTTCCACCGCCAAGTAGGTTGTCGAACGGAATAAGCGTGTCTTGTTCCAGGTTATCGATCGACGTTTCGGATAGATTCTATCCGTTTTCAAGATATAAAGTTTCGAAATCGTAGAGATGAGAAATGATGATGCTGAGATGAAATGAATTCCGGACCCATGACCCATCGACACGGATGTAGGTATAATTTTTAATATAGGTTGGATCAGTACTCGGTGCAAGAGACAAGAATTGTTAAAGGGTCATCTCAACATCATTATTTCTCATCTCTACGATTTCGAAACTTTGTATTTTGAAAACGGATAGAATCTATCCGAAACGTCGATCGACAACCTGGAACAAGAAACGCTTATTTCGTTCGACAACCTACTTGGCGTTAAAAAAGGATCTCTTTTGAATTCCCTTTATTGATTCTCAGTTGAAAGATAAGTTATAACAAATTGAGGTATGCGAACCGTTCGAATCAAGAACCAAACGTCTGCACTGTAAAAACTAATCGGAATTTTCCTGTACGCAGCAACCGGAAAATTCTGATCATGGGATAAATGTTCATGAAATTTACCATGAATTTAACTGAAAGTTCAAAACTTTATAGAATTTTTACTAGCATTTTTCTGGTAAAATACGGAAAATTTGTAACGCATGGATGTGTTAATTACTTCATAATATTTATGTGAAGTTACCCATAAAAAATGTTTCCAATGTACTGTTCGATTCGAACGTCGAACTTGATGAGCAGAGAAGGTTCGGTTCGAGTCGAAACCATCGTACATCGAGTTCGATTCGACTTTTTGAAGTTTAATTCGGATTCAGTTGAACTTGAAAAATCCATGTGGAGTTCGGTTCAAGTTTGGTTCAATCCAAAAAGTGTCTTCAAAGTTCAGTTCAGGTTTGGTTCATCTGGAAAATTCAAGGTTTCGCATATCTCTAATAAGAAAATGATATCAATTATTATTTTTTCGTTGTATAGAAGGTGAATGTTAGTTTCGAATTTGGGTAACACGTCACAAATGGCACATAACCACCCCCAAATTTGTGATGTCTGGAATTATTGTTTTCCATACGCATTCATGAATTTCAGTTTATTTCAATATGTTCGGGAATTATATACGCAATTCTAATCATGCTGCATGTTCAAAAGACGGTTTAAAATATGCAATTAAAAATGATAAACAAAGCTCGTAAAACAACTTGACGGCTTCCCAAAAATTATGATATACCAAACACTGTAAAAATTATGAAGCTGAAAATAGCAGGCCAATTGTTGTAATTTTTGATTGAACGTTGTTGAAGATTTTCTTATACCAGAAATCGATTGAGCAGCGTTCCGCTAAACTTTTCAGATGCTTAAATCCTTCATAAAAATGTTGTGTAGAAAAATTACAACAATCGGCTGCTAGCTTTACTGCTGCCACTTTCATCTCCATGTAAAAATTGCAGGAAATTTTTCCTCATTTCGTTGGTAGATTCTAGAAGTGCACGATGTTTCACGGTACAACACCCCATGCAGGTATTGCCAAGACTGAAAAACACCCAAGCTTGTCCCAAGGTTGGCACATGTGTCAGAAACAAACCTCCGTGAGGAGCAATTGGCCCAATATTGTTCCATGATTGTCCCGTTGTTCCCAATGGAGAGTCAGTCATGGTACATTTGTTAATATTTTTGAAATGGTTAATACATTCGGTACAAGCTTGGCACAAGTGTAGAAATCTAGAATTCGTTGAGAACAATTGTGCCAATATTGCCCACATGGCTGAAGAATTTACAATGGCTGAAGACCCGGGGATAACCATCGGGCCAGGGTTGGCTTGATCTTCCTGCCATAATTAATCCTACACACTATAGCGATGCATCAGTTTTTCGGGTGACTCGGGGGATTCCAATGTTGGATTCCGTACGGGATCAGATCATTATAAGATTTATGTTACGGTATTTCAGTAAGATCTTATTAGTTTAGTTTGAGCATAATTCAACAATAGAATCAAAATTGATTGAAATATCGGAGAACGAAAATTTTCCAATGATCATACAAGCTTTTCCCAGTCTTGTTACATTTTTTCTGTCGTTTTAAGATAATTCGTGTACGGTATTCTGAGGGAGAAAGTCATGAACTGAAATATGAATCAATTACTTTTTTCATCCATATCTGCGATCAAAGAAGCATTGGTTGGTGTTTGGTAAATGAATTGGACCTGGCAAAACCACTGGCCCAAGCTTGTCCTGATCCTATCATTCCCAAGCCTGGGCCAAGTTTGGTAAATTGTTCAAGACAAGTCTCGGCAGGTCTTGTGCCAGGCTTGGTCCATACACACATGGGTTGGGACAATTTAGGGCAAGTTGGAAAAAACGAATCTCGTGTCGAAGCATACCATGCTCCAAGGTTGCATGTGATTTGCAGGTCTAAACACAAACGCATAATCATGAATCCTAATACACAAAGTTTTATGCTTTGCCAAGATTGCGATATTTCCTTTAAAAGGACCGAAAATTAATTTGCAGATCTAATGTCATTCTTTTCAGACAATTCATCCTGTGTGCTTTGAGGGATAAAAGACCTCGTATAAAAAAAATTAACAGAATTGAAATACTTTCGAGCTGGGACAGATATATACTCGCTTTCATCTTCTTTTCATTTTAAAAACTATAATTCGATAGAAAACGATGAAGCGTCTGGAACCCGATAAAAAAGGGTAGAGAAATTCGTCCGAATTCAGAGCAATTAGTCAAAACACGGGAGAACACGCTATCGATACAGCGCTTTTAGTAGATGATATCAAAATCGTGAACCCCTCTAAAAGCCAAATGTCGATTTTATTTTCCTCCACGTTACGTATCCTCATGTACAATATATTCCTTTTTCATTCCATAAAACACAGTCTCTCCGATCGGGGTATGGTAAATTTCACCGATAATCTGGGTCGTTCGAAATGAATTCTCCCCTATATAAGTATACAGACCCCATCATCATCATCATCATCATCATCATCATCATCGCGTTATTATCGTCGTCCATTCGTCCGTGGCCTCTGAGTCCCTTACCTGGTCAAGAACCTCCGACCCGACCCTACCCCGATGAGATAAAACGAATGCTTTCCGTTCGAAGCGCCCAACCCTACTTTCAGTTCACGTGTATATAGGTGTCCTATGTATAGAATGAGAGAGATTTTTTTCTTTCTTTCTCTTGTCAGGAAAACAGCTTCACTGAAATGTACATGTGCGTGTGTGTATGTTTAGTACTCGTGTATTCGTCGAGCTTACACCTATTCACACAGTTGGACTACGACCCATGGTTTCGTATCCGAGCATGTTGTGCATTTTCATCCATAAAGATAGCGCGTGTGTGTTGCAAATATTTCATACGATACCATATGTTCCGCTAACGATGAAGCGAACATTAACTCCCTCTTGGGTATAAGAAAAAACAGTGTAGCGAAGGGTACTAAAGATTTTCACTCAGACAGTTAAGCTGCACGACTCAATGGTTAGTTACCATATTGATATTTTAAATAAATTTTTCATTACACGATTCCCAGTGGAACAAGTGGGAGTCATTTTATCGTGAAATCTTTACAATTTTCAAGTCATTTCGAAAGAGGTTCGCGATGCAGAATTGTACATAAACTTGCGGTGCACGAAGAAACTTTTTCTAGATTTCATACATTCAACTTCCTCCGGTTGAATATTCTGTGAAATGGGTAAAACTCACACCCGCATTGCATTAAACTAATTTCACAATTTTCATTTAACGAAAATAACAACAAAACTTCGGAGACTTTGAAAGATGTTTTAGTTTTTGTTACATGATGAAGCTGAAACTGGCAGCCGTGAAGCTAGCACCCGATTGTCATAATTTTTTATATTAAACATTTATTGAAGATTTAAGGATCTGAAACGCTGAATGGGATGCTACTTGATCGATTTCTGGTATAAACAAAACTTGAATAATGTTTAATTGAAAGTTACAAGAAGTGGCGGGTAGAAATGAACATCGGCCTATTCAAGGGTTAAATCGGGCCCAAGTTGGAGTGGTCTGGAGCAAGACAAGTCTTTGGATGGAAATTTTCCATCAAAGAAATTTTGACTCGGACTTTTGTGGCATTCCCTAGCTCTGGTTTGGAGCTCGATAATGGCTCAACGAGATCTGTCGAGGCCTCGTCAGGCCCTCAAAAGAACCTAACAAGACTTAGGGAGTGCTACGAATCATTCCTATCCTAGAAGACATGAACACCAGATGAACGTTGTTTTCCGACCTTACACAGTAAAAAGTAAAACTTACTTTCAACTTGAATATCAGCTTATTTTAAGATGCAGCCAAAACTAGCCTTCTTTCAGCTGAAATTAAGCCCCGAAAACAAATGTCGACACAATGGAAAAAACTGAATTTTAGCCAAGTTTTGAAGTACGATGCAGCCACTTTCAGTCGGAATTTTTACAGTGTAGATAGCTCGGACCAACTTTGATCCTGTGTTAATTTCTACCAGGGTAGCTAGGCGAGATTGGTTTACGTAGACAGACAGTCTTGAGCTCGTATGGAATTAACGTTAGCAGAAGTTTTCGCTATACTGTAAAAAATATGAGAAATTTTCCTCCATCCTAGTAGTGAATTTTATCCCCTGATCGTAAGAGAATCGTTTTTTTCAATCAAAGGTGAGAGATTTCTCTCCAACTTTGAGAAACTTTTTTGTCTTTTGAATTCCGAATATTTCACAAATGCTGCAAAGGCTGCTAGTTTCAGCTTCATTTTGTTACTGCACAGTAAAAATTAAAACTTACTTCCAACCTTAATATTGATTTATTTTAAGATGCAGCCAAAACTAGCCCTATGTGTCAGCTGAAAGTGAGCATCCAAAACACATGTCGACACTATGGAAAAGACTGAATTTCAGTCAAGTTTGCAAGTATAAGATACAGCTACTCTCAGTCAGTCTTCTTACAGCGTGGAACGCAAAGTAGATTTACTACGACTAGCGTCCTTTACAGTAACTGAAAAATGAAAGTATGCATATAATTTCATTTTCAAGCGCAAATGAGAAGTATTCCATCCATTCCCACGTATCGATCAAACTTATTTCATGATTTCTTTATAAGGTGCAAACTGTAATAACTCAAGATTCTCATTGTATCGTTTATAATGGATGCAAAGAGTACACAATGAGTGTGCAGATATATAAAACAAGTATCCATAGAGAGCGTGTAAGAAGGAGTGTCTTGCACTTCTCTCGCTGTACTGTAACAGCCTCGTTTCTCGTATGCACTAGCATTCCAAAGCTAGTTTAACCGTCTCTAGTCGATCGCCTCTCACTACGTCTCAACGTCGACGCATTGACAATCAACGTGATTAGCCTGTTCCTCATTTATACCTGTTACACCAACGATAAATTTCAATATTTTTTTTCACTCAATCTCTTCGAATTCTCATCTACGAATCATTATCTTTGATAGAATTTGTTTAGAATGACATCCGTTCACCGATTGAAGTCAAATCAAATTTCCTTTAGCACGGATTTTCCTCAAATGGATGACCTTTGAATATTCAATTTTCTGTGTTTTGAGAAGATCAATCTCGACGAGTTCATCTCCGAATGCAAACTCCTTCGTATACCATGTATGTACTCTGCAAATATTGGGGAAAGAAGGCCGAGAAAAATACACGTAACCCAGTTTCAATATGAATGTGACGGACAGGCGTCGATAATCGATAATTCAGCTAAGGTTTGATCCTTTATTGGACCCATGATGATGATGATGATAATCATGTTCAAACCGTGAGATGTGTAAAATCCGATAACCTCACCTTTGAAAACAACTTTCCTCATTAACAATTCAATCCTTCAAGTTCAGAGTGGAGAACTCGTAGTTGGGGGATTTTTAATGATTGAAAGTAAAGTTAATTAATCCCTCAAAAAGGCTCATGATATCCTTCTCTTTCTTTGACGCGAGGCGAAAATCGTTCGGGTGAGAAAGAGAGTGAGAAGTCCATTTGAGAGATTGTGCGGTAATTCTAAATTTAAAAATATATATTGAGGGTATAACAAAGACTGTGATCGCGTCACGCCACATCATCATATCCAAGAAACTGAGGACCTAAGAGATATCCTTGAATATGATTATACATTCGATTAATCGTGGTTGCGTTTCAATTATTCATTTTCCACGGAAAAGTGTACTTCAAAATCATTATGTCAGATGTAGTTTCATTAGTCGGTGGTGTGGGATGAAATGCTCATTCACGAGTGGCAAATCAGACGCATCGGCCAACCGTCATCGACCGTAATGATTTTCTGAGAAACTCATAGCGATTCTTTGTTTCTCGTTTGAGTGAATGCATCGCAGGATCTTGAATGAGCGCGATGTAACGTGTAGAGTTCAAAACAAATCGCATTTCATCATTTGTTTCATTCCTGTCACTAATAATAATAACGGAACTAGGTACGATGTTCAAAAGAACACGATTGAATTAGCGTTGTCGAATGAATGCATTTTCAAAGGCGAGGTATTCTCATTTCCTCGATGCTTTGTACCTTGAACCATATTCAATGCTATCAATTAAACCTTGAAATGTATTTCACTTTTCAACTGATATTTTCGAATGGGTTCGCACAAAAGTGACTAGAAGAGGACTGTACGGTTCTCTTCGATCTATTTTGAGTGAAACAGGCTATTGAGACATCATCGATACACGGAGAAAAATGCAGGTCGAAAATATAGTAATCTTTAATAAAAATTGGAGAATACTTCTTAAAATCTAAAAGTATTTCTTAAATGCATAATAAAGATAATATAACTTTTCACATTTTTGTGGAATTATATTCGGAAAACAATGAAAAATTATCAATACTTGATAAAAAATAGAAAGACATATGAAATTTCCAAAAGTCGTGCATGAAATTTTACAAACACAATAAAACAATTTTAATATCCTACTATTCTCACTTTGTGAAATTTCAAACGCGACTTTTGGAAATTTCATATGTCTTTCTATTTTTTATGAGGTATTGATAAATTTTCATTTTTTTCCCAACACAATTCAACAAAGAAGTGCACCGTTTTATCTTTATTACGCATTTAAGAAATACTCTTAGATTTTAAGAAATATTCTCCAATTTTCGTTGAAGATCACTATATTTTCGACCTGCATTTTTCTCCGTGTACACGCAGAGAAAAGTTACCTCAAAGAATTTCTACACGGAAAAAATAATTTAGCTGCAGCAGCTAAGTGGCTAGCACGGACATGGACAGCCATCAAATTGGCTCCTGCAGCTAAATTTTAGCTGTGACAGCAAAAAAATTTTGCATTTGTAGCTAATTTATTTGCGATAACAGCTAAAATTTAGCTGCAGGAGCTAATTTAATGGCTGTCCGTATCCGTGCTAGCCACTTAGCTGCTGCAGCTAAATTATTTTTTCCGTGTATACTTTACAGTAAAATAGGGACAAAATCACATTTCGGGGTTATATATTATGTTTTGTGATTGAAATGACTATACTCTTTATCAATAAATAACAGAATTTCATCACCCTTCACTAGAAAGCACAGTAATTTCAATGAAAAAATATAATACATTACCCCGAAATGTGATTTTGTCCCTACTTTACTGTAAAGTGTGGTAATTTTGTAGGTAACTTTTTTCTGTGCGTACAATTCTTCCCTGTTTCGAATCTGAAGAGAGTACGTTTTAAATTTGAACGTAATTTCACTACTTTGTTTCACTCTGATCCATCGAACAGAAATTTTTTACCTTTACATGGCATTTATCCATGAAGAAAAAATATAATCATGTAATAATTAAATGTACGTGAAATCACATGCGATTCCATCGCACACCACTCAAGGATCAACCTCCACGATCTATTATAATTAATTGTTTTTTTTTTCTTTTCATTTTCGTTTCCATATATTTATTACATTCGAAGGACCCTGCCTCATTCTTATCGTTTTATACCTGTGCGGTTACATATATATATATACCTGCGGTTGAGTGATCCTTTCCAATGCTGTTTCTCGTAGGAAAAAAAAGTATGAGGTCAACGGTCCCAAATTATGTGAGAAAAAATGGAAGTTCGATTTCGACATCGACAATCGTATATTGTTCGGAGATCCATTATTTTCATTGTTGTCGCAAAAAGCATTTATCATGATCGTCGACTGTTCGAATAAATACGTTTTAAATGCAAAGAGTGATTATTTTTAATCGCGTTTAGTGATTTTACAGTTCGCCTGTTGGAAAAGAATGAATTTTTCAGAAAAATATTTCGTGCTTCTACACGAAAAAAATTTCATCGATTTGAGAATAATTTCTTATAGTGTTGTCCAACTTTTTTGGCGTGTGACCCCATTGTGGAGCGTCCCGGAAGTAAGTTTGTCCGAAAATTGAAAATTTATGATGCGTCTTGAAACCCACAACCACATTGACATCTTTGCTTACTTTTCAGCAGCAACGATACCCAGATAGAAATTGCCTTTTCTCCAAATTGGACCATGAAAGACCCTAACTTGGCCTAGATTACGCCAACTTGGTCTAAGGCAGGGCCTGAGATGCCAAAGAGTCACATTGTTAGCAGGGTATGAGAGGGCAGCAGAAGGTTCGAATTTTCAGACAAACTGTCCTTCGGAACGCTCATCTTTGGGTCTATCGTGCGTCGAATCAACCCACATAACGCACAAAAATCAATAACACGTACAGCATCGCCACCGAAGAGGTACATCGCTGACGAATTGAATTCTTTTTGGAACTTTTAAGGGGTTATATCCCCCTTATTCTCTGAAGAAAAATGCTTTTTTCAATCATTTTTTTTAGCATTCCTTTATGATAATCATTAACAACCAATACACCAATCGATTGAGCAGCTCTTTAGGAGTGAGAAAAACTTTTTTGCAAAATGACGGCTGCAGGAGCGTTTTGCTGGAAACTATGGTTTGAAATCGGCAAATCGCGGTAACACTATCAAAAAGTGACATACTAGTCAACAAAAATTTGGATAACTAGGTTTTTCCGTGTGGTCTTGCGATTCGATAGAAGAAAACGCAATTTTCGATTATTTTCTATCTGCTCGATAATACCTATACCAGATGGTATCGGCGTACACGGTAAAAAGAAAAACTTCATTTCAGTTAGAATATGAGCTGAATTCAAGATGCATCCAAAAGAAGACTCGGTTGACTTGAAGTCAGCCACTGGAAAACCTTCTCAAACTCAAACAAGAATACAGCTCACATTAATCTCTATTCAACTGAAATTGAAACTGATTTTTGAAGTGAAATTCAAGGCGGATTGTTCCTGATAAATGGGTTCGTCCATTGTTTTTGGTTTTTTTCTATACTCAACATGGCGTTACCTATCGACGATGAGAAATATGTTTGTGTTTATGCGGAGGATACAAAAAAAATGTCTATGTTATGTGAATTCATTCACTTCACTTGTTGACTGTTCAATTATATCGTGATCGTAGTTTTTGAAGATTAAACATCTTCAACTCTCATCGGGAGATCGGAACCCACGTTGTTGCTGTAATGATCTGTCCTAGTCCTTTGCGTTTAACCACTTCGCCATGGTACCGTTTCGATCGACGGACGTGATAAATCATTTCATAATAATATGATTTGATAGCATGTGTAGTGTCAAGTCAAAGATAAATTTGGAAAACATTTTACGGGAACTGTGAATTAGTGCAAATGTGAATACCCCCGAAAGTTTGAATTAATTCCACTTTGTATTGCAATGTTGAAGTGACAGTGTCGAAATGAAGAATCCATTAACATGGCGGAAAATCCAATAACAAGCTTTTACGAAGTTGGTATTACAAATTGTTACCGAATTTGTTAGGCACCTTGAATAATAAATAAAAAAATCTGAAATAATTTGATTGAATTGAAACTGTAATTAATTACTATATGTACATATTCATCAGATATTTTTGACTGAATTATCCATCAAACTCTACTTGACTGACTATAAGATATGCATTGCTGATAATCAGCACATTGTCCGATTTGATTCAATTCAATACGGTCATAACTCTTTTTCATCCCATATTAAGGCTGAAATTGTAACATTGCTGATTTGAAGCCTCATCTGAAAATAGAATAGAATATTACAAACTAATTTGTATGCACGCAAATTCAAATTAGGATATATCTCCTTCAAAGTTATACGATACAAAACTCTGCGGTCTAGCGAGGAGTCAGGTGTCACAAAGGCGGAGTGTAAGTATATACGTAGGTACTCAAAGTAGTCAACTACGCGAAACTTGCCGCTGACGACGCACGAATTTCAGTGACGATCATTTACCACTGCTACCTACTCGCCATTTTAATTTACAGACGATGCAATTCCGAGAGAAGCTTGCCAATATTTGAAATGTTCTCATCGTTAACTTTCAATTACGCAACTCGGTAGCGAGTACGTTGTCACACAAAAAAAAACTACGAGATATCTCGACGAAGTTAGGCTGTACAATTAAATTGAATAACTTTGCTTGGTTTGAATATATATCCATTTGGTCGGAAGTTTGTTATAATGAGACGAAATTTGATTCAATAAGTAAATCGAGGTCCATGTATGGAGTTTGAACGGACTCGGGAGCTCTTCTCATTTTCTTTTCGTTCTTGATTTCAGTCAAACGTGATGGATTCAAACATTGGAATGAAATAGCGATTCCTCTTTCCAGTTTAAATGATGAGATTGCGAGTCTGGATCTCGGTCGAGGCATAAGAGTTTTATTTCTTTCTCATCTCTCTAATTAATTATCAGTTGCTTCGAGTCGCCTTTGAAACGGGAATATTCTTGAAAACTAATACCTCTAAAAAGGGGTGTATCATACACCATCGTGCGATAATATGGTATTTCTCGAAGAATAATCGAATTCAAAGTTTTTTCTCTTCATTCATCTTCCGAAAATAACGAAACATATTAAAAATAGGAATCGGATGTAATTGGCTTAATTCCAGAATCGTGAGATTCTGGCAAGGTTGTCTAGGGAATTAAATCAACGAAATTGAAATAAGTTGCGTGAAATTATTCTTATTTATTCGCACCACCGCTCTAAGTGTTTTGATGAATGAGTATTGGAAAAAGCGACGTACGAATCGCTAGATTAATCTCGTAATGAATGGATGACAAAATCATTGAACTTTGGAACACATTGCACTGCTAAGTCTCTAGATCAAAGCGGTTGGATCACTTGAGTTCATTTGTGTACACCGGAACGAGAGTGGGGCTTCAACGCCTTTTAGGTTTCTGCTATCAAAAGTTTTCACCCTACCTGCTATTTCTTTATTCCCAAACTCGTCGAGTTTCATCCCACACGGAAAAAAATTAGTCTTCATTATTTATGTAATTAAAAATCCGCTACTAGAGCTATTTTTTAGCTATAACAGTTACAGCAAAAATATGATTCCGAATAAAATTCTTGCTGTAGCAGCTAATAAATAGCTACAGTCTCAATTGTTTTAGCTACCACAATAATGTAATTTTTTTTTCAATAATTTAATAAGATTTATTCATTTTTGAAATCCACCGATTGATCAACGATGAATCCGCATCAGACTAAATAGTGAAATTTTTCTTCAAAATAAAGATATCGTTGATGATTCCTTTCGCAAACAATCTCCTCCCTAAGAAGAGACGGAACTGAAGTGAGAATAATTTATGCAGTCTACACTGCACGAATTTAAGGAAAAAGAAGTCTAAGAAATTTGAAAAAAAAACTCGTAGAAAATGTCTTTATCGTGTAAAAATGAAGTGCATATTTTCTTCGGTCTCATAACCCTTGCAACCACGTTATCCCACATTCATTAATGAAGTCATTCCTTCGGGAACGACATTCCACATCGTTATTCGTAAATTGAATATATCTTTCGTATGATCCAAATCATGCGCACGGATAAATCATTATACGCAGTCGCAATTTTCCCGTTTTGCCTAAGTCGGTATAACGCAGACTCGTGTTATTTGTTTGTTGTACGTTGGTGTACATACTACCGCACACAAAGACCATTGAGCCTGCACAACCAATAACGCTGTCTGGTGTGTAATATCGATCTTGTTAACCACACCATACACCCCAGGTTGGTTATGCGTTCATAGGTTATATACCTTCCTCCTCCGTGGGGTATCAAACGCATAAAACCTTCCACCGTCAGCGTGGTTAACGCGATGGTTTCAACATTATTCATACGAAGAGTCTACCTCGAGTTCTTGAAATTTCTTCCTTTCACGTCCAAAGAAAAACATAGACATCTCCACATTTGGAGCACTTTATCATTTCTTGTAATTTCAATTAAAATCTCTTGGTATTCGGTCTTGCTCGACATCGAATGAATTCATCAAAAATAACCTCTAACTTCCCTGAGTGAATTCTTTTGATTCTGAAATGTGAAACGATTCATTCGCTGTGACAAAGGAAGACATCGAAATCTTTCCATATGGGATCTTCAATAAACTCCATATTACATGAAAAAATTGGTTTTGATTTTTTTTTTCACATCACGTTGGTACACATTGGTCTGTCAAAAATGTCGTCTCTTTGAAACTGGCTCATTCTGTTTAACAGCTCTGCAGCAAAACGGAACTTCTAAGAGCAAAAAATGAGAAGAATCCTTATCATACATTGTAAATGGCTATGATTTGACGTAGGAGATTTCGAAAATACTAATTTGAAAAAGATGGCAACAATTTGGAATAAAACAACGCAATCTTCATGAAATTGTTCACAGAACTTATGTTACCTTATAAGGCCCCTATTTTTACCTCGCCAAATTTCTAGTCGGGATGGGGCTTCCATACAAACGTTCAGATTAGATCTGTATGGATCGGGCCGAAGGTTCATAAAAACTAACTTTTAGATTCACAAACGTTTGAAAAATGTTGAAATTCAGGAAACATAGATGGAACGTTTGTTGAAGGTTCATCGAAGGTGTGATGAAGCTTCATAAAAATGTCTACACTTACACTGACTTTTATCAATTTACATGAATAATCAATTAATCGATAAACATAAATTAATATGAGTATAGATATTTTTATGAAGCTTCATCAAACCTTCGACGAACCTTCAACGAACGTTCCATCTATGTTTTCTGAAAGTACTTCGAGACTGACATTCCAACGTTTGTCAAACGTTTGTGAATCTAAAAGTTAGCTTTTATGAACTTTCGGCCCGATTTATACAGATTTAATCTAAACGTTCGCTGAAGCTTCACGTTCTCTTCAAGCATTTTGGATCAAATCGATCGGGCAGAAACCATGTAAAAAAAGTGATTTCGAATGAATAACCCAATCAGAAAAATCAGAAATATGCCAATGTTGACAACAGGTGCAGTACAGTGCCAGTATTGGGTCTCCAACACTTGGCCAACACGTACGGGATCAATACTGGATACATAAAAATACAGTACTATGCCTGTACTGATAAACCAGTACTAAGGACTTAATACCGGCGAAGTACTACCCCAGTACTGGCCCTGAACTGATTGCGAATAATGGTATTAGTACTCAATCTCCAGTACTGAAAAGCGTTATCATTCCAGACAAATGCCAGTACCCTGTCAGTCTTGGCCAGTACTGGTGCAGTACTGCGCTTGTTGTAAATTTCTGGTTGGGAAATATCGATATTTTTTATACAAATTTTGTCAAGTTTATATTGAATTTTATAAAATATTGATAAAACTTCATAAAAAGTTCATATAAAATATCGATATCGTAAAATATCATCATTATATGAAAGAAGAACATAAAATATGAAGATATTAAACATTTCAAAATTCACTAAACCATTTATAACATAAATGCCAACATCAACGTATCAGTAAGACAGGAATTGAATCGATGGGATAAAAATGTACAACTATAACATGAATCCGTTCAGAGCCCAACTTGTAGATATTTTCATCTATAAAACGTTATTATAGTTTTATTTGTAATTTCCAGAAAAACTCAAACAAAGATATATAGAAACGATATAAGAAATTTGTTTGTTTCTTTCACGTCTTCTTTCGTTGCCAAATCATTCAAGGAAAAAGATTTGGAGAACAAAGTGCATGGTAAGACAGAGGTACACGAATAATGCTGGATAATACGCAAGCAGTATGCACGGAAAACGTTTGTTTTTCCCTCTCTTGCAGTTATTCACGAAATTCCAAGAACAAAAACAAATGAATAAGTAGATGAATCTGAACAAACACGGTTTCATTACCTGCGATCATCACATCGTTGAACCTTTCATGATGAAAAACGTATGTATTTAGAACAACGTGAATCTAACGTTTTCATACAATTGTGCAGCTGTAGCGTGCAACGATGCGGAAAATAATGAAAATTCGTAGATGGTTTTATTTATTGTTTTACATGGTTTTGATTTTCATCGATGATATAGGTTAAGTTGTTTCTCACACCGTTTCACGTATCAATCGTACTTATGCAAATTTTATTTCTCTTGGCTCGTGATGTTGCTGAGTTTCATATATTTCATTACAAATGCTTGAGTTTAATATTTGTAACAGGTGTGAATAAGGAATGCGAAGAAACGGGAAAATGAAAGATATTTCCAAACGATGTGAATGTCAAATTACTTGATTCGATGTAAAGGGTAACCTTTGGCACTACACGATCATTGAATTTATACGAGGACGTCATGGAGTATTATTGAACTACACAAATCTGAACTCCGCAAAATTTGAACTAAACAAATGAAAGTACGATGATTATTTCACTGTACGAGAACCCTAGTGAGAATCTACTCTCATTATTCTTCAGGCCTTCCTAGGAATCTTGCACTGAGGAAACGTTTGTTTCGGCCAAACAAAAGTTTGATTGAGATGAAGTCAAAGAAATTTGTTGGTCAAGGGGTATTATCACCTTGTGGTGAACAAATTTTTCGTCATTTTCTAAGACCAACCACGAACGACAGAAACATTTTCGAAATATGCGGTGGTGAGCACATGAAAGTACTAGTTTTTCAGTACCAGGAACCTATACTCCTATATTTTTACAATACAAAATGGCGGCGTATCATCACATTCGAGAAAAGTCTGTTGATCCCCATGGGGGTACCGCTACATGTCATAATTTTGATTGTAGAACAAAAAACCAAAAGTTTTATTTGAATATAGTTCAGAATGAAGTGAACGATGTAACGATTTTTCTGATAAACTGAATTTTACAGATTTTGTGAGCGATTTTCGATCGATTTAAGGAAAAAAAAATGAAAACAAAAATTCAAATAGACGCCATTTTTGTTCTAATCATTTTTTCGCAAAAATTCTACGACGTTCACTTCATTTTGAACTACACGGAAAAAAGGAAACAGCACTGGTTATTGTGAATGACAGCAATCGATTGAAAAACAAATGAAAACACGCTTGGATAATGAAGGTTAGCGCCGCGATCACATTGATCCCACACAGCAAGCAGTTCTTCAAGACGTCTAAAAGAGTCCTGAATTCATGTATCTTCAAGATATTTCTAAAAGACATCTTAAAGATGTATATGCATGAAAAATGCTTGAAGTATTTTTGCATTCGAGTTATATGCAAACACCTTATATGTTTTGGTAAGCCTTTATTCAAATTAATGAATCAAAATAATGAATGAATTCGTATGGTTATGGATATTTTAATATTTTAATCAAGACATTTTAATAATACTTCCAAGAAATCTTCAAGAGATATTTGAGAGTTCTTCAGAAAGTCTTCAGGAGGGATTTAAGAATTCTTCAAGAAGGATTTAAGATCTCTTCAAGAGCT
The DNA here is from genome assembly GCA_018340375.1 of Gonatopus flavifemur. NCBI lineage: Eukaryota > Metazoa > Arthropoda > Insecta > Hymenoptera > Dryinidae > Gonatopus > Gonatopus flavifemur. The sequence goes on from JAFFJZ010000003.1 coordinate 24,090,013, forward strand.
CTTAAAGACATCTTCAAGAAATCATTGAGAATTCTTAAACATTTCTTGAAGATGTCTTTTAGATTTCTTGAAGACAACTAAAAGATATCTATTGGTGTTGCATAAGACATCTTTTCGCTTACGAAAAGAGATCTTTTGGAAAGGTCTTGCAAGAGCTCTTGCAGTTTTCAAAGACATCTTTTAGATATCTAAAAGAGCTCTTTTTGTCTGTGTGGGATGAGTACTGTAATGAAATTTGTCAAAGCTGGCTGGACAGTAGCGAGTAATGGGAAACGCAGTACTGCCCGGAATGGATTTGAGGTCCAATGAAATCCTGTGATTCACAGTAAACAATGCTATTTTTTTTTTCCGTGTATATTCTCAGAAACTTTTTGGTTTGTTGTTCTACAATAAAAATTGTGACCTGTAGCGGTACGCCCATGTGAATCAACAGACTTTGTTTGAGTATGCTTATATGCCGCAACTTTGTACGGTAGGAATATAATAAAATGTATTCCTGGTGCTGAAAGACTAGACTTTTATGAGCACAGAACCCCATATTTTCAAAATGTTTCTACCTTCCGTGCACAGAGAAAAGTTTATATTAAGGATTACTATATTTTTATGGTACTCGTGGGATATACTTTATTATGAGGCTCAGAACTATATTTATTTCAAGTTATAACACATTTATCTTCATCCTCGCAAGAGAGTATGGTGAATGCTCGTATACTTGTGGTTCCTAACGACATAATCATATATATAAAAAATAAAATATATATAAATGTGTGTAAATATTTTTATTGTCGGTGGGTCTTGGAAAATGATGCACAATAATTGACAGTTTCTTACAGACAAACAAACTCTATTTGTCCTAAACAAATTTTATTCCAGTCAATCAACAAATTTTTTTGCGTTAATTTCAAGCGAAATTTTGTTCCGCTGGAACAAACTGTGGTTTCAGTGTGAGAGGAACTTTCAAGGGCTAATTCTTGCTAGGGAATGTAAGCGGAACGAATATACCGAGAAAAAGTGTTGAGTTAAATATTGGACGGCTAGGAAATTCAATCACTCTAACTGAAAATTTAATTGAATCAAGTACATTTTATTTGTCACAGCTTGATGTTTTTTGAATTGCCACAGTTAGGTATCTTTCATATGTTGATTTATATCCCGTGTGGAAATTAATTCTTGGCGGCAGTTTGGGCCAAACTAGGCGTCCTTGTTTCATTTCAGGCCCTGTCTTGGTCACCCTAGAGGGACCTAAACAGGATTGTCACGCAGGGCCTGCATAGTATTCCAAACTTGGATCTGCGTAGGACACCCATGAGGAAGCTAATGTAGGCGATGAAACTAGGACCTTGAAAAGGATGATAAATTATTGCGAATATCATCAAATTGAATAAATATTGCAAGGAGGAAACTTCCTCGAATGAAAATTGGACTATTCAAAGCCCTATCTGTACCCAGACCACTTCGACTTGAGTCCAGACAGGGCCTGGTATGAGCCGATTCCAATTTCTATTCGGGTATTCGACCCAACATTACTTTGTTCATACATTATCGGACTGTATAAAAAAACAGAACAGCCTCATTCAGTCTTGGAATTAACCATACAGTGATGTTTTTCCGATTTTTTGACATTGTTCACCGATAGTGTGAACACAATAATCATGAATGATATATTTTTTTGGGGGCATACGTCGCAAAAAGTCGAAATTACCAATACGATTTCAGGTTTATACTCAAAAGAGGAATTAATATAAGGGCAAGGCCCTATGCAGGCTGTAGTTGGGTGCATTCAGATTTTTAAAACGGGGAAAACGTCGGAAATACAGCTTGGCCCTACATGAGTTGTATACAGTTATGCTTAAATCAAGATCTTCGGGAGAGTACGAGAAGCCTTGCAAGGTTCTATTAAGGCTGTAGTTAGTGTGCTTAGATTTTTAAAACCGGGGAAAAAATTGGTAATGCAGCATGGCTCCATATGGGCTTTATATGGGTGTCCCTGACTTGAAGAAATCAGGTTGGACATCCTAAGTTTGGATACTCGATATAACCCCATACGGGGCCTATATTCAATACAGGACGCCCGGAAAAATGTCCACACTTGGAATCATTGTCAGGTCTTTATGGAATATCCAGTCGCCTTGATGACAATTTCCCTAGTAGCACCAGAATGTTTTATATGTACTATGAACCCGCACGGTATATGTATACACAACATTTGGGCGCTACTTGGATTCTAACCAAGAATAACTGACATACAAAACCAGTGATCCTTCAAAATAACGCTATACAATTCACCCTCGCTCTTTCTCCCGTTAATTTCAAGCGTATCTTCGAGATAATGACAAAAACACTCATCCACATTTTTCTCAACGCTCCGAGTATCAATCAAAGTACTTGCCTCTCTTTTGTTCTCGTAAACCAAAACCGAAACATGAAAAAATTCCAGAACGTCATATTCCTTTCCTTGCGTACATTCCGAAACTTGTCGACGGTATCATTTGTATCTTCCTCTTTTTTGTTCATTTCCGTACGATGGAAAAGGATGCAACAATATTTACAGCGTTGCAACTGTACCGTGGAATGTACCCTGTTCATCGATGAAATATTAAGATCGTTTATCCTAGTGCGAATCGCGAGAGTAGTACATCAAAATTCCAGCTTTGTTATAACAGGCAGCACATATTTTATACACGTTGCTGCGTTCACGACTCGACCATAGATTGCAAGAGAAATAATGATGAGAAAAGAAAAAAAGATAAGCAGAAGCCGCATCGTATTAGTTCTCTTCCGTTCCTATTGCCGTCTTCCCCAAAAGATATTTTTACGTTTTCCGAGTTCATGCAAGAATGCACGCACGTACACCCACATAAGAATTTAACGTCCCTTTTTCAAGTTGTACAAAGCAGTATTCCATTTCTTCCTTAAAATATTTTTTAATTCATTATTATTATTATTTGTGGTAAATTCTGATTATCGTTTTTCGCTGACTTTTCGAGTAATTTTTAATGAATTCGCAGAATCCTCTTGTGAATCTTTGAGAAGACTTTTAGGAAATCAGAAGTAGTTCCTGGAAATGATTCTTGTAGAAAGGACTTTCCTGGTATCTGAGATCCTGTGGAATGATAAAACTTGCATTTGAATGATAGACACTCCACAGCGGTATCTCGTCATATTTTACATATATACATATATATTTGTGAATATATGCATACACAAAGGCATACGGTAATGAAATTTGTGGCTGCTTCATGCAACGCCCACACATAACGGATCAGCCTCGGTATGGCGCCAGGGTTGATCCCACGCCTTCTTTGTACAAAAGCTAAGTGCAGAGGAAATCTCTTTTTTCATATTCAATTCATTTTTATACGCATTATCATTATTATTATTCAAAATATTAACAATCTTTGTTCTCACTTTGTGACGGAACAATTTGATCGAAGGGTATAGATTCGGTATTCACCGTTATGATGATTTTATCTCTCGTATCGATACATTCGAGTATGAGTGTCTGATAAAACACTTCAGCTTGCATGTATAATGGATGGATAACTGGTAAAATATGATATGTAATGTGATTCGATCATCGCGAGGGATTAATAATCAAGGGTTGCAAGTAGCAAAATTTTGCACCTTATTTATCGTCCGAATTGTGAAATATATTATAATTTCTGCTGAGAATTCTCTTAAAAATCTTCTTGAGGAGCAACAAATACTTAAATCAACATGATATGGATCCATCTAGAGATTTAAAGCTCTATCTCATTGGAATTCAACGGTGTAACGGGGCGCTGAGATTCAAGGAGGGTCGATTTGGCACAGTTTTCCGACCACCGCAATGTATTTCGTTGGCGAACCCTAAGCTTTATACCACAAGGGTTTATATGTCCTCGAATACACAGTCTCTTTTCCCATAACATAAATTTTGATACCGCTTTGTTCCTCCGGGACGATGAGTTTTCATATACCCCGAATCCTAACCCGCACAACGGAAGTAGTAACTTTCGTATATGATTCCGTTGTGCTGTGTCTTTCGAAACTTTTCTTCAACTTTTTTTCAATTATTTTCGAAACAATTCAATGGAATTTCAATTTTCTAGTTCGTCAGGTTCACAGATTGAATTATTTTTGAAATTGCACAAATGATTGTGGAATAGTTAAAATAATGATTCTGCGGGAAACTCCAGCGAAACTCATCAAAAGTTGTGTGTGGTCAGAGGTCGAGACAATATAACGATTAGAATGTCAGCCAAGAGCGCTCCAAACTCAAGTTCTGGTCGTTGTGCATATTATAGATCCGCGATTCTCTGGGGATCCCGCACGGAAATTCAGTCTCGCGTTGTTTTTCAAGTGTCTCGCTTATGAAACAATCCTTATACCTTAGCGAGATCTCGCTAATAATCTCGCTCAAAGTCTCGCATGGCGTTGCTTTAATCCTTTGAAAAGAATAGTACAAACTTTGTTACATCACTTCAAATTTCAACCCTTTTTTCTAAACGTATGAAATATTTTTTATTGATGCATGCATTGATTTTTCATCTTTGGTAATCGATCGTGCAGTTATCCGCTATAGAAAAGAAATTTCCATTTTTAAATATTACAATAACTTCTTGAGAAGGCAATAGAATCGGTAATTCAATCATTTATCGAGGATTTGGAATCAGCACCATTACCTAACATCGGTGGTTCGTATTACATGGTTCGTACAGTTTTGGAAGAAAAAAAATCAAGGAGTTTTCCAGGACCCTTAGAAATTTTTCAAGGAGCATACAATTTTGTATATTAACTTCCAATACAACTGCCAATTTGTATAGCCAGGTGGAAATATAAACATAAAACACAGAATTATTAATTTTGAATACATATATTATATTTTTTACATTCAATTTTAACATAAAACATAAATATATCAGAACTTATACGAAATTGTTTGGGAAATTCCAAAATCAAATACACGAACAAGTTTCAATAAAATAAAACCAATTATTTTGTCCATAATCTTCGATTTCAAATGTTTTAATGAAAATATCAGATGAAATTAATTGTTAAACAGATTTCTAAACTTTAGTCTTCAAAACTTCACCTGCGTTCAAATTCTTGAACAATAATATGACAGGAATCAAATTATCAATAAAATCTATCAATTCTTCAAATTTCCATAAAATAAAACGAATTCCTGTGTTCATAATTTTTGGTTTAAAACGTCGTCATATCAATATCAGATAAAATGAATTGTTGAACAAACTCTTCAACTTTATCCTTCAAAACTTCAACTGTACTCAAATTCTCCAAAAGTAACATAACAGAATTATCAATAAAATACATGAATGTTTCAAGTTCCAATAAAATAAAACACATTACTTTGTCTATAATCTTTGGTTGGTTTTGAATAGTAAGATAACAAGAATTCAATCAATAATAAAATCTATCAATTCCTTGAAATAGTTCTTATGTTGTCAATCAGTTTTTGAATATCAGATAATTCCTGTTTTTTTGCTTTGACTAGGTTTCTGAATTCATTTGATTTCTTGAAACGTTTAAGGTCATTCAAAGTATCGCCTTCAGTTGCTAAATCATCAGCTGATTTTTCAAGTTGTATGATATCTTTTTCAGTCTGGAGTTTTTTAGTCACTAAAGACGTGATGAGGTACAATAGACTTCCGATTCGGTTTCAGCAACCCCAGAAACATGTTATAAGCATGGTCTGACCCCCAGATCGGAACAAGGTTTTTTTGTTTTGTGTGGCTATATAATATATTCTATAAATTATACTTTCGAACACACAATTTTGAAAAATAAGGAGTTTTCAAGGACTTTTTGACTCCTTGAAAAGGGAAGAAAATTTCAAGTAGTCTTCCAGGATTCTCAAGGCGCGTACTGGATTGTTTTTGGCGACAACGTTGTTGACGAAAGCTATAAACTGATAAATTATGAGCAATTATTCAGAAAAATCTCATTTTCCAATAATTCTTCAAGTTTTTCTGGGAATAACCATCTCGGATATGTTTTAGAAATGTTATGATCACTTGAAGTTGACTCGACTTATTCCGTGATAAATTAAAGGGAAGATATCAAATGATATTGTTTTACGTTGTATTGTAGTTAATTCATGAAATAACTTTTTTTATTATTCCGTTTTCTCATTTTATAGAGCATAAACCTAAATTATTCAGAGATAAATGATAATTTCTATGGTTGAACTCATCATATGAAAATTCCACATTTTTAATGTATAATAAAGATTTAATATGTACTGTTAACATAATTCCAGTAACAACATTTTTTGCACCGTATAGAAGATTTATCGATTGGTGAAAAGTGATAACTTTAGGATAATTATTTCATCTATAAATCATTTTTAATCAAATCAAGTTCATATAAATTGACATACACTGAAAAAAAATTTTCTTTCAACCAAATAAATAGTTTATTCGTCCTCTCTCCATAAAATATTTCTTAGAATTAATGGAATATTCAATCAAATCAAATAATGGGATACTTTATTCGCCACCAGTGATCAGTTTTTGCATCTAATTGAATATTCAATTCCTACAAATAAATCTTCTATGGAGAGAGGACAAATAAATATTTTTTCCAGTGTAGATGAGCGACAAGAGAATCGGATCTTGGATCACGAAGATCTAAGTTCGATTCTGCATGAAATATGTATATTTTTTTTCTTCATTTAGGAAGAAAAGATTGTAATTCCTCGATTTTGGGTCCAAATCTCAAAATTTTGCAATAATTTTTCGAGATGATCAGCGAGACTGTCAATGAGGCATTGGCGAGATCTCATTCATATCTTTGTTTTATAACCAAGACTATTCATGAGACTGTTTGCGGGACTATGCGAGATCCTGAATTCCCGCGCGGGTATTTCACAGAAACAAACAATGAGAATATCTTTTCATTTCCCACACAACGACGAGGAGGATAAAGGAAATGGACGGGATCAGAAAAATTGAATAATTTCATCAAATCATTAAACGTGGATTGAAAGCATCAATTCCCCCAGTTGACGGTCTCAAGTGGAACGTTTCTACATGGACCCGAGGCACCATTCGTACGCGAGAAAGATTGACTTGTGTGTCCCCCCAGCACAAATCAAAGCTCTGCACATGATCAAACCGCGTGTCAGTCAAGCTTTATATTAGTCTATATCTTTCTGACCACTGTTATACCGATGACAGAATATAATTGGCCTAACAACAACGACTTCTTTATGGGAATAAATATATGTGGGTATATATTTCTTGTCTGCTTGTCACGTCGCAGCATCCTCGTAGGGTGAAAAATATGAAATAACAAAACAAAAACAATGTTTCGTGAAGGGATTGCTGCAAAGTCATGGTGGAATGAAACAGTGTCTCGATCGGATGCCTCCTGTCTCTCTCGACCTCCCTCCTCTCTTTTTCTCTTCTTCTCCATACATTTGATACGTTATATACGTGTGTATGTTATGCAGCTGTCACTTATGCATCGAGCGAGAAGAGGAGAAAGCTCAGGAAAAAACAAGAAAAAACATACCAGACAGTTTCAACGTATTTAAGTTGTAAAATTATCATCTTCTATAACTCGACAGAATTATTACTTACCCTATGAATCTGCAGCTGCGGGTTTAGCCATAACTGTGGTTTGTACTGTTTTCACATCTGGATACGTGATTGCCCATTTAGGAACAAGGTTGTCAACGTTAGTGAATTTCACCTGCTTTCTTCGCGTGTACTTGAGATTTTACAGGTGTTCAGGGTCTCGGAGGTACTCCGAGTTCCACTGATTTTGCATTTGAAATGAATGGCCTTGATTACCGCACAGCTGTGAGATTTATCACGATTTCTAGTCAACAGATTCGATAGAACCGGTTTTCGACAGATTGACCTCATTGCGCTTTGGTAACGCGTAACTCCCCTCAGTTGGTGCATTTAGTATATGTAAAATAATTCAATTTTGAAAGTTTTCGCGAGGATTTATCATGATACAATGAGAAAAGGTATTAGTCATCGATACCTCAGAAAGATGATTAAAAAGGGACCCAAGCAATCATTTTTGGTTATCATAACTGAATATGAATCAAGCATCAACAAACCTTTTATGTTTGTAAGGATCACTAAATTTATCACTCACTATGAAAATTGTTAGCTATTAGTAATAGTTGCTGGTTATCTCGACTATTTTATATCGATTGAACATACGATCAGTAATTCATACCAATAACCAGAAAGAATTCCCCCATACAACACCACAGTACCAGAAGAATTTTCATTGAACTGATTGGGTTCTTTATGAATTCTTGAAGAATTCTTCTGGGACTGCGGTGCTTGCTGTGAGGGTCTGAAGGGAACATTTTTTTGAAACTTGCTTAATGAGTCACAATTGTCGTCGTGATGATGATGAATCGATAGTAAAGGAAACATAAGTAAAACTTTTCTTATTGTTTTGCGAAAGTCCAATCCAGGTACCACATCTCTGAAAATAAGCTTTCATTGAATATCAATGAAGTGAGATCCGTTCACGTTATGCCATCGAACTTTTTCAGTAAAATATATTTGTAGTTTGACTAAAAAGTGATCATAAGATAATTGTTGGGTCCTTTTGGTAAACCCAACTAATTCAATTTCTCTCAGTATATAATTATTATCGATACATATTGTGACACGTTCTCATTGTCAAGGAAATCTCATTTTATTTTTTTCCCTCAAGAATTGTGAATTGGATTACTTTTATTTATGGGATGCCGCGGTTGATGGTATATTACCCTCAACCACTCATGCGTTGCAATCTCCATTCTCTCGCACCAACGGACAATTCTGGAATCAATTTCAACTCACATCGCTCCGATGTGTTCGAGCCTCTTAAATACAGCGCTTGAGATCTTTTAATCGGAACATAGAGAAAAACCTCAAACTTATCACGCCAATTGTTTGGAAATATCAACAAATATTCCATGTTCGTTTATGCTGGAGGAAAGAGAACCTTTTGTAGTTTACATTCGATGAATACGTGTATATCATCATCACTCCACGTTCTCTAAGCAAGGGATGGAAAAATGAGTGAATAACTTCATGATTATTCTTCATAAATGATTCACCATTCTCTTAAATTACAAGATTGCTCATTTTCCACCCTCTTCTAATTACCATATTTCATGCGTACCGACTGAACATTAAAAGAAGAAAAACATCAATCGTAACTTTGCAAACCCTGTCACAAATTTGTTTACTCCGCACGTTAACGATCTTAATGAAGTCTTATCGCTGAGATTTTCAGCAAACTTTACTCGCTCAAACAAATTCGACGCGACACGCTCTTGGATACATATTTCAAAACACGGAATAATTCAGATGTATTTAATGATCCTCAAACTTCCGTTCAATCTTCCTCGGAGGAGAAAACAAAGGAAAAATTCAAGATTTCATGAAGCATATTTCGTACGAAAAAATCTGGTTGTTGAAATTGATTATCGATGACCGATAGCAGTTATTTGAATGTTTTTGTGTTGCCGTTACGTGTACTATGAGCACTGAGGAAATTTTTAAGCGATACATTTGTTTCCTTCCTGGATATCTTTATGTAAAGCGTACAATATATCTCATTAAAGTTTTCTTCTTTTGTACAACGCGGAGTGCTACATGTTTGGAAAGGAAACTGGATGCAGCGAGTCGATACGAAATAACAATGTCTCAAGGGAATAGAATTCTTCTATTTTAATATTCCACGACACAATCGATGTTTCAAGTGTGTACCAACGATGTATAACGTCGTATAACGTCATGAAGTTATACGAGTAATAATTTTATTCGTTGCATTGATTTTTACATTCCGATATCGAACGGGTCTGATACAATTGTTTTTAGAAACCCTCGAGTATTGTCGATGTACAGGAAGTATTGTCTTCTGTTCTCGTAAATCGGAAATTTGTATGCCGAAACGAGGAAAAAATATGGTAATGGTATACCGTCCCTTGCGAGGTTGTATCGAGATTATACGTTTCTTTGAATAATTTTCAATCCAGGTTTTTCTCGGAGATACAACAATTGGTTGCTGTTAATGATGAAAATTGATTGTTTCAATATTCTCACGGTTGTATAACTCATGTGCTGGAAATACTTTTGCGATGCTCTGTGTTTTTCATCTTGGATCATCATTAATTTTTATGCTTTATCGTGAGATATTGTTGAAATTTTATATTTTCTCTGGTAGAAATTTTTCTCCTGTTCCTGTTCGAGCTCAAATCACTCCGCTCAGGTTTGTACTTTATAGATGGAACTCACTTTGAAAGCATTTTTATAACCTGAATGGTTATGGTGCTTCCCAGTGATGCCAAATTACCTGTCATAAACTATTTTTTGGTATTTTACCGGTTTTTTACCAGTGCAATAAATCAAATAAATTACGATAAATCACTTCTGCTGTAACTAGGGATTTCTGGTGGATTTATTAGAATTCCCTGATGTAAAAAACTGTAAGAAACCCAACACGTAAATGACCCAGTATTTCACTCATTATGTGCTAAGTGAATTACTTCCCCAAGTAGGAATGCTCTAGTTAATGACGAGTTTTGTAACGCTTAACTAGCCGGATACTAGACACTTGCCAATACCTTGCCTGATCCCTACGAGGCACTTGCAAGCGTCTAGTTCTTGGCTAGTTGAGCGTGACAAAACTCGTCAATTACTAGAGCATTTCTAATAGGGTTCGAGTAATTTACCGCGCCATCACTGTTACTCCATACCCTGATGAAAAATATATGTTCATCATAGCCATCTGAATTGTTACCATAAGGATACAGAATCGCCACAACAGCTATGTCGTCTAATTTCATTTCAGATCGTTACAATAACCACTTTTGTTCCATGCATTACATATCGTTGCACGGAAAAAAGCGTTTGATAGAATTTACCAACGGGGGTGGTAAAAATCAACTTATGATTGCAGTGACCTGAAATCTGGTTATGATAATTAAGAAAACAAGACAAAACTCCGTGAATCTGATTCTGGTAACAAGATGGAATGGTTGAAGCCGAAAATAACTACTTCATCTGGTTATGCGAACCAATCTACATGGTTCACCAATTCTCTCTTGGTTAAAAGTAGGTGCTACAAGATGTTCAGTTCTAAAACGTAAAAACACGTATAATTGCACGTTCTACCATAAATTATATATAAACTATATTGAATTATATACAATTTATACACAATTTTGAAAATTGTTTCCCCTTAAAATGTTTTGTTTTGTTTTGTTTAGAAATTTAGTATCCAATGATTCGGTTAGTTCTAGATTTCACTTAGAATATGTTCTCGAATGGTGGTCACGCTTTAGTTCTTAAATTTTTCTAATAACTTGAGGCTCCACAAACTTTGAGAAGAATTCTAATTGACATTTTTCAACGATTCATTCAGCATTGATTTACACGGTAAAAACTCCTAGAGAAGTTCTGTGAAAATATTTCGTCAATACGTCATTTTGTGCTGAAAAACAGATGCTCTTTTAGGGAATTTGATTGTACATAGAAGAATAATTTATAAAATTTTTTATAGATTCTATTGTACAGAACTCAATAAGGTCTCTTTTGAAATAAAATTCATTTTATGTGAAATTTACGTTATTTCAAGAAAATGCGTTGGAAAAAAGGTCGTTTACAAAAATTCATTTCGATTGAAATAGCGATATTTCTGCTGTCTGGGTTTGCAAACAAGAATCAGTTTACCGAGTCTTCTTAGTAGAGAACGAGATATTTTACTTCTTCAATAAAATTTGGCAATCAACGTACGATTCATTGCAAAATGCGAGCACCGGCTATGTCACATAAATTCAATTCAAAATGTAAAAGAGTTATCGAAGACAATTCGGTTTTGTGTAGCAGCTCTTCGATTCGCATCTCTCTACCATAAATCTTTGTTTTTTGATATTTCTTATTATCTGTTTTCTCGTACAATCAATTAACTACTAATTTTATTCCATAAATCTTCCCACCCTGTATTTCAACAAACATTTATTTACACGAACATGAATATTTCATTGCATTTATCGTGCACGTTCATTGAATATTTGAATCAATAAATTCAAATTCCAATGGAACACAGTTTTATAAAGATAGAAGATTTGATAAATTTCTTTGGCCAAATCCTTCAATCATATTTCATACGAGATGGTAGATGAAAGAAAATATGCTGGACCCTCGGTTCTCTGTATCTTCCTTTAAAAGGAACACGCTTAAGCGGGATGTGGTTCCACCCCTTCACATCTATATCTTTGTCGGATTAATAAACTCAAACGTCCTGCCACGTACACCATTCTCGCATACATACTTCTATACAACAACAATTCATTGAGTCGTAAATTTTGGGCCGAGACGTACGGTACCAAAGTATGGATGATCGGTTCTCTAATTGAGATAAATTGCTTTGTGTGTAACAAGAAGCGAGTTGAAGCGAGGTAAGCCATGATTGGGCCATGTCTGGTCTTGAAATGACGTCTACTTAAATGGGTAAATGATCAAGAAACCGGGTTTTTTTTTTCATCTATCTTTGGCGTATATGAAACACCGCGTGGTGTGAGATTATAAAGATAACAAGTTCACAATATTGGAACGGGAACGTAGAATTATATTTGTTACACGTAGAAAATATGGCAAAAATGTATACAGAGATTTTCCGAGAAAGAGAGAGAGAGAGAGAGAGAGTGGAGAGAGTTGATATGGACATTTTATCGAATGTATATTATTCATTGAAATTGATTTTACGATGACACATTTCGGAGGGGAAAAATAATGATAGGGAAATGGAATGAAATTACAATACCCGATAACAAGTTTGTAATGATTTTCAATGAATTATTCATCTCATTCAATTTTCGTAATATATAACAGGAGAAGCTTTTGAATGATTCCTCGATAAGAGTATCTTTTAATATCTTTGCTTTAATACGATCGAAGTTAATTTTGTGCCTTCAAACTAATTTATTTTGATGTTATTTTGAAAAACTTTCAAATACCCTCGGCTATTAAATAATCATTGTTTTGAAGCTCAACGTGTCAAATACTGGCAATTTATGGAACAAAACGTGATTCTGAGAATAGAATGAATGAATACGACACTCTTCATAGATACTTTTTTTTTTCTCCAATCGAACGTACAAATCGGATATATTATATTTAAACCTATTTAACGAGAGCGCACATCCTACTTTTAGAATTTCACTCGTTGTTCATGTTTGCATAAGTGAGAGGAAAAGAGAGTCTTTGTTACGATTTCAGCTTTGTAAAAGACGGTGGATCAATGTTTATTTCCGGAGCGAAATTTCCGGACTGGCCAGAGTCGGCTTTAGTTTTCATGGTAACGCCCACAAGCTCAAGCATCACAGAAACGGAAGCCGTCGTAAAGTTAGTAGTTTTATTGTTTCTGTCCATATTCATCTCCCGTCTCATCGTAGTCCCTGAAAGTTTATAATCCTCGTTGAATCGGAACTTCCGTGACAATGCATTATCAATATTCCAACGATTTTCCAATTGTCATTATGTCAAGATGCGATACGATAAATTTATATAAAATTTCCAAACCACTGGGACTTGGGTTTGATTTTTTGATTTTGTTGTGTTCAAAAGAAATATGGATTCTCAAGCTACGACAAATTATTGAAGAAAGTTTGAGAGGTGGTGATTTCATGAGTTCATTGTGACTTCATCTTTCAACACATTTAGATCTCTATCGTCATTCTAATATTTGTTTTCTCCAAGCTCGTTTTTATTGCACCCTTGGCAACGCAGTTAGTACCAGAATAGGATGTTATCATCTCCTCGTCAACATCAACATTTTGCAAGAAGAAGCATTGTAACGGGAAATGGCGTTCGACGATATCAAATATTGACAAAACCCTTCCTTCTCTCATATCAGAAAAACATCTGGTGCGATCATTATCCCAGCATACGAAGGTTTTATCTGCTTTTCAAAACAAACATCCTCCAAAGGTCATCCCGTTTTATGCATTCTAACAAAAGATATTGTGAAACGTAGACAGAAATTGAATGTCGATAAATAAAACCCTTGCTTTTCTCAAACATTTCCGAAACAATGGATGCAATTGGTACTCGAATAGAATGTTTTTAGCCTCTTTAGCAAAACACAAATCTTTGAACGACATTGAAACGAAGAATACTGCCATATGCAAACTATTTCTCATGATAATGCAGCTCACAGAAATATCAACAACGCCACACAATGTCATGTGAAAACGAGTGGATTTTTAGTACCTCGCAAACTAATTAAGGTCCTACGTTAACTTCAATTACTGTTCGCACTGCTGATCTGAAATACTCGCACGGTCACTTTTAGATCGTTGACATCGCGGCCTTGTCGATGCTATGCCATCTTTCGCCCTCTCTTTTTCATTCTCTCATTCTCAGGCATTGTTGAAGCGAGGCACCGTAAGATACGAGAGAAAGGAATAACAAGAGATATCAGTGCTACGTTCGCTTATGAAAGGCGACTATAGATTTTCGTTACGCAAGTTATACGTTTGAAAAGAATCATCTTCATTCACGGATTAATATATATATATATATATGATATAAATTAATGAGACCATTCACGATTCGTTCAAAGGAAGAATCAACATTTAAAATAAAAAACGATTGTATGCGGTACACTTGACAATCTCAAGAGCAGTTTTGATATTCCAACATCGCTGGTTTATGTGATTTGTAATATAAATATTTGACATGCAAATTCACTGATAAATCCATAGATTTTCAACAAATTCGTCATATATAAAAAGTGTATCATTATTTGCGGAATGGATTTTGTGGGTATATTCCTTTGAGGTTTACTTCCCACCTCAATTCCTTTTTGTTTTTTCGTTATAACTCCGGCTCATTACAAGATATCAATGAGAAATAATTTTTTTTATGCTCAATAATGATTGATCTAAACCCTACTTTATCATTTTTGCATCAATCAGGCATTTTACAATTGTGATTTAATAAACAATCTCAAAAATTTCTCTTTTTTTACGTTAAATTCGTGCCTGAAGTCTCTAGGATATATATCAACTTGTTAATCATGCTTTTAGATTCTAGAGATGATAGTAAAAGCTATGCTCGGTAGAATTATTGCGATGTTCATTGTTGTTATTGTTTATCTCACAAAATATTGCGCAAAAATGTCGCACGGTGAGGCCAAACGCCAAAAAGCTGGACAAAATTATACACAGTTCTCAAGTTTGCTTGAAACTTGTTACTCGGAGGTTTTTGAGGTCGCTGATGACGGATCCGTTGTATAAATTTCGAAATTCAAAATGGCGGATCCAATATGGTGGATGAAAATTTAAAAAAATTATCGGATATCCTTCAAACTTGTTACCCGGAAGGTTTTGGAGTCACTGATTACAAATCCGTTGTGAAAATTCCCAGATTAAATTGTGATTTCAATCAATATTCATTCGTGATTCTCAACCCCTATCAGCTCACACTGATGCAATTGTTTTTGAATTCTGAATTTCTAAATTCAGATAACGGATTCGTAATCAGCGACCCGAAAAAACCCTGGGTACCGAGTTTGAAGAAAATCCGATGATTTTTTCAATTTTCGTCCACCATATTGGATCCGCCTTTTCTGAATTTGTAAATTTAGATAAAAAAATTCGTAATCAGTGACTCCAAAAACATAAGAACACGATAAGAACACTTTGATAAAATTCGCCAATCAATCGCGCTCCTGAAAGGGTTAACAAGTGTGAAAACCCCCGAGTTCTTCATCAACTCTCTTCCATGAAAAAAAAATTCGAGAAAATCACCTTATTTTGAGGTCGCTAGATTTTCTAATTCTTCGACAAATCTTCTACGTTGGAGAAAGGTGAATTTTCGGAGGAACAATCGAACAATTCAATATTCTCTGTTCTGGAATGATAGCAATTCAAAATTCTTGATACAGATTGGTTTGAAGATTTCAAACCTCCAGAGTTTTCTGTTCTCCAGAACCTGCAATGAGTTCTCTCATATGTGCATTCGAATGAGGAATATTATTGCGTAAGAGAGAATCGATTCGCCGGCTACACGCTCATCAACATATAACGTAAATAAAGAAAAACTTGGAATGCGCATATGGGGAACAAATTTCCATCTTCGCGATTCGAAACGGATAAACGAACACACGTGGATTTCGGAGAAAAATCCGAAATAATATATCAAGCATACCACACGTGTTCCCATTAATTTCATGAAAAAGGGTACGTCAAGATTTTGAGAATTTATATTTCAACGAGTCATCAAGCGTTAGAGTGGAAGCGAGACCAAGTAGTTGCGATACCAGCTAGCGGTCGTCAGCTCTTCGTAAGAGGTGAAAAAAACAGATTCGTGTTACAGCTCAAGTGTACAATCAAACTAGAGCAGTAAAAAGCACTTCATAAGAATCTCAACATACCGATATAAGTTTTTCAATAAAATATTACCGTCTGATACATGTTAGTACGCTTTTTCTAAGAATTATTTTCACCGGATATTTACTCTTGGTGAAGTAACAAAGTATATATCGTAAAATGTACGCACATGGTAGTAGGTAATACGTAATGTAAATGACAAAAGTTTCGTGAAACGATCTTTTATTTCAGCAAAGAGTTCCGTTCTTTCTATCTGTTTTACCTTTCTCGTGCTTTTTTTCATAGCAGTCTTGTGTATACCTCACGGGGGAGGATTCACTTTGCGGAACTGTTCAGGAACTTTGAATACTGCGGGTTCTCTTTTTCCTTCCATCAAATTACTTCACTTGGGACGAAGTTCAAAATATTGGTACTCTTCCTCAGCAGTCAACAAAAGTACTCGCCTTGAACCTTGCTGTTCATTGTGATTGGAATATTGTTAACACAGAAAAAAGTATTTCTGTGAATCTACGAATAAATATTGCTTTGTCAGAAATGATATTTGGACCTATATTTGATATTTTGATCATTTAAACGAATTTATTATTTGGTTCATCGTTTAAATAACAAATTTGTTCGTATCAAAAAACTATTCATTCTTGTTGGAGAAATATTGATTTGGATCTATTCAAATAAGAAATACTTCTTTCTGTGTAGGATATGTATAAATTGCTGTGCAATTTATACTTTTGTTGACATTTCAAGCTTCAAGAAAAAACATTATTTCGAGTTTCTCGAATTCCAAAGTGGGATCATCCACACGCATGTGTGGATTTCTTCGAATCTAAAAAATTGTTATTTGGATAGGTCGAAATGAATATTTCTTTGGGAGTTTAAATAAACTCATCATATGCTTCTTGTTCCAAAGCATACATTTTTTTACATGAAAACAAAATTTATTTATAGATGATTCCAATGGTTTGACCTCTTTCAAATGTTGTGTAATATTTTGAGCATCTGAAACGTTTAGTGGGATGTTAGTCGATGGATTTCTGGAGCGAACAAAGCTGCAACAACGTTTAATCAAAAGTTATAACCATTGGCTGCTAGTTTCAGCTTCATGTGTGATATGATGACTTTATTTTTACTCTTTGGCATCTAAGCCCCTGCGTGATCTGCAAGTCGGCGCGATCTGGGTCTTTGATGGTTCAATTTGGAGAAAGAGTAATTTATGGCTGGGGGAGTGGTCATGCTTGCAGAACAAAAGCGAACACAGGGCTGCTAAACGTTGCTGCAGAATTTCATCTAGTATCAGACGGAAGTATGAAGAAGACAACTATTGGGAATCTAGAATAGATTCCAGGATCCCATGTCCTCTGAGTGTAGGGCTGTTGTCTACAAACTCATCAACCCAGGATAAGGAGCTCAAAAACCCTGGATTTTTGACTTGAGATGCAAACATATTGTAAAACACCTTCATTATTGGAACTTTCACATTCTAAATTAAAACGTTTCCCTGGTAACAAAAAATGATAGAAACCGATTGGGAGAGTCAAAAACCGCACACAAAACGATTCAAAGTCTATCTGTCGCTATCTGTTCTTATCTGTTCTATGCGGTTTTTGACCTCTTCAATCGGTTTCTATCGTTTCGTCTTCACCAGGGTTAGTTTCATGATGATGTAACGATGCTGAGAAACTTATCAAGACGTTTCCCAGACGCTCTCCAAATTAGAACAAATCCGGGCACATCTGAACGTTTGGCAGCCATAGCTAAGTATATCTGTCCTGGCTCCCATTCTACTCGGGTTGACATCCTCTTTTGCCAGATTCTGCCTTGGTTGACATGCTACCAGGGCAGGTTCTACTCGAATTGCTGTGTCACATTTGTCATGCCGACTGTCTTGATGCTGTTTTGATTCCTGTGTTGCCCGGTCAGATCTGGTCCTGGTTTCCATACTGCCCGTCTTGGTTAGGTTGTACTCGGTCTTCTGTACTCCTGGTGCTCATGCTACCCGATCAGATTCCAGAAGAGTTGCCGACCTGGTTCGGTCCCGGTGTCCATGCTCGTAGACCAAGTTTCTCCCAAGAACTTCCAGCCGAGACTTCATTAGGTTCTTATGAATCCCAACTACTACTAGTCATGGAATCTAACTTAGACAGCACAAACGTGCTACTAGAACATT
This sequence comes from Gonatopus flavifemur, assembly GCA_018340375.1. Lineage (NCBI taxonomy): Eukaryota > Metazoa > Arthropoda > Insecta > Hymenoptera > Dryinidae > Gonatopus > Gonatopus flavifemur. The sequence continues at coordinate 24,108,540 of JAFFJZ010000003.1, forward strand.
TATGGGAGGTTTATAAAATATGGAAGAGGTTTTTTCAACGATTAGAAAATGTTCCCGAGACACATTGTGCTGTTAGGGAACTAAGCAGTTTACGAACTAAGTGTGGCATGAATTCATTACAATATATTCGTGGTTAATTATCATTTATTCTAACCATATATTCCGTCTAAGGACTTTGATATCCCTTAATACCAACCATTCTAATTGGTGGGTTGATAAAAAGAATTGTTCATATCAAACGAATATTTTGTTGGTCAGGGAAAAGTGAATGATTTATTGAAATCAACTATGATATTTGAGCGGAGGAAATATTTGTTGCCTTGTATTCAACAGGATAATTATTTGATATAAACACATTTTTTTCTGTGTAGTTTATTCCTTACAAAAAATTAACCCATTTGAACCAAGATGCTTCATTGTTTTTCCAATTTTTTGGAGAAAAATAGAAAATTTTCGTCCAAATGAAATGAATTTTCTTAAGGAATGATAACAACGACTAAGAATATTTTTTTACTCCAATTTGAATTTCTTGTTTATGTTTCAGGTACGTATATATTTCGGTCAAGAATTTTCTGAATCAAACGAGCATGTGAGTACAATATTTGATAATATCTCTGCATTTGGCTCTCCAAAAACAAAGAGAAATCGCTCTAATGTTATCTGACTGAAAGAAATAATCAATGTATCGACACTCTACTTATTAGAAATTCGAAGAAAAATTTGTTTTCTATTCAGTTGAGATGATTTCTGACGTTTTCACTCCCAAACATATAAAAAAACAATATCGAGGATCACGCAAATGTTGAACAAATAAAATTGCCGAGTAAAAACTGATCATTGGTTCATTGGTTGAATGACGCAACGAGACCCAAGATTAAGCGGCTTTTGACATTGAGGTGTTTCATTTTACGCTTCACCAATCCATCTTTCCAGTCCAGAAACAAATCGTCAGAAGGTGCTTCAAACTTGGGCCAAGACTGACGGTTAGAACCAAGTTTGAGTCTAATTATTGCTTTTGCTTGGCGCGATACTCGTCAATTATATCCAATCGATACCCTAGTAGAAATTATGATTGGGAATTAAATGGGCCCCAGCTAGTTTTCCCAGATGTGAGGTTAGTTTCTAGTTAGTTTCGTTTCTAGCCTTTGCCCATCCAGGTGTCCCAGGGAATTGTTAGAATGTAGTTCAAATTGTTAATTAGAAATGTGAAATTACGTTTGAAATGTTGAATAAGGTGAAAATTGTATTTTGAAATGTAATCTCAAGTCAAGAACATTGCTTTTGAATTTATCTCGATAAAATAATCCAGAGTAACAAATTAGAACGCTTGGGCTTCCTTTTATTCCTCTGACTAACAATAATGTTATTGTACGATCAGTTGACGAATAAAAAATCGACATGAATCACCTAAATGTTTGAGCACTGAAGTTAAATTGGCTGGGATATGTTATTCAGTTGGCCCCACATGGGTCCCATCTGCTCTCTAAAATCTTTGGGGTGAGATTTCACTCTTCAGCCAGCCAGAAGTGAGCCTGTCGAATTTTCGAGTGAAATTTCCACTCTTTTAGAGTGATATTCCAAGGTTTGAGGTTAGAAATTCACAACCACTTCGACGCTAGAGTGAATTTTCCACTCTAAAAGAGTGGGAGGTCACTCGAAACGAGTGAAAATTCCACTCGAAGCGGACAGGCTCACTTCTGACACTTAGTGGAGTGAAACGTGCGATTTTTCACTCTTTCAGATTTAGAGAGTGGTACGTGAATGGTCAATGGGATGCCCAGACAAATTGCTACCAGGGATAGTCGTCCAGGAATTGAAGATGGCTTTCCCCAAGCTTGAATGAATGTTGGGCCAATCATACATTCAATAAATCCATCAATTCCCAATACTGGTACAGTATTTTGTGATGCGACAATAGTCTTAATCAACACAATTCTAATGCAATCAGTCTTGAATCGGAGTTGTTGTAATTTCAGCATTGGCGGAAGTAATAAATATGTACAAGGGTTCACTTAGAAACGAACTGGCTTTTGAATCTGAATGTGGAAGACATGTTGTTTGACCCTACCCTGGTTGAGAAATCCCATTAAACCGATTGATTTTCATTGATGCTACGCTGAGAGAAGAGTTTATTTGGATTTGATAAGGCTTATTTTGGATACGGCGAAATAAATATAATATATATAACACACGGAAAAATATGTTTAGCTGTACCAGCTAAATTCTAGTTGCTGCAGCGAAATATTTAGCTATGATAGCTGAAATCTAGCTGATACAGCTAAACATTTTTCTCCATCCAGTTGAAAAATGTCAAATGGGGTTTTTTAACAGTCGATGAACTCTATTTATAGGCGATGAGCCAAATTTATGGGGGAAAAATATTTATTTCGCAGTATCCAAAACAGGTTCTATTTAATAAAGATAAACCCTCCTCACAGTGGGATGCGGAAACACAATTCAAACCCACTCACTTTATTATTTTTGTGGGTTTGAACTATGCTTTTCTACACTGAGAAAAACAAACATCCCAAATTTATTTCAATCGAATAAGGTTTGTTAACCATTAATAAATCTTAATTGACTCAAAGATGATTGGTTTGTAATTGATAAGTCTTCTTTGTCACGAACAAACTCTTTTCTCAGTGTATCGGAATTAGTACACAGAGAAAAAATTGCTGTAAAATATACCGAAATTCCTATTCAATCAACCAAAGTCTCCGATAAAATTGAAAATTCTCTACAGTGATCACATAAATTGCGATAAATCTAATAGATAAATTACAGCAATTTAATGCTATCCCTATATTTATCGGACATAAGGTAAATTTTACAGCAAATTTTTTACCCAGTTTGGCCCGAAATACACTGAGAGAAGAGTTTATTTGTATGTGATAAATTTTATTTTGGATACGGCGAAATCAATGTTCACTATACATAAACATGGCTCATTACCCACAAATGAGGTTCATTAGTAGTTGAGAAACGTCATATGAGATTTTTTAACAGTTAATAACCTTTATTTATAGGTCATGAGCCAAGTTCATTAAATGCAACCAAATTCTTCTCTCAGTGTACATAAGCCCAGCAAACAAAAATTTCAAAATACGACGAGCTATTTGGAATTTGAGAAAATTATCTGGAAGCAATTCACCCGTTCACAAGGGCTGAAAATGCCCAAATATTTAATAAATTTATCGCATTTCTCGAATAGACAGTATCCGAATATACTCGAATAATATCCACTCGAGTTTAATGCGAATTCTCATCTAGTTTTTTCATTTGGGTATACATCTTTTCTACCGAAGATATACCAAAAAACTGAATGGTTTTGAAAAAATTCTGAGGAACAAAGTAGAAATGTACAGGTTGAATTGAAAATTTCTACAATAATTTCTCATAATACAAACCTTGACAAAAATTCATGATATTGCCAAAGCTTTCTTCCGCCCTAAGGGCAGATCGATATTTCGCACAACATGTTCTGTATCGAACAATTCGTCCCAACAAGTACAAACTGCGACAAGTCGTTCTTATTTTACCAGAACTTTCGAAAAGCATAATCATTAGCCTCCTTTCCCTTGTTCTTCCTCCCTTAAATTCTAAACAGCGTAATAGCCCTCGAGCAACCAGAAGTCCGACTTTTTCTGAATGGAATTTTTAATATTCCCTCCGAGGGAGGATCAAAAGTTTCTTTCAAGTGGAATTGAAATATCGTTAGCTCGGCAAAGAATTCAATTCAAAAGCTCGTTCTCTATTCCAATCCTGTGCTAACGCAACACGAAGAAAATTCTCTCTCAACTTCAATTCGATATTTTTACTTACAATATCGCAAATATCATTTCACGCACACACACACACACACGCACACACATACAGAGGATGTATTTAGTTGCAGAAATCAATGCTTTGGGTGTGGTTTTCCGTCACGAAAGTGCACAAGGAGCCCGCCCTGCACGGAAAGACCGGGTCTATTATTATTTAGAAAAATGACTGTCAATTTAGGGAAAACGAGGATTGCTGAAAAATATTCGTAATGAGTCTACTAAGAATTCGTAGTCGATGTATCAACAATTGATAGTTTCACTGTGAAAAATACCAACGAAACTATCAACTGTTAATATTTTGACTCACTACCAATATTTTTCAGCGATCCTCCTTTTCTCTAAATTGACAGTCATTTTTCTAAACGTTGATAAATTCTTTCTAAATATTAATAGACCCGGTCTTTCCGTGTGATAAATATTCATACGCAAGTGACTTCTATTCGCGCGTATAAGCTCGATAAGCAGGATTTTTTTCTGATCGCAAAGGTGTTTGGAGGCGAGGTCGTTGATTTCGTCAACAAGTGTTGAGCTTCTCAACTTACCACTCGACGAGCACCTCCGCTATATTGTCTTACGCAATACTGACACGTTTATCGAGTCACCTTTGCCACCACTTCTGCACGTACTGTACAATAGGAAGGAAAGGAGAGAAAGAAAAAGGAGGTCGAAGAAGGAGGCTACAGGCTATGGCAGGTTTCTGACTCTTCCGAGAGATCCTTTTTCGGTGAGAGTTGAACGATCTCGGCGTGTTATTTTGAAAGAATTAAATAAATAACTCGTGCGGTATAAAACAAAATAAAATGTTAAAACGGAATAAAGAATTATTAAAAGAATCGTGAATTAGGTATCAGCTTTGAAAAACAAAGTATTTTCCGAGAGTTGAAGGCAGATATAACGCTCTTATACTTTTTTCGTTTCTCTTTTTCTTTCCCTATCTCATTTACTTTTCATCCGTGATGATCCTACGGTGCAAGTGCACACTTTTAACCTGTACGTGCAACAGTATCGACCGGTAGGATTTGCGACGACTACACCCAAACGCAAATGTGTGTTGGAGAAGATCTTTTGTTGTATTTTACAAGACGCATAACGTGAGCAGGAATACCAAGTTACAATCGGTCCCACTCGAAGTGTATCGAATTTCGGACAGAGCATATTTCACCAGCGTCCCACAGTTCTTATATAATAAATTCCATGTGAAAAAGAAAGCCGAGACTGAATGAGGATAGACTTGAAAGATATATTGTTCGAAGGTTGCGAAAGGTTATCATTTCTTCAAAAGGGTTCATGGATGTAATTTAGTTCGATTTCATGTCGATATGATTTTGATCATATTTTGAAAGTACCATTTCCTTCCTCGGAGATGGTCGATGAAGTATCTTGCAGTTCTTGTACACTTTTTTTTCAACTTCATTCAGGACGTTTTGGTGCCGCCTCATCAAGACTTTGATGGGATTTTCCTTTTAAACATTCTACCTCAGCACCTTTTCTGAAAGGTGATGACCGGCACCCAATCTACGATGTGTTATCATTCTTACGAGCTGACTTCTTGACTTCTTGAGGGTTCTCGACGAGAATCACACGACCAAGTGAACATACTTTGTCATACAAACTCTGTTTTGATATGAAATGATGAGGTCAAGATAGCTTTAGCCATCGCGAATATAATTCGAATTTTCCTGATAGAGAACAAGCTGTTAGCGAGTAGCGCATTCTTTTTCATCTACAGTTAAAATGCGGTACGCGTGAATATTTGAGGGTCATTTTCGAATTGATGTCCTGAGGCTTTCGATATTTGATCGATTGTCTGGCGCCGGTTTTGACGATAGAGTAGAGTGATTAACAAATACGTGGATAGAGGTAGGAACTTTATACTTGAGCCATTAACGTGTGAATTCAGATAATGCGATTTTAGAGTAACATCGCTATTATACTGCACCACGTAATTAAATTCAGACCGAAATTTGCTAGCATAATCAAGTATAATTTCCCACTCGAAAGTGAGAATACAGTATAATGTACTTTCAGCGTTTACGTCGCATAATCACTTTCAAAATGGCCAGTGTTTGACAGAATTTTGCAATTTCCAGGTAATGTGTTCATGAAGTTTGAATCGTTTATAGAAACGGGACGAAAATTCAAACCTCACAACATCTGATATCATCGGTGTTTATCTTTTCGAATTAAGCGATCCCAATATATGGTGATTTTGTCGAATTTTTTTTTCATGGAAGGGAGTAAATGAAGAACTCGGGGGTTTTCACACTTGTTAATTGAATCTTTAAGTACATGGAAACATTTTTTTCAGTAAAACATAATGCCATGAGAATTGTTGATACGTGTTGAAACATAACCACCTAAAGAAACAGCGATCAATCTATAACACTTCTATGCCACTATAGCACTTACAAAAATTATCAGAAATCCAAAATCCAAAAATTTTTATGCAGTATATTATATTTGTTGCAGGCTGTACCAATAAAACTAATAAAATGTCCAAAAAATGACAGACATGCAAACTTTTGGTAGCGTTTTTTCAATTTTTCATCCTCCAATAAATTCAATCAGTTTCGAAATAAGAAAAAAGAGCGAATCTGTTCAGTAGTTTTTGTTGAGATATCGTGGAGCAAAACTTGAAAAACAGTTTTTCGAGAAAAACGCCTCAAAAAGGTTTCGGGATACGAATCCTTCAACTTGAGAAAATTTGTTTTCATGTACTTTGAGAACCATTTAATGAATTTCAAATAACTCGAGTTCTTAATTTACTTCCTTCTTGAAAACAAAAATTCGAGAAAATTACCTTATTTCGGAATTCGCTGGTAACTGAAAATATCATTCGAAAGATAATATATGCAGTATACTGCACGAATTGGGGTCTTCAACAGTCGAGTATTTCGTTATTCAATTACAAATGCGTTTCAATAAACTATTCAACTTCCAGCAACATCCAGGTAATTCTGTAATTCAAAGATTTTCCTCATATTTTTTATCAATTGGGAATTGATCTTGCGTTATTTATAGTGATTATTCCTTCCATATATTCCTTTCATACATCCCTGAGGTTTCCTCTCAGGCTCCTGTTAAGCGGAAACTCGTACATTCGACCGGTAACTCAGTCACATTTGATCGAATTCATCCGGCGTTTGATGAGGACCCAATCAGGATCTGGTCAGGTCCTAATCAAACCCTATTGGGTTAACCCAATTGAATTTTCAATCAGGTGGTCCTGCCTCAAAAACTCGAACATCCCCTCGCTAGGGGTATAACAATAATAAAACTATCGAATAAATACGGTGTATAGTTTTTTGGACGCTGCAAAGAACAAAAATCATAAATGATCCCAACTGGATTTCATATGATATCCCGAGAGTGGGAAATAAATCATCTTTAAGGTATTTTTTAGATTGAATTTTTTGATATAGGTCTTCTTCAACAAAGTTATCGAAAATGAGTCGAAGAAAAGTACGACATGTCTATCTCGAATAGCCCTAAAAATAGCCACCTAACCTGATGACAGGAATCTCTCTGAATCTCTTTGAAAATTTCATGTCTCAGGAAGATGCAGGAAAATTCACCGAGATTCGGGAAGATTCAGGGAAATTCAGAGGCATATACATTGAGAAAAATTATGTTCAGAATTTCAGAAGGATTCAAAGAAATTCCGGAAAAGTCAGGGAGGAAGAAATTGAGTAAAATTGTCGATCTAAAATTTTGGGGAAATCCGAAGAGATTTACAGAAATTTAGACATTTTATTTATTCGCATCTCGAAGCTTGTTTTGAAATGATGAGTAGTTTTAAATCTCTTCGAATCTGTGCGAATCCCTCAAAATTTTATTCCTTCAGGTATCGGAGCTTTCTTCAAATGTTTCTGAATTTCTTTCAATTCTTGCTGAAAAAGCGATTCCTAAAAATCTGCTTTGCTAAATTAGCAAAACGGTTGCTGTTACGGCAAAAATATTGCTAATTCAGCAAGATATTTGCTAATTTTCACCGGCAGCCACTTCATTCCATTAATATACACTTGGAATTCTTGGACGGCGTGCACCGCTCTCCGCTCTTCTTTATCTACTCCTCGGTCCCGCGGACCTTCGGGACTAATTCTACACCATTTCTAAGAGTATTTTCCAGCAATTTATGGAGAAAAAAGAATTCGATTTGTTCAAAATTGTTCAGAGGAACCTGGCCTTAAGTGGAATTCTGAGGCACTCAGAGGATTTCGGAGAGATTCAGAGGAATTCAAAGACACCTTTGGAATCTAAATACGTAAAATTTCCGAGAGATTCGGAATGATTTGGGAAGATTCCAAGGATTTCCAAAAAAAATCCCGAGGGATTCAGAAAAATTCAGGGAAATTTTTCCTTTGAAATCTGTCAGAATAATGTTTCAAAACATGGAAAAATTCAGAGAGATTTCTTCGCTAGAATTTTGATCTCTAGAAAAGGATTTAAAGAGACTAGGAGAAATTCCAGAGAATACCGAAAATTTCAGAGCAAGCATGAGCATAATTTTGAAAAATCGAAAGCATAATTGAAACTCAAATGATCGTATTCCGAAGGCATAAATCACCCTTCCAAACAGCATAAAGTTTCTATCTCTCTATGTAACATGGAATACCGCCAACGCCTGAATGCTTCAATGGTTAATGCTTCAAATCTAATAATTCAGATATCTATCAGAGTACGCTTGTACAAAATCCAATTGAATTTCAGCTTAATTCATTTCCTGGAAATTCTACACTCGTTTTATGATCAGAGTTAACGATCGAGACGATACACGGTTGATTTGTACACTTTTAATCTCGACTTTCCCTGAACTTTTGCCAAACTTTGGTAATTGTAAAGAAGTAGGACAGAAGAGAAATATACGTGAGGCGATACAAAAAAAAAAGAGGACTGTACCTCGATCGCCGAATGATTAATTTGATATTTATTGTGCATACGTTGCCCGTAAAATTCTATATAATATAATATCGTATCCACATGGCGTACAATTTCTTCATCCCATAAACCGTATTACTGTATTTTATACAATTCCTCTTCGAATATGAAAGTAAAGGAAGAAAATGTAATTGATAAATTCTGTCGAGTGAACAGCATAATGCGGTTCAACCGAGTGCAATTACCTCAATCATCACAACGTTTATGAAACAATTAGTTAAGTCAACCGTGGATGAGCGATAATAAATTATCTTTGTGAGTTCATATTTGTAGAACAACGCATGACGGATAATACTTTCAATTCTCTGCGTTTACAAAAAAGGGAAATGTATTGAGATTTAGTTAGAAGATCGTATTCACATCACTCCAGTGTCGATGCATTCGAGAAAGTATATTTCATAGAAATACTATGAGATCGGGATTAGGATGGTGAAAGTCAAATTTTAATTGGATTTCTTCAGAGATTTGAGCTAATTGACATTCACAACGGAAGTCGAAAAGGTATTTTAAAGAGTATTATCCCTCCAATCTTTACGGATGAACTCCCTGTGACTTTCGTTGACTTTTCGTCCTTGAAACTGTGACCCACAGACTTGGCTGGACTTCGTTTTCCCACACAAGAACGACGAAGATCAGTTTATTCTTTCAGAGAACATAGATTCGAATCAATCTCATCTATCCGTATCTTTTCTCTTTACACAGTATTTGAACGGACAAACAAAAAGTTATAAATATGTTGTAGAAACAATGTCAACTCCCCGAAGCGTGAAACAATCCTCTAAAACATGACACTGGCAGATGTATAATCACAATTATTTATGTCTACGTAAAGTACATAACTCATCGTGAAGAGGAGCATCGATCCCATACCTCGTTCCAATAGAGAACAACGAGTTTGAATCGTGAATTGAGAAATCGTCTTTGAACTGTAAATAAAATTTACAGTTCTCCGGGAATAAAAAAGAATATTTCTCTTCTATCTAGGCGTGAGATTCGCTTGATTTTCATCAATGTCGTTCCACTGCTTGCATGTGACGTAACCATAAATAGTTGGATGTGTAGGTGCACAAGCTTGCACATTAACACGGACGCGCGAGAGCGCACTCAACCGCCAGAGTCACAGTCACGGTCATGCTTCCAGGGTTGTACACTACCACGTTTTATCCCCACATTATATTATTGGTGGGGAGAAATTGTACGGTGCGTTCATAAAGGAAGAAAATAATAAGCGAGAAGGAGAGGGGAATATACAGAAACGAGCGTGGTTCCTATCGAGTAACACCCATTGATTCCCCTACTTATTTTTTTTCTCACTCTCTCTCTCTAGTTCGATCTTTCCCATCGTTGTGCCGGTTCTGCTCTTTGTGTGCGGTAGATACCACTACCGTAGGACAGTTGTACGTCGGAAAAAGGATTTTTATTCGCTTTATTCTCTTGAAAATTGTCATTACAATCGTAAAGGTATTATCTGCGAGAAGAAGAGTGCTGATTAAGTACGAAGTATCATTTATCCTCTCTTCTTTTTTTTTATTATGTTCTCTTGTGAACGAGGGTGGAATTATTGTCGAGTATTACAAACTTTTCTTCAAGATAGTATGAATTATTGTTAATTGAAGGGATAGTTTTTATCGCATCGTTTATTGTACTGAATTAATAATCCAAGTCATTTGACGTAACTCATCGTGAAATCATGTAAATTCATTCCACAGTTTAGTATTCAATTTCATCTTCTTTCACACGGAATACGTATATTTTTTTTACCTTGACTGGGGTTTGGAATAAAAGATGCAATCTTCTGATACAGAAAAATGTATTTGCATTGTGGAAAAAAATAATAGAGGAAAACAAGTGTTACTTGTAATCTTTTTTATGAATGAAAAATAGAAGACGTTAATGCAAAACATTGAGCGGTACATCATTATTTCAACGAGATCCTGAGTGACGGGGACTAATTATGAATACAGATTTCTTGAATTTTCAGTGGTAATGAGACATGCGATGTGAATGAGGTGGATAAAGGAGATAGATGACTTCTGTTCTAGAAAAGGGAGTTGATGGGGTTCTGAATTTTCGAAAGAAACCCAAGAAAAAAAACGATCTTTTTTAAATAACGTTGAAAAGAAATGTGATATTCTGTATTCAAAAAACAATTCAGTGAGAATGGTTTAAAAAAAACCAAGTGAGTGAGTGAGGGAACCGAAGCAGTATACGACGTTCTTCGATACATTTAAGCTGAATGACTTAGAAATTTATTTCACTCCTCCCTTGGGAATCGATCTTCTCTTTGGCCACCTGTAGAAGATCTTATAAATTCCCATGAGTTCCTCCCACTCACGAACAGTAGCGCATAGCGTCGTAAACATCTATAAATGTTTCAGAAAACATTACCCGCATCTGAATATAATATTACTGAAATGAGAATATTTTTTTCGGGAGAAATTTTCCAACTACACTTTGAAGAATAATTGGAATTTTTTTGCATACATTATTCGGAGAATTCCAATTACTGATTGGGAAATCAATTTCTGGTACATTTGTATGAAATTTCACATAAATTCGTCTGAAAATTGCAAACTTCATGGGATTTTTCCCAACATTTCCGAACAAGCTCGGAAAATTCCTAAGGCATGTATGTGTTAATTACTTCACGTGAATATAGAGGAATTTTCCCATAGAAATGTTTTACAGTGTACTATATACAATTTCTAAATAAATGCGATTATTTTAATCTCTTGGAAATAAGAAAAAAGACCAACAACATAGAAGAATTAGTGATGAATGTTATTTTTTTTAAACATTATTGTGCGAATTGATGAGCTTGGTATGTTATGAATCAACAACAGCACTCCCTTAATCTATTAATTTCTATGACAGAATCGTGGTGAATTGATCGTCTTAAATTACTATACCATTCATGTCTCGATGACGGGTCGTAGATTCCGCTCGTAGAATGGCACGTCGACGTCTAATCTATATTCGTTTTGATATATTAAGGTTATCTTTCATAATATACATCATTCATTTCTGAGTGGGGAAAGTTATTATATTAATCGCACGGTTTTTTAAGGTTCGTGTGCAGTCAAATATCATTCGATTATACTCGAATGATTCGAAAGAATCGTGCGAAGAGTGATAAACATTTTGTTGAATGTATTCAATGACTTTCTAATGAATAATTTTGAAAAGATCACAGATCAAAACTGTATTTCAGTGCTGAAATAAGTAGGAATGATCGGGAATAATAATTTAATTTAGTAGGTAAATTGGGATATAGAGATCCGTTTTGCGAAAGGGTCGAAGGATATCAAAATCAGTCAATAATTAATCAAAATTCATGTTGGATTTGGGTTCGATGTGTTGTTTGGTTTTCGATATCAATTATGTATAAACTTGTGAAGAAGCTTCGTATTCCCGATGGACTGCACATCCGATAAGGAATGCTTTGCAAAATCAAGTACTCGCGTGCTCGTAAAAGCGGAATTACGGTATAGCAGTGGTTGAAGAAAGTTAATACAAAATTGAAGTAAATTCAAAAACGAACTGTTGATATGGTTGGAATTGAAATTACGTCATGAAGATCGTTAGATTTTAATATCCTCGGTGTTTGAATGGAAAAAAATGATTCTCTGATATTTAGATAGCTGAAAAAGCGCTATTGTAGCTCCTTAGCATGTATGGCCCCATCCTGCCAATATGGATGCAAGACTGGGCCAGAGTGGGTCAAAATTCATACAGACTGCTATAACAATGAAAAATGTAGCTACTAAAAGTGCGGGAGTATTGGTTTAGTTTTGGGGTTTTCATGCGAAGTCTTCATTGTTTTTCAACCGACACTAATTGTTCGACGAATTGCAGATACCTGGCTAGAAATTTCATGAAGCTGAAACTAGCAGCCGATTCTCATAATATTTTACAGAAAACGTTTATCAATGGGATGTTAATTGATCGATTTCTGGTATAAAAAAAGCTGCAACAACGTTTAATCAAAAGTTACAAGAACAGGCTGCTAGTTTCAGCTCCATAGAAATGTCTAGGGTAGAAATGAACATCTACCCGTTCAAGGTTTAAGGAGTGGTCTGGAGCAAGACAGGTCTTTGGATGGAAGTTTTCCATCAAAGAAATTTTTACCCGGACTTTTGTGGCATTTCCTAGTTTTTTTTTGTAGAGTAATAATGGCTTCTTAACGAGATCTGTCGAGGCCTCATCAGGCGCTCAAAAGAACCTAACAAGACTTAGGGAGTGCTACGAATCATTCCTACCCTAGAAGACATGAACCCCAGATGAACGTTGTTCCGACCTTAGATAGCTCGGACCAACTTTGATCCTGTGTTAATTTTTACCAGGGTAGCTAGGCGAGATTTGTTTACGTAGGCAGACAGTCTTGAGTCAGTATGGAATTAATGTTAGCAGAAATTTTCGCTATACCGTAGAAGATATGGGGAATTTTTCTCTACCCCAGTAGTGGATTCCATCCCCTGATCGTTAGAGGGTCGTTTTTTTTCTATCAAAAGTAAGAGATTTCTCTCCAACTTTAAGAAACGTTTTTGCCTTTTGAGTTCTGAATATTTCACAAATTAAGAGGAGGTTCTTATCAAGCGAATTCCGAAATAAGGTGATCTTCTAAGGTATAGTGAATCATTAGGCACTAATCAGTGTACCTTTTTTTACTGATGACGCACCCATGAGAGAAACTTATTTTCAATTGGCGAGAAATATTGAAAGCTCCGATTAACGAGGAACTAATCAGGAAAAATAACCAGATAGGTAACTGATCGAGCATTTGCCGTTACTGCCTTACAATGCATTTCCTACTTTTATAGCACCGTAGCTGATTGGGGTACGTCGTCTCCGCATGCAGAATTTACCCATTCAGCAGAAATGATTCTAGCCATCTTATAATTAATGTCAAGGGTCTTTCTAGTGACTAGCTTCGGCGCGAGCGCCTTAAAAGTTGCTAGACAACCGCTATAATCATTTTTACTAGGGTAAGAGCAAAATCCGTGAATGACGTGAGTTGGTGAACTCTAAATAGAGATAGACAAATTTACTCGCTCTAAATGGTGGAGGGGACTCCTTCCTATTATGATTTAGTGGAATTTTTCCTCAATTTTTGAAGAATTCTACACCCCAAAAGTCAAATATTTATTCAAAATACAGGAGAAATTCCCATTAAGCATGAATTTAGTGAATAATAGGTATGTGGATAGCAGAACAGTTGTGCTACACGGAGAAAAATTCACAGTCACGGCGAAGTCTGATTTCGCTGGGTACACGGAGAAAAATGCAAGGTGAAAATATAGTAATCTTTAACAAAAATTTGAGAATATCTCTCAAAATCTGAGAGGATTTCTCGAATGTATAAGTGAAGATAAAACGGTCCACATTTCTATTGAATTTTATTTGGAAAACAATGAAAAATTATCAATACTTAACAAACAATAGACAACTATAAGAGTTTTCCAGAAGTCGCGCATGAAATTTTATTCACTTTATAGAATTTCATGCCCGACTTTCGGGAAATTCATATGATTTTCTATTATTTGCTGGGTATTGATAATTTGTCATTGTTTTTCAAATTCAACAGAAATGTGAACCGTTTTATCTTTAGATTTGAGGAAATATTCTCAAATTCCTATCATAGATTACTATATTCTCGACCTGCAGTTTTCTCCGTGTATCTTTTACTGAGACAGCAATTTTTGCCCGTGACAGCAATCTTTTTAACTACAACCGCGATTTTTCAGCTGTTATAGTAAAAAATGTCGACTATTACAACCAAATTTGTATGTTACTCCATATATGATACTGAAAATTCATCGGTTTCGGCAAATAATTCACAGCTACTGTCAAATACTTAGCTGAAATAGCAAATTATTGGCTGCGATAACAAAGAATTCCCTATCCCAGCAAAAAGTAAGACAGCAAATTCATATTTCCGCTGTTACAGGTAAAAAAAATTGTTGTTATATTTGAAAAATAGCTTTTCTGGTCAAGTTTCAGCTATCCAAATATCGAAGAATTATTGATATTTTGTAATTTGAGTTTGAATTTTTCATGGAGTCTTGATTTGGGCGTAGTCTCTTCGACAAAGTTCTGATACTTCTCATGGTTGCTAAGTGTCAGAATCCCTGGTCGGGATCCGAGCAAAATCAAGATGAACCTACCCAGGTCGAAGGGATGGATTCCTGGTGATAGTTGGATCCGATTTTGAACCCATCGTAGGGAAGGACGATGTTTAAAAACATTAAAATGGCATACATGACTCAACATAAAATGAGTCTAATTCTTATCTAATTTAATAAAGTATCGATAGGAATTAGATATGTTTCATATAAAAATCATCGATGTTCTCGAACATTCACAATTTTTGTATCAATTCTCTTTGAAGTATTCCAGAAACTATCAAAAGTCTTGTTGAACAAAATCAGCCTATCTTCTTCGATTTGAAAATCCGGTCATCACATTCCACGTACAATAGAAAGAATAATATCGAAAGATTGGTTGGAATGAATATTCACTACCTCGTACGCAGAATATAAAAGGTAATTCTCGAAGAAACGAATTGAAGAAGTTCGAACGCTCCCTCGCATAACACATTCAGCCAGGGTCTACTCGGACAAGAATTTATTAGAAAACTTCATTCGACGCAAAAGAATTCCCTCCCACCGAGTCAAGTTTTCATCGATTCAATTTTATGCGAACGAAATGGGCTATATCGCTTTAATTCGATCTTTCAAATTCGAATACGAAGTTTGATTGAAATCAACAGCACATTAGAGAATATATTATTATTATTATATTTTATAAATGAAAATCCCCAGCCCTAGCGGTATGTGCACAAAGAGATATTCACGTGAGGCAAATAACGATTACCAAAAAAAGGAAAAACATCCAAGAAAGGGAAACGAAATCATTGGAACATCTATCACAGGGCTTGGATATGATCTTCGGACTCCTCTTCCGTATATCCGACTTATCGGGAACTTAATGTATTTTCTTTCTGCAGTTGCAATTGCAATTCCCGAGGATCATCCGTTCTCCGTTGAGAAAAGAAAGATAGCTGTCCGAAGTGAGATAGAAAAATTGTAAGAGATAGAGGGGGGGATTGGGAAAACCTGTGGAGGGGGAAAACACCTAAAAGAGATGGAAAATGAGAGAAGGAGAGTGTGCATAGGAACGCGAAGAGCGACCAAGAAGAGGAAGTGGCGGTGGCAATGGTGATGGTAGGTGGTAGGTGGTAGTAGTAGCGATGGTGATGGTGGTGGTGGTGGTGGTGGTGGAGGAGAAGCGGCAGCGTTGAGAAAGAACGAACAAGGAAAGACGAGGAGAGAAAATCCGGTTGCCTGGCGACCAGCCATCTAGTTCGATCCCAGCCAGCCGACCACCAGCCAGCCATCCACCCTCGTTCGCGCCGGTTGTATTAGTAGAGGAAGAAAATAAGAGAGAAAAAGAAAGATATATCTATATATCTACATATAATATATACATATATAAAACTTATATATATATGTACGTACAAGAGAAGAAAACACGAGACTCTTTCTTGGCTGGCTTCATTTCGTTTCCTCTCTCGTATTGCGCGCGTGAGAAGAAAATGCATGAAACAAGAGAAAGAAAAATCACGCATATCCTATTTTGTTATTTAATATAAACAGTGTATTTTTAAGTGTCTTTCTTGTGAGTGCGTGAGTGTGTGTATATATATATATATATATATAAAAGTACGAGTGTTGCTGCTGTCCGGTATACGTATTTTGCGTATAATACGTATACATGTATGTGTTCAAGTGCATCTCGACCGGTTCTCATCGTCTTCTTCTCTTCTTCACTTTATTCTTCCTCTTCCTTGGCTCCGGCGCTTGGAAACATCCTTGAGGAGCTTCGATTCCGATTGATTCTCTTCTCCACCCAAAGTGGATAGATGTTCACCCATCCTCGTTGTTTCTAAATAACAATCATTCATCTCGAAAATATAATATATATATATATACATATATATAATATTCCAGTGCACGTAGGGCGGAAGGAAACATTCGATAGGAATGACCTTGTAGATGGTATCGCTGGGGGAACACGGAAGAGGAGCATTCTCGGGAAGATAACCAGTCGAAGATGAGGCAGAGTTCGAGTCGAGAATATCAAAACCTCAGCGCGAATGAAGAAAATCGAAACTTCCCTGCTAAGTTGAGGAAATACAATTTCCTGCGTTGAATACAGAAAAGAATTGCAAAGAGAAAATATAACACCCGTGTCTTTCGTATGGTTGTCAACATGTGAGACTTACAATAATAATACTAATAATAATAATAATAATACTTGTATTTTATTATGAAATATATACAAATGTGTGTGTGTGTATACGTGAGTACATACGGATAAAAATTCAAGTATCGTTCACTCGAGAGACGGTATATCGAATTATCCTGACATCGATTTTGTTTGAAAAAAGACAAACCGGAAAACAACGAAAATGTTCCAGTGTATAATACAGCAGAGGAATGGATGGATTCATCCTTCGAATCCTGACACCAAGGACGTGTTTCCAGGTATTTATATTCTGTATGAAGTATCACATTAGAATTCATTTCATACACAGTGCCTTGAACCCTTTTATTTCATTTCACGAAAGCAAACGTACGGTTATGGTACGTGTATAGAACAGATGTGTAAATATATGTATATAAGGGCGTTATACGATGTAAGAAATTCTAGAACCATGGGACGATCAGCGCCATCGGCTATGGTACAATGCTGGTAGGGGAATGAATTCAATTATTGACAATTCTATATCGTTCTGTGCAATTTGTTGAAATATCACTACACCCATTCTACAATCCGAACAAAGCAGTTTCGAGCAAAACTGACAGATAACGTATCTTCTATCAACTTATCGGAAACTTAACAAATATCGCAGTTATGTATTATAATTGAGATATGACCCTGTTGTAAGTATAATGTTACTGTGTTGTGCATTTGTTATGCAATAATGATGCGAAATATGATCCCTTTGCGTAACGATGGAATGAAGAATTTACATTTTTCACATTGTGAGAAATTGAATTTTGAAGAATTTCCGGCTCAAACGATTCTAAAAAGCTTACACAGAAATGATGTATGCAGAATACACGGAAATCACGATATCGATATTTTTTATAGAAACTATTGAACTTTATAAAATATCGATAACAACTTTATAAAAATTATATATAATATATATATATTGTGAAATATCGTGCAATTCAAATAAACGTACTTCGCATAATGAAAAGTAACGTGTTTATTAATATTACTGGAACGTGTTCTCTATACGTTACAGAGATAAATACGTTGGAAATTAACTTTATAAATTTTCCATTCGATTGAATCATCTTTCATGGGACTGAAACTGTAATATGACTCGATGTGATTTTATCTACAATTTGTATCAAGTTTCAATCGATATTTTATACAAATTTATAGAAACTTGATAAAAATTGTATATAAAATCATGTTGTTGAAGTTTGAAACGTTTCAAAGAACGAAACGAAATCTAATGAATTATCGTTATTTATCTTCCCGGTTTCACTCCTTGGAAGTAGAAACATCGTTTAAACAATGCATTGAAAGATACCTATCTCGTTATTTGATCACTAATTCGTTCCAATAAACGATTCAAACTTCGAACATGCATAAAATCACATTGAGTCACTTTATAGCTCCAGCGGAGGTGCACGATATTTCACGATATTGATGTTTTATATACAATTTTTATAAAATTTCAACCGACGATGTCTCTATAAGAAACATCGATACTATGAAATATCGTGCAGGGCTGAGCGCCAGCCCTGATCTGTCAATGAATAGATAGAAAAACAAGGTATCTGTAGGTCAAATCGAGGAAAAGAGTAGAAAATCTTTTTTTATGACGGTAAATAATCACAGGGAGAAAAGAGAATAATTATATTGAATATTGAGAATATGTATTGAACGAATAATAGTATGAGAAGAGATTAAATTATTTGTGAATGCCTTCGATTGAACTTGAGTTATCACAAGAATCACTCCTTCGGCTCGATGACCTTTATGAAAATGTAACCGTAAGATCAAACCACAATTCCATTAAAGTAAATTAGACACCTTCAGAACACTCAAAGAAAATCACATGTAACTGTGAACAAACTATAAATCGCCCACGCAGCATCAAATGTCCCGGTAAAATGGCTAGAATATCGCACCTAAAATATGTAATACTCAAGGAAACATCTCAAGAATATTGCCTCTGGAATGGCAATTTCTTGGAATTGTGGGGACGTGAAACGTTTATGAGATTGTTGAGATGATATATTCTGTTGACATTTTGGAATATTGCTTAGAGAGGATCATCCTGATCTTCAGGTATCATTAGGACAACTTGAATTGTGTTGTTTAGAGAGGAAAAAATACTTCCGTTACAATTTCAAGAATTGTTGCAGCAACAGGAAATGTGACTGAGTCCAGGATAACTGGCTGGGGTCAGTCCCAGGCTGGAACATCCCAAAAAAATGCCTCAAAATTTATTTGGAGTAATTATTTATGCTTTAGTTATAGAAATTATTGTCTCTGTTGGGGAAGGCGATTATATATAAATGCGGTGAAAAAATGGACCAAATAAATAAATGAATGAATCAATTTGATGTACACTGTAAAAACTTTCTGTAGGAAAATTCTTATATATTTATGTGAGGTACACAGAGACAAATTTGCTGTAAAATTTACCTTATGTCCGATAAACATAGGAATACAATTGAATTGCTGTAATTTATACCGCAATATTTATTAGATTTTCATTTTTAGTTAGGAGACTTTGGCTGATTAAACAGGAATTTCGGTATATTTTACAGCGATTTTCTATCTGTGTAATCGACACATACATGCTACAGGAATTTTCCGAGCTTGTCCGGAAATTCACTGTGAAATTTGGAAAAATACCTTTTTGTGCGGTCTCTCTTAATCTTCTTCAAATTGATGAAGGGAAAAAGGAAAATATGATATTATTTTTTCAAAGGATCGCTATATCTGGGGCTTATAATATTGAAGCTACTCCACAATTTTCGACATCCCCCATTATTAACGGTATAACAATATATAAAAAGGATAATAAAATGCGGTTAGTAATGTCACACTGAAAGAATTTTATTTGAAAAATTACCGTGGGAAATTACTGGGAATTTTTAAAAATGTCTATTTTGTAAAGTTTATAGAAAATATCGCTTTGAACTGTTGAAAAATACACTTATTTTTACAGGCTGCACAATAACCATTTGAAGAATTTTCAATTGTTTTTCGTTTACTGCAATCTCACGGTAATTTTTACAGCAAAATTTTCTCAGTGCAGCTTTATAAATTTGATCGTTGCAGGACAATGACTCTGAAGTTTTTAGTTTTCAGTGCTGGTTTCAATATTCCAACTCAAATACCAACCAGGAAATATAATGCTCCAATATGTTTTTTAATTAGTTGGAAAAAAAATCATTCTTCCCATGAAAATGTAATGTCCGATAAAAGAAGAGAATTGTGAATTTATTAATGTAATAATTGAATTTCTCACGCTCATAATTGATTTATTAAGGACGTTTTATTAGTTCATTTAAAATTTTATATTGCAAGTTTGAAGGATTTCATAAAAAACAAAATTACAAATTTAATTATTTTTAATTTTGAAGGTTTATAATTTTCATTAACTTTAAATATTTGGAACAGTTATTCGAAAAATCAAGGAATTAATAACAATGTTCCCATAGTAATCACTCATGAAAGGGTAGGATTCATAGCTACAAGATGTTAGATGTACACTGAAAAAAAGGTTCATTTATAGTTAACAAACGTATATTTGCTTTTGGGGAAATAAATATTTATTTCATGCAAATCTATCATGATTCTGTCAAATATGATTTATTAACTATCAACAAACGTTTATTTCTACCAAAGATCGCTTGTTTATTATTAAAAGAATATTTATTTCCCCTTAAGCAAATATACGTTTGTTAACTATAAATAAACCTTTTTCTCAGTGCACTTTAAAAAATATTTGTGAATCTCCAAGAAGGAAAGTATGATGAAAAATTTATGGATTTGTAAATTTCCAGATGATTTGGGAATCCACAAATTTTCTGTCAGGGTCCAAATAATCCACGTGACTTCCAAAAAAATGGTTTGAGATTTTACCAAAATTGTTTGTGAATTTATTAGAAAATGTTCTGTAAAAACTTTCAAACTTTTTTCGGAAGTGTTTTCACAGCATACGTAGAGGGAATTATTATGAACCGAAATTGTTTTTCTAAACTGAAAAAAAATCTATAAATCCTGGAAGAGAAATATTTTGACACCATGTTGAATGCAAGAACAGATACAAGGAAAAGAATGATGGTTCAAATATTACTACATTTTGTGTACTACACTGAAAGAATCGAAGGATAAGTAAAAATTTTTCAAAAAATTACTGTACAACCTGTTACAATGAATGAGTTTTTAAACAGTTCCCAGTGATATTGAAATTTCACGGTATTTTTTCAAATAAAATTCTCACAGTGTAAAGTAGCAGGATAAATGAAACAGTACAATTTTTACAACACCGTGCAGTGTAGTAAAAATTATACTATTTCACTTATCCTGCTACTTCGGAACAAAATGTAGTAATATTCGGCACCTTATTTCTCTTCGTGTATGCAGTAACGGTATACACGGAGGAAAGACATTCATTCTAACAGCGAAATCTAATTTTGCCGCGTACTTTTTGGTTACATTTCTATCCTCTTGTATTTCTTTCCTTTCTCTCGTGTGAAGTTGGAGTAGATTTATATGTTGTTAGAGAGAATTAGCTTGTAAGTTAGTTATCGTGTTAGTTCAATTATTGTTGTGAAATCTTTCTTCGTTGCTGTTGAGGGAATTAAACCCAGAGCGTGAATAATAAATAAATAAATAAGTGAATAAAGCATTCAATCAAAATCAGATTTAGCTGTCGTAGTGAAGTTCCTTTTTCTTCGTAAAAGTTCGCTAATTCCATTCGCAAAACCAATAATTAATTTTGCTGGGCCAAGTGATGCACACGTAGAAACTGAAATCATATTAGATTATTTAGAAAAATAAAACTGTGAATTTAGAGAAAAAGAGTATCGCCGAAAATTGTTCGGAATGAATTTATCTTTTGATAACAAAATCATAGTGAAAATATTAAAAGATGATAGTCTCATTGTTATTTCTTATGGTGAATTCACTACACTGAGAGAAAGTATTATCTAAAAAATGTTAGTAAAATAACGCCTCAACTATTTTCTTTCAGTATCACTTATTAATTTTTATTGTACGATGTGTCCGAAGGTTAGGATCGAAATTCCTTGATTTACAGTAAACACAACTATGTTTCACAACTACTTTTCAATAGTAAGTTACACTACAATAGGATAATTTATAAATCCTGGTTAAAACGACTTGTAAATTCGTACAAAATAATAACCTACATAATAATCTACAAAAATCATATAGGAAAGGTGAAAAGAATGACCCTGCTATCCATTTTTGTGTTATTTTTAGACATTTCATCCACTTTCATCGCGATGTCGACCAGGAAAACTATATCATTTGATTCTAATTCATAATCTATATCGATACTTGTTACTACGTTTCTGCTTATAAGTGTAAATGCTTGTGGAGATAGCACTGCCATTGTAGAGAAAAATACGCATTCAAAATTAATTTAGCCTCTAGACCCTCGACGATCTAAATTGCACAATTTAAAGCGGCAATTTCGACAACTTTGACTCACGCGTCCTTTACGTGTGAGAGAAAGAAAACTGTCCAAAAACAATTGAATACGAAAACAAGCTTGATTATATTAACCATAATTTCTTGGTTGATTCAATCACATTCTTAGTAGTTGCCATTAAGAATATTTAGTTGAGACGTTTTTGTTACAGTCACTAGAAGAATTTCTCTCAGTGTAGCAACATTCTTCAGCGATACTCTTTTTCCCTGAATTAACAGTCACTTTTTCTGAATATTAATCATTTCGGTCTTCCCGTGTATGTAAAACAATTAATGTTTCGCTACAACAATCGCAACAATCAACCCCAAGTATCCATTGATGATAATACAGGATAATCGATAAACAATTTGAAATATTCCATTGAAGTTTGTGGGGGTTCGAACAAGAGTGTACAATCTATCATTTTAGAACAAAGATATTCTCATGCAGCCTTACAGATTCATGGGACGGGCAGAAAATCAGGAAATTCTTCAAAAGAGATTTGCATGTCTCCAAACTTTTGATCATCCTGTGTCTCGATATCATTGTTTTGCTAAATGCTACTATGCTCTTATAAAAACAACTACAGTTGCGTCTCGTTGAATTTAATTGAATTTTTATAACTTTTGAATTTGGAATCTAACCAACGAGGGAAGAAAAAAAGAACTCCATGAATTTCTTTAAATGAAAATCTCTTTTCAAAGAGTGAAAGTACTACAAATCTAATGAAATTGAATCCTCCGATATATTCACTTTAAAAATTCCACTCCAATAGAGTGACAATTCACTTTCGTAGAATGTAACTTTTAGTGTATCAATAAATTCATGTCAATCGGTGTATGAGTCAATTTTTTCTTTGAGAGTGAATTTTCACCACAATAAATTTAGAAAGAAGTTAGCAAATTATGAGACAATAGTTTTATGCAAATGAAACATCGAAACACACTATTGAAACCATCAATCCTCTGCGAAATGTGAAATCGACTTCTTTTGTGCCAAAAATTGATCTGGAGCTTTATTTTATTCTCAAGTCAAAGCGAATTTTCCACCATTAAATCACTTTAAATTGAGAACTAAAAAACACTCATATTGGAAAGAATCGATATAAAATTTCTGTGACTCGCGGAAAGTTTTGTTAAATTCAAATAAAAATAATGCGCTCGCACCGGAGTGACGACAAAAAATCATCATATGAACGAATTTGCATACTTTGAAAGCGAAATATGAAAATTGTATCAACCAATTTTACAACGGTTTCAAGTACGTGGGGGATATTCTACGGCTCAACACGCTCGTACTCGCGTGATAATTGAGAATCGGGTAAAATTTATATGAGAAACTGCGTTGTTCTTACGGTGCGACTCGTGTGAATATGAGTCGTGTTGCCATGGCAACACGCGACACCCTGAAGCCTCCAACAGATTTGACGCAAGATGAACAATTGATTTGCAACTATACTTTTTTTCTTATATTTTCAACGCGACTGTTTTTCTCCCTCATGCAATTAATGGAGAAAATTCAGAAAAGTTTTTCTCGGAAGTTCTTTGATACCTACTGCAGGAGGAAAAAAATATCAGACATTTGTTAAAAGAATACGTATTTCACGGCGGAATGTGTCTACCGTACCGTTCAATCTTTGATATTGAAATGAAAATGTTTTCTATGGTCGCCCAGTTGGATACACGGAGAGAAATGTATTTGGAAAAATTACCATTTTATTCGTAAACTAGAACTATTCGGCAAAACCAGACAATAATTTATAATATAACTCCAAATTAATCTCGATTTTTACCATCACAACTGGCAATGATTAGGAGTTATATTATAAATTATTGTCTGGTTTTGCCGAATAGTTCTAGTTTACGAATAAAATGGTAATCTTTCCAAATAAATTTC
This sequence comes from Gonatopus flavifemur, assembly GCA_018340375.1. Lineage (NCBI taxonomy): Eukaryota > Metazoa > Arthropoda > Insecta > Hymenoptera > Dryinidae > Gonatopus > Gonatopus flavifemur. Next base: position 24,132,957 of record JAFFJZ010000003.1, read on the forward strand.
TCTCCGTGTACACGAATGAATTCTAGAACAGATTCGTGTTATCCTTCCGTTTATCGTTCGGAGGTTATCTCGTCTTGACTTGCCGAGTTTTTTTTTTCTAATACCTTATTGTACATCGTCTTCGTTGTCTTTCGGTAGAAATTGAAACTTCACTCGATTTGAAATGAGTCATTGTGATGTAAGATAAGTGAAAATTATGAGCATTTTAACGTCTCATCTTTACACGATTACACGGTATTTAAGTTTATATGATATTCACTGTCCTGGTAGAGATGATATGTAGAATAATGATAATTTCTACTAAAGATTTATCGTATTATCAAAATTAACGATTTGATGGATTCTCCCCTTCATTCAGGAATTCTTCGTGATGGCGGAAGACTGATTTAGCTCTGACAAACATTGGTGGAGCATTGTCGAGACGCTTGACCAAGGTTTGAGATGATAACATCAGTCCAACAATCAATTACGACGTCTAGAGCAACGCTATAAAATTCTTTGTTCTATCAACTCCGACACGACGATATCACTGTTATTAATCAATGTTGGGTTGATATAAATTCCCTTAGTTTGATTGTCATGCTTAGCCTAAGCCACTGTCTGTCCACAACATTAGCGGAATGGATAAAGAAAATTTATTTTCCCAAAGATAAATCATCGCATCCTCTTCATCTTTTTTTGTTCATCGATTTGCAAAGTCGAATCAATTTATTCTCTCAGTTTCAAGAGAACATCGAATAGCTGGACCTACAGAAGAACGTTCGTCCCACGAAACAATCATTTCGCGTGTATTTCCGAGATCAGCGAGTGAAAATTGTTGAAAGATCAGCAAACGATGTTCAATACCGCGAAATTAGAATATCTCTATAAAATGTACATCGACAGAATTTTATCAGCGTATCTCACTATGTCTTGCATTAAATTTCTGCGATGTGGGTGAAATGTATGAAAAATTGAATACGATTAGCAGGTTAAAATCCTTGCGGGTGTGAGGTAAGCGTATCTTCTCGCTGATACAGCGAAAATTCTTCGCGTGGGAGTAGTTTTTTGCTCTTCGTATAACGCTAAATCACTTTTCTTTGGACACAAAAAATCTTTAATTTACATTGGGAGTTGTAATTTCTATATCTTTTGAGCTTTTCTCTTGGACTCGTTTGAATTTATATATCTGTATTAAAGGATGATTAAAAGCGTGAAACCTACGTGCTTAAACCTTGCTTTACATGGGATTATTCGAAGGGGTTGTTGTCTCTTGCTCGGAGATGATTTTATTCTAAACGGGATATTTTAAACCGTTCTCAGGTATCAACGCAATTAGTGCTCAAGAATTGTTCTGTCATTATTTCACTCGATCCAGTAAATATTTTTAATATTCGTTGTTTTAGTTACTTTTATCTTCCAGTAAACTCATAATAAATTCTTCCCCGATGCAAAACATTGAAATTAACGATTATAACCAAGCATGAGTCATTGTATCTTCTCATCTTGATGCTGAATCATATTCTGATAGACATTATTTTTGTACAAAGTAAAAATACACCTCCAGTATTTACTAGCGAATTTGAAATGAAAGAATTTTGATATTTCAATGAATATGAGTCAAGAATTTTCACTCATAGTTTTAGAAAAAATAGATGTCCCAACTATTTTTGTTTTCACCAGCTTCATAGGTTAAATTATTTGAAAAGTGAAAAGAATGTCCACTGAATAATTACGGAATGTTTCTTGTCTTAGTCTACCAAACAAGTTTGCAGCCAAGTTTTCTCGAAGATTCAACCTCTAAAGAAGAAAGTGAGAAGTTTCTACTGAGAATAGTAAAAACATGGTGATAAGAATGAGGATAGTTGTCAAGGAAAAATCTTAAAATCGAAATGTGGCATGACGAGTTGCAATTACACATAGATGTGCGATTGTCTTCCACTTTCTGCAGTGTCTTCATGACTGTGTTCACAAAGATTATAATTTCTTTGTTTCGAGTATAATAATACAGTTATCATTATGAAAAACAAAACAATTCCCCCAATGAAATATATCATACGTCAAATGAAAAGTTACCTTCCCACGTAAAGTTGTATGTGATTTTAGAGAATGGAGAGATATTCAACTTCGGCTTACGATGATTGAATTCATGTAAATTATCATTCAAAACCGTTTTTATAAAATCCCTCCATATTCTGAAATAAAGTATTCTATATTTTCTCGGTGAGTTGGATAAATAACTGCTCACACGCCGTGTTTTTATCCCCGATACACGTATCCTCGTGACAAGCATAATGAGAATTTCACGATGCGTTTAATGATATTTTATGCAGATATTCGTTCTTCTTCTCTTCCCATACCGTGTTCCCCTCATGTTTTTACAAGGTACAAGAAACACGTAGCGAATAGACTCCCATAGCAAAATCCGTTGTAATATACGTGGAAAAGGAATTCCCTCTGATACCGAGGAGAAATAATAATCCATCTATCGTGATAATCGTTAGATACCGTATGATGTATATCAAGAAACCAGAAAGTGATAAAAACTAATCAGCTTGAATATTCATGAACTTTCACTCTCGTAGATTGATATATAGCGAGATTTTCTGGTATCGGCAACAACGCAGTCAAAATAAAAACCAGATGGAATTTATATATGTAAATTGTAAGGGAATATCTCAAGCGAGTAATTCAAGTTTGATACGATACTCTTGTTTTGAAATTCATTGAATTCTGATAAAAATATATATATATAAGTCTCGGTTGAAATTTGTGAAGCTCTGTTAGGAGATAAGGTAATTAATCGATCTGAATGTTACATGAGATGTTATTTTACCAAGAACTGTTTTTCGTTGTTCATAATCTAGAGTAGATAAAGCAAAAAGAGACCGCGGGTTATTTCAAAGCAAAACAATTCATAAGAGCTTTTATTTTGCTTTGCCTTCAGATGTTTTCATTAGATCTCTTTTCCTCGATCGAATTCTCTTATTGATATAAAACGCTGTTACGCCAAAGCATGGATCTCTTCGATACATACATCGGTATGTAATGCGAGATCCAACCCAGAACCTCGTGTAAGCACATAACGAGATCGCAAAAAACTACAGATAGCAGCGTAGCTATGTGGAATGGGAGATGAATTTTATACGCAATTTCTGTTGTTCATGTTTTGAATAATTCTTTAAGTGATCATTTTTGTGTTGAGTTAAAAGTTCTGTCATGTCGATTTATCGTCAAATGAGATTACTTTTACAAGATAATAATTGATATAACATAGAAAACTTCCGTTTACTAAAACAATTATGAATAATAACGTTCAATTTTGTATCGAAATATCCTGTTAGAGGTATTTCATGAAGTGCTTAACAAGGAAACACTATTTAGCAGAAATTTAAGAGGTATCCAGTGAATAGTTGGTGAGTTGAACTTGATTACAGATTGGTGGAACTGATGGACCACAAAACACAAATGAAATAAATCTCGCGAAAGACGTTTTCTGCACGAAAAAAAAGTTCTACGCAAGAGAAATAATCATATAATTTAGAAAAGTTGTTAAATTATTATATTTATAGTTTATAACAAGATTTCAAATTTTCTTCGCCTGATTGCTGGACAAATTGTGATAGATTCAATTCAACATGAAATTATTCAAAACAAGTTCAATCCTCCATACTGATATCGAATTATTACATTATCTGCATATCCCAAGGGAAACATTTTCAAAATTATATATAATTTATATGTAAATGTATGTAACTTATGAATCAAAATTCTGAGTGTTGTAGTGATTTTCAAACATACTCATACATCCCTCTAAATCAGGAAGTTTTGTTCTGTCTCCACATAGCGAATGAAGAAAAAATAGCGAAAGAGTGATGTCCTAGAAAACGATGTTATCATTCATTGTCTAATCAACAGCGCGTAAATACAAATATACAATATTCTTTCATCGAAGGTTCTTATGTATCAATAATACAGTATAGTCAGATTAGATAACGATGCACCGGTATAAGTTACTCATTTTGAAGAATTTACATTTAAATTTCGAATAACTGAAGGTAGAAAATGTAGATTTTCGTATTAAAAGATCGTAAGTTTCAACGAGAAGGAAAGAGGAGTACTTTGTTGCCTTATATTCACCTCTTTGAGCTTCGCTGATGCAAATTCTTTGTATCATTCCGTACCTGAAAGGAGAAAACAAAATAAAACAGTAGGAAGATGAGACCTTTACAGCTTCGCACGTAGTTTAAAAAACAATTAAACCAGCAAAATACAGCAACTAAAATACGTGAATAAAGTTAGTAAAGGACTTGTAAATTTCATGAAATCTTCCTCACTTGAATTTTCCAACTTCATCAGCCATTTACTAACGACTTTCTAGATGAAATTCTACTGAATGCTCGTTGTAATTGAAATATCGTTGTCATTATATATTCGCAATGGGTCACAATAGTACACTGAGAAAATTGTTTAGTTGCCATGATACAAAAGTTGACGAAATAGAATTTCCAATGTCAATTTATATACCCTGGTAGAATTCAAATTTAGAATGCATGAAATGGATGTTGATGAGTACTCAAATGGGAAAAAATTCACAGTTTTAAAATTATACCTCAACTTGACCATAAAAAAAGATGATACAGAAAACTCCCTTTAGTTATGTGCGTTATCTATCTGCAATCTGAATTGCATGTGCACATTTATTTCTCGCATAAAACCTAACGTATTATGCGTACTCAATCCTGCTTAGAGCACTGACAGAAAAACGACCTAGTTGAAACATTCGTCGCAGCAGTAACTTGAAATTTGGTTCGATTCACCAGAAAATGTGATCTCGATGTCCAGCAAAAGTGGTTGAAGCACAAATTAACTACATTTTTCAGGTTAGAAAAACCAGATTCTTTTCTTAGTGAAATATGAAGTATATTTTGGCTTCAACCACTTTTTCTGGACATCACAATCACATTTCCTGGTGAATCGAATCAGATTTCAAGTTACTGCGACCACGAATGTTTCAACCAAGTCGGCATTCTGTCAGTGTGGTCAGGACGAGTGCCACGTTAGCTGCTTCAATTAACTCGATAGCTGCACTAACTAACGTAAATACTTAACAACTTGCGAGGTATTTCCCTTAGTTAGTCAACTATAGAGTTAGTTAGTACTTAAGTAGTTGCTGCGGCGATTCCTTTTCTCCGTGTAGTAATTATATCAGAAATTGCGGCGAATATACCAAATTTTCTGTAATTTTGTCGAAAAATACGATGATTTTACCAAATTTCAAAAAATTTTTACCTACTTTGATAAGTTTCATTGCTTTCCGACGAATCTCCAATTTTGCAATTTCTTTCGTAAAATGATTTCCACTTTTTCAAATTAGAAAAGAATATAATTTAAAATTTATTCTGCAATCGATTCCATCTCTGGTAGAAATAATCCGGGATTCAATGCATTCTTACTCGCATCTGCGTCGCTACCAATCAAGGGTTTTATATTATACTGGGAAATTGGAAATAGAGAACCGCGAAGACGAGACAATATTCCTTTCATAATGCCACCCTCCCTATCCAATTCACTCGCGTAATCGGTTAGGTAGAACATTGAACGTTGAATGCATAAAATAAAGTAAAAAAAGAAGAACGAGGGATGCATTCTCCCTACCCTAGAACCCAACTCGATTCACTCACGCTATTATCGCAACTACCCTAGAATCCCTATATAACATAATGATTCGCCCACGTGGTCGTTATGTTATAGTGATTCAAGGGTAATTACAATAATTGCGTGAGTGAATTGGGTTGGGCTTGTAAGGGAGAAGTGCATCCCCGGTCTTTCAACTCCGTTTCAAGTATTATTTATGCATTCCATACAGAATTAATGATTCAATCACACGAACATCGTTAGAAATATGGAATAATACAATATAATTTCAATTCTCTATAAGAAACATTTATGATAAAAGTATATAAATGTAAGTCGTGCTATTCATCAATTTGATTCATCGCCTTTCATGTTCGATCATTGTTATAGGACTAATAGATATTTGTATGAATTTATGCTCAATATATCATTGACGTGGAGAAGCAGTTAAACTTTCGCTTTGAAAAATTCTACGATTATTATCTGCGAGGTGATTAAAAATCCTCACCGTGAACAGACGAGGCTAACAGAAATTCTAACAGGGTTATTGTGCATTTCCTCCCGTGCGCTATGAGGAACTTTCACTTTAAAGATAGAAGTTTAATATTCTTCTCTGGAGATTAACGGACGACTTGTTTACTTTGTTTCGTAAATTTCTGTGATAAATTATCTTTTGCGACGGACCCTATGTCTAACCCCATACGCCACGCTGGAATACAATAATGCATACGCGAAACGCAAATAAGCCAAGATCATCAATTTAACCAGTTTCCTGCCTTTCATAAAACGTCGTTTCATTTGGCACACGCATTAATATACGGAATAAGTTCGTGACATTGAGTGAATTTGTATAACACGTTATTACGATCCCAAGTCCGTTGAATTGGAAGAAGCCATATCGCGTCGTTTAGAAATTGAAATGGGAAGTTGAAGTATAGGTCGGTTGATTCTTTATACTTCAAATAGCTTTCTGTATTCACGATAGTGAAAATCTAATGATTTCACTTGGTTTGCTGTCTTAAGTTCACTCACAGGATATATTTGCGTTACTCTTCGCTATTTTCTCCATTGGTTCCGATTTATTATTCTTGAATTCTTATTCCAACGCTTTGAATAAAGTTTTATCTTCATCCTTTGTTTTGTCGATGCAGAAGATACAAAACACTTCGTTCGATTAATATATTATTCTTTGCTTATTCGTCAGAGATTCTCGCCTTTTATTTATTGTAAAGAACATTTCCTCCGCGTGTATTTCTGACGGATAGTAGTAGAGTCAAAATTTGTAAATCGAAGTGGAGGCGTTTGAATTGATTTTCCTGCCGATCGATGTGTATGGCAAACAAAATGGCACGTCGTGTGTTGAATACAAGGCAGGAAGTTGGTTAAATTGACGTTCAACGCTCATTCTCATGTCTTGTGACTGCAAACGCGTAGTATACGCACTATCGTGTTTCTTTTCTACACCGGGAGTTGGGTGCAAACAAGATATATACGTATACGTATATACATTCCATATGCACGTCACATAACTATTACGTTCATGAGTGTTTTTATGTGATCGGGGTATCTGAGTACTTGGAGGTAAGGTGCCAAATATACCAGTATATTTATAAAAGCTGATTTTACGCACAGAGGGTGGGTTTCATAATTAAATTCACAACCTGAAATTTATCAAAGTCGAATGCAGCGTTTATGATTAAAAATACTTGGAACTTCTTAATTTAGGTAATTTACAATTCTTCATTTTACGTGAAAAATAATGAATTGAGGAGTCAATGTTTGGATGTGTATAGGGTGAACGAATTAAAGCTCAATCAGATCGAGAGGAATCGACACGAAGATTGAAGATCGAAGATTGGGAATAGGGAAAATCACTTCCAGCCTAAGATTAGGATGAAAGGAAAAAGATTAGGTCCAGGAGAACGAAATCAGGTCGAATAGAATGAAATTGAAACTGATTTCACGACACGTGTGTACTTTGATATTTGAGAAGGTTAAACTCGCTTTGAGGAATGATTATATAAAATGAATATTTATTTCACCTCTCCAAATATACATCTATTAATCAGAAATAACTTCTTCTCTCATTCAACTCGGCCAGAATACGACTTGGAGATTTCTTTTTCATAAATTCTAAGCTTCATTCATATTGTGCTTTTGCTTTGGTGATTTTTAACAAAAGCTTTAGCATGAAATTATTTTTCCAGTACAATAACATGGGATTTGTGAATCTCAAAAGCACTCTTTTCGAGGAGGCGAGATGCGTTATTGGAAGAGTTCGGGAGAGAAGGAGTTTTCAAAATTTACCCCTATGTGAATAAATTCCAAGTTACCCTAGAGCGACTTGAGTCGTTGAACTCATGTTTGCACAAGGGTAGAGGAGAGGATGGTAATATGGACCCCGGATTTCTAAGTAGTCAGGTAACTCCCTCTAGGGAGAGACGACTGAAGTGCCTCTTCGGGACACTTTAACAGCGGAAAAACGCCGCATGAGTTCCATGGTGTTTTGTTCATTAAACAGTATAGTAGAGGAAGTTTCGAGTATTCTGAAAAAGTTTTCAAGATACGTGTAGGTTGGTTTTTATTTATAATTATGTTCCTGCAGTAGCGAGACTATAAAATCAAGTTTCCAGACTTAATGTAGAGATCGCTCAGTCCTGGTTTCAAGATTCTTGTATGGAGGTAATATGCACCCGGAGTGATTCCAATGAAGATATTTCTTTGGTGAAGCCTTGTCAGAACTTTCGATCTCGGAGGAATCTCGCTGGAAGTCTGGTCTCGAGCTTGCGAAGGAATTGGTTTGAATTGGAAGAGATCTGGCGGAACTCTTTTCACGAAATTTGGAATCCAAGAGGCCGCAAAAAAAATGGTGGCAGCCAATATCCTACATGGATGAGAAACCTTGCACCATGACTTGATGAACTTGGTCTTCACTTGTAGAAGATCCAACCCTCACAAGGCGGGAGTATTTTTCAAAGTTGGAGGAAAATTCTCTATTCTTGATGGAAAAATAATTCGCTTACTTTTATGTAACATATCCCACAGATCAATGGTGATTTTACGAATCCGTAGAACCACGTGGATTCAACTTTCATTTTTCACAAGTTCAGAATGTAAGGGCGAAGTGATAGCAGTGTAATTAATTTATTATACGGCAATCTGCACTGTAAAAAAATTTCACCGGAAAATTCCAGTACATGTACTGGAAGTCATTAACCTGTACATGTACCGGAAAATTTCAGCACATTTGTACTGCAAAAATTCAGTGCAAACGTTATGGAATTTCCGCATCAAAACTGGAAATTTTCTGAGCCTCGGTACTGGAATTTTTCAGTACACGAGCTGGACTTTTCCAGGACATGTACTGGAAAATTAATGCTGAAAATATCCATGAAAATTGAAAAAAAATTGCTCACGCAAAGTGATTTTGCAGGGTCCTTGTGTTCCAAGATGATTGAGACACTTTTGATCGTTCATTTGGATGGACAGAAACTCATGTCTACCTAACAGGATTTGAACCCACACTTTTCTACCTGCCTACCAACTGAAACCTAAGACCTAACCGATGAGCTATAGCGCGACATGTTGGAAGGCCAGCTTGGGTTACTACATATGCTTCATATCTAGAACACAAGAGGATAAGTCTTGGAAAAACCTCATATATCAATTTCATTGGCTACAATTACAATTATTATTCAAAATCTCAATCAGGAAATTTTTAATATAAAGACTTGAAATTTTTCCTGCCAGAAATGACGAAGTCCAATAGAAGTGGAAAATTTCAGTGCAACAGTGATTAAATTCCGTTGCATAGCAACTGGAAAATTCCATCACACGACCTGAAAATTGCAGTTCAAAACCTGTATAATTCAATTGCATAGTAACTGGAAAATTCCATCACAAAACCTGAGAATTGCAGTTAAAAACCTGTATAAGTCCAGTATACCAACGATTAGGTTTTTTTTTCTAAATTCCAAATTTTTTCTCAAGTCCTTTTTGAGGGAATATTTTTTTTGGTGCACAAGAACTATAAAATTGTAGTACGAGCCGGTAAAATTTTCGCGAAATCATGGCAAAATTTCAGTACATCATCTCAAACTTGAAAATTCCAGTACAATGACTGAATTTTCAGTTATGCTTGGTAAATTTTCAGTAACGTAACAACAAAATCTCTGTACATGTACTGGAATATCCATATTCCAGTACTAGCACTGGAAATTTCCAGTCCAGTTGCACAGTAAATTTCCAGTTTTTTTTTACAGTGTGATGAGGATTTCATCGATCAAGAGAATCAAAATCTGAAATCTTTCAGATCTAATTTTTCCCACATTTTCAGCCATGAGGAGAAAGTGATATACGGAGATGAAAAATTTGCTGACACAGCACTTTGAAGTTCCGGAAAATGTTCAACAAGTTAGACCCAAAAGTGTAGGGATTATGTAGATCCTTATTAAACCAAGCAATCGTTCGACGTTTCGGGCCGATTCGGTTCGAAATCAAGAACAGTTACATAAAATTTGAATGATCCATCTGACCCAACGATGCGGATGTGGGTAGTTTTTTATTTTGGTTTGGAAAATGCTTGGAACAGGAAACAAATCGTTGAATATAGAATTTATGTAGATCTTCATTAAACCAAACAATCGCTATGTTAAACGATATTCATTTAAAGCTTTCTGTCGTTCGTTTAGAAGCTGTTAATAAATATCGATTGCTTGCGCGGAAAAAAGAAAATGGAGAAATTTACATTGTAGAATGACAACGCGTCGCTTCGAGTCTTTAAATGGAGAATTTTCGCAAAATATATTGCCAAACAATTCACATTATAAGACAAAAATACAGTTTTCTCTTATAATGTGAATTATTTGACAATATATTTTCGTACAAATTTTCATTCAAAGACTCGAAGCGACGCGTTGTCATCCTACAAAGTAAATTTCTCTATTCTCTTTTTTCCTTGTGGTTTAATAAAGATCTACATAACTCCCAAACCAAAATATTAGACCCAAAAAGTTCCACGGGCATGGAACAATCTGGAAACTTCTCATTTTCATTGATTTCCGTCAATTTCGATTCTCTTAATCTCTGGAATCCCAATTAGATCTCTACGTGAATTATTTGAACTGCTGTGACTCCTTCCTGACACTTCGAACTTTCGCAAAATGATGACAAAGTTGGACCTGGGAGGTTTCACGGGTATGCGACGTTTGAAAATTTCCAAGTTTTCATCGAAATCTATCAAGTTCGAGCATTTCAATACGCGGAATCCCATTGAGATGTCCATGTGAATTCATCACACTCCTATTTCCCTCTTTCTTCACCCTGAACAAGCAGTAACATTCCATTGGCGCAGAGTTGAAAATTTGATGCCAAAAACAGTCTATTCAAAATTCCTATTGAAAATCAACACAAAAAATTATTAAATTGACAAATTTTCAATGAAAACTTGATCAACACTTTTGTGTTGATTCCACACATTTTTGGTGTCAATATCTAACACAAACTTCCATTCGAGACATGTAAGTGTGTTGGAACTGCACACAATTTTTACTGTGCAATCAGTGCTAAGTCTTCTACTGGTTAAATCACTTGATTTCCACTGATTCTCAATACTTTTGTTTTTATTCAGATTTAAACAGCATCGAAGTTTATCGATTCTAATCATCCAAATTCCTGCACGGAGAAGAAAGATTATGGAATGATTACTAGAAATGATAATAAATTGTCAATGGTTCATATTTTGGTATACTTGAATACAATCTAGTATTAAAAAATTGGTATTATTAATCGTCTCTGTCAGCTATTTTATACGGAAATCCGTAGTTGTTACCAACTTATGGCCGTTTCCAGTAGTGAAATTTTGCGTGAATCGATTATACTCCTATCATCCTTTTCTCACACTCTCAACTTTCTGAAAATATTCAGAAAGTCAAATCCAGGAAGTTCTACGGGATTGCGAAATCCGAAGAATCTCAGAAACACTCCAAGTTCTTGTTGTGATGTGTCAATTGTTACCTTCTCAACTCTTGAAATTCTAAGCAGATCTCTGCGTAAATGGATTACATTACTGCCATGAAGCTGAAATTAGCACGAACGAGCTGAGGGCGGATGGATACAAGCAGAGAAGTGTCTCTTTGGAAAATAGCAGAGTCCAATATTTAACATAATAATAAATGTTTTCAATATGTTCTCAGTAGAATGAGCTACGTAATTGACTGATTATGTGATGTAAAATATTACAGAGTGTAATGCCACGTAGAATCTTTGTGAATCACTATGGGGATTAGCAGTTTCTGTAATTTCCATCACAAAATATGACGTGATATGATCACATATCGGGGGCAGCTGTGCTACATATGCCAGCGAACTTTGATATTTTTTGAAGATCTCTTCTCTCCGTGTACACGGAAAGACCGAGTTTATCAATATTTAGAAAAATGATTGTCAATTTACGGAAAACGAGGATCGCTGGGAAATATTCACAATGAGTCTACTAAAAATTCGTAATCGATGTATTAAAAATTGATAGTTTCACTGTGAAAAATACCAATGAAACTATCAAATGTTAATATTTTGACTACGAATTTTTGATAGACTCACTACGAATTATTTTTCAGTGATCCTCTTTTTCCCTAAATTGACAGTCATTTTTCTAAACGTTGATAAATTCTTTCTAAATATTAATAGACCCGGTCTTTCCGTGTATAATTTTGAATGAAATTGTTTTATTGAATATTCAAGGAGCGAAACAACACAGTTGAAAGTAAATTTTTAACCCTCCAAGTACGCCTTCCACACCGGTACAAGTTCGGAGTACACACAGGTACAAATTCGCACCACACAAATTTACCAATTAATAACTCGATTCCTATTCGACCAATTTGACCTTCCTCGTTTTCGATTTGAAGGAGAAACTGTGTAGATTAACGTGGTATGGAAGAAAATTCACAAATATCTCATTCGATCAGTGAAAAAACGCGATCAAAAAGCACCTGTGTGTACTTGAAGAGTTAATATGAAAAGCATTCGAATCAAGTTTGGTCGAAAGGTACATGAATCCACCTATAATCCTCTTTCACACTCTGAACAAAAAATGTTGAAAAAGTCAAACTACAATGACAGAAAACCGATCTTGTTAAAGCAATCGTGGTCGCAATAACTTGAAATCTGGTTCGATCCACCAGAAAATGTGATTGTGATGTCCAGAAAAAATGGTTGGAGCACAAATTAACTACATTTTTCAGGTTAGAAACAACAAGATTCCTTTCTTGGTGCGATAACCTGAAAAATGCAGTTAATGTTGGCTTCAACCAATTTTTCTGGACATCACAATCACATTTCCTGGTGAATCGAACCAGATTTCAACTTATTGCGACTACGAATGTTTCAACTAGGTCGTTTTTCTATCAGTGTAACAAGGTTCCGTACGCGAACTCTGAACAACACCAATGTTCATCGAAATCCATCGATTTCGAACCTCTGAATTCCCGAAACCTTATCAGATTCCTGCGTAAATTGATGACACTCCTATCACTCTTTCTTCACATTCTGAACTTTCAAAAAATACTGAGAAAATTAAACTCAGGAGGTTTTATAAGCGTGAAGAATTTGAAAAATCCATCAATTCCGACTCTTCCAAGCCTTTAAATCCTAATCAGATCTCCGCATCAATGGATTACACTATTATCACTCTTCTTTCATATTCTGAAGTTGAAAAATGTTGACAAAGTTGAATCCAGGTGGTTTCACAGCTATGTAAAATCTCAATCAATCTCCTCGTCCCGTAGTTCCAAATGTTCATGCAATCGATTCCGTGATTTCAAATTTATAAGGATGCTCCACCCAAGTGGGACATTTTTCTAAATTATATATATTTTTTATATAATTCAACACACTTTATATACAAGTTATATATAAATTATATACAACTGTGAAAATTTTTCTACTCGAGCAGTTTCATCCATTTTATCTTCATAAATTGTCTGATAATTGAATTGAAACTCATCATGGTCCGTGTTGAAATTAATGCTATTCATTCGATAGGCGTTACTCGTTAGCTTCGGCTTCATCCAGGTCTTTATCCAGTTTCGGTCAAATTTTGTGAGATTCAATCGGTGTCGTTAATCCGAGTCGCATCCTTTGGAAAGGATCGTTGTCTCAGGTCTGCTCTAGGGAACCTGGTTGACGAACATGCACTTCTGTGAGACTTACACAACCCTTCATCTATGCAGTTAAATTTGAATCCGTTATTTGGTTGATAATTCGTTTTAATAGGCGATTCAATTGACACCAACATGTTCTGTTAGAATTCGTACAGAAAATTCCCTGTATGATTTTTCCAAATATAAACCAAACGAAACATAGAAGAATGTGATTTTGTGAGACTCGAATTTCATTCGTCAAACACTAAATTTTCACTCAGATTTAAACTACGTTGATTCTATACAAAGTGGATAGTACGGGTGAAATCCTTCCAGATAGGTTTCAGAGATTTTCCCATAATTTTCAAATAGCAAGCAAAGCGTGGAATGTGTGGATAAAATACTCCATGCATGCTTCGAATGATCGAAAAAAAAAATCAGTAACTAGTACAGCAGCAGCATGCGAAAAACCGAAATATGATTCAACAAATTCATTCCCATTCTCAAACAATTCATGTTATCCCATACGAACTTATCACTCCTTCCTTGAGTATCTGTAACGACTGTAACCCACAGTACACATGTAAACGATCGAATTTCTTGTGGGATATAATTTCAATGGTGATACAATAATCAAATGAAATCCCATCTGATTGCGACATTCCTGCGATCCATTCATCATTACATAAATTGAAGAGTAGAAGAGAGGGAGAGGAAAAAAGCATCACGCGAACTACGTTGGGAATTCAATAGAAACTTCTCCGTGACATTGGGTGCAGAAATACGATCCTGCTTTACCCTGAAAAATTCTCTTCTAGTCTATACGGTCTGTACGCGAATGTGTGAGTATGTTTGCTCATCAGACCGTATATTTTCTCTCTCTATCTCTGTTTTTTTTCGTCTCTTACATACACACACATACGCGTCTACCTACGTGCATTCTACTCTTTCTCCATTCAATTCGCAGATTCTCTACCTGCACCTATTCTACGTACCACTACGTTTGACTTATGCAGAAATCGTGAGTGCGTGTTCGTGTGTAGGAGCGTTATTACGTGTCGTATGTATTGATTTCGTGAACACACAAGCGGGGAGTTGATCCTCGCATGTTTTCTTTGTAATTTTATGTAATAAATGTCAAATTTTCTCGGATTTCTCTTCCGTCATTCGAGAAATTACGAAAGAACATATGAAAAACGAGTTGGTGTCGTGATTGGAGGAGTTTTTAATGATTCAAGCTAAAATATATGGAGTTGTTTTTCTCTTGAAAGTATACGGGATCGACTATTCATTCGAAAATTATCGAATTCAATCGAATAGAGTGAGTTTGAATAATTTTGCTGGTTTACTTTGAAATAAACTGACCGAAACTGACGACATTGGTATATCTCTTTAATGCGAAACAAATTTAATATGAATATTATTGTTGGGATTGGTTGGACTGGGTGAAGAGGCTCGACTATTTACCTTGAAACAATTAGTTTTACATAGTTTGAAGAAGCAGATAACTCCGAAATCCATGCTTGATCAGTTTTATCTGCTTCAGATTACTCAACATCACTGAGTGTATACGTTCAGTGAAATGAACACTGATTCGGAATACGTGACCTATTCGTCAAATATTATGCTTTCTATTCTACATAAAAGCAGCCGACGAGTCATCGAAAGAGATTGGAGGGTCTTTAAGCACATAGATATATGTTTACATGTTTGAAGTGGAGAGGAAAATGTGAAGAGCTGTGGAAACGTATAACTGTCGATCGGTTTTCTTTTATTCGAAATCCCGACTCGAAGAGCCTAGCCGAAGTGATACCAGCTCAGCTGAAAAGAGTTTTTCAAGGATCGATTCAAAAATTCCATCCGATCGAAATCCGAGCTAGCTTAAAACTCGCAATATTATACTAGGAGAAATATCCTCTCAGTTCGTAACGCTTCGTTGCATTTTTGTTCTATACGAAAAATAACATTGTTTCTAAAACCTAAAAATGTGCTTTTGAATGATCAAAAGTTCTATGGGACTGAAACTAATGAACAAAACATCCTTCTTCGTAGTCCGTTGAACAAATTTTTCATTATTTGTATTTACAAGACCAGGACTTAATCTGGTTCGTAACTCTGCGCGCGGAAATTCAGTATCCCGCATAGTCCCCCAAACAATCTTGTGAACAGTCTCGCTGATCATCTCGCAAAATTATTGAAAAATTTTTAGATTTTTACCCAAAATCGAGGAATTCCTGAATGAAGAAAAAAAAATATATATATTTCATTCGGAATCGAACTTAGATCTGCGTGATCCAAGATTCTTGTCGCTCATCTATGATACTGTATGAATTTAGCAGACCTTTGAAATTTATATGAACTTGACTTGATTCAAAATGATTCATAGATCAAATCATCATCCTAAAATGATGACCTTTCACCAACCGATGAATCTCCATACGATGCAAAAAAAGTGTTGTTACTGGAATTGTGTTGACATTACATATTGAATCTTTATTATACATTTGAAATGTGAAATGTTCATCCGATGAACTCACATTTTCTCACAAAACCCTCCTGAAAACATGTTCTTGAAAGTTTAAACTACGAAAATATGCAAAAAGAAAAAAATAGGTTTTTCCAAAATTCTAGACCAGAATTAAGCGAGATTATCAGCGGGATCTTGCTAAGGATTTGCAAGGAGTTCCATAAGCGAGACACTTGTAAAACAACGCGAGACCCTGAGGTTCCGCGCGGGCGCACAGTGAGAAATTTTGGTGCATTCGTGGACAAAAATCAGCCTACAACTGAATTTTCATCCGATGCTGATGAATTTCATTTCAGAATACTCAGAGAGGGTTCCCCTTGAACGTATCACTGCGGCATTTCCGTAATATCGAACTGAATTAGAGGAGAATTCGAATCAAAATTGAAAAAGAAGATTTGGTAAACTAGTGAATCATTATCTGTCTAAAAAGAAACGTTTTTCCTGTTTTACGTGACGAAACATATTTCTTCGCATGAAAGTACTAATACTTTTGATGGAGGAGCACAAAAATGCTATAGAAATGTGATGGAAATTACATAATCCACCCAAAGATCAAAAATGTTTGTGAATAGAAATAACTTTCTCAAAATCAAAGTTGGTTATTGGATAGCAGAAAAGACTTAAGAAAACCGGGACAATTTTATATAGCTCCTAACTATTGAAAATTCGAGAATTTTCATCACTAAAAAGCGATATTTTGCAGTATCGATGTTTTTTTATTGAAAATTCATCGAGTTTTTGTTAAATTGTATAAATATCGGATTGCTCCAAACAAAAATGCCGCAGTGATACGTCGAAGTGGAATTCTTTCTGAGTTTTTTAAAAGCAAATTCATCGGCATCGGATGAAAATTGGGTTGTAGGTTGATTTTTGTCAATAAATACACCAGAATTTTCCACTGTGGGGCGTGTGGAAAAAATAGTCTGGCGGAAGAAGTCTCATAAAACTATCGTAGCAATACGTATAAAAAAATACGGCAGAGATATTGAAAAGATCTCGGATAAAGTACGGGATTTGGGATTCTCCCATATTCCTGCTTAAACTACTGTAAAGTCCTGTCAATCTGGTGAAAAGATGGAAAAAGTATAGAAGAATTTCAATTCCCATACCTCATTCAAGATCTTCCATACATCTCTGCCATATTCTTTTATACGTGTTGCAGTGGTCTTGCGACTTTTCTGCTAGACTGACGCCAAACTATTTTTTTCCACGCGGATATTTTTAAGGATTATCGTAAGTCAGGTAAATTATCAAACAGATGATTGTTATAATCAACATCTCGTTAATTCGTTCAATATAGGGGAGAGCAGGAACCCATTACACAGCCAAATGATTCATAAAAAAAAAACAATTCTACTGGAAAATATGTTGATTCTCGTTAGAAGTCTTGATTTCATCCGAGTTTCCTGCTATGAAGGCAAAAGTTGTGGCCAAGTAATTTCTCCCCTCACAACGTCAGCCACATGTTACAAAGGAGGTTATCTTCAGAATGGGCAGGGGAGTGCACCCTCGTATGATGCACTCACCAAGCATGAATATTTTCTTCGTTCGCCATTTTTTTCATCGTCTGTAACCATACTTATGGCGCTGGTATTTTCAAAAATAATTCCAAGTTTTTGCATAAAAGAAGGACTCGTTTAAATCAAACTTCTCTCTTTCCTTTGCTTCCTCTTCTCTGAAATTATCGTTTATTACACATAAGGTTCATTTAATTCATATATTGTTCACTGTAAAAAGTGTGGCTTGAATTAGCTGCGTCGTAATTTGGAATTGGGTCAGTGTTTGTTTTTAGTACTCACTTTACACTCAAAATAGGCTTCTTTTGACTGCGTCTTAAATTCAGTCATGACACAATCTGGATTCAAAACTTTCTTTGTACAGTATTCAGTATACAAAGATTATACGATGATCCTATCCAGCAGGGTTGGGTTGATTACGTGATTTTTCAATTTCTTATGTCATATATTCAGTTCTTGACACGTACTGTATGTAAGATACTTGAACCCTCCTATCCAAGGGCAAGAGGTTGATTTTGTACGTAAGATACTTGGCAACCCTGCTATCCATTTTTTCAGTTCTATATTTCAAAACACAAGGTGACGTCTTCGCATCAATTACATGAAGTTCAACATTCATTACTTTGGTAACCAGAATTCATATTTGCAAATTCCTGTTTTTATTTTCAATGAAAGATAATTGTTGAAGTTTGATACAGGGCTTTCTTTATACTTCCCTTTGAAGGTTATGCGAAGGACGAAGTTTACCTTCGCACTCCGCACACACTGAAAAAAATTCAAATTCACAAAATCAAGAAGACTGTATCATTCAAGTTGGAATAACCGGAGCGGTCAAAACAATTCCAACTGTTATTGGTGAAATTGAACTCCCTCAATGAGCGGAAAAATGATGAAAAATTTTTTGACGAAAAATCGCACGGTCTGTTCTTTACGTATGAACGAAAATATCACAACTTCTTTCTTTAATTTAGAATGAAAGTTCTCGGTAGAGCCTCCTGTACAATCGACTGAAAATCAAAAATCTCACGTTCAATCATCTTCATCATGATCGTAACGTCAAAGAAATCCAGATGCACTATGAATTCCCAGACGCTTGAGAATGTCATAAATTATGTATGAACATATCTAAATACATACGATTTTTAATAGTTCTTCAGGAGTGTAGCGGACAATCATCGATGTAGAAAGAAAAATATATTCGAGCCCTTTAATTTCCTTTGACCTCGAAGAACTCGGCAAAGGAACGTGGGATTTCATGATGGCCTCAGGCCGGAAGTCGCTCAATTCGTGCCTCATATA
The DNA here is from genome assembly GCA_018340375.1 of Gonatopus flavifemur. Taxonomy (NCBI): domain Eukaryota; kingdom Metazoa; phylum Arthropoda; class Insecta; order Hymenoptera; family Dryinidae; genus Gonatopus; species Gonatopus flavifemur. Next base: position 24,152,057 of record JAFFJZ010000003.1, read on the forward strand.
TATCTCGCTATCATTTGCAGAGAATGGAATCGTGTACGCAAGAGATCTGTCGTTCGCAATATTATATATGTATGTATCGTATAAAAGACATGTCCGCCTATGGCATTATCGGTTGGGAAAGTGAGACGCAATTAACTTAGTTCTCCGTGCACGGTGAATGAATAACGATCCAAATAAGAATTTTTAAGAATATGGAATGATAACTGCTCTCAAAAGTACATCGATATATTCCCAATCCCAAACCTTCGATCGTTGTTTCGAAAGTTTGAAGAATGAAATGTTTATCTCTGTATATCGCTTTTCTCCAACAACTTGGAAAGCATCGGTTGAAATTTATCGCGGGGACAAAAAAACTTGATGAAAGCGGTGCGTTGAATTCCGCTCTGGTAAAACAATTACAATTGAGAGTCATACGATATCGCTATGGCGCCAGAATTCTCTCAAACAACTCAATTGAGAGCCGCAATATTTATACCCTGAAAGGAATATACGTTTGTTGCAGTAATAAAATTGTACCTTGTATCAGTTTACAGAATATAAAAGAATAGCGGAGGGACAATTGTATTTTATCAGATAACCTCAAGTGGCGTATTTGTTTTCTACACTCGAAACAACTAAAATTCCGAAATTTCATCAATTATTATTTTTCTCGTCATGAATATCATTGAAACGATTACCCATAGACAGTATAATACATAAATTAATTTCAAAGTTGAGATTAATTGCCAATTAGATGGTAGCTCCACAGCTTCGCTATTCTATAATTCGATTCAGTTATCTTTTAAATTGATTACTGGCTCGAAAGGGGAATGATCTTCGGAGAAAAAGACATTTATCTATATACCTGCACCTGTTCGATCTGAAATTGAGTTTGTTACTTTGTAATCAAGGAACAAACTCATCGTGACAGCCCGGAGGAGAGCTCAATGCGAGGTTCGAACGCAAATCAGATTCCACGGATCTTCACAATTTGCCACAATTTTAATTGTAAGAATAATTGATTCTAAAACGTTCTCTCTGTGCAGTTTCTCGCATTAACAACCATAGAAACATAAATCAACATAGATCGAATCGTAAAAGTTTCATCTACTTCCATCCATGCGTAAACAAGAAGACTGTATAAGAAGAAAATCATTTTATGAAGACAAGAAAAATTGAGGACAGCCGATGTGCTAGATCTAAAATACTTCAACAGGGAAGCCATTTTCTTTTAGATAGATCGGAAGGAAAGAACAAATACCCTGCAAATGGATTATATTCGATATTGAACACATAAAAATTCATCCTCCTGTATCCACTTTGCGAAATGATACCATAAACGTAAATACTAAAACTCTGTACCTCTTTTTCGCTCTTGGCGGAAATGACGGATATGGAATATCATAGGAACTTTGAACAACAGTTTTTATAATTGTTTATATAGTAAAATATGATACCTGAGTCGTGTAATTTGTTTTCTATCGCTAAAAATTGTATAATGACTTATGCAGGTTTTTTTAGAATAATTAATAGACTTTCCATTGATGATTTATACATCACGACATGATTCTAATTAAGAAACTAGAGAGATCTTGGTGTTTGTACAAGAATTTATGTGTGTATAATGAAACTTCCGTTCACAGGTGAACCTCGTCAACCGCACACGCAATTCAATGAAATTTATGGGATTATTCGAATCGTGATACATGTTTGATTTACTTACGATATCAGTACTGTTAGCGAATAATCGAATTAATTAGAATTCTATTAGAGTAGATGGAAAGGAGTGATCTCTCAAGCGATAGTCATTGGTTTTGAATTGTTCGTTCTTCCGTACACGGAGGAAAAAAGTATGAAAAGATTTTGATGGCTCTTCGAGACTGTTAATCAGGTGGATCATTTTATGATTTTGAAAGAATAAGGTGAATGCGGGTTATATCGGTTTCTTGAGGCTATAGTTAACCGTTGATGCCTCTCTTCGTCATTTGTGACAGCCTCCTTTCCGCTAGCAAAGCAATAGGATTTGAATAAAAAGGATACAGTCCTGCTGCACGAAAACCGTGTCACTATATTCTTTTACTATCAAAAAAGTTCAGAGTTTGTTATCAAAGTTTATCATTTGCCATCTCATAACATACAGAGGTGTGAAAATTATTAGAACTCCAACTTTTGCCTCAGATTATGCATTTATCTGTGGAGTACTACTTTGTCTGATTGTTGATATAATAGTTTTTTATCCTCCCATATCTGAGTTAATTATTATAACAATTTTTCTTTCCAATCTTTTTTATTTAGAATAGTTGACAACAAATTCCGACCGGGACTTTTATTGGTTTCATCGTAACTCAACTATCATTCCTTCTCGTGTATATACATTTTATACAATGAAACACCAGTTCTTAATATCAAAATATTGCACATTGTTAGTTATTTAAAGACATATGAAGATGCTCATGATGAAAAAGAACTTTGTACAAATGAGATTGTTACATACTAATCATGGAATATTCCGTCGTTCAAAAATGGAGGGCTTAAGAACTATTTATATCAAGTACTCCATAAATGATTGCATTCCCTTAGAGGAAAGTTGGAACAGTTTTGGAAATCACAATTATTATTCTAATAATTTTCACACCTCTGTATTTCTTTCAGGTCAATTTTAATGGCTGCAGAATGCGTGTTGCATTTAGGTATAAAATAATTATCTCAATTTGTTGCCTTTGTGTCAGGAAAGTTTTCCTCGCCTATGCGAAATTTCCTTTTCTTTTCCCCATGTTTTTCTCAGAGCACACGGAAAATGATATGGAAATTCATAGGAAAAAATTTTGTACGGGTTTGCACAAAAAAAATTGCATCCATCATGTGCTCTGAATCTTGTTGAAAAATCGGGGAAAATTGGATAAACTAGAGTCTTCGCTGGTGCTACATGAAATTCACGTGTATTGACTAAAAAAAGTTGCAAGGAGAGGAATTTTAAGTGAAATTCACTATGATACTTCGCAACCGAGGAACAAACTGAACTCACAATGAAATCTACTATGAAGAGACAATAGAAGCCTGATCAAATTTACAATGTTTTACAACGAGTTCCATTAGAAATTCAATCTGTTCCTTGGCTGCAATAATCCCATAGTAAATTTCACTAAAAATTTCTCTCCGCGTGGAGAAAAGTGCTACCCTACAGAAAAATTCTTTTTGGTACAAATTCCGTTAGCGATGAACGATATTTCATGATATTTATATGGCATTTATATCAACATTTCACCGATATTTGATAAAATTAAAAAATATCGATATTTTTACATATCGCCCATCACTAATTTCCGTTAGATCAACATATGACAGCCATGTAAATATCAATCAGAAATCCCGAAATTGTACTCTGAAGAACATCCTTGCTATCCTCCTCAAAAATAAAAGCTGGTTAGAGGAGGAGGTGAATGAAGATGTTTATATAGATCCCTTCTTTCCGTTAAAACCAGACTCTTGTAGGCAATTCAAAGTCGTAGCCCGAAGACATCTATCGTGTAGAATGTTCAGATTCCGTTAGATATTATTGCTTTCTGACATCCACAGTTTCATGCGTTCGCAAACGGAGACACTGCGTTTGGACAATTGCTATTTTCTCCGGGAATAAAGACACAAATTTTTGATACTTTTCTGTTCATGCTCTCGAGATATGGAAAAATTTTCCCATGATAGCGACCCTGTCAAGTGTAGCAATCAACAAAAATATATAAAAATACCGATCGGTATGATATCAACATTACGCGGTCGAAATAACCCACATTCGACTCGCCGACTTTCGCCGAAGATTAGCAGAACAGCGCGTATACGAATTAAATGCAAGAAACAAGAACGTGATACAATGAAATCTATGAATAGACTTGTTGTGACATAGGCTGTTGTCAAAGTCACTAAGTATCGTTATATATCTCCCACGTGTGACAACTCAACCCGTTGTACCGTTCACTATCGCCAGGAGGGGGACAAATTAATATTGCCACGAACTAAATCGATAGATTATAGTATTTGAAAAAAGTGCTATTCGAGTATGGAGCTGAAACTAGTAGCCGTAGAGCTAGCAGCCAGTTCTTGTAACTTTTTATCAAACGTTGTCGAAGATTTGTTTATATCATAAAACAATCAAGCAGCATCCCATTAAACGTTTCAAACCCGTAAATCTTTCATAGACGTTTTATTAAGAAAATTATTGCAATCGGCTGCTAGTTTCAGCTTCATTATTCAAATAGCCAGAGTTGACAAATGGCGTGGTACTGGCAAAGTTGTATTTGCCAAACTTCGACAACTGTGCCCATTCAGAATCATTACCAGTTCTCCAACTGGATTTCAGACGGTACTGGCTTACGTGGTCAGACGGTCTTGAGCCAGTATTAATACTGTTCGGAGAATACCTATATAGACCGTACAGAAACGGAACCGCGCCAGTACCGAATCAGAGTTGGTTGAATGGTGAAATGCGAAAAAAAGACCATACGACACCAATATCGATGCAACGTTGTTCTAATACGGAATAGATCATGGATAGGGATTCCACTGATCTTTCCAATAACACGGTTACTTTGATGAGACAATACTGCGCCAGTATTGAGCCAGTGTTAATATTAGCATTCAATATGTTCGATAGATGACAATGTGCCAGTATTGATAGGACTTTATTCCACTACGGAATCTATGGTGGCTCTAGATTTGCCAGTACTGGAACCTCCGGCAACAGTAGTTCAACGAAAGATTTAAATGACAAGTGAAGGTTTATTTGTTATAAAATGACTTGGAATCTGGAAAATACACTGGCCAGACTCTTCTAAGCTCCACGCCAGCTGCTAGATATTCGTTGAGTTCCTGATGAGATTTTCGCGAAAGCAGTACTAAGGTTTTCACACGTGATAAATTTAAGAGTATGAAAATTACTGATAACAGATGTATGTGGTTATTATGCGCGTAAGACAGTTGTTTATCGTCTCAAATAAAATCATAAAACATTGAAAAATAATAAAGTTATATTAGGTCAAGCTGATTCAGAACACTCCTCAGATATTTATACGTTCACCACACGATATTTTCCAGCAGGATGCTAATTGTCGTAATAATTTGATTATTTATTCACACAAAACGGGAAGAAAAGACTCTGAGTAACTCTACATTGAATATTTTCACAATATAACAACAAGTGTTGAACAATCTGATATCGATCTTGACGGAATATTTTTATATTATTATACGAGAAAAATCTAAAAAAGAGAATCTTATGAAATTAAATATCGTTAATTGGCTTGCTCAACGACTATTCAATGTTTTCATGCCCAAGAACTAACGATTAAACTAATCAGTTGTTCGATCAAAAAGGGAGAGTTGTTGAATTGTATAATTTGAACATATCACAAACGTTTTGGATGAATTTTATTTAATTGCTTCACCTTGAATAAAAATATGATTAAGGGGAGGAGGTTCTCATCCAGCGACCCCAAAATGAGGTGAAGTTTTGAATTCGAATTTTTTTTCATGAAAGGAAGTGAATAAAGAACTCAGGGGTTGCCACACTTGTTAATTGAGTCTTGAGGTACATAAACAAATTTTTTTCGGTAAAAAATTTTGCTATGGGAATTGTTGATACGTGTTGAAAAATAACCACCTAAAAAACAGTGCTCAATTGGACGCCACTTACAAAAATTATCAGAAATCAAAAATCCAAAAATTTTTATGAAATATATTATATTTGTTGGAGGTTGTACCAATGAAACCAGTGAAGGGTCCAAAATTAAAAAAATGTTAGACATGCAAACTTTTGGTAGCATTTTTCCGCTCTTTAGAGTGCTATAAGAAGAAAAGAAAGGCAAATGTCATCTTTATTTGGGTTCATCCTCAAATAAATTCAATCAGCTTCAAAATATAAGAGAAAAAAAAGAGCGATCCATTGAATAGTTTTTGAGATATCGTAGAGCCGAACTTGAAAAACATGGATTCGAGAAAAACGCGTTGAAAAGGTTTTGGGATACGAATCCTTTAACTTGAGAAGATTTTTCTCATGTACTTCAAGACCCATTTAACAAATTTCAAATAACTGGAGTTCTCAATTCTGAATTCATTGAGAAAAAAAATTCGAGAAAATTGCCTTATTTCGGAATTTGCTTGATGAGAACCTTCCCTTAATTTTATCATATCTCTATAAATACTTTTTCTGAATATTAAAACGAATTTCTAAATTTGATTTCATTAGATATAAAATAGATGCACCGAAAGTGCAACGAACAGCACTCGAGTTATTTAAAAAACGATGAGAAAACTTTTCGTATCGATACTCATTCGTTATTATTCACGATATGAAAACTGCAATATTGATAGCACGCCAAGCGCTATCAAAAGTTCATCGAACTACTTTCAGCTTTACGACTGTGCAGTAATAATTATATCGCGCGTATATGTATATTCTCATACTCCTATTGACATATTTATACACACGCACGTTCAACGTCATAGCATCATCGTTGAGATAAAGAAAAGCGAGTTGAATCGTTGATACAATACAATTACCCCTCCGTTCGATCTTCTCGCAGGAAGGAAGTCGATAGAGAAACAGTGCTGCATATCAATTGATACCAGGCATAATATGTTTTTTCTTTCGTAACATTAAATTTACTTACGATTCAATCGCGTGTATACTTTTCGTACACGTGATACACATTGAACCGGTTGCGGTCATCAATGCTGCGTTTATGATACGCACATGTACTTCCGGCACGAATCTTAACGTATCTGGGCGTGCATCTGCTGCACTTGTACTTTCTTTGAAAAACCTCGAATTACCCTTCCTGACTGGATTGAATTCGGTTGAGACAAAAAAAACCGCAAGAAGCCAAGTTTCATGAAATTTCATACCGTGATATTTGGAAAATTCGTTTGAAAAGAGTGTTTTAAGAACGATAATAATATAACGATGGATTATTGTTTAATAACTTATTGTTGAGTCGCGGAGAATGGAATCGCCATTGTTTCTCTTTGCTTCACGAATTGTTTAATGGGATAATTGATTAATTAATGATATTAGTGTTGGAAGTGCAGTCTTTTATGAGGTATAGAAACACTTGAGAACACGAACGAGTCAACTTGATCAGCTTTAAGCGGTTTTCCTGTAATTTTCAAACTTCACCGTAAATGATGAAACCTTGCTTCAAGCTGTAGCACAAACGAGTATTGTTAGAATGAAAGTAATTCGATTAAACACGTGAGGTGGATTTGAATGATGAATCATTCCTATGTAAAATGCTTCCATTTTCTTAGTCGCGGAGTTTTTTTCTCTTTTTCATGATAAATTTGTTTTCTTCGAAACAGTGTTTTTTCTAATTGAGCGTATCCGATTCGATTCGTACTTTGTGGACCATGAGTGGTTTTGATTACCATTTCGAATCTCATTTACTCTCCTCAATTGCCATAATTACATCCATTTGTGGAGCACCGTGAGAAGTCTGACTGAATGTCGTTGCATTTTATTTAGAAAATTCGATGAAATTCAAATTTTTTCATTGTGACGGTATTTTTTTTCGATCCTCTTTTTCAGTTGAAACAGAGATAGTTTTAGATGCATCATATGATAAACTGACAATCAGAACAGTGGTGGATCCAGACAGAGGCGCAGGGGGTGCATGTCCAACCTTCAGAAAACCAAATGTAAATTTAGAATTTGACACCTCAATCAAAACAAATTAGAAAAATTGAGAATGTTTTCAGAAATTTTAATTAAATATGCGCTTCTTCTTCAAGACTTTTCTGAATCCGAATTTATTGTGGTTTATCCTAACCAGAACAAGTGCTAGAGTCTTCGTTACTGGGATCGAATCATGTCAGCTCAATGTATTAGTCAGGCCCTGAAAATGCAATCCGATTAGGAGAGCATGGGTCACAGTGGATCACTTTTTTTTCATGCTCTCCAACTTCAAAAGTAGTCAATGTTTCAGCATGGAAATTCATATCCATATACAATATTTTCTCGCCCACAAAATGAACAAGCAATATTGTTATTGTGCATAAACGAAATACCAAGTTTTTATCATCTTCTGGATCAGTTCATGGATCAGTTTCTCAGAACCTTGAAATTTCTCACAGTAACGCTGTAAGGTAGTGAGAGGGAAGCCTTCTAATTTTGCATCAGTTCTGATTTCCAATCCATCTTTGTTTACAAGATTCACAACAACCTACATCAATTTTTCATTCAGGTTTCCGAACACGATTTCAAGGCATCTTGAATTGTAACGGAGAAATAAAATATTATTCGAAACGGTTCAACCAATCAGGGTTATATTATTTAGTAAGCATTTGCTTATGGGACAAACTAGAACACGATCCACTGCTACTCACACTACGTACACTTATATATTAAAATTCATTTGTGAACAAATAATCAATCCATGAATAAAAATGACTTGCAAACCCTTCACTTTAGATATTCATAAGCAAGTAAAAATGTAGACCTGAGTCAGTTCACATACATTCTCATAAAAACAAAACATATCAAATTCTTCGTAAATATAAAATCCAGACTCACATGTTATCAGTAGCAATTGTACACTGAACACACGTTATGACACCTTGCAGTTCAACGGCATTCCAAGATGAGGTTAAAAAAGGGTGTCTCAAAAGTGATACTACTAGCGTGTACAGTCGTTTTATAAACTGAATACGTGCTTTAATCCACTGTGCCCCATGCCCCCCTGTATGTGAGGCCTTGTGAGTTGACCTGGCAAAAGAAGGTTACCCAATGAACTCCAGTAGGCTTCCATAAGAACCTATACATGGGAATTGCTTGGAACCTCGTATGCGAGGCACTGAGTAACCCCACGGAGAGAGGAGTATTGCTAGCACAACTAACTGATTTGTTACTACAGCGCCTGCAAAGAAAGTTTTTTGCTACCGTAAACAAATTTGTCAACAGAACTAACGTCTTAGCTGCTGGAGTGAATATTTTTGCGAAGATAACAAACTTTTTGGAGGTGCTATGGTAACAAACCATTTTTCTCCGTGCTGCCAATAGATCAGTGGATCGCGCCTTTATGAGTGGTCGAGCAAATGTCTAATAGCAAACAAATATTCTAACCGGTATTGAATAGAAGTGTAAATCTATCGCACTCCCTTTCACCATTCAACCATAACATGTCCAAAGAAAAAGTGATTAGACAAATTTTTTAATACGAAGGAGATTTTAATTGTCATATCACTAATTATTAAAAATTACTTATCAATTGACTGCAAAGTAACTAACAGAATATGTTTTTTGTGTTTCAGGTACGTATTGAAAGTTCACATCAATCTCGTTTGTACGATATGTAAGTAAAAATGAATTACTCATTCTCCATAATGACTTTGAAACAAGAGAATGCACACGGGAAAATGATGTGGTTGATATTTAACGATTTTTTAGCTGTGTCGACAAAAGTCATTGATCAAAGTTATTAAGTTGAAGACATCTTCAAGTTATCTGAATGAGATATCTGGAGATTTTTTCGTGAACTTATCTTTGAGATACATAAAAGATACCTTATGCAACATGATCAGATAACTTAACTAATTCATTCCGTAACAATGAAATATAAAACCGCATTTCAATAAATCACATACACGGAGAAAAAATGGTTTGTTACTATAGCGCAAACAAAGAAATTTCTTGTTCTTGCCAAAATATTCACTCCAGTAGCTAAAACGTTAGTTCTGTTAACAAATTGGTTCATATCAGCATTCTTGCTCTTTCAGCTAATTTTTTTCGGTAGACGCTATAGTAACAGACCTGCTTAATATACCAGCAATACTTTTTTCTCCGTGTATTCCAACCTTTGTTTTCATTAGCCAGAACCTCTCTCTCTCATCTATCACTTGAATTTTACATACCCTTGTTTATTCTCGTGCTCCGATTCGAATCGCAACATTTACTGATTTACCGTTGACTCATTGTCACTACTGTTAACGTAGCTTTTGTGTGGTTTATCGGTAAACTGACCAATATTTGTTATCAAGCGGATTCCCTTATACAACGTCAACTAACACAGTCCGTGGTATTGTATAAGTTCTGTACGCTAATTTACATGCCTGCGGTCATTCGCAATTTGCAATATATATATATATATATACATACATATGTTGATACAAACAACGTAGAAGTTGTAATCAACGCCCTGTGTCATTTTTAATCCAAGTATCGTGCACGGGCCATGGCTTCACCGAATTTCTAAATAAATATCAATATTCGATAGTTGATTCAACATTCGTTCAATAAACATTTTATAAGCCATATCAAATTCATGTGAAGAATTGATGCTAAGATATAATATTTCCCAAACGTTTTCAAATTCCAATAGTTAAAGGGGTTAATCAATCTTCAATCCGTCACGTTCAATTAAGTCCAAACCGGGATATAAAGTATGAATCGATTAAAGATACATCTCAAGTATGAAATTTGCCCCGAAGCTATCTATACTTTCATGCCATGATCGGTGCTCGATCTCTTTGTTGTATCTCTGATTTCATTGGGGGAATATTATACTCGGTGTATCTTAATTCGCGAACCGGGTATCATGGACGTATTCTTCACAACAGACATTTTTGAATTCAACATCATCTTTCAAGTTGGAAGTTCAACAGTGGATTTGCGGAAGAAAATTCAATTTATTCTTGTATTTTCTGTTTTAGAAATTCAGCAATCGGATTTTTCTCGAATTGCAACTATTCAGAACCAATAATACCCACTGGGAGAAGAGTTTGTTTGTGACAAAGAAGGCTTATTAATTAAAAACAAACCATCTTTGGGCCAAATAAGATTGGTTGATAGTTAAAAAACCTTCCTAGTAGAAATTATGATTGAGAATTAGATGGGCCCCAGCTAGTTTTAGCTTGTGCCCATCCAGATGTCCCAAGGAATTGCTGGAAAGTTGTTCAAATTGGTAATTAGAAATGTGAAATTATGTGTGTTTTTTTTTTAAATCACACCTATGAATAAGATAACAATGTATTTTGACATGTCATCTCCAGTCAAAAACGTTGCTTTTGAATTTATTCCCATAAAATAATCCCGAGTGACAAATTGAAACGTTGGGGCTTCCTATTTTTATTCCTCTGACCCTGTTGATGGACTATCGATGTTACTGTACGATCAGTTGACGCATGAAAAAATTTACATAAGCCAAGTAAATCTTTGGGCACTAAAGTGAAATTGACTGAAATGGGTTATCCAGTTGCCCCCACGTGGGTCCCATCTAGAACGTGGATGGTAAATGGGACACCCAGACAAATTTCTACCGGGGCTTATTTGATTGGAATCAATTTGGGATATTTTTTTCTCAGAGCTGTTTCCAACTGGGAAGATAGGGTTGAATTCAAAGGTGTGAACCTCGCCATCTTGGAGGTATTTGGATTTTTCCAAAGAATACAAAATTGAAGATAAACCTTAAAGAGAGTTTTTGTCTAAAGAATACATCCATTCATCAAAACGCAACTTTCGTATAGTAAGAGATGCTTCGAGGGTTGTTTTAACAGCGATATAACGAACGAAACGATAAATAAATATTAACATGGCTCGAACAAACTTGTCTGAATGAAATAGTACAACTTTGATGTTGAAATAAAGTTCAGAAGAACACTGGCTGCTGCAGCGCGCTGAGTGAGCAAGTTCTTCGGGAATAAGCACACGCGTGTTTATGTATCTCAAGTTGCACGCGTGTAGGCTCAAGCGGTAATTGTGGTTAATTTAACCAACGACGACAACGGTCGAACGAACGATAGCTATGCTTACTATGGTCAGTCCACTCGGCTAAGTCCTCCTTGACAGACTGACCATTTACTAAACACTTTTACCGAACGCTATTCTGTGGTGTATCGATATACGATGTAAACAATTCTCATCAACGCCAACTTACGCGATAAATTCATTTAATCGAATATATAAATCGCTATCAAGTATGTTAAACAAATCACTTAAACATAGTTGACGAAATTTGGATACAAGCATCGGTTATCAAAATATTTATCGACCTTGCTCGATAGATAAAAACAATCTGTCAGTTTATCTGAGAGAAACATGTTCATTCGCATATCAATAATCGGAGATCGACGTTAATTGTGCAGTGGCAGTGGTGGTACCTTGTAACACCGTTACAATCGAGATTACTTAGAATTCTCTCCTTTGTGTTCCCTCTCGTTGCGAAAAAGAGTGATTCAGAGTTGATTTGTGTTCAAGTGGGTTATGCAGTTGTTTTTTTCGTGAAGACCGGTGAAAGAAATGCTTGTTCTGAATCGTGGATTGACGTGTATACATAAAATGATTAGATGATTAAACCTCGCGTGATTCTGTAATCACGCACTGGATCGTAACGCTGTACGTGTTAATAAGGAACTTGCAACGAACCGAGTATCAAATTATTTTGACCGAGTCACGATTCATTTGTTTGTGTGTGTGTGTTTTTTCCCCGTTGTTTTTGGGCTCCATGCAGGGAAATTCGTTTCTAGTATTTGGTACAAGCTTGACTCGTCTTCTACTAAATCGTCAGAGATTACCATGATTCTGCCAAATTCACTGCAGATAATTACAAAGTTTGGATACATTTTCAAGAGTGTTGAAACGAAACACGTAAATTCGAAACGAATTTATATTTTGGTTCGGATTAAATGTTTCCTCATGTTTACATGTGAATACATTCAGTTATGTAACTACGCTGCATATGGAACTCAATTTTCCGGTCTAGCGAATTTTCTTTCTCCATGTAACTCTATAGTTACTTCACACTTTGGTAAATATTATTCAACAGGAATCCATCAAGAATTTACCTCGAAAAACACCTGCTGTATGTAGCTATTTTTACCACCCACTTGTTATGAATTTCACTAATTTGAATATTCACGCGCACATTGAATTAGGTGATTAATGTAATCAAGGATGTTTTTTACTTTCATCGAAAGTCTTTTGTTATCGTTTGTATTTTTTACTTTCGATCAGAACTGAGAGATTATGAAATATTATTTAACCTGTATCATAATGAAACAGATGAAAATGTATCATTTGGCTTTGAATTTTCTCTTTTCGCTTATGGTTTTAACATCCTTTTACCTCTTTGATTAACGGCCTTGAGAAGGGTATTCGATATCGTTGAATCGCTGAGGCCGCCCCATAACAAATAAAAATTCCTTTCGAAATTAATAATGAAAAAATATCAATTCCCAGTTTGTTTCACAGAGTTCAAATTCCGGGAATGGTATGAAATTATATGAATGAGAATTAAGAAATGAAAAAATCAAGAAATAATCAATAAAGTAAACTTGACTTCTAGACTTATAACAATGAATAAACTTTGAACAATAATTGTAGAATTTTCCCCCCGAAAATGCTGACAGCAAAGTTTTTTTATGGATGAAAAACTGTTTACCATGATTTGTAGACAATTAAACGCCCAAAAGGCGAAATAGTTCCTCAAAGTGGAGGGAAAATCCCTAATTTTCGATTAGAAAAATCAACTAGAGAATGACTGGAGTAGATTTGATCAGGGTAATTCACCGCTAGACTGAATTTATCCATTAAATTCCTGCCAGGACTAGTTAAAAACACTTACATTGACATAAAATGACATTTTATAAAACAAAATTAATATAACAACAAGTCAAATTCACATTCTCTTCATGAAATTTTTGCAAAAAAAAAAAGAATTTAGGTTCGTAAAAGAGTGATAAATTGATACTATCCAACGTAAAGATAATTATTGTACATTGTACTTCATATCAAGAAACCAGGATGCGATAAAGAGTTCTCGCGACTTACATATTCATGAATTCGATTCAAATTTCTTCACAAGAACAATAAAATGGACACGTATTTATTTAGAAACTGAGAAATGTATTCCTATGATGGATATCGATATCATTCGTGTTTTTTTTTAACTACGAATACTGTTGCAAAGGGCGGATATTGCGAAAGCGTATCATCGCGCCATCGAACGAAAGCGTAAATCTCAATTCAAAGAGTAGAGATACTTATTACACTTTGAGTAACTTGGTTGCAGACGACCCACGTTGATGTGGGCGTCATAGGCCGATTTGACAGACAAACGAAGCGGCTGTCACTGCTGCTGCTGTTGCTGCTGCTGCTGCTTAATTTTAACCCTTAAATGCATGACTTCCTTTTCCGGCCATCGCTGTTGTAATGCCTATGGCGGCGGTGTGGACTGCGCGCAGTTCATTCTACGCTGGTTTACATAATAAACATGGTGTGTTTTTACTAGCGGTAATAACATATGCCCATCAAGAGAAATAATACAAAAGAATACGTAATTAGGAGAGAAAGAAAATCCATGTCATCATTCGTCGCATGATTTTTCATGGAATAATTCATTGGAGTGATTATCATATTTTATTGTCGTTGCGGGTTTGTGCTGCGGAATATCTGCTGGTCTTGGCGGTTCTCGTATGATAATTATTTACGTAGAATTATCGAGATATTTGATGATATCCTTGTTAAAAAGTAATACAAAATCAAAATTCTTGCAGTCACTTTCTTGTGGATTTTGAGAAGATTTTGACTAAGGATGTTCAGGTGGATGAAAAACAAACTTTGAAACATGTTGTAAAGTACTACACTGAGAAAAAAGGTTGAATTCAATATCAGACAGCTAAGAAATTTCTAGAAAAGAAATTTTATTTGTTACAGCTGAATTTTTTATTCCTATTTCAGACAACTGGACTTTTAGTTGCAACAGCTAGGTACCTTTCTCTCAGTGTATACAGCTGAAAATGTTTTATGTTGCGAACGGTTCACACGGAATCTGTGTTTAAAATCAACATATCAAATTGTCAAATCACCACATTTTTCGATATCAAAATTTTTGCGTCAATATGTAACATGAATTGCAAGTGGACAGTTTAGAACAAAAAATTGTTCTCTGTGTACAAAATATTTGATCAATCACTCCATCAGTCGTACATAATACTTTCAGAATAATCTTCCACGTGGTTTCTCCTTTTATGTTATAACATTTCTACAATAATAATCATGGAATTTGACCTAGATTCGACCACAACCTGCGCATCTTCTTCGTCTTCTCCGTAGCACATTATTGCCATCCGTAACCCATCTTTAATATCCCTCAGAACATTATAATAGTTGTCATCATTGTGCACTTGATCATTTAATCATTTAGACCCTGAATTGAACTCGAGGGTCAATGGGTTATGCGTGCTTAGAAATAATTTAAAAATTATCTCAGTATTATTCATTCTCCTTTTTTTATCTAATAATAATAATAATGATACATGAAACATCCTAACAAGATTTATCTTGCGTGACGGACTATACAAATTTATTCAAATACAATCTTCTTTCTGTACGTGAATATTTTTATTACACTGGAAAGATTTTATTTGAAGAATTACCTCGAAATTCTAGTGATCGAGAGACAAGTGGTGGTTCTTCGAAATATCAGAACAGGTGTATTCTATCAGAGAATGTGTCTCCAAACTGTTTGAAAATGTACTCATTCGTACAAGCTGCACTGTAATCTTTTCGAAGACTTTCACTCAATTTTGAAGAGAACTTCTTTTGTTTGAAATTTTTTTGTTTTATAAGGATGAAACTCTGATTCCAATACAGCGAAGATCCACTATTATGGGAATTGCAGTATTTTTATTGATTAAAAGTGAATTCTGAAAAGGGAAATTTTTTTCTTCGTAAAATCCCCCTGTTTCGGAATAAGAAGTTGAGAAAATCCAAAAATTCAGAGCTGTTGTGAAATTCTAATCTCAGAGAACAATGAAATTTGATAATAGAAGCCAGGAGGATGACTTATACAATCACCAAAGTCTGTATGTAATTACAATGTACTAGGGTTTACGTTTCTGTAACTTTAACGCTGCTTGCTGTCTTCATAATTTGGATGATGCTCGGTTGGGGCGCATATATATATATAATTTATATACGGTTAAATATAGCTTATACATAAACTATATTCTATGGAATATTAATTAAATATAATTCTGAAAGTTCTTCCACTCTAGCTGAAACAAGGAATTATATATACTAGAGTGCTTCAAAGAAAAACTGTTTAATTTTAATAATTTAGCTGAATTTAGCCATTTTCAAATGGCTGTCACTCATCTTTTAGTGATGAAAATCATACCTTGTTACTGAATTTTGGAAAGCTCGGAGACTCAACTTGAAGAATATACAATGATTATTTTTAGAAAAATTCAGTTAATCATGTGTAAATTGAATTTTAATAAAAAAGAAAATGTTTCCTGTGTTGATTGAATGGAAAACTAAAATTAAAATAGCGATCTCTTAGAGTTGAGCTACAACGCCGATCTTTGGTGAGAATTTTTTTCCTATCAAATAGGAACATTTGACGGTGAGAGCCAAAAAAATAAATCAAATTTTGTTCTGTAGCACCCTAATAAAATTTAATTAAAATTCAATTAATTAGGAACACTTCCAACTGCAAAACCAGTGACTATTCACTGACATTTCACCGATTACTTCAGTGGTCGCCTTTTAACTGTAGAAATAGTGAGAATTCGAATTTAGAGAGTATGTAGGTCACATATAGTTGCTTCTCAATCTTAACTTGTACTTCCTTATGCACTGTGAATCAACTATAGGTGAAAGATTGGATCAACTCCGTTCAAAATGGAGATAAATTGGCTCCTTAAAAAGCTCGAATAATAGAGAGTTGGTGAAGTGTACACTTCACTTTCTCACGAGGATAGATAATTCTGTTCTATTCTGAGTACCAAAAGTGTCAAGTAGGATTTCGATTTTGATCCGGTAGGTAGCAATATCTAAATGTCATATGATCACGCAAATGAACGGGCGTGTCTTTTGCCATTTCAAAACTTTTACTTGATGAATAGCTTCACGATTGATTCAGCATTGTGATTAATAATATATTCAAGTGACATGTTAATATCAAGTCACGAACTAATATCTCCTACCTGTTAATGATTATCCAACACTTCATCATCGATTTATTATCTCTACGATATCAATTTCTCCAAATATCGCATACGTGATTGAAGAAATTCCAATTATCCCTTCTAACGAAATTACAACAACAAAGTGAAATTCAAAACTTTTTCCTTCAATGACTTTCATTGTTCTGTAGAAAACATTCTTCTCCTGTCTTTTTCCGTGAGAACAGATGAATTCATACACGCGTATCTGAATCCGAGCTTCGACGAATGGAAATTATGAAACGCCGACACCGAACTACAACGGACACTCGAGCATAGATGGTGTACTTTACACAACAAAAGCATCGTATTTGAATAACAATTGTAATAAGATGTTCACAAAAGTATTATTATCTGTCACTCTGAGTGATGATTTTCGTATTCGATTCATGTCTCAATCACACGGCGGGCTTCGCGAGGCACTCGTTTGAATAGTCAATCCAATAATGTTCATTATTTTTGTCCCTTGTGTAATGTCAAACTCACTCGATAGAATAAACAAAAGAACGTTCAGTTGGGATACACGGCAAAAATTCGTCAATTCGTGGGAGAATCGTCTTTTATCGTCTGATTAAAGAGCGAAAAACATCATAATTTATTTAAAATTTATAAACAAAGAAATGCGAGAATATAAAACCAATGTGTGTGACTTTCTACGAATATAGTGGAAAAAAACACACACACACACATTTCTGTCTTCGGAAAAATCTGCTTTCAGCGAACACAAAGGTCTAAGCTTTCACTTTAGTCACTTTTTTTGGGTCAGTCGATGGTTTCGTGTTAGCAGGAGAGTGGACTGAAAAAAGTAGTTCATGATGCCCCTGTCTTCTTGATATTTTTTTCATCTCTTTTTCACGCTGAAGTAGTAGGAATTTATTTTTAATCAACAAACGTATTTTATTTGACAGTTTGATGGAAATATTATTATCTTTCAATGAAATTTGCTAATGGAAAAGAAGATTCGTCGATTGATATTGAACTTGAAGTTCATAAAAAGCTACTTCCGTACACGGAGAAAACGAATGTGTTGAAAAATTCCATAATTTATTGAGGATCAGCGCCAGTCTGTGACGGATAAAGTTATTTACCTGAGGTTACTTTTAAAAGTACCATAATTGGATGTATTTCTACAAGAAATTATGGTACTTTTTACGCTATATTGAGGTCAATAATTTTATCCGTTACAGATTAACGCTGATTCTCAATAAATTATGGGACTTTTTGGAATATATATTTTCTTGCGTGTACCAAGGAACGTTTATTTTATTTATTCACATCCAACTCCGCATTGATTAGCTTTTAGATAATGTTATCAGTGTACAATGATTTCTACCAAGATTCAAGAATCTGAAAATTTATAAGATTTTATTATCCGCGTAAAAACAGTAGGTAAACAATTATCAGCCAAGAATCGACAATCTTTTTGGAAGACGTCCGAAAATTGAGTGATGATGATGGTTTTTTTGTTTTTAAACCAATTAAAAATTGACAAAATTTCTATCTGGAAAGTGAATTTTATAACGATCTGTTTGGAATTAACAAACTGTGATATCCAGTTGAAAACTGACGAAAATATTTCTGCCAAGTTTTGACAGGATGTTGCAATTTTGAAATTCCGGGCTAAATTGAGTGTAGACAGTCTGTCAGTTTTTGACCTGATTTTCAGAGGCAAAAACTATTCAAAGCCTGATAACTATTTTTAGCCCGATTCTGACAAACATTTCCACCAGGATGCAATTGGACAAAATTCATTTCTTTCACACCCGATTGCCGGAAGGTAGTTTTCGGGTAATTGAACTAACTGGTAACAAGAAAAACTGTGTGCTCTGTCCACCAGGGTAAAATTCATATTCATAAAGATTGTAAATTTTGCAAAGGATGATACAAAATCATTCAAGAACGTTGGTCATTTGTACAGATAAAATTATAGACACAGACTTCTTCAAGTCTAGTCAGCAGTAATCAAAATGAAACATATAGAGTTCAGATGTGCGCGTGTGAGCTCGTGGTAGGAAAAGGAGAATGTAAAGACAGAAAATTGAAGACAATCTTACCTTGTCGAACAAAGTAAAGAATTGTTTATCAAACACTCTTGTCCAAGAAAAAAAGATAAATGTTGTCCAACGCAAGTTAGTTTTTCTGTCAAAAATATACATCCTTGAAACTAATCAAGCACTGGCCATGAAAACTGGACTCAAAAACTCATGATGGGGTACCCAAAACTGGTAAGAAGTGGAAACTGTCGGCCAATGGTCATAATTTCTTGCAAAAAACTTTTATCACAACTCTGCTTAATCGATTCCTAGTGTCAACCAAGCTTAAACAACGTTTAACCAAAAGTTAGAGCAATCGGGCTATAGCAGCGGTCGACAGCTTCCACTCCATAAAACTGGTTGGATACTGGGCAGAGTTCAATAATCGTCGGTTATAATTCATCTATTATGTAACTAGATGACACATTACCATCATTCGTCTCTAAGAATTTGTAAATGATTAACCAGAATATGGTACAATTCTCTTCATAAAAGTTGATCAGAGAATAGCCAATTGAGCGTTCAGTTACCATTCAAGAACAACTATCCTCCTGTAGAGAATGTCAAAAACATCCGAATGAAAACCAACAATATTCGCATGATTTTTGTCACAGAATTCGCTAGTTTTCATCCGGAGTTGACTGCCATTTCCCGTCAGGTGAGTATCAGCCAATTTCTGGACAAACCCTGAGAAGAATAACTGGTTCTTGACTGATAATTGTTCAACTTCTCACCTGGGTAATAGGAGAGGTGTTCTTCTTTCAGTCAGGAATACCGAAAGGGCGCCAACAATGGAAATGCAGAATGACACCTGGGTGTCAGAATCACTCATTATCCAAAGAGAACAGATACGTTGGGAAATATCATATTTTATGGAGATTCAGCGTTGGTCTGACCCGAATGGCATTATTTCTCCCTGAACCTTGAATCGGCGAGCAATATTTCAGGAGATACTCTGCTAGAAATGAAACTTTTTGGATCTAAGACCCTACCTTGAGTCAAGATAGAACCTGAGATGGTCCAATTCTCGAAAAAGGAAATTCCTAACTGGATATTTTTTGAATTAGAGGTAATTAATATCACCAACGCACACGTCAACAATAAAATTTCACAAAGCATACTATCTTCCTTGTAACAATCCAAGCCAGTATGGTACTTTTAGAGACTCCATAAAATATTGTATTCTTCAACATATCTTTTCCTTCGTGTACCATTTCAGGGTTGAGTTTGTTTTGTTCCCAACCCATGTACTTAACATTCATATCTCGTATCCCATACACGTTCGGTTACATTTTCCGCATATACGATATACAGATAACATTCGACACATTTGAATACCATTGTTTATATTTTGCACGCACAGAATATTACTGTCTCCAACAATTCAGTTGAAATAATATTGATACTCGGTTACCAAACAGGCATTTTTCCTAAAATCCAAAGACGACAACGGTGATACCAAGCAAGACTGTGTGGACCGAAAGATGGACTGATTTTTTTGAGGGGCTGATTTTTCGGTCCACACCGTTTTTCCTGGCATCACTGGACGGGAGAAAGAAAGTGGAATTCTAATTCCAAACAATGAATTTCAGAAAGAATAAAAAGGTCAACTAAGGTTCCTAAAAACTAGTTCATTCGAACGCAAGGATGCCTAGCGATATTTCAGTCTTAGAAAAATCCACCCAACCCCGTTGTTGAAGACAAATAATAAACAGCAGTGTGTCAATCGCGCGACAACGCGACGTTCTCCTCTACACACGTGCGCGCACGAACGTGACAGGGAGAAAGAGAAATAAAGAATATATATGTGAACGAAGTGTGTGATACTTGGAGACACCGTGGCGAGTATTGTGCTCCTACGTGGGTGAACGGACAGGCGACGGCGGCGGCATCGACGGTGGTGCTGGCGACGACTGCGAATGCATTGTACCACGATAATAAATAAGCAAGAGAAAAATGTTTAAACTCAGTGGACGTCAAGAGTGGGAGGCGTGGACAAAAGGTAAATGAATCATTACGTATTCGCATTAGCAGAAGTTCACGTACGTGAACTTAAACGCGTTCATTGAAGGAACTATTTGTTAACCGAGGAAGATCTGTATCGTAGAAAACACTCCGATCAATGTAGATGAATTATTCATCAAATCTTTCATGTGATCATTCCGTTGTAGAAATCGTCGGGAGAAAACAAACGGCCTGGTACTGGGGAGGATTCCCCAAGTAAAAATTTTCATTTCGGGTTCGCCAAACAGGACTGGTGTAGGCGTGTTGCATTTCTCTGCGGTACTGTTACGGACGTGATGTGCCCGCCCTGGATCTGCAGCAGTCCCTTTTGGCGAACCGAAATTAACATTTTCATTCGGGTCATTTATCAGATTTTCTGTGTCTAGTGATTTTTTTTTCAGTCAGATAAATAGCTGAAACTCGGTTTCTCGCCTGTTTATGACCTTCGTATTTATATTGTTTCTCAAATAATCTTTCATTCACCTCGCCTCAAGGTTTTTCTCAGCCATTTTCCCCCCCTGTTGTTGCCTATCGCTGTCCAATTAGCGAAAGTGTACTTGCGCTCGTACATTTTTTTCTCTCTTTCAAAGAATGAGTAACAAGATCACGCAATGTAAATCCGTACACATGAAAGTATAAACTGTACCTCAAATATACGTGTATGTTGTTGTTTCATTTCTTTTTTTTTCCCTTGTTTCGCTGCAGTATCGGAAAAAGAAATACGAACCACAAGTGATGAGGGAAAGATTAACAACACCGGGCTCCCCCTTTGTCAGATAGAAATCTCTTCAATTCTAGTATAATAATGTCAATACTGTAACGTGACATACAGAAATAGATGCACACGTGTCATATACTTAGACCGTACGTATGAAAGGGGATGAAGGTCAACACCCTAGTGTGCGTCGCAGATCGGTGATGGAAATTTTCGTCAATGGATGTGGCAGTGATAGGGCGCGGAAATATATATCCGTTGTTTTAGAGGCGACACACGTTGAAGTAACTGTTCTTTTGTTCCCTTTGTATTTACTCCGGTGAACGGGAGACAAGAGGAAAGATACTTGATACGTTTAATAGTGATTCATCCGATATACTTTGATATATTCCAATGTAGCCTTAGCCGTATGATGTTTTGGTGAATATTTTTCCCATTATAAATTCATTTTCAAGAAAAATATGCACGGGTTGTGAATTATTCATCTTCCTTGAAGGATGGGTTATCTTATTTCTCGTTGAATATTTATGTAAAAATCCAACGATACGCTCCTCTTCATGGATCGATCTAATTGGAGTTATGTTGAATCGATTAGAAAATATTCACTGCGAGATGCAGCAATTAAGAGAATATATCAATAAAAATCGTAATCCTGTTGTAAATTGTACACAAGGCTTGCCTCGGTACTGCTCGGAAGATTGTAATTAAGGCAGAATAACACTACATGAGAAATCCATTCCTACCATAATACTGTTAGAATTTAATAATTGCTCCATCACAAAGATCCGTTAGAATACATAAAATAAAACGAACTTTGTGTATTCGCTTACTCGATCCCCGCTCGATGCTTTAATAACGAATTCTTGAGTACAAAACAAAATGAGAACAACATTTGTTGAAAATAACTGTTCCTTGTTAGCTGGCAAAAGTTGACCCGCGCAAATTCAGAGTCTCGCAAATAGTCTCGCGTTGTCTTTCAAGTGTCACGCTTATGAAACAATTCAATACCTTAGCGAGATCTCGCTAATAATTTCGCTTAAAGTCTCGCACATTGTTGCTTTAATTCTTAGAAAAAAATAGTACAAACGTAGTTACATCACCTCAAATTTTAACCCTTTTTTACTAAACGTATGGAATATTTTATTTTCTCATTGAATTTTCATTGATGCATGCATTGATTTCTCATCTTTGACCTGGCCGTTATTGAGCTCTCAGTACTGGTTCATCAGTACAGGCATAGTACTGTATTTTCATGTATCCAGTACTGCTCCCGTACGTATTGGCCAAATGTTGAAGACCCAATACTAGCACTGTACTGCACCTGTCGTCAACATTGGCATAATTCGGATTTTTCTGGTTGGGGAGATGATCAGCGAGGCTATTCGCGAGATCTCATTCATATCTCGGATTGTTTTATAACCGAGACTATTCGCAAGATCATTTTCAAGACTATCCGAGATTCTTTGCGAGACTATTCGTAAGATTGTTTGCGGGACTACGTGAAATTGTGTGCGAGATACTTCATATCCTGTTATCAACTACACGAAAAGATCGGGTCTATTAATATTTTCAAACATCGTCTATTCTTTGCTTGTAATTTAAAAATAATTCTATCACACGAATTTTGATGATGTCCTTTCAACGTCAATTCATCCCAACTTCTTTATTTTCTGAAAAAAAGAAAAGTTCAAGGTTATCGATTCACCGACAGGAGCTGAGGAAACAGAGAGAAGAGTCGACAACCGTGCATCGAATGTTTCTGCAATTATATTCACGTACAGGTACATCAAAAGCACGACGCGTGTACGTTACGAACCACCGTACACAAACATCAAATCGAACATCAATCGAATTTATTGCCCCAGGAGTGGAATGAATATGGAATGTCAATGGCCATTACCTTGCTCCGAGGACCAGTACGAACTTGAATTCGACAAATGATTAAGCACTGATCGACGAGGAACAAGAAGCATCTCGAAATGGTAAAGGTCGAAACTCGAAGAATAAGCTCGAAGAGCAACCTCGAAGAGTCGAGGAATTGTACGTATAGAATATTAATGATCGTTCAACGTCCGTTGAATTTGAGACAATGATCAATAACCGATTCCAGCCGAATTGCAGATTCGAGAAAGAAAAGAGAAATTTCCATGATCGAAGAGAGAATATATATTCCGAACGGTTAAACTTCGGCAAGGAAGCCATCCGTATTTCACGCATCGATTATCTCGACTTGTGCATCTATCTCTCACTCACTTTTCGCTTCTGTTTCCTTTCAATCGACCGTCATATTTTCCTCTTCTTTTCCTCACGTAGTAGTTGTCGTCGTCTTGTTCTTCTTCCACGGGCCAAAGGACCGAGTTTTCAAGAAGAGACGCGGCTATCTGTGCGTATACATTATTCATGATTCTTTTACTCCCTCTCTCACTTTTCACTATATCTACGCACAGTTCAACATGTAAAAAAAAGATGATAAAGGGAGATAAATTCTCAAACCTTTCCTCAACTTCGTTCCTACTGTTAGATTCTGTTGAATGTATAATTTTATGGCGCGTGTTTTTTTCTTCTTTTCATTGTATTTGTCTTTGATTAGATTCGAGAATTTGGATAGGGAGAGGACAATAAGTATGTTTGAGAATTCTCTTTGGGAGGAGAAAAGGGAAGGTGACGTATGAATAATTAGTTGGAGTTTTTATCCGTTTGACCAATGCTAGAAAAAAAAACAGGTTTCACGTGGATCCACGCCCAACGAACAAATTGAGAAATTGATTCGCATTGGAATGAATAAATTGTATATTATATTCGATGAAATTTATATTGTTGAGTACCGTTACAGATAATTTACGATTTCTCATCGAGAAAATGTCTATGTGTTGTGTAGAGGTATTAAGGACTGTTCAATAACCCGCGATGGGAAACCTACGAGATAATATTCGAGTTATAAAAACGTTAATATCCCGTGAAATTGTGAAATAAAATAATTGCAGTTAGTCGTTTCTTGCATGGATGGCTACGATTATACCTCTCAATCTTACGAATGAGGTTTTTATCATCGTTCATCTGTACATCTCAACGTTCGATCTTTACTGCCTCTTGTGAAACAACAGAGTCCACGCTCCACGAAACGGTTGTCTCATTTCTTCCATTGGCAATCCTTGCAGACTCATCTGTCCCACATAACGTGGACCGATTTCACGACAGTTCTTCTTTCCCTCTGATATTTTATTATTTTTCAATATAAAATGAGGAAGAAAATCTCGGTAACGACACACAATATTTTGGTCTGACCCTTTCTATTGTGGAAGAACAACGAAGATGCCTGAAAACCATCTTAGAGGAGTGTATTTTTGTCGACGAGGGGATGCAATCTTTTCCAAGCATCGTCTCTCGTATTTTGTCATTCGTGTGGGTGGCTTTATAAGATGCAGGCTAGGTTGCAGCTGCCGTTCTTTAGTCGCCAAGAGCAAGGTCGTGTCATGTGTTCTTTTTCTCTTTCCAGACGACGCAGTGCAGGTTGTTTCCTACGGTTGACTTCTGACACACTATGTACTCCTATTTATTCCGAAAGAAAATACAAATATCTAGAGTATAAAAGAACTAGATTCTCACGACGATGAGGATGATGGTGACGATGATGATGTTTGCGAGAAGAGAAGAAAAGTAGGCCAATGAATATTCTTTTGTTTATAAGCAAAGGGCAATCATTTTGTTTCTCAGTTTTTCTGAGTTTTTATTTGTGGGAATAGTTCTATCGATTGAATTTTCTTGGAAGATTTTCAGTTTTGAAATACGAAATATTCGTGAAGTATATAACAGAGTTTACTGTTTTTCATAGATTTAAATGTTGGGTCTCCGTTGTTGATAAGCGTCGCATGACGCTTTTTTTATTCTTTTCATCGTCAGAGTAAAAGAGTTGCCAGCAGAGTGTATGTATACTCGATACGAGAAATAATTTTTCCAGAAGGAGCCGAGACAATGGCCGACCCTTCACTCCAGATTTTAGTGGGTGATAGGTGCAAAGTAAGCCAAGGAATGGGGAGGAATATGAAAATACGACAGAGAACGAGTGAAAAATTTGGAATCCGTATCTACACACAAATTTGAACAGCAGATAATCACTACCCAGACAGCACCACGGTCCCAGAAGAATTCATGAAATTGATTGGGTTCTTAATGAATTTTTAAAGCATTCTTCTGGGACTGTGATGCTGTGTGGGTAACATTAGTGCTATCAACACGTTCGAACAGGAGTGTCATAAACCCCTTTCTGTATTGCATCCTTCGTATATTTTAAAACTCAAGCGTGTATTGCCTATAATGACAATGGGCCCCAGGCTGGGTCCATCCTCTTTAACCCAGTATTGGGGAATGACGATGGAGCCCTTGTTAGCTCAATTTTGGTTCTGTTGTGCTTTCCCATACAATTATGGTTGGTAGAAGATGAAAATAATGAATCTTAGTGCGGGCACATTCGAACTTGGCCCCAATTTGGACCAACGTTACACCAATATTAGGGTGAATTTATATCCCGAGCATGCGCGTACAATCCTCAGCGTGTATGAATTTTGGTCCCACTTTGATCCAGTCTTGGGCCCATAAAGGCAGGATGGGGCTTGATACTAGGCCCAAGACTGGGCCAAAGGAGGGGCTGAAATTCATGCAATTTTCCAATTCCAAAAAAAAAGGAGGGGCAGTATTGATTGCCTAGTCTGAGTTCATGCTGGGCCCATGGTGTTACCAATCCTCGGGCGTAGCAATACAGCCAAGCTGGGAAAAATGTTATCATCTCAGGGTTGGCCCCGCGTTGGGCAGCATGGGCACCCACCCTGGGCGGAGATTGGGCCCGCCGTTAATGCACACTTGGGAATGCATAAAGTTGAACACGCTCGATGGATCAAGATCTAAAATTTTACCAATTAAGTTATTGAGGATGGAATGAAAAACCGGGACACTCACATCATTATCAATATGGAAATTCCCAAAATTTTTCCCACAAGAAATTTAAAACATCTGGTAAACTACGCGCTTTTGTTCCATTCAAATAAAAAAATAATGGCATCAGAATACGACTAAAAAAAGAATTAACACATTGAGAAGAAGCTTTCTTATCATTATCCCGAAGAGACTTCCTGATCAGACTTGAACATCCAAGAAGCACAAGATCTATACATCTTGAACAGTACATCATTGCAGTACAAAGAGTCCGTCTCTCTGGAAAGTCTATCATATCTTTTCTTCGACTTAATATCCTCCTTTTACTCTCTCGAAAACCATCGAGAATACGAAAATTTAGAAACCGAAATTCTAGGCACAAACTCCTTGACTAAATGATAAATTATATCATGAAATTCATCCCTAGAAGGGCTTAAGTCACTGCCATCATTAACATATAACTCTTTCCAAGTTTATACTCCCAAGTTTATCAATGATACAGCCGTAATTAGCATTCTTATGATCAAAATATACAGCATCTGACTTTAAATCATTATTAGCATCAATCGTACAACCCAAGGACCATGACGAAAATTGAAATTGAAAAAACACTGATCATGGATCCTCACCTCAGTTAAATTTCATAAACTGAGCCAACTTTGTATGCTTCAAAAAAAGCAAAAGACATAGAAACTGAAATGAAGCTGGAACTGGCGGCTGTGAAGCTAGCAGCCGATTGTTATAACTTTTCAGCACCTGAAAAGTTTAGCGGAACGCTGCTCGATCGATTTCTGGTATAAAAAAAGCTTCAACAACGTTCAATCAAAAATTACAACAATTGGCTGCTAGCTTTACGGCTGCTAGTTTCAGCATCATGAAACTGAATTACAAACATAGATGATCTTCCATCGCCATATAATAATGATCAAAGTTACCCCACCTGAACCCAGGAATATTATAATCGACAATGTGGAGAATTGACCAACTCGATCATTCATTACAGAATCAGCTAGAATCTCCTGGAAAGATACAGACACATAACAGATTACGCGCCCAAACTAATGTCGGCTAATAATGTCCATACCAGTTGATTGACAGCAAAGTGCCGTGTTACAGCTAGCAACGCGCCACTACTCTTAGATTTGAAATTTCTAAACACTCTCCTGTCATAGTGAAAACAATTGTCTCTGTGGAAACCCAGCTCACAGATAGCAATTCTCTTATCCAGACAAATCTCAGACAGTGTAACGGTATTAAATCTTCCAAGCCCAGATATGGCTTCTACCTTGATACTGTTAATGTTTTGATAATAGAGGTTCGGCTAGTTTTATTTTATGACACTAGTAATGTAAGGAGTGTTGTATTTACAGCTTTTATGTGATTACACACCACCGCTTCACTGCTCGTACCTTCTTGTGAATAAGACGACTTCACTCTTCATCTCGAAGCCATTCTCCTCTGCTGCTCACCCCGATAGTTTTGTTAACGCAGCCTCTATAATTGGGCCAATATTGTTGTCAGATTTTTGCCCTCAAATCATCATAAATTGACGAATCATCTGCCAATGCCAAATTTTGTTACCATCGTGGTCAAATCATCTGCGTACTTTAACTGGACTTGGTTAGGACTGTAAGAAGTGGAAATTGTCCCAATATTTAGTTGGATGGCCCTGTAGCGTGGTTTCAAAGTGAATATCAATGTACAGTTCCGTGGATTTGGATTTTCAACTGATTTATACATCAAACAGCATAGGTCCAGCTTCGAATGTCGATTCGAAACCAGCTCGAGTATGGATTGATTTAAATTATATCCCAATTTAAATCCTCAAATTCAACTGAGGGTCTATTAAACTGAATTTGAAACCAATTGGTTTCACTTAAAAAGGAGTTCACTTTCAATCCAGATAATTTGGAATCTAAAACTCGCTACGGGTTGTTTTGCAGCTCGCGGCAACACTACTCTCGTTGCCTTCTTGCTGGTTGAGTTCCTTTTCATTTCCAACATGCAACACACTTGGTCACAGCGAAATAGCAGTGACATCGCGGTGACTCAGTATGTCACTGTTATGTCGCTGCGACTCCGCTGTGACGAGCGTGTTGCTTGGGTTACCAAGGCATCTCGTATCGATTCCGTTTTGGAGTTGTCGAAAGCTCCCTCCATGTCAAAAAAATGCTACATGTGCACACTGCCTTTGTGTATCAGGGAATTCTTTGGTGTGCATATTTGCCACTTTTTCCAGCGTCTTCAATAAAAACGATCAAGGGCTAATCGGCCTTTGATCTTTTGATGTTGTATGGGTTGGAGTACCTATTTTATTTCATAAAAATACCATTTTTACCTCTTCCTACTTTCTCGGTATATAGTCTAATGCTCAAGTACTCCCGGAAAATCTTTGTGAGAGACTTCACCACTTTCTCAGATTCTTGCAACACAATAGGCGAGTTTTCGTCCAGTCTCGCCGACTCATGCGGGCTGAAAGTTCTTATCACCCACGTCAATGTTTCTCCTTCACCCGTTCTTCCACCCATCGTATCCCCGAGATCAAAACCCCTGCATCCGGGCAAGTGTATGCTGATGAGAAATTCCAGGGTTTCGCTGTTAGACTGAGTTTACGAGTCCGGCTTCCTGATATTCCTTAGAATTGACGCATTTTTTGCCCACATTTTCCCTAACCTAGCCGCCTCGTTTATATCCGTATGGATTCAGTGAAATCCTTCATCGATTCCTACTTCGCTTCCCTTATGTTGCGTTTGAATCCATTACAGCCAGTTCTATATACGCGTTCGAACCCTCTGCTGTTTCGTTTCCTTGTGCAATCTTTTATGCTTTATATAGCTTCCTTGCTCTGACCCTAATTTAGCTTAGTTCCGCATTCCACCAAGGTTTGATGTTCTTACGTGGTCAGCTGATCGGGCAGGGCCTTTTGAAATCTCTCGTTAGCACATCTCCTGAGTACATATTCTTCGAGTAGGAATTAATTTTCCAACTTGTTACAAATTGAAAAGCATCAGAAAATTCCTTTAAGGGATTGAAAGGTTCCCAAATTTTCTATAAAATTTATTCGCCAGTATAAGTAAACTGAAAAATATCCTGTAAAACGATATGATAATTACAATCAAGCTGCATGCATATGTTTTGATTCCTTGTTCTAAAAATGAACATTAAATCAAAGCAGAGATTGAAATACGTATTTGAAAAATCTTATTTACATCTCTACGTCCTTGGAAACTTTTTCGTAATGAACCATTTCATATTGTATGACGAGAGATTTATTTTAAAAGTAGGGAAAAATCAATATTCACGGAAGAGATGAAGTGGTGTATTTTATTGCGCTGGAAGTATATTTCAGTTTATATCCAACGGGTTTTCACTCGATTTAATAATATTTTACGAATAAGCGTTTGGATGGAACAACTGTAATTTACTGCGCATAAGCAGTTTAAATCAAAGTAGAAGTCACACTGGGTTGAAAACTGTCAGTGAAATCATGAAACATATGGAATTTCTCATTATTTCATCAAGTAAATAAATTTATCTCCGAGGGATAATTTATGCGGCTACAAGAGATTTTTTCTGTAGCCGATTTAAGTTGAAATCCCTATTAGGTGGATGAATGAGGGTAAAATATAGAGAAAATGAGGGAAGAGTAAATAGTGCTTTGCAAACAGACATGGACGTAAGAGGTTGAGTGTAATCGAGAAGGATGCTTTGAACGCCAGATCAGATGGGATGTCAAGAGGAAAACAAGGAGGAGTGAAAGAAGGGCATCAAATTGACTTTTTTGCCTCAGGGAAAAGAAGAGGTTTTGTATTTTTTCAATGTCTGCCAATATTGCCAAAGATGAATTTTAGATCCAAATATTTCGTTCGATATTCGAGGGAAAGTTCCATTGATTCGTTGACTTATTTTTCTTTTAGTTGCATATTTTACAAAAATGTAACTGCATTCTCTCGTTTTTTCAAACAAAGAAAAGAAGGATGTCATATTATATTACATATATTTATAATTTGATGTTCGACAAATTTAATGAAACAAGGAAAAAACTTACTTTCAACGTCTATCACTAATTTCGCATTATTCAATGATTATTTTCTTCTATGTAGTAGAGTATTTCTGTTCAAAGTATCTTGTATGCAACAAAAAAAAAACAATTTGCTGTAGCAGCCGCTTACTTTTTATTCCACTGTTGTTGTTACTACAGCTAAAATAATTGCCGCTGTAGCCATTTGTTAACTGCCCCAGCAAGAATCCGTAGCTGTGACACCACAGATTTGATGGTTGATATTTGGATAGCGAAACAATTTAATTGTGATATTTTCACTATTTCAGCCACATTTCTCGGTGTTATAGCTAAATGAGTCTAATTATTAATCATCTAAACATTGGAAAAATTATTTTATTTTTCGTGCGCTCTTCTCTCTGCCGTCCCAAATTAGAAACTAAAATGCTTTGGCCAATGGTATTTTTAACCATATTGACATTATAACTGAATAAATGGACTCCCATACACGAAAACTGTTTGACAGAAAAATTGAGAGACGCATAAAACAGATTTTTACCCAAAAACGTGAGTTCTATACGTAGAACTGATCTATTTTTGCCAGTTCCGAAACGAAACTTCCTTTTGTCTTCCATTTTTGGACACGAAGGAAAGAAACTATCGATGATGTTTTCCCCATGAGTATATCATACGAACAACGTGTATCCCTACGGGCTTGCATGTGGGATGCACATCGACCTCGCTCGTTCGTTAAAGATGACTAACTCGAACTGCGAGGGGAGGCTCGAAGCGCTTGTGCGTGTACGTGTGTTGTGTTTTTACATGATCGTATGAAATTGTGTACGCACCACTTGAGTGCCTTTCCTATTTACCTCGTTTCGTGCAGTTTCATGGCTGCGTATGCGCTACGTTTTTGGTTCCCCCATTTTGCTGTCACGAAATCAAGGATTGCCACCTATGAACACATCACGAGGAGCAGAGGTGAATCACACGCGAAAGGAAGCGGAGAAATCAATACACAGAAAAGACTTCTTGGCAAAACTCGTAGAAAAAACATAACCAGCTGCAGAGATATTCTGCGGTCAACGGACAAAGCTTCAACCTTCCTTGTTCTCTTCTAGAATGATATAGTAACCAATTCCTGGTACTGGAAGTTAAATTTGCCTTTAAAGTCACATCGTTGAATAACATTGAAATTTTATGATAAAAAATCATGTTTGACGTTCCGCGAAGATAAATTCCAGGGGTGCCTACGATTTCTCACGGAAAAAATTAATTAGCTGTAACAAGGACAGCCGTTTTTTTAGGCGTTGCAGGGGAAGTTTGACTGGTATTGTTGAGAAAACGAATAACTGTTTCGTAGGGGCTAAGATATTCAACTGCAGTAGGTAAAATTGAAATGATGCAGGTAAACATTCCTCTTTGTGTACCCCTCTTTTTCGCATTACCAGGGTTCAGACAGAACTGGAATTCCGGGAAATTCGGGAAAACTCAGGGAAATAAAAATTGGACTCAAAACACCGGGAATTCTCAGGGAAATGATCAAAAACTCCCAAAAACCTGGAAATCTCAGGGAAATCACTAAAATTTTATCAAAATAAAAATTTGTTCATTTATTCTATTTTTCATTCTCTGCAACATATTTTCTTAATTATTAATCGTGGAATCTTAGAAATTATACACTGAGGAAAAAATGTTTAGGGACACATTCATGATCCGAAGATTTCTGGAAATTAGAATTTTACTCAGGGAAATCACAGGGAAAACTCAGGGAAATTGCTTGAACGAAACTTGTCTGAACCCTGATTACGCGATGGAAACTTGAAGATCCGGGTTAAAAAATTTGAACGGTTTTCAGCCTTATCAGGGCATTCTATAAGGAAATTTAAGAAGTAATCGAAACGGTGGACAGTCAATGAAAAAAAAAAATGAAACATTTGTGGGCCAAGTATTTCTTGAATTATTTGATACTTCCTCAATTTTACTTTTGGCATAAAATCTTAATTTTTCAGAATGAATATCACTACTAAACTCAATATACACGGAAAAGAGAAAATGGAGAAATTTACCGTATAGGATGACAACGCGTCGCTTCGAGTCTTTAAATGGGAATTTTTACAAAATATATTGTCGAATTCTTCACATTATAAGTCAAATATAGATTTTTCTCTTATGATGTGAATTATTTGACAAGATATTTTGTAAAAATTTCCATTTGAAGGCTTGAAGCGACGCGTTGTCATCCTATACGGCAAATTCCTCCATTTTCTTTTTTCCGTGTACCCCTTGATATGGGGCGAAAGGATCATTCAGTGACAGGTTAATATTGGTACTCGATTTAAAAAAAGAAAAAGAAAGAGGAAAACATTTCACTAAAGATTGGATAATTTTTTAAGAACTAACTCTTTGGTCAGAACTGATCCTTATAATATGCCCTGCCTAATATTTGATTTTTAGACTAATTTTGTCCTGATTGTTGAATAATGCTGATAAGAACAGACCTTCTTCAAGATTTTAGTCTGGATTTCTTCTGAATCACTCGTTGGAGGAGAAACCCAGGCCAAAATCTTGGGAAAGTCTCGCATTTTGTCTGCATTATCCCACAATCAGGACAAAATCAGTCTAAAAATCGAATGTGAAGACAAACACCATTCAAATTTTGCGACTCGGCAAATAAATATCCCGAGCGGAAATTTGTTACAGCTACATTGCGATCCTCGTCCTGTTTGCCAAATTATAAATTCGGTTGCCGGATCCGGTGAACAGATACGATCCAAATGAGACCGACCGTTCCGGTTCCTTACCTGAAAAATGTATGGCACAGATTAGGTTACCAAATCTGACCCATATTAGATTATTGAATTCGGCCCTTTGCTAAAAAAATTCCATGCGCTACGTGCGTATCAGCTGGTTCTAATGTCTTTTCCCATGGCAATTTCGACTCAACGAACGATTTTCTGAAGATTCATCATCGAACAAATTCTAGGACGATTTCCTTTCTAGAAATTTTTCATCGAAGGTTCTAATTACAAAGTTATGAAGAATGGAATTTTGTTTGCGAACGTAAACATCTTGGAACATATTGTACTGTGAATATTTGTTCCCCATAACATCCGATTATACATGAAATCTCTTTTTAAAATTCATATTTTTTGAGTTGTGGCTATTGAAACATGGATAACTACGAATGATTGAAATAGTTGAATTTTCAAAAGTATGCCTGAAATCAGAATACCGATGTCAGGTCCGAGTTGATAGAATCGTAATAGTGTCCACACTAGAAAATGTCACCAGGCCCGGATTTGATGAAACGTGGAATTGCTTGATACGTTATTTCATATGTGTGCTTCATTAGGACCGTATGTGGATTCGATAATAATGTATACCGTGATAGAGCCTGATTTGGACCGCCTCAGTATTACGGCTAGCCTTAACAGATTTCTGCTCGGGATCTTAAATACTCTCCTACAACTAGTCATCGGGTTTTTATCTTTTCAATTACCCGAGTTTTTCGGGTACCGATTACATTCATTCAAATATAGCAAACGTTTTCTCAGCAGGATATATTGTGAAACCAACTCGATCAAGATTGCTGAAAAAACATGTGGAAGAGTTGTGCTCCCTCCATTCAAATTTAAAAATATGAAAAAAGAATGATATTTATAAGAAGAATATTTATTTTCATTGATATTCAAGATTCTATATTGTGGTTACTAAATAAGAAAATAGATAATATATTATTTATGAGATATAAATGTGATTATATTTTTTAATTGAATTAAAAAATAAATATAAACATTCCATGAAGCAATTTGGAGATTTCTTAATGCGCTGCATAATCAATTACATGGAGTAACAACCCTAATAGACTTGTAGTGAATATGGCATTCTTCATATTAGAATTGAATTCATATGAAATCCCCTTATTCCTACAATCGCTCAAGACAATTTGTCCTTAAAATATCAACGGCAATGGCAACTTCGAATAGAAGTTGAAAATATTAAATTCAAGCGATTTTATTATATTCATTTAATCGGGTACCCGACCCAACCCGACCCGAAAAGAAATACAAATACCCGAACCCGACCCGACCCGATAAAAAGTGCTACCCGCACACCCCTACCTACAACCTATACGAAGGAATCCAACACAAGATTCTCGTTGAGCATGATTTACATCCCATTCCGCGCATTTCGTACAACCATAAATAAGAAATTTATGACTTAGAAGCATTTGCTTTAGATTCACTTGCAAGGAGATGATAAATCCGTTTTCCAGATCGAGGAAATCCAACGATATGCTCATATCTTGGATCATTGATCGTGAGAAATGACGAGTGTTGACCACATGTTCAAGTCGAATAATTTCAAACGATTCGAGTATATCGATCACGAGTATGAAGCAACGAAAGGATCTGTCGTTTTGGTATTTCGATGATCATTAAAAACACGATACAATTTGACCAACATGTGGTTTGTACACCCATACCCGTACAAAAAGCAACATATGTGTACATTAATACCATATAACAACAGAATAAGTGTATCTCCCCCAGTCACTCTGGATCTTTTTTTTTTGTTTTTTAATGGAAACGTATATCACTCTTCGTGTTTCTGTTTTAAGCCATTACTTTTTCTCTCGAGCCGTTCCAAGTATACCGCTCATTTCCACATCCACATGGCGCTATATCGTTCACTGGCTCCCTTTTTTCGTCAATGAAAAGAAAAAAAAAGTGCCTTATTCGGTTTGATACTCGGGCGTATTCGATACTCGACCATGTACAAAAGACAGTCCGTGTATGAAAAACTTCATTTGGAATCTTTGACGTTCGTTTTACGCGCACAAATGCTCTCGGTTTCGTTGTGACTCGTATCAAATGTGTGATTATATTTTACTGGGTCACAATCGATTTTCAAGGCCAAGCTCGTGTAACTGAAATTCCTCTTGCTGTCAAGATCAACTCCACGTATACACACTCGAAACAAACTTAAGCCCACTGATCTCTCTACTAACTATTCTTAGAGCAAGTACATTTGTAAAGCCAACAGTGGATTCTATTATACTTTAGAAATAGACTATCTACTCTTGAGAAGTGATTAATGTAACTTGTATGCGATTGTGGTACGTTGAGCGTTTGGAATTTCATTGTGGAATTTTTTTATTCAAGATAGAAGTGTATTTTGAATGGATGGATGAGGTGGTTTTAAATTTATTGACATTTTTAGACCAATGTAGGTACATTTGGTTATGACTTGTTCAGTAGATGTTCTTAGACATCCAGGCAGCAAGTTCAAAAGTTGTACGAATTTGTCCACGATTTGAAGATTTTCAACTGTGTAACGGAGTCGTCCGAGTTTACACAAAATGAAAATGATCTTCATTTGTCCATGATTCGTCCAAAAATATCCACGGTCGAGATATTGGAGTTTCCTCATCAAATTCGGATTAGAATACGACGGGACGAGTACTGGACATGCCAAGAATCAGTCTGACCACCAGTTGACCAGTTTTGAACGCCAAGAGAATGTTTCAGACATATTTTTGGCTCTCTTGGGACAAGAAAGGATAAGTTTGGACGTAACACGGATCGGATTGAGAATTACGAGCGCAATCCAATGAAAAAACTCTGGATGTGTTCAGGGAGGAATTTGCGACGGTCGGACAATAATGGACACGGATGGACATGATCTTATGACATGACTTTTGGAAGACAGTCCGAAATTTGAAACGAATACACCAATTTCCCTGGTTCCAATCATCCCAATCAGAAAAATCCGTAATATGCCAATGTTGACAACAGGTGCAGTACAGTGCCAGTATTGGGTCTCCAACACTTGGTCAACACGTACGGGATCAGTACTGGACACATAAAAATACAGTACTATGCCTGTACTGATGAACCAGTATTGAGAACTTAATACCGGCCGGGTACTAACCCAGTACTGGCCCTGCACTGTAAAAAAATTCCACCGGAAAATTCCAGTACATGTACTGGAAGCAATTAACCTGTACATGTACCAGAAAATTTCAGCACATTTGTACTGCAAAAATTCAGTGCAAACGTTATGGAATTTCAGCATCAAAACTGGAAATTTTCTGAGCCTCGGTACTGGAATTTTCCAGTACACGAACTGGACTTTTCCAGGACATGTACTGGAAAATTAATGCTGAAAATATCCATGAAAATTGAAAAAAAATTGCTCACGCAAAGTGATTTTGCAGGGTCTTTGTGTTCCAAGATGATTGAGAAACTTTTGATCGTTCATTTGGATGGACAGAAACTCATGTCTACCTAACGGGATTTGAACCTACACTTTTCTACCTGCCTACCAACTGAAACCTAAGACCGAACCGATGAGCTATAGCGCGACATGTTGAAAGGCCAGCTTGGGTTACTACATATGCTTCATATCTAGAATACACAAGAGGATAAGTCTTGGAAAAACCTCATATATCAATTTTATTGGCTACAATTACAATTATTATTCAAAATCTCAATCAGGAAATTTTTAATATAAAGACTTGAAATTTTTCCTGCCAGAAATGACGAAGTCCAATAGAAGTGGAAAATTTCAGTGCAACAGTGATTAAATTCCGTTGCATAGCAACTGGAAAATTCCATCACACGACCTGAAAATTGCAGTTCAAAACCTGTATAATTCAATTGCATAGTAACTGGAAAATTCCATCACAAAACCTGAGAATTGCAGTTAAAAACCTGTATAATTCCAGTATACCAACGATTAGGTTTTTTTTTCTAAATTCCAAATTTTTTCTCAAGTCCTTTTTGAGGGGATATTTTTTTCTGGTGTACAAGAACTATAAAATTGTAGTACGAGCCGATAAAATTTCCGCGAAATCATGGCAAAATTTCAGTACATCATCTCAAACTTGAAAATTCCAGTACGATGACTGAATTTTCAGTTATGCTTGGTAAATTTTCAGTAACGTAACAACAAAATCTCTGTACATGTACTGGAATATCCATATTCCAGTACTAGCACTGGAAATTTCCAGTCCAGTTGCACAGTAAATTTCCAGTTTTTTTTTACAGTGTGCACTGATTGCGAATAATGGTATCGGTACTCAATCCCCAGTACTGAAAAGCGTTATCATTCCAGACAAATGCCAGTACCCTGCCAGTCTTGGCTAGTACTGGTGCAGTACTGCGCCTGTTGTAAATTTCTGGTTGGGATATTCAAAACACGTCCCTAGTGATGCCGCGAGAAACGAGAAAGTCGAGATGAGATAAAAAATATTGAATGATATATTGGCAATATCGCCAAAGAAATTCTCGAAATATCACTACACGTTCCTCTGGACTAATTTTCTCATGTTCAAAATTTGTTGAACGGACCAAACAGGGTATAAAAATTCCTAACTAGCGAATTTCAAATGGACTTGATG
Source organism: Gonatopus flavifemur (assembly GCA_018340375.1). Taxonomy (NCBI): domain Eukaryota; kingdom Metazoa; phylum Arthropoda; class Insecta; order Hymenoptera; family Dryinidae; genus Gonatopus; species Gonatopus flavifemur. The sequence continues at coordinate 24,190,114 of JAFFJZ010000003.1, forward strand.
CATTTATTGTTGAACATATTTTACGCGCTTCAAATTCAAATTTAGGGATCTTCAAACCTCCTGATTATTTATTCAGTTTCATTATATTTCATCCTATCAATCAACGCAAAGTTGGAATTGGATTGGAAATCAAAGTAGGGCAGTGAATTATTTCAACATTATTTTCAATGCCTGAGTGCTCGTATGGTTTTTCATTGAGCGGAAACAGACTACAAAGATGAATAATTTTTCACTTCAAGGTTGAACAATCAACAATAACTGTATATACTGAGAATTCCAAAAGGTTTTAAACAAAATCATCGAATTTTGAACACACCTGAACATGAAGAACATTGATTTCAATCTGATTGGGATTAAGAAAGATTCCAGATTCAACGGAGAATAATCTAATTTTCAAAATATCTGCAATTCAAGCTCAATGATTCAAAAAACTGTACTTCCCTAGTACAAATTTCATCAAACGAAAGTAGAAATCGAAACCTATTGATTGAGTACGTGAAAAACGGTGGCAACAGAGTTTCTTCATAGATAAGGAATTTTTCACCATAATTTGGTGGACTTTTTGTTCATTTGTAGAGGATTAAACACTCAAGAAATAAAATAATTCCTGGAAGTGATGGAAAAAATCGGTATGGACAACCATAGTAGGGGAGAGTGGCCTAACTCGGACCCCCTTTTCTTTTTATTGCATTAAACTCACCAATGTTGACCAATCGGCTTGTATTATATGCCGTTGGTAAGATTTTTTAGTTCCTCAAATTTGTCCAAGAAGCTTTTGACATATCTCTTATCGTTTCTGAGTTGTGGCTGGAAATGGTGATAAATCGTCTGAATAGAAACAATGGTCCCAACTCGGACCGCCCATTTTTTGAGCTTTTTATTGCAAATTTCGAACTTTTGAAAGTATCATAGACAGCAGTGATTTGTGGTGAAAAAAAAAACAAGTTTTATTGCACATGTTGGTCACAATTATACAATACAACATACATCACCGTCGAAATAGAGAGGAAATTGACACTCAACAAGAAAAAACTGGTGAGAAAAATTATTCTGAATTCGATGAATCTGTTGTGTTTGACTCAGGGATTTTAGCGTCGATAACTCATATCATTGGCTAAAAAGAGACGTAATCGTGAGATAGAATAGAGAGGGTTCAAACTGATGCTCATATCGTCTTAATCCTGTTGAAACATCGAAAAAATTCATAAAGAGAAACTGGGATAAAAATCGCCTCGAAACGGACAAAACAGTCGGGTCTTTCCGTTCTGTGACGGTTTTCGTCCTACTTTTTTCCGAATTTTTCCAAAATTTTCAACAGAGAAGGTAAATTTCACTAGATAGACTGAACTTCTAGAGCATTCTCGACTATTGATGTTCTCACCTTAACATATTTGCGTTTTGATATCATGAAAAATGCGAAAAAATAGGGGGTCCGAGTTGGAACAGAGGTTCTCGTCGAATTTTGCATCAAATACCACTAAACTTACGAAATGAATATATCCCCAGAAAGAGTGATGAATACTGATCTGAAAACATTGAACACTTTATTCGAATCGATAATAAAAAACACAATTTCCACGGATTTTACGAAGATAGAAAATTTTTCGCAGCAATGCTGAAAGCACATTATTGTTTGTAAAAAAAATCGTAATATGAATTGATATTCGTCAACTTGCGGACAAATGATCAGTACCAAACAATGTATCTAGGGATGCATCCGGCAAGCTGATTGAGTTTGAAGTGTTCAAGAAACATAAGGAGGTCCGACTTAAATCACTCTCCCCTACTTCCATGTTCTCAATGAAAATGAAAATACATGTTTATTGCACCTTTTCGGTTGTTAAATTTGAATTTGCACCTGATTTTTACTAGGTTCGCAATTCTCTTTTTTCAATATCAAAGTTTGTCAAATTTCTTCCCCATAGATCCCCCGGTTTGCAACATAGCGAATGGTGCCAAGCTCAAGTATGTAGCATAAGATGGTTTTAAATTATTTGAACTTGAAAAAAATTTCAAAATGTTCATATCTCGAAAACTAAACCTCAAATAATTTTTTCTCCACGTTCTGGAGCGTTTGGCGGAGATGGAATCCCCCCCTTCTGCATCATCGATTTTTTACCCTACTACAATACTTCCGTTTCCTTATATATAAGGAATATGGAAGTGAAATCGCTGATTTTTTATCAAACAACAATTCCCCCATAATGAAGTAACGAAATCCACCAAAAGTGTACAAAAAACATCCAAATTTTTTTTACAGGGCAGATATTTGCTGATAGAGATCGTTCTTTTCGCACCGTAATACACAGCTATAGGAAATTTCTATGGGAAACTTCACATAAATGTTCGGGAGTAATTAACACACACGCGCGTTGGGGATTTTCCGTATTTTACCGAAATTTACGGGAAAATGATAAAAAAACTCCCATAATGTTTGGAATTTTTAATCAAATTTATGGGACATTTCATATACGAGGTGTGTTGAAAAAATAACGAGAATTTTCGTTTTATGAAAAAAATATTCATTTATTCATCAATAACTATTTTGTCCCCTTCAAAATAATCCCCCTTGGATATAATAATTGTGCCAACGCTTTTTCCAATCCTCGAAACACTTTTGAAACTCGATCTTTGTAATAGCTTTTAGCTCTTTCAGCGATCCGCTTTTAATGTCATCTATGCTTGTAAAACGACGGCCTTTTAATGTTCTCTTCATTTTTGGAAATAGAAAAAAGTCACATGGAGCCATATCTGGCGAATATGGAGGCTGAGGCATCGTTACAGTTTTGTTTTTGGCCAAAAATTCACGAACAAGCAATGAAGTATGAGCAGGTGCATTATCGTGGTGCTTTTCGGATTGCTTTTCGACTGATATGCCAACATCATCAGCGACTTCTCTGATTGTGATTCGGCGATCGTTCATAACCATTTCTTTCACTTTTTTCACGTTTTCATCGGTTGTTGATGTGCTTGGGCGTCCGGCTCGTTCGTCATCTTCAACGTTTTCGCGGCCATCTTGGAAACGCTTATACCACTCGTGAATCCTTGCTTTACTCATAGCAGACTCACCATATGCCTTTGTTAACATTTTACAAACTTCACTACACTTTATTTCATTTTTTACGCAAAATTGAATACCAACTCTTGGGTCCATTTTTTTTCACAAACGAAAATCGCCGAGCTCGAAAAACACGTCTAACGTTAGCGGCTGCCACTTAAAAAGTAAGCAATGAATATTGCTGAAAATTTTATCGTACTTCTGGGGCATGTGTACCAACATAATAAAGAAAAATTCTGTACAGGCGGACTCTCCAAACCCCCGAAATTTAAAAATTCTCGTTACTTTTTGAACACACCTCGTATATTTTTCGGAAATTGATCGTTTATCGCATGATTAGAATTTTCCGGTTGCTGCATATAGGAAAATTCCAATTATTTTTTACAGTGCAACAGGGGGGTGTCTAGCAAAATGTGATTTTGGAATTCCCGACTTCTTCCAGGATTTTTTGGAAAATTCCCGGATCAAAAATAAAATGCACTCATTGATCAATTTCAATCAACATTTTCGGTGGCATCATACAACCTAATAAGAAAAATGAATTCGAAGTTGAATATTAAAATATTGATCATTTTAAATGGACATGTTTCCAATCAATAATCCGAATCATTCAATCCAACTCGGCTGCATTCAATTATAATGCGTTTTGAAAATAGAATCAAGTATATTAGGTACATCCTAAAGAAGTCAGAAATAGACCATTTCACGAACATTTGGGAATTCTTTCGAAAATTGTTGAAACAGTCGCAAGACCTCTGAGAAAATATTTGAAACAACTCTCAAATGTCCCCCAAGTAGAAATATTCTATTGAATCCTATTAGCAATGGTGAAATTTCTGATTAAATATCATTGAATTTCATTGAAACCTATATTCATTTTCCCATTCGTCAATGAGATTTTATAGATTATTTGTAACAGGGCCGTGAAATAGGACTTCTTGAGTTGTGTAAGGTTTCTGGAATTCTATAAGAATTCAAAAAGACTTTTTTTCGAGAATTCTTTAGTGAATCATTCATTGCTGTCTAGACCCGGCTGAAGAAATTATTCTGTAAATTTCTGAGAATCTTTGCATAACTCTCAAAATTATAACAAGAACTATCAATATTTCATATAATCAATATTCAATATAATCAATTATTCGTCGATGGGGAAAACTTTTCTAAGCTTAAAAATTCTGCACACACAAAAATAAAAATATAATTGAAAATTTCTCGGAATTTTTTTCATTTCCTGACGTTTTCCCGACTTTTCCCGGCGAAAATACAATTCCTGACTAATTCTTGACTTTCCCGGAATTCCCGACTGCTAGACACCCTGACAGTGCAAGTATTGGCACTGGCTTTAAATACAAAATGAACGTCATGTCCAATTGCACAAGTTATTTATTTCATTTGTCTTTAACTGCAAGGCTAAATACCTCTGGTATGTACATTAGGACGTACTGATTGGCTCGCTTGTCCTAGTTAAAGAATTTCATTAAACCTCATGATCGATCACTGATTCCGATGCAGAAAACTTATTCAAATCCATTGAAAGTCGATTTTCAATGGGTTGGAATCAGTTTACTGCATCGGAATCAATGAGAATCAATCGGTTCAATTGGATTCTTTAACTGGGGTGTTCCTATCTATGTACTTGGTATGGTTTTTATCTCAAGATTCATCTGCCATTTTGATCGGAGATGTTAATATTTGCAGGGTTCGCAGAGTTCTTATTTCGCCTCAATTAATGATTAACAATAGATCTTCATTATATTCTCACGATTGGATTCATTCAAAGAATCATCAAAGGAGCTGAAAAATAGTTACAGTAACCAAAATAATTATGTTCATAAAAAAACAAACTTAATCTAGATCTTCCTTAATTCTGCGATTAACCCTACCAGGAGGACTCAGTCAAAATGCTGTCAAAGTAACATGAATTATTTCAATACGACGATAGAATCATTGTCTTGCTAACGAGCAACGGATCCCTTTTATTTTCTCTTATCATGCAAAGAATTCTCGAACCTCCACTCACTACTGAATTCGTTTGAGAACTTATGAATTGTCATATGTCATAGTTTGCCCCCTATCACAATATCACGTCAACCTGCTGAACTAGAAGCTGCTGAACTAAAGGTGAAAAATTTCTAATTTCGTATTACTGTTATCATTATTATCACTACATTCTTCCCATAGCTGAAAAAGAATGCAATGGACCAATAAAAAATGAAATTTGGGCTTGGAGTTTTGGAGAAAAATATTATCTCAAAATATATAAATTTTCCCTAGTTATTCAACTTTCACGCCATCCGGACTTTGCGAAATCATGTCAAACGGAGATTCGGTATATCGGTCATACCCATACATCAACAACGGGAAAAATGAAATGACAAATGTAAAGAAAAAAAAAGAAACAACAGAGGAAACGGGGCCATTAAAACTTAATGGAAATATTATGAAAGCGCTCGTAACGATGGATGCTGCGCATGGGTAGTTTTTTTCAAGCTTTTAACACATGAATGTATTTTTTTCCCCACTCATTTTTCACTTACTCCACGTCGAGCATTATGAACGAAGGAAAATCCGTTCAAAGGTTCTATATTCCGGGTCGTCGTACCGGTCGCATCGGATGAAACTGGAACCTTTCTGTAGCTTCACCGCTTCACCGTACCGTCGTTTTCCTGCCTCCTCTCCTGCCTTTTAGACTGGCCGAGATTCGTTTACGGGTGAACAATCTTCAAACGAGGACACAAAGATCTTTCATATGTAGAGCTCATCGCGTTGATACTTGTTTTCTTTTTCTTTTTTGCTTCTCCACCTTCTACTCCCTAGAGTTATACATTCGAGTATTTTGACGTTTAGAATTTTGATATTTTCGTAAAGAAGCGATCGAAAAAATAGACACCGGATTACGTAAGAGAGGGGTTCGTTAATTCAAAAGTATATTATTATAAAATGTTTCCCTATTTTCTCAGTATCTTACAAAAAGTAAATATGAATGTTTCCATCTTGAGCGTATAAGAAACATGAAAATCTTTATGAAAGAGAAATAATCTAAGAACGAGAAACTGAATTTCATAACAACACAACTGAGACTTTCAAGGTTTACGGTATCGAGATACAATGTTTCCTTGTAATTTAAAACGATACCATATAAATAATGAATTGCACGCGGTAATCTTATCCGAATGTACGTGGCATCGTCGATCTAATAAAATAAATCGAACTCCCAGTCCCACCCTTCTGATTTTTTTTCTTTTTTTATCCTTGCAGACATACGGCTGCAGCTGAACGAACAGCTGAGATGTTTGGACGTGAGGATGGAGGCACAAGTGGCCCTCGTGGCAGAACTTCAAGACTTTTTTCGCAGGAGAGCCGAGTTGGAACTCGATTACAGTAAATCCCTCGACAAAATGGCTAGGAGTATACAATTGAGGCACAAGGAACAAAAACAAAAGTACGTATCCATATTCTTACTTTCTCCATTTTCAATCACCCACGAAATTCGTATATATTCGATATTTCTTATACGGAATGAATTGATGTATGAAAAAAGAGTACCTTGACGTTTTCAGAATCATGAAAAATGTTGTTTGAAATATTAAAAGAGATTCATTGTCTGTGAGAATGATGCAACTATAGGTTTGTATATTCAGTCATCATTTAAGGAAACACCGAACAAAGCAAATGGTTATTGAAAACATATTTCTATTCTCATGATTTATGATTCACAATTCTCAAGATCGTATTGAAGAAAAGTTTCTCGAACTTGACACGCCTTTGTTACAAATTTCGAACAAGCCACGAATAGAATACGCATAGAATAGAAATTGATTTAATGTCATAAAAAAAGGAAATCAATGATGAATTCATCATCACTCGATTCGAAAAGCACCTCCCATTGTTTGTACCTTTTTTTTCATCGCCCCAGTGTTCTGGGTAACAAGAAGGATTATGGTTGCCTCGTATGGGTGTACACATTCACGTACAATAATATCGTACAAGTATGCATATAATCCAGCTTAAGCTTATATGCATTCAAACGAAATGATACGACTGTGCGGCTTCCCATGTAGAAAATGGTGTATCAATGGTAGCGCGATGGTTCACGAGAACCGACGGAATCCAAGTAAAATTGTATTCTTTTTTGTCCGTCATCTTCATATTTATTCCCTTGAGTTCGACAAATGAAAAATTTTACATAGGCTGAATTCCGAAGGAAACATTGGGAACCATGCCTTGGGGATGTGATTTAAATCTCGATGTATCCTTCGTGTACACGATGTTCTGACTCGATTATATCGAAACGTAAGATCAGATTCAGCCATGTTCCCTTTCTTATTCGTTCTCCCCTCATCTTGTTTTCTCTTTGATTCATTTCAGACGCGAACAATGGCCCATGTTCTCCAGCTATGCCTGTTGGCAACAACTCGTCAACGAAACTAAATCCCTTAGCAGGGACCATGCTGCTCTTTCAGAAGTATACAGCACACACCTCGTGGGTAGGCTCAATCAAGTCATGGAGGATGTACAAAGGATTTATAAACGTGTAAGTGTATAATACCATTCAATTCTTTCTCGTTGTCGCGTATTGCGATTATCGGGATTTGAGAGAAATGATTTTTTTTTCTCGTTGCTTCAGTGTCGTGAAATCGGCTACGAAACTCACGAAGAAATACTTCGGGTACTGCACGAGCTTCATACCACGATGAAGACCTACCAAGCTTATCAAGCGGAATCTCGACAAGCTGAAACGAAACTTCGAGTAGCCGAGCAACAGCGAACGAAACTTGAAGTTGCCAACGCTCCCCCGGAAAAATTAGCTCGCAGTAAAAAGTATAAACTCATCGAGAAGGAAGTTAAAAAGGTTTGTTTTCGATTTATATTGATTGGTTTGGTGTTCGATGAAGTTTCAATGAGACAATGAGATTCTGGAACTCGTTCGTATCAAGATATATTCTGAAATTCCTCCTGAGTTGGTAAATGATTTCATTATTCGAGATTATTCGATAAGCACAAAGTTGATATATCTGTTCTCTTACTTATTTTCTCCACAATACGAGAATTATCTACTGAGGTAAATTCGAGTTGTATCCAGCACTTGAACTTTCAACTGTCTATTGATTATCTGGGAATTTGAACTGAATTTGATGCGATTCAAAAACTTGTTTTTGATTGTTCAAAGAATGTAGTAGGAATTGTTTAAAAACTTCATCATTCCTTTGAAAAACTCAATGAATTCTAAAAGATACCCTCAAAGCATCGCGTACACTGAAGAAAAAAAGTCTAGTGCTTATGAAGACGCGGTATAGCCCATACAGGAAACCCCGATAATGTAAACACAGCCAATAATCGGCCCATGTATGGTTACCATTGAATGGCCAACAATGGATTCACATCAGTGGCACAAGTGTGGCCCACCACTGGCTGATAAGAAAGGCCGGCAATGAAAACAGCCGATGTACGGCCATGGTAAACGATTGGCCAACAATTGATTCCCTGTTACTGGCTGAAATATGGTCTATTACCGAGTGAAATGAATTTCAAAGTTGAATGTATTGTATTCGTAATTACCCGTGAAAAAAGTTTGTTTTGGCCTTATTTCTATTACGCTGCCAAATAATTCACATTCATCAAACACGTTTTCCATGATTCAAATGAATTCTTATCCATATAGATAACACAGGGCAACAAAATTTTGCAAATTTTAGTAACAGAAACTAGTACACACTTTTCCGAAGCATTTTGGTGCGCTGAATCCGAATCTGGCTGCAGAATTGCTCATAGTATGATTCATTCTCTTTCGAATGCCGTTGAGCGTGCTCGAATATCTGTGTTCTTCATTGAGATACGACAATTTGAAATTTGAGTGTTCACCTATTTACTGAATACCTGGACATTCAAATTTCAAATTGTCGTATGTCAATGAAAAGAAAAAGATATTTCAACAAACTCAACGACATTTGGAAGAGAATATGAGTTATACTTTGGGGTACATCTACTAGTTCTGTGACATTCCAGGTTTTTGAGATATTTCAACCTGAATTTTAACCTAAAAATCTGAGAAACACGGTTTTTCGACATGCTTGAAGTTACATAAAGCCAAAAAGTGGGGTTTTTCCACGAAACCAGTAAATGCATCTGAAAGCATAAGTCATTCTCTTTCAAATGCCGTTGAGTTTGCTCGATTATCTTTTTTTTTCGTTGAGATACAACAATTTGAAATTTGTGTTCATGTATTCAGTAAATATGTTGAAACACAATTTTCAAATTGTCGTATCTCAATGAAAAAAGAAGATATTTGAGCAAACTCAGCGGCATTCGAAAGAGAATGAATCATACTATGAGAGGCACCTACTAGTTTTGTGAGAAAAAATTACCTCTTGACTCGCAGTAACCTCAAATATGTTGAAGAACAGTGGTCTTTACACTTTTAAGTGGAAATATCTCTGAAACCTCACGTGATGGAGCAATTCTTCAGCCAGATTCGGATTCAGCGGACCAAAATGCTTCGGAAGAGTGTGTACTAGTTTCTGTTACTAAAATTTGCAAAATTTTGTTGCCCTGTGTAATCAATTACTTTCTCATGTGAATAACAAAAAACTTTGAAGGAATGAGCAACTGAATTCAACTGATTTATCGAGAATGCTTTTGATTCGCATAATTTTACATGTGAGATTGTGGAATTATCGGGCATGCAAATCCATTTAGAAAAAAACATCCATTTCTGATCTTGTGAAAACTGGAATGACAAATTTCCCTAAAACAAAACCAAAAAAGTGTTTTGGGTCACACTTGACCACTGATTTGAACTAATACTGAAGCGATTATTCTGGAACGCAGTCATATCACCATTGGATATCATTATTATTATGCCCCAGTATTCTGCCATTGATGGCTGACATTCAAACATTATCCCGAAATTTCTGGCCATAAATCGGGATCATTCCAGCCCCATTACTGAACCAATCAATAATTTTATACATGACCCATTATTTATTGGCATTACTGGACTCACGTTATCATCCAGCAATTGACCATTGATGCGCCATTAACGGGCGAAGAACGCTGTTTGTGGTCCAGTAACGTGCCATTATTGGACCAATTGATGAACCCTGTATGGGAGTCGGGACAAGTATTCGAAAGAAAAAATGAATATAGTTGGTAGAACAATCTGGTACCCACCCTACAACGATACGAATCCTTTCTTCATCTACATTTTCTTATTGTATTAACTATGCTCTCGCTGCCTCCAGAGGAAGTTTGATTGAACAGCAAAATTTGGGGTAGTTTATGGACAATTGAGAATGTTATTGAACATTTTAATCGGTCAAAATGTTGGTGTCATTCACTGACATATTGATATAAAGAACTATTGATTCAAGCAAATACTGGATACATACGTATTTTTCATGAGTGAAAAATGAAAAATTGTTGATATCGAATGGGTCTAGGACAGGCGATAGGCGATCCCACCAAATTACATCCCCAACAAAAATATCCCTGCACGAAAAGAACCTAGACTGAAATAACCCCGGACAAAACATCCCAGAACAATTACCACCGTCTGCCAATTAATAAATCACAATACACAACAGTGCAGTTATTAACAAATCTCATAGTATTTAAATTTTTTACCATCAACAAATTTCTATATAATTCTTTCATTTTAGTATTAACTTTTAATAGAATTCATTATCAATAGGATATTCTTGAAGGGTCTAAATTTCTTACCATATCTCATAACATCTAAATCATTGTTAACAACAGTGCATTTATTAACAGATCTCATAATATCTCAATTTTTTACCATCAAAAAATTTCTATTATATATACTTTTTTTATTTTAATATTAATTTTCAATAGAATCCATTATTAATAGAATATTATTGGAGGATTTGAATTTTTTACCAAATCACAATCACGATCAACAACACATTACACACAAATACACAAAATATTAACTCAAGTCAACTAACACACAATTATCATCTCAATTTTATATATTCGAACATTATTCCAAGCGAATTTATATTACATGACACAATGCGATATAACATTTCAAACCGGGATATTCCAGACGGGAATATTTCACCCGGGATATTTTGTCCAGACATTATGAGCAGGGATATTTTAACCAGGAACATTTCGTCTGGATATTTTGACCGGGGATAAAACGCACCGGGTTCGCCTGTCCGCATCCCGCTGCGAATATCGGCTACTATCAGATGGGATTATTGGCCCATCAGATATATATTTCTTATTGTATTCTGATAAAACACATTAATATAAAATGAATCTTTCAATTTTCGTATATCAACTTTTTATAGGTCATCATATAGTAATAAGAAAATGTAAAAGCATATTTTCAATTAATATTCATTACATTGAAATCTACACGGAGAAAAAGGTATCTTAAAAAGTACCATAATTTATGGATTTTTAGCGCTGGTCTGACCCGAGTCTCAATATTTACCTGAACAAACCTCTAAAAGTACCATAATATCTGGGACTTTTATAAGAAAGGTACCATACTTATTCTGAAAAGTCCAAGAAATTATTGTACTTTTAGATATTCGTGCAAGTAAATATTCCGACTCGGGTCAGACCAGCGCTGAAAATCCATAAATTATGGTAATTTTCAGGATATCTGTTTTCTCAGTGTACACTAAAAAATCAAAGTAACAAAATAATACCAATATATGCAACAATTTTATTACACAATTTCATATTATTTAATCAAATTTACGCCCAACATTCTTTTTGGCTATCAGTGATTGTTTAATTTGTTTAGTTGACTTCTTTCCGCTCTTTCTATTTCGATCTCATTCTTTTCCATTGTGTCCAATTTGTTTCCAATTTTCTTTTTTATCTTGTTCAATAAGTTTCATCAACAATTGCACAAGGACTGTGCAATATAAGCAATCATGCAATGATCTGAAACAATCTAAAACACACTGCTGGTATATATGTACGTCAATATCTGTTTTTTGGTTCTTGTACCACTTACAACAAGTTACATCTGTAACTTCGTCATTACATAATGCCTCTTGAAAATGACATAAGCCATTGCCGGAACTTCTCGTTCTATCGTATAACTGTATCTTTTTCTAATCAGTGCACAGTTGCCCATGTTCAGGGACATCGATAGTATCCACTTGAGATTCATATACAGATCAGGACACTTAGTTGTGAAACATGGATAAGTGATTAATTCAAGGGGATACCAGCATACCCTTCAAAACAAAGTTTTCTCGGGAAGAATCCTCTGTAGAGAATATGAATGGCTGAATCGAATGAACGGCTGTATTCATATTCTTTCATTTCACGGGCATATGTCCTTTAGGTACAAATACAGCGTAATAAAATAATCATGGCAGTAATCGAAACAAGAAAAATGACATCCTCCCAATCCATTCGTATAGTTCTTAATAATGATAGAACCTGAAGAACGATGATGGACCACAAAATAAGTCTAGCGTATCACTATAAGTATTAGAAAGACTAGAGATACACTGAGAGGAGTGAACCCTAACTATTACCATGCGAAAATGATAGTTGAATGCTGTGTCGATGTTTGACAAAATAATACTATCTTACTACACTAAGAAAAAAATAAAAGGGCCATTAGCACACACGCGTGGTTGAAGAATTTATGAATGAATCAACGAATTTTCAGTTGAAATCACTTGGAAATTGTAGACTCAACTACGCCACCTTTCATTGTCTCAAACATATCACTTGATTTAATGAACCAATGTGTGTGAACGTCAACAAATCACAGAAGAAGTTTCATTCAAAATTTCACGTAGTTGAGTCAACCTCGCAGGCAATCGATGCTTCGTTATTTTGTATCAAATGTATATGGATACTTGACGGAAACTATTTTTCATTGTCCCAATCATTCACGTAGTTGACTCAACAGAGTCCGCCAACCTGGGGAATGATTCAATGCAACCTCCAGAGTTGGTTGAACGTATCCTTCACTAATCCTTTTTTTCAGTGTACATTATTTGTCTCCGTGTACATAGGACTTTTTTCCGTGTGTCTTATGAAGTAGTTTTTATTGCATCTTTTTGAAAGCCATGAGCAAAATTCAAGAAGACTTCAAAGACTGGAAGATTTCATCCTGGGTTGCCAGAAATCAATTGAAAGAGTAAAACATCGCACAGAAACAACCCGTGTGGAAATTTCTCCCGGGCTCAGACCTAGGTCAGGTTTATAATCCCTACTTGAAAAGTGGCTCCAACTTGGAATGTTACGCTTTTCAGTGTAGGCCCCGTAATGGTATCAAATATCCAGGCAAAACAATGGTAGCCAACTCGGGGCCTGATTTCCACACGGGAAATAAAAGCAGACAAGAACAGATGAACATTGAAAAGTTTTTCATACGTTTCTGACTATTTCAGTGTGGTTTTATCGTTTTCTTTTCCCAGGAAGCGGTATCATGACTTTCCGTTTGATGATAAAAATTGTCCGTTGAGTTCATACAACGTTGCACGTATTTCCACATTTTACAATGATGATTTGTTTCTTTTGAACTTCTATTCCATATGACGTAAAGTAATTCTTTCCCTCAAACTATCATCAATGTGGATCAACGAAATGAGAGAATCAGGAAAGAGTATTCTTTGTAACACAGTGCAACGGAAATTATGATATTCGTATTAAACTTGAAATCAATACGGAATTCAGCCGTCCATAGTATGTCACTTAATACCCAATTACTGAAACAATCTTTGATCATCTTCGAATCAATATAATTTTCTCATAATTGCTAAATTATGGGATACTTGATGTGACAGCTCATAACAGCACTCATATCCTTGCACCGAGGAAAATAAATGTCGTGGAAATGACCTTTTGATATAGTAACGCACTTTACGGTAGGATTTTTCAATAAAACCACAGGAGAGGTGAAAAATAGGTTAACCATAGGTTAATAAGTTAGCCTACACCGTGTGGTAGAATTTTTCTCACCTGTGTAAAGCAAAAAAATATACGAAATAATGGTCATTTTACACTGAAATAAAATTTATTTGGGGTGAACGAAATTTGGTTCACAATAATCAAGGCTTTCATACAGATAAATGAATTTTGTTTCAGTCAACCAAAAAGTTTCTTTGCGTTCATTTCAACCAAAATTTTGTTTCGCCGAAACAAACGTTTTCTCAGTATACGTTCCATTCTTCTCAGTGTGTTATTGATCAATCCGATGACTCAAGGAAATAGATACCTTGAAATTAAAAGGAATCATCAAACTCACTCGTTTGAATTACAAAACCATCCGCTAATTCGACCAAAAGTATTTTAGATTCTATTCCAAGAGAAAGATTCCAACTAAGCTATATTCGCTTTCCACCGTCTCCTATAAAATCGCATTACTCAAAACTCTTGATGTACCTTCACAGAATATTGAGAATGTCTTTTCCCTGTTTTTCAACGTTAGTGATTTGATACTCTAAAATTTAAAAACGGAATCAACCGGTGACATAAAATCCAGCTCACTTAATAGAGAATATTAAATTACACACGAAGTAGAAAGGATTATCAAACAAAGTGAACCGTATTGCCGTTAAATCTGTGTCAATTGAATAGATGTGATACTTTTAAATTTGATTATTTCAAATCAAAGAACAAAAACCTTTTATTTGAAAAAATAAGTAGAATAACCCTAGATTTCTCATCTTTCTCTTCGAAGAGAAATAAAAAAAAATATCTATAAAAAAAATCTCTGAGGAAACTTTGAAAAGTTGAAGAAAAAATATGATACTCTGTAGAATACTTATAATTATCCTACAGTTTCATTAAAAACGGCCTTCTCTTTCGTCTCGCTCAGTTGAGCACCGGAGACTCCCACACTCCAAAGCACTTCTCTAGTTTCGTCTCAGAAATCTTGTATGATACAAGGAGATTTTGTTCATTCATAATATTCACATCAACAAATCTCAAAATCATACGACCATATCTGCTACATCCTTTGACACGATCCACGGTCACGAGGATAAATTTGACGCAATTGGATCCGACACTTTGTTCCGATTTATGACCTTCGTATATATAATCTTGGCATCGTAACACATTAAATCCTAAGCATTTTCAACGAGTGATATTAACACGTCTCATTCTTATATCTTGAAAACGTGATATATGCGGATGGCATCACACTCAAAACAGTAACGAATCAACAGTTCAACAACAAGGTACATTCTTTATATTTATGGTATATATGAAAACTGCATTTGATCACAATAATTGATTACCCGGGCAGGAATTCAGTATCTCGCAAATAGTCTCGGTTATAAAACAATCTGAGATACGAATGAGATTTCGCGAATAGTCTCGCTAATCATTTCACAGAATTATTGGAGAATTTTGAGATTTTGACCCAAAATCAAGGAATTGCATTCCTGAATGAAAACAAAAATATATATTTCATTCGGAATCGAACTTAGATCTTCGTGATCCAAGATACTGTATGAATATAACAGACCTTTGAAATTTATATGAACTTGACTTGATTAAAAATGATTTATAGATAAAATAATTATCCTAAGATGATGACTTTTCACCAACCGATATATCATCTATACGATGCAAAGAATGTTGTTACTGGAATTGTGTAATTGTGTTGACAGTACATATTAAATCTTTATTATGCATTTGAAATGTGAAATGTTCATCTGATGAATTCAAGCATAGAAAGTTGCATATATGTATCTCTGAATAATTTAGGTTCATGCTCTATCAAATGAGAAAACAGAATAATAAAAAACAGTAATTTCATGACTTAACTAGAATACAATAACATACGAATAGGCTATGATCGTCGGTAAAACAATATCATTTGATATCTTCCCATCAATTTATCACGGAATAAGTCCAGTCAACTTCAAGTGATCTGCACGACATTTCTAAAACATATCTGAGATGATTATTTTCAGAAAAACTTAAAGAATGATCAGAGAATGGGATTTTCCTGAATGATTGGTCATAATTTATCAGGTTATAGCTTTACAACTTGACTATAGCTTTCGTTAACAACGTTGTCGCCAAAAACAATCCAATCTCTTCCTAACCAATAATACGAATCACCGATGTTAGGTAATGGTTGTGAATTCCAAATCCTCAATAAATTATTGAATTACCGATCCCATTGCCTTCTCGAGAAATGATTGTAATATTTAAAAATGGAAATTTCTTTTCTATAGTGGAAAACTGCACGATCGATTAGTCAAAGATGAAAAAAAATCAATGCATACGTTTAGAAAAAAGGCTTGAAATTTGAAGTGATGTAACTACGTTCGTACTATTTTTTTCTAAAAATTAAAGCAATCCTATGCGAGACTTTAAGCGAAATTATTAGCGAGATCTCGCTAAGGTATTGGATTGTTTCATAAGCGAGACACTCGAAAGACAACGCGAGACTATTTGCGAGACTGTTGCGAGACTCTGAATTTCCGCGCGGGTGATTTATCTGCTACACTATAATGATTCTAAACACGTATCTTGTTTGTTTGAAAATTCCAATATTATCTTTGAAATGGTTGTATTACAAAGAGAAAAAGAAATTCCAAGCCAGATCTAACGTCAAATGATACGCAATCAGCAACGTACTTGAAAAACTGAACAGTGAAAGATATGTAAGAACGTATTTCAACAAGTTTCAATCTGCAGCGGTCTTTGAGGGTATAAACTGATACGTTTGATACGCGCTTGTCACATTCAATGTCATGTATGAAATGAATACGAGCGTTTACAGTGAGATGCAACTGTACTGGATGCTCGATTGATGAAATATCGAGCAGATCAGCCGCGAATCTTTGAAATACGGTATAATTAAAGATCAAAGGAACTCTCAGTTCTAAATCGAAGCGACGATAAGTGCAACTATTCAAGAGGCATTGACAAAAAGCATGATGAACGTTTTTCCGCATTTACTCAGCTCTGCGGACAAAGAGAGACTTCTCGATACAGCTATGTTTCTTTTGTCATGATTTAAAAAGAAGCACTTTTTGCACAAGTGATGGAAAATGGGTGCTACATGATAATCCAAAAGAGCAAAAACATCCGAGTGAACTTTTAACCAGCACTGTGAAACCAATAACAACCAAAATGCGAAAGCATTGTTATTGCAAATGTGGTGGGACCAGAAGCCCACGATTTACCGTGATTTACTCAAATCCGGTGAAACTATCACTTCCGAGTCCTACCAGCAGCAGTTGATTGGGATGAGTGATGTACTTGGAGAAAAACAACCTTTTACGGGCGCTGGGGAGAGGAAGGTATTTTTATTTCACGACAATGCACGATTATATACGGTAAAAACAACGTGGAGAATCATCTATAACTTGGCTTGACAAATTTATTCGCCCAACCTCGGATTATTACCTTCCCAGAGCCCTGCAATGTCATTCGATTGATTCACATTACAAGTGTCTCTGGTGGAGGTCGATAAAAGCATCAACTCGAAACCATTATCCTTATTTCGGAACGGAATACAAAACTGGCAGAAATGTGTGGAAAGATCATCTGTTTTTTTTTGTTCTTCGAGAAAGAATATATTTTTGCTTTAAGGGGGGGAAATACAATCAGAACGACAAAAAAAAGGCACTTTTCATGATTTTTTTTTCACCTAGAAGTTTATATTTGAATAGAATACACAAAATGGCGACCGTACAACAGGGTTCAAGTAATTTTTATCTGAAGAGAAAAAACCAAAAGGAATTACCTTCAGTACACTCATAATTCGTAGTTTAACCAAAAAAAATGGAAAAAATATAAAATTCGCGATTTGGCAGAGCAAAATAGGCAAAAATCGATAATTCAGCCCTTTTTTCGAGTCATTTTTGCGATAAAAAAGTACTTTATTTTTCAAAAGTACCAAATTTTTTTTTTATCCAACTAGAAGCTAATATAATAACGAAAATGTCCCCAAAACCTCACCCCGATCGGATCATTAGTTTTTTAGTTATCACCCCCGACAACTCGGAAAAATATGTTTCGAGAAAAACGCATTCAAAGTTTTCGTTACTGAAAAAAAAACAAAAAAGAAAAATACCTCAATGTACTTTAATAACGTATTATTAACACTGCAAAATTCTGTCTGAATCAAATACAAGCTTCTAGGTGGAAAAAACTCATGAAAAATGCCCTTAAGGGGGAATCCTGCTTCAGAAGGCCTCAAAAAAGCGTTTTTCTGCAGAATTTATTTTAAATACGAAAAAAATATTTAAATAAAACGAACTTTTTGAAGTATATTCTTGTATGTTTCAAGTTGATGACAAATTTTTTTTCCAATGAGAAATAATGAGGGAAAGTGTGTTTTCTCCAGTTTTCATTTTTACAATCATTATAAACTGGCTGGGAGTGATTGCAAAAAAACTAGATATATGCAATTGAAATGAACAAAAGCTTATTATCTTCAGTTTTGTATCCTCTTCTATTTGAACCTAAAAAGTTTATAGAAAATTATGTCTCAGCAATTTTTATAGCAAGTTTGAGTGACTATTCTTCCTTCAAAATGAGCTGTTTTTTGTCAAATCCCGAGTAAACTTTGAATTCCACAATTTCTTCCGGGTTTTCTTGGGTCAATAGAAGTATGAATGATATATAAAAATTGAAATGTCATTGGGTTTACCTGTTTTAGATAAGAATTTGCTTGCTGAACCAGAAACAGGAAGGTTTGTGAAATAAAAATGTACATGAAAATACGAGAGATTACGAATGAATAACTGAATGTTACTATACGCTTTGTAAAATTTAACGTTCAGCTTTTAAAATTTCAATCTTAACTAATATTTTTTCTACAATATTCGTAATCTTCCGTATTTTTGTGTAAAAATTCATCTTACAAAGCTTCCGGTTTCTATAGTTCACTAAGAAAGATAACAAAAATTCTTATATTATCGAGCGGCATTTTTCTCCGTAAATGTAGACATAACTCTTACATATAAGATCATTCCACACTGAAAAAGAATTTTCTGTCTACGTGAGAAATCTATGAGAATACCCTGAAAAGTTCGTTGGATAAAATTATTTTTTTGGTACCTAAAAATATTCTCAAAAAAACACTATTTTGAGGCTTCTTAAAGCAGGATCTCTCCTTGAAAGGATCGATACAGGAGTTGTAGACCTTACATTTCAAAGTAATCGAAGTAATTTTCAGCTGAATATTGAACGATTGATTTATTTGCGAGAAAAATACTTTCTTCGTTTGATTTTGGAACCTTACAACGTTTCCTATTTTAACGGACTCTCAATGTCTGACTTTACAGACGTTTCAAGTAAAACATTGCAATAAAAGGCAGACATTAGCAGTCATTGATTGTGTACTGCAGTTACAGTTGAATTAAAGGAATCTGGATAATTTTCCTAATACAAACGTCCTACAGTCTTTCACAACTAGATATTATCAAAACGTCCACGCTGCCGAAGAAGGTTTCGTGCATTCAAATATATGAAATTGGGTGCGGTAGAAGTAACTATAAGTGGTTGAATAATTAACTGTTCATTAACAGGAACGAATATTCAATTAACTTAGTACACGGAGAAAATTAAATAGGATGGAAAAATACACAAAGAGAGTTTTGAAGAATGAAGTACAATTGTCATGCGTTTCATAGAGATGATTAGAGAGAAAAAGTCATTCAAGACTGAAGATCTATGAGGTAACGAGAGCTTCTTCGTTCACATCTGACACACATAGGGTGGTCTTCAACCACACCAGTCGACCACTAGTTTCATTTTCATACATAAATAATATTTTTATCCCTTAATTGACATCGGAGAGGATTGTGATTCTACGAGATTCACAAAAGAACTTCTCTCTAGTATTGACATATCCATCACAAGTTGGAGAACTTCCATCCTACGAAATATCTTGATCCATCTCGATATTGTCCGTTATCCAGGTTGTCGACAGTCGCTAACGAGAATAGACTTCGATGGAGCGAAGTTGTAACGAGTCACTGTAAGAAAACTAGAAAAACTATCCACCGTCGAGTCGCTATCATCAAGTTCCATAATCCGAAAGACAAAGCACGAGAAAAGTCAATCCAAAAGTTTTATCCCGATAATCTTTCTGCATTCCCTAAATTTGATTGGTGTTTGAGTATTTTTTGGAGATTGATAAGAACATACGAAATTAATAACATTGCGAGCAAACCAATGACAGAACAAAAGAGAAAAGTAGTCAGAATTTACAACTCTCGAAGCTACTAAATAGACTGAGCAGATATCAAATCACGTTATAAAGTGTCGAAGGTCGTAAGCAAGGAAAAAATAAAACAAAACAAAAAAGATTGTTCGCTTTCATTTGACTCTTCTTTTGATCGCTCGATTTCACCAGCAAATGTACAAACATCGAACTTCTTCTTCGATTACGAACGAGCAATTTCGAACTTTTCGCAATTACATACAAGAAGATCCTTGTATTATTTAAAACGTGGAAACACGATTTACCGTGGATATCATGATTGTTTGAAATGAAACACGTGGACTTTTTGGAGGTCGGATTTACAAATGATTGCATTTTCGATTATAGAAGAAGTGAGATGGGAATAACGAGAATGAGAGAAACATGGATGAACGAGAGCATGCAAAAAGTAGAATGCAGCGGTGGAAACAATTGGCAGATGAGTGACGCAAACACCTAATTCGAACATCCTGCGAAAGAGCTGGATGGATATTATAGTTGACCTAGTATGCGCTACTTGCTGAATATGTCATATTCGGTACCGTGTACCTGCAATCCTTTTGTGTATTTCTCAATGTCACCTCTAACTTTTATCAGGTTGGAATGGTGGTATCACGCGTTGGAAGGTTCAGGATGAATATCAAATTCTTGTTAATTGTTAACCCAAATTGTTTTATGAAGTCCTGCAAAAAAGTGAAAAAACAATTATCACAGAGCAACAGAGAGTTCGAATATGGATTTCAGTTAACTCTTTCAATGCGTTGAAAACTATCGTGTCGTTTGCGAACCGTTACCAGTTCATCACCGAGATAGAAACAACCAAACGCAATGTAACGGTTCGGCGATTGAACTTCACAATGTACCGAGACGCGAACAGATGTACGAACGATGGAAACTGATTTCATTAAAATGATGTTTATATGTTTACAAAAATTATTCAACCCATATTAATGAGCTATTCGTCGATTATAATTCTCGTTTTCTTTGCGAACTCAACTTCTAATAACGTTCTCTCAATTTTTGCTAACCAATGTACTATCTTCCTCTGGGTTCGTGGACTTTTTACAATGACGGCACGATCCGTTAATTCAATCTTTCTTCTACAGAGGAAAGAATTGAAGAAACCCAACAAGACTCGAAGAAAATTGACGATGGTAAATGATAATGACAGCAAAGACGACAGAGACGATGATGAGAATGGTAAAAGGTAAACGGCGAAAGGGATACCGCGTACGGTATCCCAAGAATCAACGGTACCCAATTAATGCGTTTTATCAGATACGGTCAATTAATGAAACTAATGACTCGGTTCGGTTAACACGCACCGTACGAACGGTGAATCTTCCTTCTTTCCTCCTCCTTCTTCATACTTCATATACTTCATTTGTTCTTTTGTATATTTTTCAGAGAAAGAGCAAGTACCAGGAGGCGAAACTGAAGGCTCTGAAAGCGCGTAACGAGTACATTCTTTGCCTCGAAGCCTCGAATACAACAATACACAAATATTTTGTCGACGACCTCTCGGATCTCATTGACGTAAGTTCTCATAAACATGTAAAGAATAATCCAATTATATTTATAATTCGATATCACCATTCCATCGTGTGGAAATGTCATAAAGATATCATCACGTTACGTATTTTTCTCGTTGGAATTTTTCTTCTAACCAGGTCAATATGTTTGAATATCGATAAAATGGTACATCTCATCTAGAGGTTGCACATCCTTTGCTCTTATGTTACCTTGAAATCAATGCCGTGTACAATAATAGGTTACTGGGTCATACTCGTGATTCGTTTTAGGTCACTATCTCCACTATGTTATCGATTATATCAAGGTATGAATGAAAATCCAAAGAGATTGCATATCCTTTATATTTGATTTCATTATCCATGACTTTTCAATCGACAAAACTGATGAATAATTATGGATTCTTCGAAGGAGAATTAATGTATCTTTGAGGGAGATTTAGTCGTGCGGAAAGTAATCGTTAGCGAGAACAAAATGCGTATAAATGTATTCAGTCGAGGGTGAACAAAGAGACAGATTATACTCAAAGGAAAATAGAAGAAGAGAAAGAAGCATTTTATCGCGAAATTCAAGGTGTAGACGACGTCGTCATGATTTTAGGAATAATGCAGCAGAAATGAACGTGAATTTTTTTTTTCTTTCATTAGTAAGAGTCATTTGTGAGGCCCTGACAATGAAAAAGACAATGAACAGACGGAGCAACCGAAAATGACAAGAATTGAACATGCGGTTATGAATCGAGAGAATATGTACGAAAGAAACGGAACAAAAGAATAAATTAAAATGATCAGATATAAAGGAGATGTGGGAGGTAGAAATTAAGACTTACGATTGCTGAGTGCAGCACGTGTCATCCAAGCAAGTTCATTTTCTAAGTAACAACGAGCCACACCACCTTCCTGTAGTCAAATCTATGTATGTGTTTATGGAAAAATGTTCTGCACTTTGTCTTTGAGCTATCCGAGAAAAGAGAAAAAATTTCTTGAAATTTCATTGAGGGGAGGTTCTTATCATCAAGCCAATTATGAAATAAAGTGATTTTCTTGAATTTTTTTTCTTAAGAAGGAAGTAAATTGAGAACTCGAGTTATTTGAAACTCATTAAATGGGTCTTAAAGTACATGAAAAAAATGTTCTCAAGTTATAGAATTCGTATCCCGGAACCTTTTTCAGGCGTTTTTCTCGAAAAACTGTTTTGCAAGTTTGACTCCACGATATCTGAAAAACTGCTCAATGGATCGCTCTTTTTTTCGAAGCTAATTGAATTTATTGGAGGATGAATCTAAATGGAGATGACATCTGCTTTTCGTTTTCTTCTTATAGCACTTTAAAGAGCGAAAGAAAGGTAAAAAAACGGTACCGAAAGTTTGCATCTCTGTCATTTTCTTCAATTTTGGACTTTTCATTGGTTTCATTGGTACAACCTCCAACAAATATAATATATTTCATAAAAATTTTTGGATTTTTGATTTCTGATAGTTTTTGTGAGTGCTATAGCGGCGCCCGATTTATCATTGTTTTTTTAAGTGGTCAATAAGTGTGAAAACCCCCGAGTTCTCTATTTACTTCCTTCCATGAAAGAAAAATTCGAGAAAATCACCTTATTTTGAGGTCGCTAGATGAGAACCTTCCCTTACTGGGGAAGAAATTCTTGTAAGAAGATACGCAAAATTCTAACAAATGGTATAAATCGAATTTTTTCGTCCCTGTACAACTTTGTATTCACGATTCGTACGCACGTGAAACTCAACGGGAGACACATTAGATTAAACAGGCTCTGGTTCACGAACCGCCACTGGATCCCATTGACTACTGAGATTTAATACAAACTTTGCAACGGTCAATGATAATTCAATCTTATTCAAATCTATTTTCCCTTGGGAGATATTTTATATCAAAGATGTCGAAACATAGTGCGGGGTCGATTCGTACTTTGTCAGTTAATCGATTGAACTCCTTGAAACAATGAAATACTCATTTCCTAATTCAATGAGGGTAAAGTGCTACAATCATCATTTACGTGTCAAACCTTTCAAGTTTCTATGTCTTATTGATTCAACAGGGTGCTCAGAGAGAGAGAGAAAAGGTTATAGGAAATATACAGTCTACTTTCGTGAACAGTAATAATAGATTCTCTCCGTTTGTATCTCAGGGTCTTTCGAAATTACCCAAGGTTTTTCTTTGTGAATCTGAATAAATGACTCTTACCTCTTCCATCAATAGCAACAGGTCCGCGAATGGTTTTCAATAATACAAAAGAAATTGTTATGGCGTTTTTCAATGCTTTTTGCACGAATGAAGCTTCGGATATGACGGGGTGAGCAATCTAAGGACAATTGACACGCTTTTCACATAAATGTCAGTGTTTCAAATCATTACAAATCACCCTCAGAATATGGAACACGAATTCCGGAACATCTTGTACAAGCATGCTTGTTAAATAAACGTTCAATTAACGATTTTTATCACGATAATCTCTCTATTTCTTATTCTCGCAATAAATTGCACCATAAAGAACATTTTCTTCAGCTTTGAAGAAATGAGAATAGACACTTGATGAAATTTTGATGAATTCCGTGATAAACTCATCTAACCATCAATTGAACAATTAAGCAGAATGACCCAATTCGAGAACCTCGGTAGAGTATCGTAATTATATCGCTCAGATAAATTCATCATGAACTGTATCAATTAATACTGAAACGTTAGGGTACACAAATACTATTCGTATTTGTGGAACAGTCTCGTGATTACATCAGTGTAAATCATTCTTCGTATAAATAGATCAGAATCATTACAAGTCAAACGAATGTTTTGGCTTATCGAATCGATCCGCGACTCATGTTCAAGCTTACTTCTTCAATTTGGCTTCACTGAGTGATATTAAAGGGTAATATCTCTAATTCGAATTGACATCCATTCGCTGTACTCAGAATTGTGCGTGAAACTACAAATATGAAAGTGTTTTGAATCCTCAAACGAAAAACGCTTACACGCTGTCAGAAATATCTGGAAGTTTTTTTCAATTACGTACATGAAATCAGGTTCATATACATTCTGTATTAAATTTAACCCTTAGTCTGTAAACGTTTTTTTGGTACACGTAAAGTGTAAACAGGGGTCATTTATATCCAAGGCAATGAAAAAGTATAATCAACCATGAGGAAAAATCTGAAAAAATTCATGTAGGTTCCTTAACTTTTCTATTATAAAAATCTATCTTGATATTATGAGAAAAAAAATTTTTTCAACACTATATCAATTTTAAAAATGTAAAAAATGAGAAAAGCAGTTCTTTGTTCTAAAAATCATAACTATTGAACAAATGAACGTAGTAAAAAAATTCAAAAAAGGAATTGAAGTTGAGAAGTTGTATTTTCCAGAAAAAAATAGTACAATCTTGTATTTATAAAAAAAAATGCTTAAGTTTTGAACTTGAAAATAGGGATTATTTTAATCGCTTAATGTAGATTTTTTTTTTATAAAATACATATTATTATGACTCTTCAAGTGCTTTAAATCAAAGAAAAATATTGAAGTATGAGATCATTCACAAAATTTTGATTATAAACAAAATGATAATAATTGCTTCTTGATTTAATTAAATAGAGCAGTCTCGACAGAAAGTTAATCGATGATCTTCACATACAGGTTTTTTGCATTTCATACAACAATACGATGTTTTCTTGTCTTCTTTTTTGGGACCAACAGCGCAACGTTCTATAGAATAATTCTATAGAATAATAGAATAAAATTTGTTTTTTACCTCAGAATTTCTGATATACGTAGTCTGTAAACGGGGGTCGTTTGTGTCCACAAAAAATTTGAAGTTACTCGTACGACAAGTGTTCACCGAATTGGATAACGATACTTAGGAAACTGAAAGCATAACCTAACACAAGTTTTCACAACATGGTCTCATCCCCCTCCCTTTCCTATTTCAAAAAATATGGAGGGAACAAATTTATGTGCGGACACAAATGACCCCCGTTTACAGACTAACGGTTAATGTACAAAAACATGAAAAGACTATAGATTATGCTATAAGACTTGCAAAAAAACTTCCAGTAAAAACATTTAAATGAATGCAGAAATTTTCAACAGTGCACACAAAAAAAGGTATAATTGATCTAAATATTTTGAGGTGACGAGAATGATTATACAACGCGAATCAAACGGTCCGAAAAAAGAAACACACACGACGAAGAACCGTATAGATAAAAATGAGCACAAAGAAGAAGGGTGCTTGCTACAAAACGCGTCGTAAGTACCAAAAATTTTTGTTTCCAAACTATTGTTCGTCTGAAGATTGTTTGCCCCGTTTGCCATAGGATACATCGTGAACGTCAACGGTATAAAGCATCGCGTCATAAACACAATACATCAAAAGATTCTAAAAGTTTGTTGAAAACACAGAGTGTACGAGAGACCGATTGAAGAGAATGCGAGAAAACAAAAATGTAGAACAGAAAAATGAGGAAGAAGTTTTGAAGAGAAGTTGATGAAACTAGAAGAACGGCAAACAAATTGACAAAAAAAAAATAGCGAAAAGAAATTCGATGAATGGAGGAAGCGAACCGAACAGAAAATAATGAGAACTGAGAAAGGTGAAAAAAAGGAAGTAGATATAGTATTAATTATTAATAAAATAATAAGTAAATAAGTAGAGGAAAATATACAAAGCTCGTTGGAAAAGAATGAAAGAGAATATAGGTTGACGAAAGGAACGACAATGAAGAACTATGGTGTTTGATGATGAAGTTCAACATTAACGTGATATATGAGAGACAATTCGAATAAAAGATAAGAATTTCATTTATAATAATCACGAGACCAGAGTATATTTTGCAAACCCTCTGCAACGTCAAGAGAAATCTCAGTAGTCGAATCAACGATAAAGTTTTAGTGATGATTTCATCAAGTTCTCAAGGGATTCGAAAAGCTTTTGAGTTATCGACCTATTAAATCCTTCGAAGGGAAATGATTACAATTCGAGCTTGGCAGATTTCAAAGTCAACAACAAGTTTTCACTGGGTGATTAGATGGTTAAACACATCATTGAATTGAATCCAATATTTGGTGTTGATGGAAAACAATTATCGATTAAGACTATTCGAGTTTATGAAGAATAGATGTAACTTTAACAACTAACGTTATTAAAAGAATAAAGAATGAGAAAGGAACGAGAATTGATTGTACTACCGAACGTCACTTTGAACATCTTGTTATCAGCAAAATTAATCCTCTTTGCAATTTGGGTAACCGACCAATCACGATTCAAGTGTTATCCGCTTAGGTGGTTTTATTGGTTATCAACTTGAAATATCAAACACTTAATAAGGGATATAAACGTCGGTGGAAGCTTCCTTTATCCAATTTTCTCCTCCACCTTTCATTCGTCAATGGTTCGGTAAAGTCCGAAGCGATTGTAATGATCTTGAAACGTATAATATAAACGAAGGAAGCCAACATCGCTGAGAAGTGTGTGTCGAGTTGACAAACAGGCAAAGTCGAACGGAAATGATACATGAAGTCAATTTATGAAACATATTATGTATTTTAAAGGACCCGTTGTATCAGAAACCCGTACGAAAAATAAACTTTGAACAAATAAAAAAAATAGTTTGTGAAATTAAATCGCGAAGCGTCAACGATGCATCGGAGTTGAAAGTTTTTAATCGCAAATTGAATTAATATAAAAAAGTTTAGAAAGCATATAACTTGGTTTAATCGTTCAAGATCTCACTGTAAGTTCTTATATATATTATATATGGAGAAAAGAAATTTACTGACGCAAAAGATCGAGGTATTTTATACATGGAATAACAAATCTTTTTGCTGACCTAGCTGAAAATTCGCTATCACAGCTAGTAATTGAATTGCTGAGAAAGCAACATGATCAACTGAAACAGCAATTTTCTTGCTGGACTAGGAAAATTTTCTGTATTCTATACAAAATAGCAAACAATTTTTGCTGGAGGAGTCAAAATTTTCTGCTGTCACAGCAAAACATTTGCTGCTTTTATTTACTACTGTGTCCGAAAAGTAAGGTGACATTTGAATTTAAACTATGTGCGCAAATGTACTTGGGGAAATGCTCTTATTTTTAGATTAGTGAGACTGTCTTTGATATACGTGCCAAAGATCACATCAAAATATTCATTAGTGTTTGAGATACGCTTCGTTTTGTAGTAAGCTGCTGAAAGTGAATTTTTCGATTTTTATCATGTCTGCATTTGTTGAGCAAAGAATTTGTATGAAATTTTGTTTGCGGAATGAATTTTCTGCTCCTGATTCGTTAGGGGTGGTACAGAAAGGCTTTGGTGATAAGGCTATGTCGAAAAAAAAATGTTCACAAGTGGTATAAAGAGTTCCAAGAAGGTCGAGAACGTGTCGAAGACGAAAAGCTTCCCGGTCGACCATCAACTTCAACTGACGAAGTTCACGTCCAAAAAATCAAAGATTTGGTGCTTGTGAATCGTCGATTGACAATTGGAGATGTTGCTGATGATGTTGGCATTTCAAAAGGATCAATACCATTTTGAAGGATGTTTTTGGCCTCAGACGCGTCAAATGGTACCACGATGGGTACCGAAAATACTGAATTTCCTGGAGAAACATTATCGCGTTGAAGTGTGTAAAACAATGCTTTCTTACTAACAGGACTTACGCTTGGATTTACGCTTACGATCCGGGAACAACCGATCAATCAAGCGAATATTGCGCTGAAGGTGAGGCAAAACCAGCAAAAACCGCGCCAAAGTCGCTCAAATCGATTATCGTGGTGTTGTGCATTTTGAGTTCCTTCCGCCGGATCAAACTGTCAACAAAGAATATTATTCGAGCGTTATGCGTCGTTTACGTGAAGCTATTCGCCTGAAGAGAACGGAATTGCGGCGAGACAATCCTTGGTTTCCGCACCACGACAATGCATCGGCTCACCCTGCATTGATTCTTCGTGATTATTTCGTAAAAAAACTCGGCACATATCGTTCCACAACCACCGTATTCACCTGATTTGGCACCGTGCGACTCCTGGCTATTCAACAAACTTGAAAGACCGCTCCGGGGACACCGTTTTGAGTCAATAGAGGAGATCCAAGCCGAATCGAAAAGAGAGTTAAAAGCCATCCCGGAAACCGACCTTAACAACTTTTATTATATCCGGGGGGGCGGGGGTACTTTGAAAGCGATGAACTTGATTTGGGAGAATAAGTAAAAATTTTTGAAAATAAATGATATGTCACCTCATTTTTTGGACACAGTATTATGTACTTGGCGTCAATAAAGACGTAATATTGAATTTTTCTTTTCCAGTGTATGGATTTTGGATTCCACAACTGTATCGCAAGGGCATTATTGATGCACTGTAGTGCGGAAGAAGGAAGGCAACGATCGTTACAATACGGTGCTGAACAATTGGCTTCTTGCGTTGGTGCTTTAGATTCGAGAGCGGACAAACAAAGGTTCCTAGAATCTCATCATGCCGCTTTCATGATCCCCAAGAAATTTGAATTTCAAGGACAACGTGGAGACGAGGTCTGTACGATTATCATATATTCCTGTGATTCATCCGAAGTTTCTGTCCGTTAGATGAAATTTTTGGTAAAATAAATCAAACTGAACAAAGAGAAATTCCATTTGTGGTGAAACAGGGAATCAATAAGTCTTTTTAATTATTGAAATCACTATAGCGGCAAATTATTCGCAAAGGCAGCTAAAATTCATGTATTTTATAAAGGAAAGTGAATAAATTTTGCTGTAGTAGTTGAATTTTTCCCACGAACAAATAAAAACTGTCTCTTATAACCAATAAAATTGCTGTTAAACACTGTTAAAAATGTTTGTGAATTTAATATACGTTCATAGAAAAAAGTACATTAATTTTCAAGGGCGCTATATGAATTGTATTCCACATTTGGATGTTGAAAAATCAATCACATATTTCATGAACTTCAAACAAAAGTTTTGAAATTCATAACAGTTTGTGAAAATTCATAACTGTAGATATTGAATTTCTGTATTTATTTGAATATTGGAAAATCAATCACATATTTCTCAAATTTCAAACAAAGTTTCTGATATTCACCACAGTTTATGAAAATTCATATCCCGATATATGCGATTATTGCGAAAGTGTGTGAACCTGAAATTCGCCGATCTGTTGAAAACTAGTAGATTTTGAGAAATGACTAGTGATGTGACTTTCGATGTGAATTTTTGCAGGGAAAATTACTTGTTGTAAAATCAACATCACTAATTGTAAAATCAAATCACGCAGTTCTAATAATTCGCTCATATATGTGTTTTCATTTTCAGAATTTTTTGTATTAATTTTGTAACAAAACATGATGAAGTATTCAAGAGGGATTTTTTAGATTAAATAATGTTGTGTTGAAACTTCATTGTAAAATCAAATCACGCGATTCTAATAATTCATTCATATATATATTTTGATTTTCAGAATTTTTTGTATTAATTTCACACCATAACATGATGAAACATTTGGGAGGAATTTTGGAAATTAAGTAATATAGTGTTGAAAATTCATGCAATCTTTTTACATCGATTTTTATAATGTTGTGGCTTGAATTTCAAAATTCTGTCTATTATTTTGGGGATACAAAAATGTTTGAAAATTAATACACAATTGTGTGTGTTAATTGCTTCCAAACTTTTTACATTAAATTTCAAACAGATTTTTCTAACATTGAAGAGATAGGTATAATGCATTTTCCTTCTCCGTGTGTCTTTTACAGGAGAAAAAAATATTGAGAGCAAAGCATCATACTGCATCATTTCGATACTTTTCGATCATTCGAACTTCATTCTATCCCGATAATTCAAATGTTTCCAAAATCAGGATTCGAATTTCTGAAATTCAAAATGCAACCGATTAAGTAAAAGTTGTGTTCTCGATTTGAAACAATGTACCACTCGCGAACGGCGATATAGTGACGCGTCGAGTCAGAAATAACCAAATTACGCATCGTTTGTATTTATTTGATCTTTCGATGGATCAAACTTTTTCTTCCCAATGCTCATTGTATATATACATTCGATGAGATTTATTCAAAATTATTCATCTGAAAGATAACCCGTACGATAAGTAGTAACCTTCGATTGGAGGAGGGGCAAATAAATAATCAATCAAAGCACAAGCGCGGTTAATCGATTCGAATTTGAGAAATGTTTATTAAAATTGCTTGTTGCAGACGCCGGAACCCGAATTACAAAAATTACTTCACGCAGAAATGGAACAAAGATTGACGCAACTTCAACAGAGGGTAACATCTCTTAGAACAGAATCCGAAGAAGTTTGGAAAACACTTGAGACAGCGGAGGCGAGTCTACTCGAAATGTTAACTGCTAAAGATTACGATTGTTCGAGATATTTCGGTGAAAACGCAGTGCCTACTTCCAGACCACCGGAAACTCTTCAAATCAAGCTAAGAGCCGATAGACAAGAAACCGAAGAGTTTTATTTAACGGTAAAGAGAAAATAAATGAACAAGAAGAAGAGAGATGTATTATAAGTTTTATTTTATCGAATGAAAGCTCATGGAATTTTTATTACAGAAATTCAGGGAGTATCTTCTCGGTACGTCTAGAATAGCGAGGCTGGATGCGAAACAAGAATATATTCGGCAAAGTTTACTGGAAGGCTCGAATTCGAGTCCAAATCCATCTATCACCAATACAAAACAGAAACAGGCGCGGAGGAAACGGATAGGAAGATTACAGATGAATGGACAACCCAAATTGTTTGGAGGTTCCCTAGAAGAGTATCTCGAGAGTACCAATCAGGAGATACCATTGATTATGAAAAGTTGCATTAGAGTTATTAATTTATACGGTCTCCATCATCAGGGTATCTTTAGAGTTTCTGGATCGCAGGTGGAGATTAATAATTTTAGAGAATGGTTCGAGAGAGGAGACGATCCTTTAGCGGATGTCACAGACGCTTCCGATATCAACAGCGTCGCTGGGGTATTGAAGCTTTATCTTAGAGAACTGAGAGAACCTTTATTTCCTATTATTTATTTCGAACATCTCATGGAGTTGGCTCAGTTGGAATCGAAACAGGAGTTCGTCAATAAGATGAAAGAATTGATTGCAAGTCTTCCTAGACCGGTTGTGATTGTCATGCGATATCTTTTCGCTTTTCTCAATCAGTAAGTTTTTCAAGTTTATTATGCGCATTTTTTATTATTTCATTTTTTCTATCGAATCAAAGTGGAGGAAACAGAAGTTACAACAAGTACATGTTATTTCAAATCGAAGTGAAGGAGAATAGGTTTTTGATTGTATAACATCTTTAGTTTGCTCGTCATCCAATGAATAAAATTGAGTAAACCATTGAAAATGTAATATCAATTCCACATTGATTTTATATCTTCAACTGGGTGATGAGCATCGTCAGAGCTAAGACTAAAATCCTTCGATGTAGAGAAAATCAGAAGACAATAAATATTTTCATTTATTTTAAATCACTTCGAGAACGAAAAGAGACAATCTGAGCCCTGAAGGTGAGGTTACCGTTGAAATGCATGAAAAATCCATGAATTTCGAACGTTTTCTTTCATATAAAATTAAATTCAAAAGTAAATTCCAATTTTATTTAGAAAAAAATCCAAAACTATGGCTTCAAACTGCCATCAAATGGAGTTGAGAACGATGTTTTGGTCTGCACGGGGCACTCCCCACAGCCTTGCCAATTCATTTGGAACAAAAACGAGTTGAAAAAAATATTAAACTCAATCAAATTTGATGTTGTTGGAGTTAGGATCGTTCATAGAAACGAAATGGAAATTCTAACTTACAAAATCTGATAAATCATCGCTATTCATTCTCTGGGATCAATTTCTTGGAAATGGAAACATGCTTTAAAGAATGTCCTGAAAAGTTTTGGGTCTTCAAAAACTGAGTAATCATTAATTCGTTCCAATAAACGATTATCAACAACATTAAATTTGTGGGGCTTGAGGTTTTTGCATTTTCTAGAAAAACTGAATGTTTGACGTTAAAAAAGACCCAATTTTATTGCCCTGTTTTTTTTCTTTCTTCGCTCCTTAATAGTTACGCAAATTAAATTTCCTTCCACTTCAAGAGGAATCAATCGGAAAATTGATTGATTCATTACAACTGTAAAATTTCCAAGAAAACTCGTATTTAATCAGCTATTCCAATATCATACAGAGTATGGTATTCCTTTCTCGCGTATTCGAGCCTGAGCTACCTCTTTTCCCGTTGATGGACAGTTCCGGGCAGCAGGGTGTAAATTTGAAAATCTTGCTTCCAGACATAAAAATATCTTTTTATCTACGTGTTTTGAATGCTATGGGAATGCAAAATTTTATGAAAACAAAAATTGTTCTTATCATTATGAACGGTAATCTCCCCTTCATTGATCCCAAATTAATCACCATGACATCTCATGGTTTTTATCATCCAAATTGCAACGATTTCTCTGCTTTGTGTGAAAATGAATACCACACAACCTGGATATTGAGAAAATGATTTTGTTTTCCAGTCTTTCAGAATTCTCAGACGAGAATATGATGGATCCATACAATTTAGCGATTTGTTTCGGTCCGACGTTAGTACCAGTTCCCGAGGATAAGGATCAAGTTCAATATCAGAATCAAGTCAACGACTTAATTAAGAATATCATTACATTCTATGAAGAAATATTTCCGGACGATTTGGGCGGTATACAATACGAAAAGTATATCAGTCGAGAACCTGACGACGCGTAAGTGAAATTGATTAATCTCTCTTCGTGTGTAGATTCATTTTGTAGCATACAATTTATTAACCGATGCATTCGAATACGTTCGACAGAGACGTGGGGGATTCGCCAACAGATCAAGTTCAAGAGGACATGGATTCCGAAGTCTATCCCTCCGAGGATGGTATGTTAGATTCGTCATTTACAAAGAAAACCCTGAAACCTCTGATAAACCGATTTATAAGACTTTTACTATATCTTTAAAATGAAAGAATAATGTCATTGTATCGCATTTCGACCCTTATCTCATGTAAATCGATTACGCGTCACGCATGTGTATATTTGCAATTGATTTTCTCAGAGTCGGAAAACCTAGAAGCAACGGCACAATTCGATTTCAACGCCCGATCCGAAAGGGAATTAAGCTTCAAGAAAGGTGATACTTTGACTCTGTTCACGCAAGTGAGCAACGATTGGTGGAAAGGCGCTTTGGCTGGCAGAGAAGGACTTATTCCAGACAAGTATATTATGCTTAAAATGAAGTGAGTTCGAAGAGAAATATATAGATTCCAGTTCACATTGAATTAGATAGTGATGCGATAAAAGAACATTTTTGTTACAGAGATGAAGAGCGTGAAAAGGAACTTCTCAAGTCTTCCAGCGAAGAATCGATGCGAAGAAGAGCTTCGAGTTCAGCCGACAGCGTCCTATCGAGCAATCATTCACCCCTGATGGGACCGTCATCGAACAATATTAACACTTGGTCCTCGAGTGGGACATCCGACATATCGACGACTGCAACTACATTGTCCACGACAGCAGATAATACTAATAATATGAGTGGCATTGTACCGACAGTCGTGACAACTAATATCCCCTGCATCTCTTCCACACAACCAATCATCAGCCGAGAGGTATTGGAAACCACCGTTTAGTTTCATCACTTTCCCATTTTTCCCTTGATTTCTCTTATTCGTTTGTTCGTATGGCTTTTCGTACTCTGTTCGAATTTGTACACTGAAATTGTTCCTATGCTGATAGAACTTTTCATTACGAAACATAGTTGGCACTGTACACTTCTGTTTCTCTATCTCTCGCTCTCTTTTTTTATTCTCTCTCGAATTAATGGAAATAAGAAATTCGCGGGGGAAACATTTTATACGATGATGAAAAGAATCGAATACAAAGGAGCATGAATGATGTCGATGTAACGAAGCATGACATACACGAAATGAATACTTGCCAACTCAGAATGAAAAGGTCTAGATAATCGACAATAGGTGCATGGCTATGATGACGCTATACAATTTTTCAAAATGTGCACCACAAATCGTTTAAAATCACCAATTTTATCGCCTGCGCACTGCACTTAATAATTATTGAATTATCAACAACAACGATTGATAAAAGGAAATCACGCTTTGCTTTGAAACATAGCAAAACGTTTTAAAAGATTCGTGGAAAAGACTGATGAGATTATGAATAATTAACGAATTCCGATGGCTTTGAGCATAAAATATCGAATCGAACGTACAGTATTTGTTGAGAATTATGTAATTTTATCATTCCATTCTTTTTTTTATACGAACAATTTATTTTACAAAAGACAACAAAAATCTCTCTCTTCATAATCGACAAGAGAGGACTTGTCAAAAATCGCGAGCTTTGAAAAGGAAATTAATTTTACCTAAACAAATGTGTTAAGTTTAATTTATCTTGGAAGACAGAATGAAAGATAGAGAAGAAAAGATAACTATTTAGATTTATAATGGTGTATTATCATTTGTACGATACGTATTGTAAATAAAAAAACAAAAAAAGAAAAAAGAAAGGAAAAATCGAAAAATATACGAATATTATACTTTCATCGCTGCATGTGCCTTCGTCTCTTGTCTTGTTGTGTCGCCTTCATGTCCTACGTGCCCTGCGTTGTTTGTTTTGATTTGTTTTTCACTCTCAAAACCAATGAAATCAATTTCATCCTTCTTCAATTTTAATTATTGGGTTGGTTGCTATTTTTCCAGATATACGTTTAGTCAGCTCTTAGTTGACAAGAACGAACAAAAAAAAACATATACAAAAACAAAATCATATCGCGCGCATAAATTAATGTGGACGAAAACGGTCTAAAAACTGTTCGATAAAACTGCTGCTCCAGTGTTGTGTGGTTTGTGTTACTGTTTATTTTCTTCATTTTCGTTCAAGGAGAGAGTGTCGATTTGTTTGACAGTCAGTTTGTTGGTTTGTTGTGCACTCTAGAGTTCCGTAGAACATGATTGTCAGTCTGTAGACGAAACCAAAAGGAATGCTACTTGTGGGATCCACTTATACAACGGATATTCAGTGTTCATTTAGGTGAGTAAAGAAATCTCTCACCCTCATCCCGTTCCAGTTCCAGTTCCCAATTATCCTGATGTCGAATCATTGCTACTAGATCCATCAAAGTTCCTCGATCAGTGGAAAAGTGAATTGTTCTGTAAGTGACTTTTTTGATCTGGTAGTCCCTATCGAGTCAACATTTTCATTTTCTTTCATTTTTCGCACTAACATCGTTTTCCTCTCATCGTGTTCCCACATTGTCAAAATATTTTACAATTTTTATATTTTTTTTTCATCGTCCACGTTTGAGTTTGTGTTTTTGAATACACATATGTATTGTCCCATCATCAGTTTTACGAGCAGTTTTTAATCATGTCCTCGCCGTATTGTGTGTGTAATGTTTGTTTATTTTATATTACAATATAAATAATGCATGGAAGTTGAAGTATATACGTGACTCGGTAAAGAAACTAACATTTTCATGAAGTTTCTGGAATAATTTTTTGTATTGACATCCAATGTGTGGTTTGAAATTCAATGTGTTTTGCTGTATTTGAATCTTTATCCATATACGTTTGATTTGGAAGAGAAGAAGAAAAGAATCTGTATCGAATGAGATCAAATGTTTTCTCGTATTGCAAAAAATTGTGTCAGAACTGATTTCCAGCTTTCATATTATTTACATCAAATTCCAATAATTTACATTAACCTTTATGATTAGATTCTTTGAATAAGATATGCGCCCAATCCGCGAAAGATAATCTACAAATAAGTTTTTGGCTTTATCTCACAAAACCAAAGGCGGATCAAATATAAAATATATATCGTGTAGAATTTATGATGTCATAATGGAAGAAATTTTATTAAAATATTGTTGAAGTGTGTTTTACTAATTTTACAGCACTTCTCGAGACTATTACACTACAGCCATGTAATACGTAACAGAATATCTACTATTCTCGCAGTAAATATAACTCCATAGTTGGGAGATTCTTATGGCAATTCTAATAAATAACACATGAATTCTATTGATTCCGTGTTTTAACAAGTAAATGGAGTGTGAATTATATATGTTGCATATTATTATTCAAGATCGAAAGAGTATGAACGTGTGGCATGACTGAAAGGTCAACTCCGAAAATGTTTAATTAGTAAATATAGGTCAATATTGAGGTATATGAGAGAGATATGATTTTTATCGTGTTTCTGCCATGAATTAAGAGGAGTTATCAGATCGTATTCAGTTGAGGGGAGGTTCTCATCTAGCGACTCCAAAATAAGGTGATTTTCTCGAATTTTTTTTTTCATGGACCAAAGTAAATGAAGAACTCTGGGGTTTTCACACTAATTGATTGAGCCTTCAAGTACATAAAAAAACGGTTTTCAGTACAAAATAATGCCATGGGAATTGTTAATACGTGTTGAAGCATAACTACCTAAAAAAACAATGATCAATCGGGCGCCACTGTAGCACTCGCAAAAATGATCAGAAATCCAAAAATTTTAATGAAATATATTATATTTGTTGGAGGTTGTACAAATAAAACCAATGAAAAGTCCAAAATTAAAAAAAGGTGACAGACATGCAAACTTTTGGTAGCGTTTTTTCACCTCTTTTACGCTCTTTAAAGTGCTATAGGAAGAAAAAAAAAAGCAGATGTCATCTCCATTTAGATTCATCCTGCAATAAATTAAATTAGCTTCGAAATAGAAAAAAAAAGAGCGGTCCGTTGAGTAGTTTTTGAGAAAAACATGAGAAAATTTGTTTCATGCACTTTGAGACCCATTTAATGACTTTCAAATAACTCGAGTCCTAAATTTACCTCCTTCTTAAGAAAAAAAATACGAGAAAATCTCCTTATTTCGCAATTCGCTTGATGAGAACCTCCCCTTGAGGGGGCATACCAATTAAACAAACAAGATTTCATGAATTTCTTAAAAATAGAAATAATGTAAACATTTTTCAAAAACTTTCAAGTGGAGTGGAGCTCCAGAGCCATCTCTCAGACCATTTTTCAAATGTGCATGGACAATGACAGCTGCAATTTTGATTTGAAACCAAAACACAAAATAGTTTCTTCGCAAAATTATGCATTCTTTAAAAATAAATAATGAAAAGTCAAAAAATGACCATTTTAAAAATTTCTTTTTATCGCAATTCTCAGAATCAATTAGGTGCACATTCTTTTATAAGATATTAAGAAGTTGTGTGAAAGATTTGAGCAAATTTGAATCGATAGTTTCGCGTACAGCTGGTCTTTGCTAAAAAATTTTCCCTTTTCGTGTTTGTCGAGCTTCTTCCGATGCAATATGTGAGAAACGATTTCAACGTTCGATTTCAATCGAAAAAAATTCGATTATTCAAACGATTCTAATTGGTATGCCTCTTTTATAAAGCTTATACTGGTAGCCGTAAAGCTAGCAGCCGATTGTCATAACTCTTTAGATAAAACTTTCATCAAGGATTTAAGCACCTGAAACGCTTAGTGGGATGCCATTTAATCGCTTTTTGGTGTGAACAAGCTTCAGCAACCGACTGCTAGCTTCACAGCTGCTAATTTCATCTTCATGTCTCCCTTAAAGAAAACAATGCCCATCAAGATTAAACCTTCTTATTCCCTAAATTCCGATAAGACTTGGAAAGATTGAATGGAATTTTCTAAGCTAAACGTCAAGTACGTACGTATATTGATACACAATGTTTCTGAACCTCACAGTTCCGGTGAGGCTGTTACCTAAAACCGATGTTTCAAACAATCTATTCATTTTTTTAATTCTGTTTTGTCGTATTTCATGAAGTGAATCGATTTGCCTCATTTATAGCATGTTCTAGAAAAAGTTGTGCATCGACGTGGAATGTCTTGAAATTTAGAAAGTCGTTGCATATCCCTGGTCAGACAAACCGATTAAACACCTACTATAATTAAATTTATTGAGAATTAGCGGAATTCAGGGGGTTTGTCTAACCAGAAATCTCAAATAGTATGTGGAATGTTTTAGAAATCATACCAGTGCCGTGAAACCACTACACGCATCACATCACGAATGTTTGATTGAGGGAATTTTCACTTTTTGCTTCACCGATTAATTGAAAAGAAAAAAGAGCACTATCGAAATGCTTTCATTTTGGGCATTAAAAACAGGGTTGTTTTATATCAATTCAATATGACATCATTGACAAGGGAAACATTACTCCTATTCATACAATTTAAAAAGGAAAGTCCGCTTTCGTTTGAAACGTTTAGATATTACTCTCTAAATTCGAATCGGGAAAATTTCACTGAGAAACAGTTCCAAGTCTAGTACTGATTCTCAATACTTCTTGCTGATTTCCATACTCAAAGAATCTCATTGATTCCGATGCAGAAAACTGATTCAAATGCATTGAGAATCAATTTTGAATGGGTTTGAATCGGTTTTCTGCATCGGAATCAATGATAATCAATCGGTCCAATGGGATTCTTTAAGCAGGGTTGGATTTATAAAGTAGCAACATCAAAAGTGAACTTTTACTAAGCCAAATTCACATTGAAAGAACGTGGACGAGGCTTCTTTTTCATCCTCACAACTTAAATGTTCCATAAAAAAATTCAATGAGGTATGTCCTCTGCAGCAATCACCTCCATGAAAATCTTCATGAAAATTTTCTCTCATATGACATCATGAATTCATCATAGATTCCCTGACATCCGTTAAGCATCAGATTAAAGAATAAAACATACATCAAATTTTGTTCTGAGCTCATCTCAAATACAAATTGAGTACTTTCGAATGAAATCCTGATAACCATTATTCTAATTCCTATGAATTCTTCTTTTGTAGGAATCCGCAACTTCTTCAAGGTTAACCAAAACTTTAACCCCGGAGGGTGAAAAATCGTTGGGATTTAGCACGGAACAGCAACAACAGCAACATCGATCCGAAAATTCATCTTCTCAGAGTCCAGCAGAAAATACGAAACCTCAAGGAGGAAATGAAAATTGCACCCAATTGGACGACAATATCACGCAGCAGCAATCGCAACATAGAGACGAGGATACAATCGACGGAGATTCCGAGAGAATATCCACAGCTACGGTCGATCCGAAACGTGGTTCCAGCAGAAAGCAGCACTGGAAATCTCAAAGCATGGGCGAAACTGTAACTCAACAAATAAACAACACAAGTTCTTCTCAAGAAGAAGAATTTCAACAAGATCAAACAACAACGACTACGTCGACGACAACTTTCTCCGCGAACCGTGAACTTTGGCAAAGACGAGCCACTTCCCAAACGCAATTGAACCCACTGATCCCCCCAACGCCCAAATCATTCCGTATTTCTCAAGAATTTCGTGAAATGAGACAAAAGCACACCCCGGATCTAGTAATGGATTTACCTTTATCTACGGAGGATACCAGTAAAAAATCCGCATCCTCGAGTAGTTTGAGTAGCTCGGACGACGAAACGACGACGACGGTCGTCACGGTCCAACCTTCGCGTACGGAAGCTGCAACTTCGCCAACGGGCGGTCCGGAGTCTCCGGACATGAGCACCGCTGCCGAAAGATTCGCCAAACAAAACCAATGCACTTTGAAGAAGAATACAAAAACCAATTCGGAAAGTGGGAAATTGAAGAGAGTGGATACCGAAGTGGAGCAAGAACGAGAATCCGAGGAAATAGTGAGATCCGTCAGTTCGAATCAATTGTCGACGGAACCAGCTCCGGTACGATCCCCCCTGCCCCCAAGATCAACTCCCAAAATCGTGGCCAAATTCGCCGACATGCATCTCACCGGCGGCAGTCAAGTAGTATCCTCCTTCAAACCCCAAATCAAAGTCAAACCAACGATCCTTCGAAAACCCGTACTACCGTTCCCTCATCCCCACATGAGCCCCGAGCTTGCTAGAAAAATTGAAAAGCAGGCGCAAAGTGCCGAACAAGCAAACTAATTCTTTTGATCACGCGTCCAGGGTCTCGTCCTATATGTATAAACATCAACAAAATTAAGAATTTCGATATTTACCTTAACTTAGAGGTGCCAAAATTTGTATGTTCAATTTTTTCAGCCAATCACGTGTTGTAACGTTCAAGACCTTTAGTCTAACGGAATAAATAGCGTGTACGTATAATCTTCCCAAATCATTGTTTCCAAAATCAGATTTTAATCATCTTCGTAATTCTCAAGAATAATTTCTTACGTTCAAACAATTGAACGTACGAAATTTGTTTTCTAGATTTGAGAACAATCTTGTGAGATTTTCCCTCTGCCAAATGTTGATGCAGGATATTTTAGATACTGTGAAACAACAGCGACAAAAATGTTGAATACCGTGGTTCAACTTCAAGTAAAGACTGAATTTTGCGCCAATTTTGAAATGTTGCGTTTTTCAAATGGAAATCATCATAAAACTCATGAGATCTTGATTTACGTACATCGATCACTCGCTGTTCCTTGTGTTCATCGATAACTACATTTCTCGTGTAGGTTGCAACCTTGAATTCAAATCGTGTCTAGATTATATACAAGATTAAAAAAAGCTTCGATGTATTCAAACTACTTGTGATACCGTAGATCGATATTTAAGAGAAGAGAAAATGAAAGAACGATGGTTATTCTTTATTTTTATTACGCCGAATGGAATTCAAGCTGTTTTGAATTCTCAATTCGTTTGATATTATTATTATTATTATTATTATTATTATTATTATTATTATTGCGATCTTTCGCGATCTAGTTTTTTATTTTGAATCAATTTTAATCTACGATGAATTCCATTAGTTTTAACGTGTTTTTAAAGAAGATTCGAATTTTCGTAATACAATTCGTATACAATTTTTACATCCTTTTATTTCTCTTAATGTTCTTTTCAAACATGAAAGAATGATGTGAAAATCGTATGGTATTATAAAATCAATTCTTCAAAAATATTCCCCCTGTGTATTCGGATTGATGTTATATCTTCCCCTACATGTTCCGACGCAATTACGCCAAGCATACGAGAAACTCCCTATTATCTTATAAAGAAGTATTAATTTCAAAGCAAATGAATAAAACTCACGTATTTATATAACATTTCATATTACATAACGAATACAATTTTCATAAAATAGTTTTTAGACGCGATATAGTCAAAGCGTAAAACCCACGTACATGAATGAATTTGGGAAAATAAATGAAATATAGACATGTATTTCAATTATTTTTCGAGAAAACTCCAATTCTCCCTATCCCCCCCCTCGTCGACCAGTTACTCCGCCCAACGTAAGAATTTCTATGCTGTTGAAAACCCGGAAAGATAAAAAAAAAGGAAAGCTACCGAGGATGGCGCACGACATTGATCGCATCGAACACCACAAATCATTCATTGTGAAATCGATTAGTACCATGCATTATCTTCGGCGCGAGTTTATTTTTTCTACAAATATTTTCCATTTTCGCGTAATTTTTTTACCAAATGACCCATGGAAACTATGTTTCTAGTCATCAGAAAGAGAGAAAGAGAAGAAGAGTGCGTGTGAGATATTGTGTGAGAGAAAAGATAGCGAGTGTGTATACGAACGAACAAGAAATATGCATCGAAAATAACAAAAAAAAACAAACAAACAAACAAACAAACAAACAATTTTGACATAGGATTAATGAAACACGATGAAAAAGAAAAACGAAAAAAAAGCAGAATTTGTAAGATTGACGGCGATGTAATATTTATTTTTTATCCCGAGTTTGCATATCCAAAATTCCTCTTAATAATGGTCGTTACGATAATAATAATTATAATAACGAATAATAGTAACTATAGTCTTAATATTAAAGATATGAAAATATGTTCGATGTTCCTTTTGATGCAAATGTATGGAGTTTTTTAAAAAAAAAAAAAAAACTATTGTTGATTGTTCGTTTAATTTTTTTTTTGTAATCTCTAAATAACTTCTCCTTTCAATTCACTCTAGCTTTATTTGATATTTCATAGTTTCGTTCATGATATACGTATACGATAATTGAACGTTAAAAAGTTTCAAATATATTATTATCATTAAACTTCATATATAACGTAAAGAATTACAATTGCATATTATGCGTACATTTCGAATTAGTAGGTCCTAATAAAAGTGAGGCGAAATGTTCGATATATTCGAAAATAATAATGATAATAATATTCATAATGAATGTACAATATTAATAAAAAGTATGTTACCTATTAAAATCAATTGAATAATCAGTGAATGTAACGTACTAACAATTATCACTTCGGTTAATGGATCTATGCAAAAGGGAAGACGAAAAAAACCAATAAAAAAAGTAATAGCTGATTCAACGTATTCATGCCTTTACAATATAACAATGATATTTAAACGTATTCACAAATAGATAAATGAAATCATACACAAATATATTTGTTTGCGATATATTGTTTGAATTCAGATATGACTTATTTGTAAGTATATTTGAACCAATTTGATTGATAGAGTGTATGAATCTGTTATATTTCGACAAACACCCTCGTAATACTCTATACTTTATGGTTATTGACAAACAAAAAAAGAATAACGTTTATTATACCCACCGCAATAAGATGCAAAGAATACCAAAGTTAAGAACATGCCTCCTAATTGTAAAATATATAAATATATATATATAAATACAAATATCTTTTTTCATCAGTCCCATATTATACGTTGATAATGTTGAGTAACTGAACTCCCAACGTTATCCCACAGGCTTACGTTTGTATAATAATTTTTTCCTTTTATATAAAGTATACATATTATTAGAAGATTTTGATTAAACTCATCGTTGTAATTTACTATGTACTTTGATATAGATATTATTATGTCTTTTTATGAATAATTTTAACAAGTATCAAAGCCTAAAGGATTATCAAATACCTACAAATTTTTGTTGAAAATATAGCACTATTAATAACAATAAATCAATTGAAAAATATGTGTTGTGGTTCATTTTATCATTTGTTGCACGAGATTTTTTTTTAGATTCATTATATCTACTTCAC
The DNA here is from genome assembly GCA_018340375.1 of Gonatopus flavifemur. Classification (NCBI taxonomy): domain Eukaryota; kingdom Metazoa; phylum Arthropoda; class Insecta; order Hymenoptera; family Dryinidae; genus Gonatopus; species Gonatopus flavifemur. Next base: position 24,233,928 of record JAFFJZ010000003.1, read on the forward strand.
TAGTGCTAGAAGCTAGCTAGAAGGTCATATTTTACAGAGATACAGTACATACTCACTCTCTTTCTTCAAATTATGGCAAACATCACTCCTCCCCAATAAAAATATTTCTCTTCGAAACTTCAACAATTTCTCTGCAAAACTTCATTATCGCAATTCTTAGAGAAAGGAAGAATTTTTTCAACAGATTCATCTTCCAAAACTCTGTGAAATTCTGCATATTTCTGAAAATTTCTATTGCCAGTAAAGGTTTCTCTATAAATTTCCAACTTATTGGTCAAAGTTGTTTTGTTGAGAAATGTTGAATTTTCTCAACATTTTTCTACTTGATAAATGGTGGAAACATTTGATGAGGAAAGGAATTTTCTCCACGAATTCATACATTTCTCTGCAAACTACATTTGCAGAAAAATTTGAAAATTCACTTTATTTGTCTATTCCAAGAATATTACGATTTGAGAAAAATGTTGAATTTGTATAGAAAACTCAACATTTTCCGCCACAATCGCATTTCGGAGATAGACAAATAAAGAATTTTTCAAATTTTTCAATCGACTCAAACAACTTGCAGAGAAATTGACTAGTAGGCCTCGAAAAGATTCTGAATCGATTAATCTATATCCGACGGGAACGAATTTTTAAATTTTCTCGACCCAGCACTTGGAAAAATTCCGCAAATGCGATTTGAGAAATGTAATATTCTTGGAATAGACAAATAAAGAGAAAATTCAAATTTTTTTCCTCAAATGTAGTTTGCAGAGATGTGTATGAATTCGTGGAGAAAATTCCTTTCCTCATCTAATGTTTCCACCATCTATCAAGTAGAAAAATGTTGAGAAAATTCAACATTTCTCAACAAAACAACTTTGACCAATAAGTTGGAAATTTATAGAGAAACCTTTACTGGCAATAGAAATTTTCAGAAATATGCAGAATTTCACAGAGTTTTGGAAGATGAATCTGTTGAGAAAATTCTTTCTTTCTCTAACAATTGCGATAATGAAGTTTTGCAGAGAAATTTTTGAAGTTTTGAAGAGAAATATTCTTATTGGGGGATTCATTGATTGGTGCGAATACAAATCCTTCAAAAAATCACAGTCCAGTAAAATTCATCACTGTCAATGAAGATAGTAAAAACACATCCTGGAAAAATATGTTACTAATAGTGAAGAAGAACTTATTCAAAATATTCTCGCTGACAAACTGAATCAAGAACAGGTTTGGCATTTGAACTCGCGAATAAAGAAGAGGAAGGATCGTTTCAAAAATAAACATTCTAAATGGATAAAATTCATCGAATATAACTGGATGAAAATGTATTTGTAACAGAATTACCATTTCCATAATCGATTGGATACGTTATGGAAAGTAGAAATGGGTTCTTTGGAAGGGTTTCGGATACGAAACAAATGTGTTCAAAAGGAGATGTGTGTATGAGATTGAGACCCTAAGTAGAAAAATTTTCAAATTTATATATGAATTAGAAAATTTCTCATATAAGACCAGAACAGGGTTCCCCCAAAATTTGAAGAGTCATTTTCCCGACTTTTCCTGACTTTCCCTGACCATGTTCAAAATTTTCCCTGACTCTCAAATAAGTATACCCAGATAGCACATGCAGAATTCTTTTCCCAGAACAGACACAGAATTCCTCAAGAACTCTTTTCGAACTGATGAATTCATGAACAACACTGGAAGAGTTTAGTCATCATTTATTAAATCTTCAGCTTCTTAGCACAGAAGAGGACTTGGTTTACAACAATTACTTAATCACACTCATATCCCATTCCAACTTAATCTACGTCATATTAATATTCACTTTCCTTACTTATACTTGTTTTTTTACTTATTAATATAATATATAATACATCCCATATATTTAAATACAGTCTTTCAGAATATCACAAATACCTTAACCTGAATCACAGACAGTTTATCTCATCCTATATTATCCTACCCAATAACCTTACAATTTTCTTTTTCACCGAATTAATATAATTAATTATTATATCCTTTCTTCTCCTCAACGTGATACCAGCGCTATAATTTCTACGGGACAAACTAAAACAAAATACACGCAATAATTCAAAATATCCCTCTGTACAGCACTTCTTCAGCGGTTCAAGAAATGCTGTACAGAGAGATATTTTAAATTAATGTACGTATTTTTATGTAGTTCGTCCCGAAAAAAATTTTAAAAGCCCAGCCGCTGGTATCCCCTTAATCCTCATATTCTTAAGGAGGGGGGGGGGGAGGAGCCTGCTTTAGAGGCTTCAAAAAATCGATTTTTTCGAGAATTATTTTGGGAAGGAAAGAAATATCCGATTGGAACGAAACTTTCAGGGTTTATTGTTATATATTTCAACAGTCTTCTCAAATTTCTTCATTAAGATATATGTCATATTATGCTTGGTACAAGCATTTCACCGAGGTGCCTCGAGTATGCATTTGTCGTGCGGCGGGAAAGATGCAGGTCGCAATTTCCATCTGAAACAAAGAACCCACAAAAATTTGTATTTCTCAATCGTATAGCTTCTAGTTGAACCAAGAAAATTCAACAAAGAGTGAAAAATTCAACAATTTTTCGCAAATTGAAAAAAATTCATTGTTTTGGAAAAAAAAATCACTTTAGATTGTTTAAAAAGTGGGTTAATCTTAACTTTCTCAAAGTTTTTTAGGTTCAACTAGAAGAGAATTTGATCCCGAATACATTCCATTTTATCTCGTTTCGATAGGGCGTTTCATTTTTTTCCTATCTTTCCCGCCAATTAGGAAATATCGTAAAAATGAAAAACCGAGAAATCACGCGTCAAAGTTTTCGTATATAAAAAATCGCAATTTTCTTGAACTTACCACATTAATATGCTACTCAGCGATTCCTGCTCCGTAGAGTAGCCCTTCAGACTCTTCAAAAAACTGGTTTTCGCCCAGATGTTCGCGCGCGCTCCGAGCGATTCGGCCGCTCGTAAACCTGCTCGACGCTTGCTCACTATTTCTTCTGTAATTCCGAGAATATTTCGAATTTGCTTCTGAAATTTCAGGGACACATTCTTGGATAGTTTAGGAAGACATTTATCAAAAAAAAAAATCGATTTTGTCAAGCCTCTAAAACAGCCCCCCCCCCCCCTTAATCTATTTATTCCATCTCATAATCATTAACTTTGCATTCTAATCCTATTTATTCCCATCTCTTTTCCTCTTTTCTTTTGGAAGAGTTTAGTATTTCCATATCCACGCAGCACCACAGTTCCAGAAGAATTCATACAGAATTCTTATTGAACTGTTTGTATTCTTTATGAATTCTTCAAGAATCCTTCTGGGACTGTGGTGCTGTGAGGGTACATTTCCGGAATACAGAATGCTTTCTTAGGATATTAAAACTTTCTCAAAGTTCGGTATTACTGGAGTTTATTGAATCTTTTATCGTCAAACACAACTTATATTTAGCATTATATTTAATATATATATATAGTAGTTGGTGAGATTATGTAAGCACTTACACGTTAAAACCCGAAAAGAACATGAAGCTTCAGCGAACGTTCAGATTAGATCTGTATAGATCGGATCGAAGGTTCATGAAAGCTTACTTTTAGATTCACAAACGTTTGACAAAGGTTCTACGGACGTTGAAATGTCCGCCTCGAAATACGTCCAAGAAACATAGATGGAACGTTCGTTGAAGGTTCATCGAACGTTTGAGGAAGCTTCACAAAAATATCTATACTTAGATTAATTTATAATAATTTATGTTTATTAATTCATTTATTTTTCATATAAATTGATCAAAATTAATATAAGTATAGATATTTTTGTGAAGCTTCGTCAAACCTTCGATGAACCTTCAGCGAACGTTCCATCTATGTTTCCTGAAAGTATTTTGAGGCAGACATTTCAACCTTCGTAGTACCTTTGACAAACGTTTGTGAATCTAAAAGTTAGCTTCCATGAACCTTCGATCCTATCTATACAGATCTAATCTGAACGTTCGCTGAAGCTTCATGTTCTCTTCGGGAAGAGTGTAATCGACAACAGCGAGTATGCTTATTTTGATCCAATTCGCCTTGGTCTACCTCAATCACATTGTGAACAAGAGTACCCTGCTTAAAGAATCTCATTGAACCGATTGATTCTCATTGATTCCAATGCAAGAAACTGATTCAAACCCACCGATTGAGAATCAATCTTTGTTGGATTTGAATCGGTTCTCTGCATCGGAATCAATGAGAATCAATCGGTTCAATGAGATTATTTGAGCAGGGTATACAGTGTGGAAAGAAATTGGAATCCGAAAGTATGACTTATGCTGGAAATCCAGACTCGTCGGCAGAGAGTCTTCGGCTCCAACCAGTACATTATTTGTCATTCTGACGATTCATATTTCTTCATCAAGTATCCATCAGAATAGGTAATAAGGGTCTGCCACAGTTTGTTGAGATGAAGTGAAAAAATCCACAATAGTTTACAGCAAAGCTGAAGTATCGGGAGTCGCTGTAAATGTCAAATATCCGTATATTTCGCATCCATCTTTGATTTCCCAAGCCGCATTATGTCCATGACGAAAATGCAAACGTCAAGTGGAACATCAAGAGTGGTTCGAGCGTATATTTGAAGTCTGTGAAGCGTATCGGAAGAAACAATAATTTCATAGAAACCGGGCTTTACGCCCGGAAGCGTCATTGAAGAGTGGATAGGAAGCATGCAAGAAGTATTAGAAAAGTAATCTGAAACATTCTTACGCTTCTGTCACTCTTGACAACACGCTTCCCTTCCACCAGGGTATTCATAGAAAATACAAAATTACCTGTGATGTATTTGATGTGATGTGACTGGATGAGAGCTATCGGCTGATTTTGTAGATTGTCCTTTCTCAGAGAAAAAACAACAGTACAAATAAAACTACCTGCATTTTGAATATGAAAACTTCAATCCTCAGTTTCACTTTGTTCACGATTTTGTCATATAACCATTTAGAATTCGAGAAAAATAACAATCTTTGGAATATTAGAAAAAACTTTTTCAATGTTATATCCAATACTCAACATGCTCAAAATTATCACGAACCAAAAGAAAACAATTGGAAAGTTTAACAAACAAGTTGGTACATAGCAAATTACATACAACGAATGGGGATAAATCACAATCGCCTTGAAGCCACCAGCAAATCACACTTGACTTTTTCACATCACTTCTATAATATTTAATGAAATCGATCAGCTAATTCAAACATTACTTTTGCAAACAAAATGTTACACTATTCCAAAATTTGTCCGTTAAACTTCAGTGGTACCAACTCAGAACAACGAAATTACAAGTGACATGTTTTACGACACGCATTGCGCATGTTTTGATAGCACAGCCTCCATCAGGAATAGGTTATATCACTTCATTCGCATTCGTTTCCATTTGTCGAGTTCGTTTCACATAATTCCACACATAATTCTCAACCCTTCATCACCAATTCCGATAAATCGTGAAACAGTTTTCTGAAATTTTTAATGGTTAAAGAATGACATGTCACCAACAACGTATGTCGAATGCGTTAAACGAACTCGAGAATGCTTTCCATATTTTCGTACACCCTATTCTAATTTGACGCAAAAAATTGTTGTTTTCATTTGTCACTCAAAGGCCGAATAAACACATCATCAACGACATTTCGATCAATCTCTAAGTTTTAGGAGGAACGTTACGTATGTTGAGAAATCATGTAGACGGGTGTCTAATGTCAACAACAACCCTTTTGACAGTTCGCAGTAAACAAAATGTTGGGAATATAAAACTTTAAGGGTGAGAATTTTTTAAATAAATTAACGATGAACGATCTGATTCTTCTTGATTTTTTTTCCTTTATTCTCGCAGCGGAGAAATTGTAGTTGACAATGGAAACAGAGGAAATCCTAAAAGAAATTTTTGGAGAAAATGTTACTTCGCAGTTGGCTGATGTTAGATCAAAGGGAGGAAGTAGCAGGTATTTGATATTTTATCTGTTCCGTAGTTGTATTGTCAAATGAATAACGAATGAGACAAAATTACTGCCACGCTGCTGTGACAAACGATAGCATATTCTAAATTTTTATCAAAGAGTACCTCAAGTTTCAAATATAACAGTTCAGGTACTTGATACTTCTCTTTATCAAACTCACAAACTATTTTCACAGAGATAAAAATAGTTGGATTGCAATTATATTTAGTTCGATAACTGAAGTATTCGTAAATTCTGTGTTATTACTTAAATCAGTTTTTGTTTTATTTCTTATTTCAGTATGATCTGTCGGCAGTATATTTATCAGGAGATAGATTGAATATGAAGATAATTATAGTAATTTTTTGTTAATTCAAGACTCTGTCTAGAGACACGCTAAACTGTCTTTAACTTTTAAATTCGAGACACGTGAATTCTCAAATTCTCGTGGATAAGGTGAATCCTTGAGGAATTAACTACAGACAGGTGAAATTTCCCGTGTATCGGTCTTGAAAAATTCTATACACGGGAAATTTCGCCTATCTGTATAGATATTGTATATTCACGAGAATTTGAGAATTTCATGTGTCTCGAATTTAAAACTCGAAGACAGGTTACCGGGTCTCTAGACAGAGCCTCGATTCAATTTATAAAAGCATGTGAAAATGAATAGAATCTATCAGGAAGTGAATCAGCTCATTCCTTATCCCATTCAATGAATTAAATTTAAACCACTAAAATATTTCATAAAAGTACTATAATTCAGAATTCAGTATATTCTTTCAAGATGATATAATATTCTAGCAAATCTATTGACATGAGACTGCTGGATGATTGTATAAAGAATGCTCTTTCAAAATATCGTGTCACAAATGATTTGGAAGATAAGAGAGAAGGACGTATAGGACCCAGTCTAGTCAGATTCGATATAACATTTCTCCATGGTTTATTCATCATCTCCCCTGACAGATTAAGTGTCAATTCTCAAACTCATTTTAGTACGATAAGAGCAAACGTTGGGGTGTATAAAGGAAAATGGATGTACGAAGTACAACTTGGATCCAAAGGCGTGATGCAAATTGGATGGGGTACTGCTCAATGCAAATTCAATCAAGAGTCCGGAGTTGGTACGTAAAACAAATAAAAAATATTGCGTTTACATTCTAAACTATATGAATTTTCATCTCTGCCCGGGAAAAAATGATTAGATATCTGACCAGATCTAATTTTTGGTCAGATATCAACAAATCAATCAAGATCATAAAATTTCTGATAATTGAACCACCGATTGATCATTAATATTAAATGTAAGATTCAATTCAGATGTGGTAGGATCTGAGCAGAGTTAATCTGATCTTTTAAACCAGATCTACTCAAATCTATCGAGGTCTGAATAGATCTAATGATTGTTATGAGATTTGGAAAAAATTGAAACATCCATTTGTTGAACAGATTATTGAAATAGATTCCAGAAAAAGGTCAGAAAATGTTAATTCAAACGGACTAAAGTTTATGTAACAGCTAGATGATCATACTTTGTAAGCAAATGTAAATGAAAAATTTACCAAGTAGTTGATTTTATCAAAACACTTTTTTCAAGGAGACACCGTGGATTCGTATTCTTACGATGGAAATCGTATGAGAAAGTGGAACGTAACGACACATAAGTACGGAGAACCATGGCTTTCAGGAGACGTTATTGGCTGTGCAATAGATATGGACAATGGTACTATAGATTTTTATAGAAACGGAAGAAATTTAGGCAGAGCATTCGAGAACATATCGATGGGTGCCGGAATAGCATACTTTCCTACAGTTAGTTTAACTTATACAGAAAACTTGACCGCAAATTTTGGTTCAACACCGTTACGATATCCCGTCACCGGTTACCAACCTCTTCAAGCCGAACCAAGAGAAAAACTTGCTCAAACTAAACTCATTTTAAATTGGTTCTCACGAATTATAGAATTAATGAATAACGTGAAAAGTAATGAACAAACGCCGATGATTGTCATAGAAGAGAAAAGTTTAACTGCACAAGCGTTTCTCATGTGCCTACTAGGGTACGTAATGAAGCACGCAGGTCCTTTATTTACCGCTCCATACGTTGTAGAAGCTTCGTTCGTCCCATTTTTAAGAAAATGTGCTAATTCCAAAGAGAAGGACCTTGTCAATGCAAAATTATTGATCTGTCTCGATCTACTGTGGACTTTTTTGGAAGAACATGAAATTAAAATGGCTTTGGAACAAACCGTTCTTCATTTAATGTCTTCGTTTAGACACGTTTCTTTGTTACTCGAATATCCTGATCAATGCAAAAGTTTGATTCTTTTAACAAGGATATGTCAACATACTGTGACCAGGCAATATTTGCTGCAATATTTGTTATTCGATCGATTGAGATTTGCTAATTTTGTGCATATAAAACCATTGGATGAAGGTGGTTTAGCTCATGTCATAAGTGACCCGTGGTGGGAAACGACTCCTATCGATCCGACGGTGGAAATTAATAAGAAAATGTACTTTCAAGCCTGTCGTCGAATTAAATCTGCGATCTACGGTGAGATTCTTGGAATTAGTTTTATACTGAAAAACACGCACTCTTTTCTTTACCGTACTTCGATTAATGTTTGTAAAAGTGATTTCGATAAGAGAATGTGATAATCCGTGATGTGTGCTTTTGATGTATGTGAAATTAGAGAAAGAATAACGTTGAAGTATATTATTTCACCCTCGCGTACACAATGATATAAAGAATGCGTGTTAAAGTATCATACGGTATTCAATATGTAATCATCTTCATTGCAGAGGTAGAAACATTACAAGTGGATTTACTTGTGACTCTTTTAAATAATTCTGATGGAACGGATAAAACTCCAACATCTAGAGCTATCTTTCTCAAAAAATTTCGACGTTTCGTACAAGACAATCTCTTGTCAAGCCGTGTAAGTATAAACATTCATAAATACGTACAATAAGAAATATTGTGTGTTATCGTATATTCAGTCAGAATTTATACAGACAACAATGCACCAGACTCCTTTGCCAATCACGTTATGCTGCTTCTACCGACTTTTGGTTGCATTCAGAACGTTATGGGATAACGAAATAGGAACAAATCCTCTCCACGTACCCTGCAGGTACAACAGTTCTTTTGTTAGATATACTAAAATATATAATTCTAATAACACTGGAGTATATTATTATTAGAGTATTTTATGATGGTTCTATCAAGTATCCGGGAATCGATCGTTTGGGTGGAGTATTATCGCATTTGAATAAAGCATTCAAGAATGAACTGTTAGATCGTTTGGGGCCGGATCACGAAGTGATCACCTCGATGGAACAACCCAACGACGCGTCGAATACGTTTTTGAGTCCTACGAGATTAACAGAATTACCGGTTGTCATCCCAGCTATCGTGCGCATGATAAGTGCCAATGCTGCAGCCGATCAAGGAAACTCTATGTTTCTCGATCGGTATCTTCCTTACAGCGTCAGAGACGATAGAGTAACTTCTCCTCCAGTTGGAACCTTAGATTCAACTCTATCCTTATTGGAATTACTCGACGGACTTATTTTATTCTACCACGCTGCAGCGAAGAAACAAATAGCCAAAGTAGCTACTCTGCGAGATAGTATACAAGAATACGTCATTGCCATGGCTGACGCGAAATCGAAGTTAGAACTCGTGAAAAGGAAAAAAGATATGGATTCCCAGATCATTCAAAAAGAACTGCTTCGTACCATAGATGTATTCAATACCAGATTGTCAGATCAATCGCGACACATGGCCTGGGTTCGTGCAGTTATTTATTCCGAGGAAAAACAAGCTCAACTAGCATGGTTGTTAAAAGTGATCACATTGACGTTGAAAAATGCCAGTAAAGAAGAAAACATGTTCAGTTTCGTTCCTGATTTTTACTTGGAAGCTCTAGCGGATTTGTGCGTCAGTTTGAGAAATCATATACACCCAACCGCGCCTATCGAGAACGTCCAGGATTATCAACGTATGCTCATAGACGTCGCTGAATTTCTCTGTAATCATTTTCTAGATTCACGTATCGTACATGCCAACTCAAAGGATACCTTGATACTCACGTTAGCTGGATTTGTATTGAATCCTCTCACTTTGGAAGCATTGGAGAATGTACCGCGGGAAAGTAGAATTAGATTGGTTACTAATTTATTAAGACCTTACGAGAATAGAGCATGGGCACAATCGAATTGGGTTTTAGTTAGATTTTGGCAAGGTTACGGATTCGCGTTTCGTTACGAGAAAAGTCCGCATCTTGCAAAAAAGATTGGACCTAAAATGCTACAACAGGAATCTATTTTCCAACCTATAAGTGAGTCAAGCATTTTTCGTTATTCTTTATGTTTCATATTTGATATACTTCATTCGAGTTTTGTGTTCCTCCGTAGAACCATATCCTTCGAAAATATATCAAGAACATGTGAAGAATGTACTTTTGAATGATCCTCAAACAACAACAAAGCTCTTGAATTCCTTGCTGAATCAATTGAATTGGGCATTCTCCGAGTTTATTGGAACTGTTCAAGAGATTCATAATATCTCTTCAAGACCTGAAAGGGTATTCATTGAATCGAGACAATTGAAAATTTGTGCAGCTTGTTTCGATCTTGCCGTCGCTCTTTTGAGAGTTTTGGAAATGATAATCACTATCGCACCATCGGTATTCAACGATCCTTCCCAATCTTCCAGTGAGAATTTATTAGGAAGACTGTGCCAGGTATGTTTCAAGAAATCTTTATATTTTTTGTAACTTTGAGTGTTAGATAAAATCTTGATATTTTCATCTCATCTCAACACCCAATATTGCACTTACAAAAATTTCCATAAGCTTAAATCTATTTTTCTGATTCGGGTACAGTCCCTTCCAAAAATAATGAAGTCACCGCTAGATACTATTAGATTCACATTTTAGAGATGTGTGTTTCAAGACCCACAACAATCCACTCGATATAAATGATAATACCAACAAAAAAATCTCTCTCTCTCTCTTTAACTTTACATCGAATTCAAAGTATGTGAGAAGATAAGTCAAGTTGATTAATAAATCTAACAAAATCGACAATATTGGTACATGTGAGGCAAAGGATTAAATTACACCACAACCGCATGAAAATTCATGTGGTTGATTCATTTCAACCTCATGGTCAGCACGATTCCTCAGTTTCAAAGCGGAACGAATAAAAAAAGTACAAAATATTATGTTACATGATACAATATTAATATGTAATCATTATTCATTGTTACAGCTACTATGTCAGGTACTGAACAGAATGAGTTCACAAACCAGTAGTTTTCAACACGTTGTACTATTGGAAATTCCAGATCTCGAATCTGTGGATCATTTCCCAATATTGGCAGGTGTCACTGGTATTTTATTAGCGTTACTCAAAGAAGATATCGTTAAATCCAGATGTAAGTATTCGGTATAATTATAAAAAAAATAATTAACGTAAGATGAATGTATGACTTTGATACAACAAAATTCATTACTGTTATTAGCAAAACCGATAACGGAGGTACCTAAAATCACTCGAGCCCTACTGAACGAACCAAGCTTTCAGATAGATTCTCTTCACTTCGTACTGGGAGATGTTAAAATCAAAAATAAAAAAGTTAAAAATATCAAACCGTTTTCTTTCTCGAGTTGTAAGTACACAAAATCGCAAATTAGGAATAGTCAACTTTTATAAAATTATCTAACAATAACTCTATCGTTTCCTAATTTTCTCAGATCCAAACGATGTGACTGAAGAAGAAATCAAGAAGGTGAAAGAAATGATAAGATATCTAGACGCGTGTCGTGTTTTACTACCCGAATCCAAATTGATATCGGACGACGATGATACTTGCACCATTTGTTACGCATTCCCCATTGCAGCAACCTTCAAACCATGCGATCATCAATCCTGTCGCACTTGTATCGATCGGCATTTGCTAAATACCAAAGAATGCTTCTTTTGCAAAGCCACTATTGAAAAAGTTGTTGATCTTGCAGGCAACGTTTTCCATGATTTTACAAAAGAACGTAAACAGTCGAAGACTAACTAAAATTGCATTAATCTTTGTTCGATTGAAGAATTGTAAATTTCTCTTTAATATCTAATATCTCTCAGGAAAAGTGTTTTGTCTTAAAATGATATATACAAGAGGAAATTTATCGTATGATTTTTCTGAGCATAAAAAATCATAAAGATTCATTCTCTATAAATATCAAGATTTTGTACAAAACGATTAGATAAGTCGCTAATGTCACATGTTTTCAAATAATTGTGTTACATGTATGGGAAAGAAACTTTATATTTCATACATTGTATAAATCTAACATAAAAGCAATCTCATCAAAATCTATTTCGTTGTAGGAATTAAAATATTTAAATTTCATGAATTTTTAAAATATGAAATAAAATAAAAATTTATTTATTACATACTTGTCATGAGTGTACATTTTTTGTTTGCATCACAGTGGGAATTAGAGAACATCTAATACATAACATAAAATAATTTTATATTTCTATTAAAATATACCTCAGTCTTGTAAAGTTCACTTAGCGTAACGTTTCTGTACATCTCGAAGCGTTCTAATGGATTTATACATTGCGATATTGCAAATTCTTCAGAACTTGAATATTAAAATGGTATTGAAAAGTATAAGAGATACATTTCCCCAGTCTATTAAATTTGAGTAATTTATCAAAGATAATATAGAATGGCATTCTCGAAACTTACGAGTCAACTTATGATCAATGGTATAAAATCGTGTTTTAGAAAAATAGAATTCATTATATTTAAAAAACACCTCCACCAATAAATCGAATTGAAATCATCTAGCGTTTGCGAGAAGTGTGCGGATACTCGAATACTTACGATAATCATTCCATCACTTGAGGACTTATGGAAGTTTTTATCTGCAATGGTTCTACCAAAAACATTCATTCATTTCATTCGTATGCAAGAAATAAAAATTAGCACACCGGTATTTTATCGAGTCAGGGATGATCTTGGAAACAGATATTGTTCACGTTTGAAAAAAAAAATCACGAGAAGCATTATCGCTGTGTAAAAGGAGCTGTTTGATACCCGATATCACTTGTGGTTCAAGTTAAAAGGGAGATTTTTTTCACTGACGGCCAACATTGTCTCGCAACAACTCAAGTATGACTACTTATGAAGGATATAGAATTGTTTAAACGATATATTATATTTTAATAAAGACAAAGACGGAGAATTGAAAAGCAACAATTTATGTTGAACACATTTTCATTGTTTATTTATGCATACTTTGAAATTCTATTTCATTCTTGGGTATCAAACCTTTGCGTGGCATTAACGCCACGCCAAAATCAACTGAATTTCAAATTCTTCTCAGAGTGAAGAACCTTCACTCAGATTGACAGTTTTACTGAATTATTCAGTTGAATGCATTGAAATATTGAAACATAGTGATAGTAAATAAAACATTGACGGCCTCCAGGCATTGAATTGACCTGTTTTCATGTTTTTTCTTAAAAATAAATAATTTGAAAAGAAGGTAAAATGATTCAATAAAATTGAAGTTGATAAATACATGAACTGTAAAGAAATGATTAAATTCACATACAATCAATATCCGCACACTCCTAACTTTGAAAACGTTAAATTTGCTTCATTGGATTATGTATCTAAAACTAAACTCTATTCGCTTATTAAGATAAAAAGAAAAGAATCATCTCTTAACAAGTATATCACCTCAAAAGATATGGCATCCTGCACGATCTAAGAATTTTTCTGAGACCTAAGACTGTCATGTACTCAAATATCTTTCAACTCTAGTTTAGATTCGTGTGACAATTTCACAAATTCAAGTACATAAGCTTTGTCCAAGCTGTCCTTTAAAACCGGTAACCAAAGGAGGTTCGTTTGGTTCTTTCATTAGATCCTCGATACCGTCGACCAAAACTACTCCGCATACGAAAGCACCAAGAACGATCATGATTATAGCGAATATCAAGTTCATGCGATCTTTATTTAAATATAAATACGGATCTTTCATCAAAATATTCTGCAGCAAACAAATTCCTGGGAAAATGAAAATAAAAATCGCTGACAGGGTTCCTAGTAGATTAATAACTTCGGAAATATCTGGGAGTAAAGTTGCGATCAAAAGAGATAACAGAAACCACAAAACGGTAGTGAAAAATCTGACTTTGGGGTTAACCGTGTGTATTGTGGTACCAAAAATACTGAGAACCGCGTCACGGCCGCAGTACAATACGATAGGATACGTTGTGAAATTCTTTATTGCCACGCAAATTATAGCACCCGTGAGAAAAACGCTTTTATCTGTGTATCCTTGAAGTATATCGCTAGGAACTTTACCTATTCCGAAAGATGCGTATCCGAATATTCCTACCGTGGTGTAGGCGCCGAAACAGATAATCATACCGATGATGACGCATAAAGAGAATCCCTCGAGACGACGATCTTTCATGCAAGCGTATGTTGGTATCGCCGTCATATGACTCTGTTTTTGAATATAGAAATAAAATATATTAGTTCTATAATAATAGAAGAAATGAAATATGGATTACATCTAATGTTATTGAGTTTGAAAACAGATATTTGATATCTAAACCGCAGTTTTCTATTTCAATTTCCTGTCTAAAAAAGTAGTTTCCTACTGGTCCTCGCGAAGTCGTTCCAGAGATCATTCGTTATTTTTTGCAATACTTGATCTCAAATTCAGAAACTGATACAGTCATTGAATAACTGCTTTGAAATTCAATACCGAATCCCTTCAAAGTACCGTGAGAATCTTGAAAAAGTTGTTTTTCTTCTCACCGGAATATGTGCGAATAAGTTATATTACTGTTAACGATGAAAAAGCAATTTTCACGATACCTGATAAGCAAAACATATGATAGGAATGATTTGTAACACTTCATATCCGCTATCAGGCCATAATTTCGTAGGTTTGATGTCAGTCGTGTTGATACTTTCCCAAATGACAACCCACATGACATAAATGATAGTCACGCAACCAATCGAACTCGCACCGCTCAATCTATCCATTCTATCGACGAAGCATAAAGGTAGTATGAAAACAATACTAGTCACAGTGGTGATAACTCCTCTGCTCAAGTACCTTAAATGTTATAAAAGTGTTAACAATTTTCATCACCACAACCTTTTTATGTCGAGAAATATTTATATACTCACCAATTATTACAAAAAGAAGGTCCATAGAATGTGGCGAAAACACGATCAAATTGATCGCCTATGATTATCAAGAACGTCAAGCAACAACCAAAACTATAAATAGCAATACATAAACTACAAAGATGGGACATCTTTGGACCACATAATCTTGCAAAAGTATCTTGCATGGTGCAGGTATCCGTTGCATCGCTAGAACTCGCTAAAATCACTAAAGCGGCGGTAATAAAAACAAGAAAAATCAACTGAGCTATCACAGAAGTAGCTATTCCACCTGCTTTGTCGAAAGCTTGAGGAAAATTCAACATTCCTGCTCCAAGGGTGGCATTGACTATCAAGAATATCGTTCCCCATATTCCAGTACCTGTGAAAAAAAAAAATTTTGGGAAGCATTTGTAATTTATTGAATTCCAACTGTGGAATTTGATTCGATTATACACTGATATATTTAATCAATCGTTATCTGACGTGGTTTCATATTTCATTCCAATGTTGACTTCCATGCATACAAAGGACGATTGAAATAAACCAATTCTCATGAACGGTGCAAAATTTGAATTGTTCAAAGATGAACTGGGAAATTCATAAAAAGAACTTTATATCAAACATACCGCTTGGGAATTGAAATATCATTGTCTTTCTTAAACTTACAGTTATACAAAACATAAAAACATTTGAATACACACTGAATTCAACTAATGCAACCAGTGCAGATCAATTTAAAACATTTGAAATCAGAATTGAATTTCAATTCAATGAATTTTCATTTATTCGTTTCCAATACTTTGGGTTTTGTTTTGATAGGATTCGATGAAGCAAGTTGAGCGTCGGATCTTTGTAAAATCAGTTTACAAAGTCATCAGAATTTTATAAAGAGTTATTGACAAATGGTTAAAACAAATTATTTACCAATTCGAGATTCACGTGAGCGAGCAGCAGCGGATGGACTTGGCGCAGTTGATAAAAATATGTCATTGTTGATTAAACACTGAGTTTCTCCTGACGTACTCATGGTTTGAATATAATGAAAACAACTATGACCAGTTGGAAGTTGAATATGATTTATTTTATTTATGTGTTCTTTGTTAGGCAACAAAGCAGATATTTATCATTTAGGCCACATAAGGGGCAAAAGGCAATTCTCTTCTATGAAATGATGATAATGATGTTTCTTCAGAACGAGTAGATCGTTGTAAACATTATCGTCTCACAATTCACACACTTCGCAGTTCTTTCAATAAACTTTAACTTCATTAACATTTAAATTAAGTTAGAAGCAAACCCGATTAACCCTAACTTTCACATATTCGTTTGTAAAGTTTATTGTTCCATACTCTTGCATTGCTCGTCGATGACTCGTGTATGCACACAAAAACAACTCTTGCACTTGCATACACTTGCATACTTGTTTATACTTGTTTGTAGAGGGCGTTAAACGTACCATTCAAATATGCATTTGAAGGTTATGTTTTTTTTTCTTATAATTTGATCCAATAATTGCGACAATTATGTATTTCAATAAGGGCCCATCGATATCCTACAGGTCTGATACAGATCTTGTTTTCCCACTGGTTGATTGAATTTCGATCCCTAGAACAGCAAATGATAACTTGATTAGTTTTTAGTTTCCATAATTCTACTCAATTTTATATTGTATTCGTAAATTCTTCACATAAATCAAATAATCTTATCTATGACGTTAATCAATCAATGACTCAAGTCACCTATTTCAATCATTAATTTTGCCCTGCATTTGTAAATAATTTTCAATGATAATTTACGTCTCATAAAATTCCATTAAATCTTCAATCGTTTATTTGGATTCATTCTTGAAGTTGATTTCAAATTTTGAATTGACCTCATCGCCTGCTGTGGTGTTCGGGATTGTTCGGGATTTTGCGACATCATGCGGGGCAATCAGCTGGCAAGGACAGGAAGTGGGAAAAAAATAGCGGCATGTTATAACCTCAACAATCGAAATACGTGAAGTTGAAGAGTAGTGCTTGTCATTTTTAATAACAGAAGAGAACATTTTAATTATTCGTTAAACATCGAGAAACAAAGGATAACTGCTTTTGGATCAAGAAAAATGTATCGTCAAATTATTTTCAATCGTATCCTTCCTCAAAATTCTCGTCATATATCAGTACGTAGATCACGTATTCACGTGCAAGTTTATTATATTAATATAGTTTTTAAGACATTTATTATTAAATGTATACTTGCTATGATATTATTTGAATTTTGTATTTTTTACGTTTCTGTACAGGTATTTCATCGCCATACAATTTTTATGCACAAGGAAATTGATATCGTAATTGTCTTGTAACATTTATTATAGACTTGTCAAACAAATTTCATTTTCACATATACGTATTATTCATATTTGATTTATATATGCTGCGAATAGGATGAAACATTAGCTGCAGTTTGAATAATGAATTTGTCATTGATATATTTCACTTTATCGAGCTATAAATCTCTTTCGATGCATCAAGTTTAATCAGATCATTAAGTTATTTATTATAAAATCTTTTACTAACTTTGAATTTTCTCTGTCTGTGGCAAAATGCTTATCAAATATTTACTTTCGATGAACAATTAACAAATATCTTATGTTCTTTATTTCAGAAATTCTCCATGTATAGCATGAAACATATGCAAATAAATTTACAGTAGAATCGATACCAAAGAAATAGTAGAATAATTCATTTCAATACTGTCCGTTACTAATTTCATAAAACCAGTTTTTATTTTTTGATACTAAATGTTTCAATGCTTAGCATTCTATTTGTTTGCTATAAGATTTCATGAATTCATTTATATACAAAGAAACTTATTCCCTTGTTCGTTTTAAGAATGTTTATTGTGTTATATTTCTATCACAAAAACTATATGAATTATTATGATTAGCAGGGAGTTAAGAAGAAAGATGAATAAAACAAAAGTGTTGCAGTTGCTGTCTCGTGTATGGAATGGACCCAACAAGGTACTTGCTGGAAAAGTAGCAGAAGAAAAGATGGTCACCATTTTGAGGAGAACCTTACCCAAAGCTAAACTAATTGAAGTAACGGATGTGTCAGGTAATTATTAATCGATTCTGAATCTTAATGTTCTGTATAGCATGATCGATACTTGGATCGAGTACATAAGATTTGATTGCAACATACAATGCAATGTAGCGCAATCATGTATTGTATATTCACATTGATGAATCTCTCGTATCTGATTGTACAGTCAATAATATAAAATTTTCATTTTCAGGAGGTTGTGGAGCAATGTTCGAAATCAATGTAGTAGCACCAGAATTTGAAGGATTAAATACAGTCAAACAACATAGGATGATTAACGAGGTATACATTTTTCTACTTCACTTGGATGTATCATGCTCCATTTTCATAGACAATTGACTCATTTCAGGCTCTCAAAGAGGAAATTAAAGACATGCACGGTATACGGATACACACGAGTATTCCATGATTTTAGCAGAGAAGTGATCTCAAATCTCCTACATGAGAGGATTTTTTTATTGCGTGTACTTAGGTGCTTATAAAGTTTAGGAAACAAATTTTCAATCTCGTAGTACAATAATGAATACAGAAGAAATTTGTGTTAATATATTTATACATTAGGATTAAAAATAATTCTATGAGTTTTAAAGAATGAAGTCAGTGTAAATACTATGTGAAAATACAATTCCATTAAAAATGAATTGAACAACGAGACAAAAATAAATCCATTTGAATGTTGAAGAAGAAGGAAAAATAAATGATATTCTGTGAATATTAAGGAGTTTTAGTTACATTATTTGAATGCTTTATGATTTAAAATTTGTATAATATTAATCATTTATAATGTATTACAATGAAATTACATGTTCCATCAATGTGAGTTTCATTTTAACGTATTGGTTGTATCTTGAAAGTCCTCTACAAGAAGTATCAGTTGTTTAAAAAAAATAGTCATATGTTTCAGAATAATTGCCCCTGGTGAAAAAAATTTCTCTGAATTTCATGGCGAAACTCTAAAAAAAACTTCGGAAATCTATGCAAAATTTTTTCACCCTTTGAAAAATTTGTTTATCGAGCACGTTTTTGCATTGAAAATTCTTCTGAAATAACTAATAATATCTCTGAAATTCTCTGAAAATCCCTGAAAATTTTTGTGATTTTTAGTGATTGTGAATTCCATAGTCGGAACCTCGTGGAGAACAATTGAGAAAATGTATCATTCTTTACTAGAAATTTTTAGCAGGGCAATGTTGGGTAATTTGTAAAAAAGTGTCCCGGTTAATATCATCTTGTTAATCCCTTGGCGCAAATTCCAGGAAGCAGAAGTTGGGACGCATAAAGTGTGAAAATGTTTCCTAAATTACACTTGAATATCAGAATATCAGAAGTATTGTTTGAGTACTCTCAAAGAACTTGTTAATGTCCGATAGATTGAACTCCTCCAGAGCTCTATATGAATTCATTAGTTCGAAAAGAGTTCTTGAAGAGTTCTGTTCTTGCTCTTGAAAAAGAGTTCTTCGTGTGTTATCTGGGCGGGATATGGTAAAAATCCAAATGTTTGACGGGTTGATGTGGATCTAAATTTTAATAAGTTATAGAAATAATGTCGGTTTTAATAACTGTATGCAAACGCCGCTATACCATCCATGCGTTTCGTTGATAAAGGCCTAAAGGCACACAAGTCACGTAAACGTCAAAATGGATGCGCAGAAACCGTATACGAGATCTGCGCGGCCTTCCACCCGAAAAACATCAATTTGTTGCCTTTTTGAATTTCTTGCAGTTGTGTACTGAAAAGGGTTCTTTAAGATGTCATACACAGGAAGTGTTCTGAAAATAGTAAGCTTTAAAAGAACTCCTTTCAAGAAGACTTTTCAGCATTCCTTAAAGGGGGCAAAACGATGTGTTCTCAAATTTCTTGAACCACGCTGTAAAAGAACAGCTTTAAGAGGCATTTGGGAGAATTGGGAGACCTTTGTTTACTGGGGCAATTGCGGCGATAAAGGACAGAAACTCCTTCAATAAGTGCGAATGAGTTCACTGAATGTACCGCGCGCTCAATGAGTAAAAACCGATCATAGCACCATCTGTATCAAAATACATGAAATAATTACAATTTCAAATCATAACAGCCACGAGCAGAGGTGTGTTGACATTTCAAAGTTGAAAGTTTTAAACTTTTAAAAACCTTGTTTCTCGATCAAAATGAGTGTATCAGGTCAAACTTTGTATAAAAAATTAATAGAACTCCGTTCTGATTTGGCGTCTAGCGTTACACCAGCGATTTTAGATAAAGTTTGTAACAAATCTGTTGCTCAACCGTTTCTACAGTGGTTTGTTGACGATATAACCACCGCTAATATTTTTTCAAAAGAGGAACTTCAAATGTAATTTTGATTTTTGTATTAAGATAAATGAAACATGAATGTAAAATGTTTTTTATAGATTGGTTTTGTCAAAGCAACAACGGAAGAAATCTGTTTTTTACCTTAAACTTGGGTTATTTTGTGACACGTATTATTAACTGAATTGTTTTCTATGCAGTTTTTGACTCTTCCAATCGGTTTCTATCGTTTCTCTATCCCAGAAAAGATCATTTCTGAATTATTAAAAAACAACGCATTATATGTAAAAATATATGTTACGAAGTAACCCCAGTTTATGGTATTATTTTGAGACGATGAGAGCAATTTTATAGTTTTTAGTAAAACACAACATCAAATTTAGAGTACTGTCCGTTGAATAGTATATTTACTATCAGAATACAATAATTTTGTGCGATATACGATTAAATTATGGATTTTCAACATCAAACTCATTGTCCTCCACTCTTCATTTGCTGGATTCGATCAGTTTTTGCTTTGACTCTTATCAGGGAATGTTCATCTCGGAATGAAATGGAGATATATATATATATTTGATTGTTTTCAGAAAAGATCAATTAGACAAAAATAGAGCATGGCTGCAAGGAAAAGAATTGGATATTGCCCTTGAAGAGGCTAGCAAAGATTGTCCAGACTTATTGTCATATGTGGATTCAGATGATCTCTCTGTCCAAGACTTATTTACAAATTTTGAAATTGCAAAGAAAAATGATGAAGAAGATAAAGACTATCTCAATACTCTGAAGAATAATTTAAAAGAGTTAAAGTAATATATTTTTATTTACGAAAATTTAATTCAAGGCACTTTTCTTGTTTTATTCTTGTAAAAAATGAAAAACACTTTGAAACGCCTTATGATGTTAAATGTAAATTTGAAGCTTCAACTGCGGATACTTGATAGAATAATTTATAGAAGTGTCAAAGTGTTATATGATTCTTCATTTTCCACAAGAATAAAAGCGAGTGATGTATTTCACAAATTGGTATCACGTCTTCCATTTAATCAAGCAAATCTTCAAAAATAAAATAAATATAATGAGCATTTTGGATACTGATTTTCAAAAATTAGTTTTATTATTTTCAACGAATAAAAGTGGAAAGTAGTGTTTGCGAAACTACATATCGATTCAAAGAATATAACTGTATATTCACATTCGTGTTTTCAATATTTTGTTTCAGCAAACTTACAAATAAATTGAATGAGGATATTGAAAGAGAAGAAACTTCGTTAGAGAAAGAACTTATCGAAATGGATAAAGTATACGACGATTGCAGTCAAATTTTAGAATCATTTGATACCAAGAATAGACAGTTTTATAGAAGTGTAGAATCTCTATTGGATATTTATGCAAATGCTGCTGAAAATGTGAGTTTCATCTATTTTATATTCATGAAAATCAAAATTTATTATAAAATGTATAATGAATGATAGTAAATCTTACAAAATTCTATAAAATTCCAACTGTATTTTCATGATAAATACCGAATCTCACAAACAAATCTGATTTATTTTTATACATTCGCAGAAAAGTCCTCAAATTCTATGGACCGAAGTTCCTATTCATTTGTTCATCAGTCAAGTAGAATTATGCAACGAGTACTTCATCTCACGTATAAAAAGCGAATTCGGGAATACCGAGGAAGGATCATCGATCACGGATTCCGATTACTTGAGTCTTATTGAGAATTCGCACAAAGATAAACGAGCGGAAGAAAGATTATTTGAACTGATAGTTTGTAAACAAAGGTAAAAGTGCATATAATATAAAAATCTTTTTGAACTTGAAATTAAGGGCATTCGCCAGAGGCAAAGTTACTAGATCTCTCCCCCAGTTTTCTCAACGATTCATGAATACAATCAATTTTAATCAACAGAGGCATCTTCTTAGGATATCAGAGAACGTGTAGCTGCTCATTATTTCTCATTTTTGTTTTGTTCGTTTCTGAGAAAACTGAGAGGAGAAATTTGAAATCTAATAACTTTTTGGGGAGGTGGTGAATGTCCTTAAGATTTTTCATTTTACTTTTTACAGATTAATCTTATCGAAAATCCAAGAAATGAATTCCAAATTCGAAGAAGAAGCCATAACAGCGATGAATAGACACGCAAAAGATATATTTAATAATGGGAGCTTGAAAATACCTCAAGCGATTCTATTACAGTAAGTCAGTGATTTTACAAAATGTATATGTTCGATGAGATTAATTGAAATGAATTTCATTAAACTAGAGAAGAGATATTAGAATTAACGAGAAAAAGGAATTTTTTGATGGAAAATGTCATGTTCATGAGAGAGCAACAATTACCAAGGCTGATTGAGCAGTTGACGGAGCTGGATGTGACGAATATTCTGAAACGTGACACTAGTTTCCGTCTTAAAAGAAGAAAACTTCGTTTGGAAAAATTGAAGACTTTGTTGTCCCTAGTGAAGAACAATGGCCACGCGTGTTCGGATTTGTTATGTATGCTGATGAGTATGCAGTATCGGTGTTTAATACAAGTTACAGAAGTTGTAGCCGATGCACGATATTATTTCGATACAGAATATTCAGAATCTTCGATGAGATGCGTTAGTGAGATATACTAAAATGTCAATACTCGTTCTCGAACCCCAAAATGATTGTTATCTTTTTATTTTGCATGCAGAAAAATATGCAGACTGAACAAGACAAGTACGAATCCTTATTGAAATCGTCACCTGCTTACAATTCGTTCGACAAATTGTTTATATCGATGGTTTTGGGAAATGATGTATCGAGTGATCCATTGAACGCTAGTATAGCAAAATATAATGAAATTGTTGAGAATAATGAAAGAAGAAAAAGAACGTTAGAAATCAATTTGAATGAAGAACTTAACAAACTTCAGTTATTGTAAGTTATGGAAATTAAAAAATTGTTGGCCGAGTTATTTAATTTTACAGAAGATATATTTTCGTTTAATTTGCAGGGAGAATGAAATAAATACAGCGTACGAGTCTGAGATTCATGAGGGACCGACGATAAAATTCAAACCATTTTCTTATGCGGTTGATTCGTGTTATGAAAATGCTATTAATGTAATACCAGGAATAGAAAAGAATTTAGAAAATATAAGAACTCTGTTTAAACAGCAAATGGTAAGTTGAAATTAAATGAGAATTGAACGATATTTGAAGAACATATGTTATTGATTTTGTTTTCCAAATATAAAATACAATTAAAAGACGTTGAAACTCATCGAAAAAGATACACAAAGTCGTACAGAGAGATAATTGAAATTTTAAACGTGATCATTTTACGATCTTAAATATATCATATTTTATTTTTACAGCGAAATAATACTGCTTTAGCTCGAGAGAAGACTATTCTGTGGCAAAGATTTCTAGTTGACCCAGAAACGTTGAAAGAAAAATATGAAGATGCAAGGCAAAAATTGAATGAATCGCAATTAGTACAGTTATAGGTATGAAAAATTGATGAAATATCGAATTCATATTACAATCTAACATCACATATCGTTTGGATTTTTGTATTAATTTCTGTCACTCATTTCAATATGTTCAAACCAAAAAAAACGTCGATGTTTTCACTTTAAAATCTCTTATCAATCTTATCTTACTTACATCATCACATGCTTACATTAATAAATATTAGTTATTGAATATCAGTGACATTCATCAAGTACAAACCAAGTACTGAGTGTTTAAAGGCTCGATGAATCGAATTTAATACTTGAATAATTTATTTTTTAATTATTCATAGTTCATTAATGATTCCTTAATCTATATTAATTATGCAGTTGTTTAAATATTATGTTTATACCGAAAATAATGGAAGTATAATATGTGTAAAACATTATATCTTTTGATAATGGATTTTATATCGAGTTATAAACAACAATGTGTATAAGTATAGCTAAATCTTTTATATCAACATAGATCAAATTTATACTATTTTTAATCTCTTAGGTAATAAATTAATACGAAACGTTGAGGAATTATGTTTTTTGCCAATATCTCTTGTAGAACAGAAGCTTTTCTCGGATTTTGGGTACATTTATGGGTAAATTTGCAGTTGCCGTCAATTGAATTCAATTTTAAATTGCGGTATAATTTGGGCACAGTTATTTTATAATTTCATGTTTCATAACAAGTGTTTTCATTGAATGCAATTGAATATTATCAATTTTCATTCATTATATCAATCCAAGGTTTCATTTCGTTCATTAAAAATCACCTGAGTTTTTGTCCAATTTGTATTTTAATTTCCCTCCAGCTTATCAGCAACATTGCTCTTAAGTTTTATATCTCTTACTTGGATTGCAAAACTGTATCCTTCCGATCGTTTTAAGGATTACCCAATTAAATCCTGGAATGACATTGTTTCATTGGATTTTTCAACATTGCACTTTCTGAAGAAGAAAAGTAAAGAAAATTCCCAAACAACCGTTTTCGACGTAAATTTGACTAATCTTTTAGAATGTGGCATCGAGTTTTCCGAAAAATGCAATTTTCAAATCTGTTTTATTTCTTTATCTGAATTATTGTTGTAACTACAGAAACCGCGTTAGCTCATCATAAACTTGAATTTATGTTTTTGAAAATTGCAAAATTCAACATGGAAGTAACTTCAAGGAATTTTCATTCGGAATAAAAAGTTTCGAAAGAGGTTCCTCGTTGGCTGATAACAAAGATTCGTTGTTATTAATTATAACGACTTTGTTGAATAAGACCCAAACCAGAGCCGTTTTTCTTTATTGATTCTGAATCTTTTGATCCAACAAAGTTTGATATAATCGACTAAATATTATTAATAAAGAACGGTTGAAGCGATTTAGTTGAGAAATTGACCAAAGTTCTGCCTTGAATTGCATTGAGCACCAAATCAATTGAAATTGAACCTGTGTAGAAGTAAATTTTCACACGAGGAACAGTAATGATTCAATGACAGAGTAAAATACAAGGAGACGAATCTTTTGAGAAGTAAATATAAATTCGCGTATCAATGAATTATAAATCAGGGTCCCTACCAGTTTTCGAGGTCCAACGGAATCGATCAATCATGCTTTCTTATTAAAAAGACTAACCAATGAAAAAAACAGAAATGTCAAGGAGTAGACACTTTGTAGGGTGAACTTCCCCAGTAGATGAACGATTCATAAAAGAAGGAACTATTCAAGATTTTTGCCAAATTGAAATGATTTGATTGTTTTCAAAACAGTAGTAATTTCTTATGAAAACAATAGAGGTATTTTAATGTAGACGAAATTTTTAATTTAGGAGACTAGAGAAAGGCATGAGAAAGTAGGGGAGAGGAGAAGTCAAATTTTGCGCGAACTTTTCTCAAAAGGTACCTAATTAATATACAAATTCAAATTGAATAATAATGAATTACGTACTCCGGATTGCGCACTGCCGCGCACTTTGAATTCCCCAATGATTTCTGAAGGCTAAAAAATAAAATCGTAAAACGTTAATCTCTAAACGTCAACAAATTTTACGATTTCATTTTTTAGCCTTCAGAAATCATTGGGGAATTCAAAGTGCGCGGCAGCGCGCAATCCCAAGTACGCGATTCATTATTATTCAATTTAAATTTGTATTAATTACGTACCTTTTGAATAAAGTTCGCACAAAGTTTGACTGTTCCCTCCCCCCCACTTCCCCGTGGTTGAGTCTCCTTAAGGACACTCAAGCATCAGGAAAAGCGGGTAAAATTTTGCGCCAAACTTTGTCATAAATCTCTTGATAAATTTGAATTTCAAATCGATAATAATTGAGTACATATCTGAGATTGGACTCTAAATACAAAGTTGGGTTTCTTCATGGTTTGTAAATATTGGGAAAAGAAATTACAAAGAATATTCGACAGTTGGAAGTTATTACTTTTAAAATATTTTTATACTCGCCAAGAAATCACTAAGAGACTGAAACTTATATTATGTTCGAAAACAGGTCGAAAAGAGTTCTTACAAAGTATTCTAAATGCACTATTTTTCTAAATTCTTTTCAACTTCTTTATGAACATATAAAATTCGTGAAGAATTCTTTGAAAGTTCTGCACAGAATTTATAAAACATTCAAAAAACAAAACACGAATGAATATCATAAACGTATTTATATATGTATAGTACTTTCAAATGCCTGACATTTTGAATTCTTGCAATATTCGTCTTTGCATTATCTAGAGCTTTCTATGAACTCATGTAGAAATGGATTGCGAATACAGTTTTTCGCATTTGCACAACAGAATATCGAAGGAACGCTCAAGCATCGGGAGAAGTAGGTAATATTTTGCATCGACTTTCTTCATAGATTACTGGATAAATTCAAATTTAAAATAGATAATAATGCAATGTGTACTTGAGATTAGACTCTGAATATACAATGATTGGGTTCCCTCACGGTTTGTAATTATTGGAAAACGATCGATGAAGAATTTCTGACAACCGGAGGTTATGATTCTTTGGAATTCCTCTACACTGAAAAAAAATGTCTTCCAACCAAATAAATAGTTTATTTGTCCTCTCTCCATAAAATATTTCTCAGGTATAATTAAATATTTAATCGAATGAAATAATGGAATGCTTGCCTCGAATAAATTGGTCTTCTAAATAAATAATTTATTCGCCACAAGTAATCAGTTTTTGCATCCAATTGAATATTCAATTTCTACAAATCAATATTTTATGGAGAGAGGACAAATAAATATTTTTTTCAGTGTGTACTCATCAGGAATCAATAAAAGACTGTAACTTATACTCAGAGTTTAATCCTAATTAGGAATTTCATTATTATATGCATAAAACGCTGAAGATTTTTGTCCACTGTTATCTTATTGAAAAAAATTGAATGTTGAAAATTAAATACAAAGTTTGAAATATTTCCAAGGTGTAGCCTTTTTGTGATAAACTGAAAAAATCTACTGTAGGATCTTTTTTGAGTGAGCAATTAAATTATTTCTACATAACACAGTTTTCTGTTTGCATGTAATTTTTTCTTCATAATTTTAATATGACTGAAATTCTATTTTATTAATTTGATCGATTTTTCAAAATTCATTATGAGTTATTTTTTGAATTCTTAGGATAAGAATTCCGATCGTATTTTTGAAGCTCTTTTTATGGTATTAGAAAACTCTTCAAGAATTCTGTGATGACTTCCAAAAGTTATTACATTTGATCGAAAAAATAATTCTAAAAGAGTCATATTCTTTAGACATTTGCGAACTCTCTAAGTACTCTGCGAGTATTCATTTGATTACTTCCGATATTCTTGAAGAATTCTTTTCGAATTCCTATTGAACTTCTTGTGCTGTCTGGGAATTATTATTATTCACTAAAAACTTCCGCTGGACGCATAATTTATGAGGAAAGTTGGCGCAAAACTTTACTCGCTTCTGTTGGTGCTTCAGTGTTCTCAATAGTTACTTCTTTTATGAATCGTTCGTCTACTAGTCATCTTTCATCTATTGGGTAGTTCACCCTAAGTTGGAATTGAATTATATATATAAGAATAAATTAAAAAATACCATAAAATTTTTTGTTAATTAGAAATATAAATATATATTTGAAAATTATTTCATATGAATAGTTGCGAGTGATTGAACGGCCAAGAGCCGAGAGTTTAAGCCAAAAATCGAAATTATTTGATTGATTATATTGAAATGTAAACATAAGTATAATAATAATTATTGCATTATTAGGAAGCTTGTCTACTTTCTTAACCTCCAGTCTCAAGTTTTTCTCGGCAAAAACTTCCGGTCGATCTGTAGTTTCAACCATATCCAGTCTCCCCTAGTCATTGATCATTTATCAAAGTTATCTTTACATCAACGGTGTTCAGAGAATAAATATTGAGATACGTAATATATAATATAAGGCAATTTTATCAATAGAAAAATACAGACAAACCTTTTATATTCTTTATAAACTCAATTATGAACAGAATATTCAGAAATAACGATCTATAAAAGAGACCACAAAATAGTAGACAAAAACTTCAAGGATTTCTAATTAGAAAATAATGGACTTCAGAAAAAAAGTTATTTTCTTTGGTTAAAAGAAACCATCAAATCTAACGAATGAAATTTCACGAAATTTGGTCAGAACATTGACCGATATTCAATCAGATTCAAATTGAAGGAATTCGTTCATCTGACCGAATCTCATTGAAAAATCACCGGATGAGATTCAATCGGAGCATTATCCAATATTCAATGAGATGTTTGACGAGAACCGATGGATTCTTTTAACCACACTGAGAAAAAGGAATCCAGCTGCAGTAACTGACATTCAGTTGCCTCCAGCTAAATTTTAGCTGGCGTAAATAAAAGTCTAGTTGTCTGAAATATGAATAACACAGTTGCGACAAATAAAATTTATCGTGACTAAATTTTCTAGCTGTCTAATATTCAACTGGACGCTTCTCCTCAGCGCAGCGATAGTTAATCAAAGATTAAGCTGGCATTTTTTCATAATTTTCTTGAAAATTTCAAAAATTCAAAGGAGTTGACGAGAAATTCTGAAAAAATTTCAGCGTATTCTTTGATCAATTCTAAGAACCTTTTGTTCAGTAAAATGTTCTTCTAGAGTCCATCCAATCCTTGAAATTCTCAACTTCTCTTCCGCGCTTGAATCGCCGTTTTGGTTGCTCTCACATTTAATTTTGCAATTGTCAAAACCGTAAATTAAAGTTTGAGATGAGATGACGCGGTTTCGGTAGTTGCAACAAGAATTCTAAAATGATCTTAAGGGGATACGAGCGGTCCAATTCTTCCGAGACAAAGTACGTGAAAATGCGTGCATCGATTCAAAATATCTCTCTGTACAGCATTTCTTTAGCATCTCAAGAAATGCTGTACAGAGGGATATTTCGAATCGATGCACGCATTTTCACGTACTTTGTCTCGAAAAAATTCAGAAAAGCCCAGCCGCTTGTATCCCCTTAATGTGCCGATACGCACGAAAAAACTAATTTAGCTACAGCAGCTAAGTAGCTAGCACGGACACGGACAGCCATTAAATTAGCTCCTGCGGCTAAATTTTAGCTATTACCGCAAATAAATTGACTACAAATGCAGATTTTTTCGCTGTAACAGCTAAAATTTAGCTGCAGGAGCCAATTTAATGGCTGTCCGTGTCAGCTACTTAGCTGCTGCAGCTAAATTATTTTTTCCGTGCGAGATGCACAGAAAAAAAGGTTTGAAAATTCGCGTTTTGTTTTTTTCTTCAAATAAAACCCCTGAATAGAGATTGTCTCAAGTGCATTTTTTCAAACAAAACCGATGCCAGATTCTAAAAGATTAATCAATCCTGTTTAGAGCGATATTTTGAAAATATTCAAGTATTGGGGAGAAATCTTACATGAAAGATTTGGCTAAAGTCCCGGTGCTAGCATCCCCTTAGGAGTCATCCATAAACTACGTGGCCGATATAGGGGAAGGGGGGGGGTAAGATAGGCTACGTTAGGCTACATGGGGGAGGGGGGTCGGTTCCAAGCTACGTGGTTTCTTTTATTTATGCTGTACTTGGAAGAAAATTCTATATAAATATCCAGATAAATGATCCATTTGAATATAACCCAAATATATGTTTGATTGGATCAAATAAGATTCTTCTTCATTCAAGTAAATCTCACTTGAGATGAGATCAATTTTATTTCAATAAAATTCAGTTAATTTCAATTTTATTAAGGTCATATTTGAATAAAAATTCATTTGATTGAAATTAATTTAGTTGAACGTGAAAAACTACGTTCCCACGTGGGGGGGGGGGGGTCAAAAAGTTGCAAAAACAGGGCCACGTAGTTTATGGACGGTCCCTTAAGGACTATGAAGTCCTCCAAGAAATGGACAAAATTTTGCTACGTACTTTCTGATTAACTAAGCAATAAATAGAAATTTAAAATCCACAATGATGAAGTAAGTTACTCAAATTGAACTTTGGATATGAAATTGGAATTGCAAATGACTGATTAAAATCATGCAACCGATTATAAACATATTATCCTACAAATGTCAATAATTTTTCAACTTATTCCCTCATGTTTAGGAATGTGTTTTGAGCATTGAATCTATATTCAGAGCCAGCTTTATTGCTATATATTTAAAATTAGTAATTATTGTTCACTCATTTAAAAACTACGTGGCGAAATTTTGTCTGTCTTTGAATGCCCCATGGGTCTCAAGATGTGTAAATGTGATGAGTAAAATTAATTATTGCAATCTCCTACACTTATAATGTCATTCAAAAGTGCTGATTCTACCGAAGCAACGTTCATAAACTAACATATTTTTTAATTTTTAATTGAAATATTA
The DNA here is from genome assembly GCA_018340375.1 of Gonatopus flavifemur. Taxonomy (NCBI): domain Eukaryota; kingdom Metazoa; phylum Arthropoda; class Insecta; order Hymenoptera; family Dryinidae; genus Gonatopus; species Gonatopus flavifemur. The sequence continues at coordinate 24,264,810 of JAFFJZ010000003.1, forward strand.
ATTTCTCGTTGAACGACCTGGATTGTACATCGTATACAGAGACAACGATTCGTGGGTGAATAATTTGATGACGCAAGTCTGTCCTGAATGCGATCGCAAGTACAGTAATACATAAGGGGATATTATTAGCCTCTAGAATGACGTTGTAAAGAAGTAATCGATACAAATTTTCCAACCCATTGAGGAAAATGGATATTCCAAGTTTCCCCACGTTTGAATTCCACTAACAAGAATGTTATAAAATTTTGAAACATCGTGTACAACCGCACAAGTATGACAACTCATAAATTTACTAGGTTACCCTCACGATACAAAAACAAGTACGTATCTAATCAATGCAAGGAACGCTACTGTACCGGTAACAAACATTCAACGATACTCTAATCATTACATAACAAAAGTATCTTCTGCTCACATACAATCTTTTCACCTTCATCCTTCTCATATATCATGTTTTTAATTTGTACAACGCTGTACAATACATTCAATTTTGTATCATTCAAAATACAATGATATATCGAGGATTTTCATTAAGATGTCGCTTTTGTTCTTCACAGTAGTATTTCAGTAAAATTCCATAGTACTACTCTCCTCGTAGCGAACGATTCATCCCCAAAGGTAAACAGGTGCATAACGTGGCCGAGGCCAGTTGCCATGCGCGCATTTCGCACTATCAACATTGAAGGGGGATGAACGTAACCTTGGTCGGAGAAATTCAAATCCCCTAGTTTCCCACCCCTACCCGAATGAACCCTATTTAAAAATTCCACCATTATCGATGCTGTACCGCTGTTCCTTCGCATCCTTTTCCGACTGCTCCTGAAATCAAGCAAAGCCGACATACGTGTTTGTTATCCAACAAAAAACAAAATTGCAATTAATTAACGTCCCTCGCATCATCGTATGTATATATGATGTGATGTATACTTGTATCATATTAGCAGACTCGTGCAGCGTGATATCGCGTGCTGTTTTGTTTTTCTTTTGTTCTTTTTTTCCTCTCGACTATTGAAAAAAAAAAACAAACAAAACGGAGAGAAGGAAAGAGAAAGGGAGGAAAGGAGGGAGAGAGAGAAGAGGAATGTATTATCGATTTGCCAGGGCAGCAGCTCTGTCCGTGAGTTAACGGTTTGTTTACACGAGCGTGGGGAGAAGTGCGCATGCGCCGCCAGGCCAAAACAATAATAACAGAGTAGAAGGTTCATGGCTGGCAGAAACGGACGGACGACCGCTCACTCGTAGCGCTCTCGAACGACAACATCCTTTCCGACCGTGTGTTGATGTTGTTGTTGTTGTTGTTGTTTTGTGCTGAAAAAAAACACAGAAACAAGGGACAAAAGAAAAATCCCTCGAACGAAAAACGCAACGCGAAGCAAAGTGAAAATTGTCGTCAGTGTATCGTGTTAATATTCAATTGTTTCTTTTCCTTTCTCCAACGAAGGAAAGCATTCGCGTGTGTTACAATATCTTTTGTTGTGAAATAAACACACACGTATAAACGCATTCCTTCGGTGCCACTCTCTTCTGGTTGTTCTTTGTATGGATGTAATAAATATACAACTGGGAATTCGATCGAGGTAACGCTCGCGGAGAAAACAATACTGTTGGCGTGTAACGATGTAGTATGTTTACATCATACGTGCATCGGACGAGTACAGTAACGATAGAGTTGTGTTGATATTTTGTCTTGGGTACTTGGAGTGCGTGTAACATCGGCTGACATCGACGTCGTCGAATAGAATTCTCTTCGTTACCTACGCTCACTCGCTTATTGGATGTGTACAAAATATTGAAGAGTGTACGGTATATACATATCCCACGTATTTACCCGGTGAATCACGCGTCGCCTTTGATTACACCAAGTTTCTTTGTGTGGTGTGTACGCGTTCTATGATCGTATATACATATACATATTTCACATATACACGCAGGACGTGCGCGCGAGTCGGTCAGTTGATATGAATCATTGACGTGTGTGTGAACACGACAAACGAGGGAGTGAAGAGTATTTCACGAGAAAACAGAGCAACGTGTTGAAACGTGTTTCATTCCTAGTATCGATCGTCGTATTTCCAAACTAAGACAATATTTCCTTCGGTGGTGACTTGGTTTTCAAAGATTTGGAAAAATTCGCATAGAAGATTCCATAAAGTAGGCGTGTTTGATTTACAATAACAATCGTCAACGGGTAAAACAGTGATTTGTTTTTCTTGTTTTGTTTTGGTTTTCAACATCGGAATACTTCTGGAGTGGTATTGTTGTTATTGTTGTGTTATTACTGTGAGGTGGTGATACACTATCGATATCAATATTGCACTATCCAACGCAACAATTATATCTTCCAAGATGCCGAGTGCGGACGAGACGAGAACGACGTACTTAATCGAAGTCATGCCAGACACAACACAGGATTTCCTCGCGCGAGACGTTGATCTGTTAGTATCACAGATCAAAGAGAATCTTCGATTATCCGGTCTCAAGGCGAAATCCAGCATGAGTCACAAAAATCGGACTTATCCTTATCAATTACCGTCGAGATCATGGTCTAATTCGGAAAATTGTGAACTGTGTTCCCGAAATAACACCAATTCCTATACGAATCATCATCATTATCACCGCCATCACCACCATCATCATTACAATCATAAACACAATAAGAGACCACCGGCCGCTACCGGGAGAGAAGAAGACGATTCTTATTTGTATTTTCGAGAACTCTTACGCGAAGGTAGTTTAATCAAAGAAGCGGTGAAGAGGCTTCATCAAAATTTCGACGAACTTGAAAGTTCGGAAGTCGAGGAGGTCGATGTCGATGAAGACGAAGACGAAGATCCGCAACGATCTTCGTCATCCAGTACCACCTCCTCGTTTTATCGAAGAAAACCTTACTTTTACGATTCCGAGGACGAACCTTTACCATCTTCGGTTTACGAACCTCTCGAACTGTGATTATATTCTGCTTTAAGAAAGTTTATGATTAATAACGATAATAGTGTAATTATTATATGACAACACGTAGTAGAGGTTCCACAAATCTTTCCTCAAGATTCATCGAGTAAAGGAATTCTCTATTCAAAATATTTGTATCAAGTTCTTTCCGACAATATCATTCATCAATGAGAGAATGTGCAACAATACAGATATTACAGTACAAAGTGTTACAAATCTTGGATTTTGAATTAATAAAATAAAAGAAAGAGTATTCTTGAATATATATATGAAATTCGACGAACAATATTCCCTCGTTCAACTTCATCTTCTTCGATGTTGTGGTGTCTACCTACCAAAACTGGACTTGGACTTCATCAAGCAGAACATAAGAGCCTGAAAGGAAGAGAAAAAAAATGAAGGGGGAAGGATGAAAGGAAGAGTTCAAGGATACGAAACTTCATTCTGTCGAAGTGCAGAACGGATCGTGCGTACAGTGTGGATCAAAAATTTATCAAGGAATAAATATAGTTCTCGTTCCTTGTTTGGGAGAAAGGAAGATAGAATCCAGCGAAGCGATCAGGGCATGGCAACAACGAGATATCGCTACAAAGAAAACCATACTACTTCTCGGAAGACGAAGGAAACTTCTCTAGTTGTAGACTGGATAGTAGAGTCGTCCCCTTCTCTTGTGTATACTCTTCATATACACAGGCTATCACCATTGTATATAATCGTATGTTCGAACAAGGTGTGTACCGAAGCAAAACCCCCAGGAGCGAGAGAGGAAGAGAATGTTGAATCTTTGTATATATACTGTATATGTGTATACATCATAATATTTTTTTTTTCCTCTTTCGATTTACGATTTAGTATATTTATTATTATTCTATATCTCTAGACGATAAGAATTCCTACTTGTGTACACATATACAATATATACAAAGCCTGGCAAATGTAATTAGGTAGAAACACCTCACCGCCTTAAATGGTCGTGTTAATAAATACTCTGTGATATGTTGTTATCCGAGAGGCGGCCTCTTCCAGGTCGTCTCTGTTCGCTTAACTTCGGTAAAGATCGTTGGTTTATATCGACGATCGTGATGACATACAGAGAGAAGGCAGAATTTTTGGTGGGGAAAAAGAGGAGGTATGCACGTGGAAGACTTATGGCTGCACCATTGTCCCCCACGAGCCAACTGCACGGTTGTTCTCCTTCAATGTATTGCAAATTGTTCGCGTTGACACACTCAATTACTCCCGATTTATCCTTCCTCTTTGCAATTGGCTTTGCCATGATTATCGAATTTCATTCATAACGTTCGTTACGTTGAAAATATATTACGAACATCGTGAGATTATTTTCGACGAATCAAAAGAAATTCATGAGTGCGTGAATTAATTCGTAAAATATCATTTTGAAGATTCAATGAGCTTACAAAGAACCATTATTAAAAATTCTTTGTTTTTGAAATTCAAAAGTTACTTATTTGCTTTTTTTTTTTTTTGTGAACACCGTCGAGGTATTATTAGTTGTTCCTTGTAAGCGTTCGTTAGGTTCCTAGTTTACCGTATTTATTTTGCATTATATAAACGTATGTGTAAATATAGCTTCATCAATCTTTGTAGTTTTTGTGATGAGAATTGAATTTTTCATTAGGCGGATATAGGAATGAGAAACGTTGTTCAATTTCGTTGAAAATTGAGATCCAAGGGGAAGAAATTGATGAGTCTAGAATTGATACCGAGTTGAAAAACTTGAACGTGCTGTTTCAAGGTATTGAAAATATACATGACATTGTAGACAAAATTGAAATTTTAGAATTAATGTGTATAACTAGATGAATTCTTTTGATGTGACTTATCAACTTCCTGTTGGATATTCAAGTGTGCATGGAAATGTTGTACGCGAAAGATGTTTTATTGACATATTTCCACCCTGGTATTCTGAAAAATGAAACTTACTAATTTGGAATTTTCGCAACACCCTTTAATATTGTATTACAGTTTTGATGTACAATTGTCAGAGAAACATGAGTTTTCTTTTTCTACGCATCACAAAACATAATATTCGATATAATCAATTTTTCTTCCAAGTTGAAATATTGATATTTTGATTAAAGAATTCCTCCAAACAATGTAATTCGAGCAATGAATGTAATTTCAGATTTCTATGTATGAATTTTCTTTTTTATGTACAATGTACAACGTATATCATTTCATTTGCCGATTATATTTATATAGAAACAAACAAATAACTCCGATCACTCGATGCGTGATTCGATGCACGTCAAATAGCTGCTTCCTAAATGTATGTCACTATATATACATATATATATAAATATTGTAATAAATAACGAAATAACACGAAAACACTTGGATTCTGTACACGTGATAATCTGAACATCGAAGAATGAACCGTTGTGTATCCTCTACGATCGACCTTCCTGTACACGACGTGTATCGACGCACGCATATCGCATATCGCCATCCTACTATGTTTATAAACACGATGATAGATAATTAGTATAAAAGAAAAAAACAAACCAGAATAAAGAATGAAAGATTTCACACTTTTCTCCGTTTTGGAAAACAATTGTCAAAGTGAAATCTGAAGTTGAAAATTCGTATAAAGATCATGCGGAGAACGAAAGAATTGTCCGAGTCGCGGTCGGTTGTAATTAGTAAACGCGACGTTTAATGCCTTTTGCACGCTCGCGGAAGCAAGTGTTTACATACGACCTTTGCGCAAGATGGAAAGACGGTGATCTCATTTATTTTTTCATATGCTACGCGCAACGAACAGTATACTTTTATCATCATACATACATACATGTATGCTCGATAAACAAACAAAGTGACAAATGATCGTTCATCGATTGAATATACTATATGTACACATAACATTTAGGAAACATTTTTCAATTCGCGCGTCGCCGCGATCTCTGTGGAGTATTAGTGAAAGCATCAAAAAAAATATATACATACAAAATTGAGGAGAAAAAATATACAAAAAATATTGTAATTGATAATAGAAAAGAAGGATGTGTGAAAGTGTATGAGAATTCTGTACTGCGTCGACTGGATAGCTTTATATTTTGCTGTGCATGTTTTAGTGCATAGTTATCTCAATACACATATTATTATCGCTATAGGGGAATACATCGATGTAACAAAACTACTGTACTTTGAAATCTTGATAAACAATTATTAATGAATGTACGCGTCATGAGGTTAATCCGATGTAAACACACGCGCTTCTGTTGGCGCTATAGATAACGATAATAATTGCTACAAGTAAGACGACGACCACGACGAAGACGAAGACGATGAAGATGATGGTACGATGATTACAATGATGATGCATGCTACAATCATAATCGTCTTCTTATGATTCATTTTCATTATTAAATGAAGAAGAAGAAAAAACAGTTGTAACGAATTACTGTGACGATGATCCATCTATATATATTTATATAAATAAATATATATTTATATATAGCAACAATGTCGATTGCAAAATGAAAATCGTACACCGAATGACGCATGTTATTGAAAATAGTGCGGTAAAACTGTTGTTTGGTCTAACGTCGCGATATATTCTAATAAATTAATAGTTATTATATTAAGATATACCTTTATCGCGAATTTGATAAAGGTTATATTCTATTCACAGTTCCAATTCGTATGAGAATGTAATGTACAAGTGTGTTTAAATGCGTTGCGTATGAGAGATTTTTTTTCTATCGAAAAAGATAAGCGATAATTTTTATTTTATTTTCGATTTTTTTTTTAGTTTTTCGTTAAATGTGAGTTTAAGGAAACTATATTTCGTTGTGATCGTCAGCTTGAAACGCTCGACAAGACTTAATGATAAATATAAATTAAATAAAGAAGTTGAAAGTTAAAATTTGGTGTTTTTTTCTTTGATCGCTGCCTTTCTCAAGATCCAACTTTTCCTCGGTGTATCGAATATTTGTGAAAGGGAAGATGAAAAATGTTCAGAATGCGGATAGCACGGAGTTGGTGGATAATTTCTTGGAGAACTCTGTAGGAACTCCAGGGTTCAAATTGAGTTTTTGAAGAATTCTTCGTGAACTCTGTGCTATCTGGGGAATACGAAGGATTCTAAAGCATTGGGATCCGACGGATTTGAAAATACAGCTCTTTTGCTCGATGAAGAAAATTTATTTTTCAATTTCATTGAAAAACTCTGAAGAAGCTTGAGGGAATTTGGAAAACTCTTGCTCATCAGACACGTTTGCCCAGTGAAGAATTTCTCAGGATATCTATAAATATCTCTAATAACTCTGAATTTGTCTGAAACTCTATAAAAAAAAACTATGCACACTCCTGAACTGAGAATCTCTGAAATTTTCAGGTTGTGTATTCATGATTGGGGATGTTAACTTTATGCGTTTGAAAACTCAGGTTCAATATGCTATCATTATGCGGGAAAAATGTCCATACTATGCTGACATAATGCATTCCAAATTACAAATTTATTACTGGCGATTATAATTCTGTAGCAACAAAGAGCAACATAAATATGATTACCAATGATTTCATGTTCCAATCCTCCCCGCTTGTTGTGGCCCCAGTAATGCCAGAAATTTTGAGACTCAACGGCCTACATCCAATCAAGTACATACTTCTGTTAATTGGAATGACTAATATATTCCGGTCTCGGTGCTCTTGATCTCTTGTTTCTGACAACACAGGGTGACCCGTATGTAAATATTTCGCTGAAAAATGTCTGCAAAACCGTAAATAATATCTGAAAAACAGCATTTTCTCTGCAAAAATCTGAAAAATTCTGACCAACTCTAATGATTTTCCAAATTTTTATTAGAAATCTAATAAATTTGAGACATTCTGTACGGCCTTTGATTTACAGTTTTCAGAGTTTTGTCATTTTTTTTTTGACAAGTAGCAACGAAATTGCACTGCGAAAAAATTCTGACGAAACTCTGATGAATTGTCAACATTTTTATGACTATTAAATAATAATTAAAAATCTCCAAACACTTTCTCACATATGATATTCGAATTCAGCATATGGATGTCTTTATAGGATTTCGAAATTTTGTAATGATCATAAATATGTTAATAATTCATTAGAAGTTTGTCAGAATCTTTACACAGCGCAATTTTGTTTATATTTGACTAAAAAAAATGAAGAAACTTTGAGAACATTCTGTACAAAATGTCCAAAATTTATTAGATTTCGCATCAAAATTTCAGTTTTCGGAGTTTTTCAGATTTTTGCAGAAAAAGTGCGGTGGTTTTCAGAGATTATGCATGGTTTTGCAGTCATTTTCCAACAAAACAATTCTATACGGAGAGGCTTTTACTGAATACCAGCAATGGTCCTACACTGCACAAAATGTTTTTGTTGTTTTAACAAAGAGTTTTTTGTTTACATGTGATCAACAAGATTCTGGGGTTAAGATGACAAAGGTTTTGTTGAGTTTACAAAAACTTTGGATAGGAATGAAACTATCTATTGGCAATTCTTTCTTTTATCACTGGTGGTTGAAAACAATTTCATCAGATAGCACAACGGGTTACGAATACTAAAAAGGTTCTTAGAAGTTCAGTGTTTCGCTTTTGCCCGGAGATTGCTGTGGTTGCTCTTTTGTTCCAAATTAGGAGTGTATCGCTTTTGCTCGGAACTTGAAATTTTCCTTTCTTGCTCTCGAAAGTTCCTGTCCTGTTTTTGCTCGACAACAATTGGGGTGTCACTTTTGCTCTTAGCGTATCAAATAACCAACGATTGGACGTTGGCTCAATACTGGTTCACCATGCTTGGCAGTTGAATGTTTTGCCAAGCTTGAACCACTTGCCGCAATGCATTTCCTATGAAACGTATGGTATGGATTTTCAAACAACAAATGGTCTTAAATTGGTTCGCCACGCTTGGCAGCCGATGTTTTGACAAGTTTGAGTCACTTGTCATATTGACATGTCCTATGGAACCTGGTATGGGTTCTGAAATAACCACCTGGTGCATATAGAATCAATATTGCTTCGCTATGCTTGGCAGTCCAATATTTTGCCAAGCTTGGACCAGTTGTCAGTGTCAGTATTGGCATTTCCTACCTGGGTTAATGCGAATAGAGGTTCTGTCCGTTTCTGACAGCAATTTTGTCTAGATAATGGAGAATGGACCGCCACAATTTTAACCTGAACCTGTATATTATTACGTAGAACGATAAAAAATCGAATAGTCTTATCAAAACTTACTCCAAATTTTAAACGATGTTTCAATCCCAATCAGTCTTGATGAGCTATAATGCATTTCAATGAAGTTCTGTCACGATGTTTTCATATTCTTTTTCAGGGGATCAAAGTCAACTCTCGATGAACTTCGATCGTTTTAAACAACACGTGATGAATTATATTAAAGAATTTTGATAGATCCTTTGGAATTTCCTGATCAAATTTTCAATCGTTAACGCATTTCGATGAATGTTGATAGCGTATCGGTGAACGGCGGAAATCAAACCTCACATACGATCAGATCGCAACTGACTTGTTTTGTTTCCCAGATAGAAAAACAGGCTCTGAATATTTTGTAACATAACGTGCTGTAAACATACTATCATGAAGTTTGCTCAGCTTGCGACAATGCATAGAATGTAAATATGATGTGTTCAATATGGTGTCATCACCTTGGTTTGCCACCAATAACAATGTTTTATGATGAAACACCTTGACAATATGATGCGAAAGTTTCTTCGCATGCATGTCACTATTATGATGCCATTATTGAGAAATTCTTCTATCTGGGTATGAAATGAATGTGTTGACGTTGAAGTTGGAATTTTTCATTAAAACGAAATCTAAACATAAGAGAGAGTCTGAGATTTGATCAATTGTTTTTCATGCAGTATATCATTTGGTTCACAATGTCACCGAGCAATCAGAAAATTTGTCAACATTCGATTATTACCCCTCTAAGTACCAACCCGTGAAGCAGATAAGGGAAAATGTTTTGCTTCTTCTCCTTGTTAGATCAAAAATTAGGGCCGTGCGGTTAATCGATTAATCGATTAAAAAGGTTAATTGGGAAGGATTAACTGATCGATTAATCGGTTAACCAATTAATCGACGGATGCCGGTTGATGATTTTGTTGGTTGATCGGTTAGTTGATTAAATCCTGACCGATGCATCGTAAGAATGTTCACCCTGACTCCACTTATTAATCGTAAAAACGAATCACCGGGATTTTCCGATTGATCGATCAATCGTTGACAATCAACAGTTTCAATCGATTATTCGTTGACAATTAATCGTTTCAATTGAATAATCGATTAACCGCACAGACCTATCAAAAATGATGTAACACATCTAAAATCGGTGAGAACGAAATTTTCAAACTTTTACCTTTTTTAACTGTCCTAATTCATCAAAGCTTCAATCAAGCATGAAAGAATCTTTATCGCATCGAATGGAATACAGAAAAATTCCTCATCATCATGTTCGCAACTAACTTTGGATTCATGAAAAAGGGAATTCAGTAAACGTCGCAAATTTGCAACGTTTGTAGCTAAAGGATTAACTGAAACATTCCTTGATGCATGTGTGTGACTGTAAGATCGTCTTAAAAACCTCATTAAAATTGTAAAAACATCTTTTTTGACTTTAGAATATGTAGAACAAGGCATCTGAAAATAAATGGAAATTATTGATCCCAAAAAAATTGTCTACGTCTTTTAAACTTCTTGCAAAAGCCTGAAATTTTGATTAGTCACGGTCTCCACACTTTTTACAATATACTTACAATTCTTTTCTAATAAGAATACCGATGGCCGTGTATTTTTACACTGGTGCACCCAGGTAATCTGAATGAGTTGGAGATCCGATCAAAAGCTCGTCGATGACGTTAGCAAAAAATACACTTTTTGTCATTGTTCACGTTCCGATGATGAAACAATACAACACGACAAAAGAAAAACAATCTCCAGTCATTCGTCATTTTCAAAAACGTAGGCGTGGTCGAGATGGAAATTTCTATGTCTTCTCATAAGACTTACGAAAAGGACGATGAAACAGTTGAAAGGAAATGGTCAATGTGTCTTCGAACGAATATTTCACAAAAGATTACACCACGGATCGAATCCTCCCAGACATCACAACGTGCCATAAAAAGTTTATTAAACTTAGGGGAGATTTTCTGAACGTTCAGAAAACGTCCTAGAGGCGCGTTTTGCCGTTAGAGCTGTGCTTAAAAGAACAATCTCCTTTTGAACGTTCAGGAGATTATTTCGCCAGATGTTCTTCTGTGAATCTATGTAGTTGAAATTTGAAACGTTTATTGAAACCAATTGGTAATCGAATAACGGAATACTCAGCTGTTAGAGATCCAAAATTTTGCAGTATATTCTTTGAATGAAGTGTCTTGTCGAAAGAAGTTAATTTGGAAAGGTAAACACTACCCTGGTGAAAATTTGCACGTTACGGAAGCGAATATTGGAACAAATGAAGCGTGAAATGTTTCAATTTTCGCTTCTTTCGCGCTTAAATACTGTTTCGTGTACTTTTCCGCGTATACCCTTCTTACGCTCCCATTTTCACTAGAGTGTTGATTTATTAGACTTTATGGAGCCTTCCAAAGTAGCTGATCTAGGTCATCCGGATCACTTTTCAACCCTTTTGATTGGTTGAGAAACTAATCCGATCACCTACAACAGCTACTTCGGGACCCTGCTTGAAAGATCCGATTCAAACCTTTTGAAATCAGGTTTTTGTCCAGGAATTTTCCTATTTGATCTTATTCAAATCTAATCTGTCTAAATAGGATAATGTACATTCGAATTTACTGATTAAATCCCATTGAGTAGAAATTTCCTATTCAAACCGATTATATTCGAATGAGATTAAATAGGAAAATTCCCGGACGATAAATCTGATTCAAACTGATTGACGAAGTAATAAGTAATGAGTTTTACTCGGATTTTTGAAGCAGGGAAGACTCCTATGAGTTTGCACGGAAAAAAATGACCATGTACAAATTACATTAAAAATAAGGTAACGATTACAGTGTGAATTTGATGTAAAATTCACCACACAGTTCTGTTATATTTACATTGTTATCACAGTCACTTGACAGCAACACTACTCCCATTTACTTCAGTAACAATGTGAATATAACATTGGTTCCAATGTAAATTTCACTCCAATTGCATTAATGTGAGCAGTTGTGTTAAATTAACAACAACCAATGTAGAATTTACAGGGGATTTTTTTCTGTGTGAATACTCATCCAGGTTTTATAAAGGACTCAAATCCCCAAAATATGAAAATCTTGAAATTTCTCAGAAATTTCTAGTGACGAGAAACCAGGTCTTGCTCCAGGACAGCCATGGACTTCCATGCCTCGGAATCTACGAATAAAATATTTTTTCCTGGTAAAATACCGAGTTATTGGTCAATTTTCGATCATCTCCAAACCAAAGTAATTGTTTAATAATTGCCAAATTATGGGTCACATTATTTCATAGCTGATGGTCGCACCTAAGCCCATGCCATTGACCTAAAATTACCCTGAAATTGGGAAATTCAATGGCCCACAGAAATGGACAATTATTGATCAATCCCACCCAATTCCATTGGGTAACAATTCACTTGTTATTTATCACCTTTGGTTACCTGGGAATATAACACCATGAATGGCTCTTCACGGAGAGAAAAAGATTGCTGACGCAGCAAATCGAGGTATTATATATGGAATAGCAAAATTTTCTGCTGACCTAGCTAAAAATTTGCTATAACAGCAATCGTGTTAGCTACGACAGCAATTTTTCAGCTGTGGCGGCAAAAAATGTTTGCTCCGCCAGCAAATTTTCAGTATTATATACAGAATAGCAAGGAATTTCATAAATTTTTGATAAAAAGAATTTTATTCCCATTATCTCAGACTGTCTCCGATTACTAATTCTCAGAACGTGTGTTTTATTTTTATAACCGATAATCGTAGGAGTTTGAAAGTTTAACTTTTTCTCTATTGAAATTTAGGTTCAATAACTTATTTGAATTCAAACATTTTATCTGATAAAATAATAATTACGGTGTATGAATAGGTTAATTTGTTTTCAAATAATCGAAATTCCTCAAGTAGATATATACATGTGCACAGAAGAGAATGAATAAAATATCTCAGGATAGAATACAAATTCAAAATATAGATATCAGAATGTTATCGATATCCCGCGCATCCGTTTGCGCATCAAACCAACATGGCCGAGTGTCATTCCTCAAGTGATGCGTACGTAAAATTTACAAGGTGTGTGTTTTCAAGTCGTTGCCCTCGAAAAAGTAGGTCCTCGTTTAAGTGTTGGTTACCACGAGAGTGTCACGGCTTTGGTTAGAAAATCAGCAACTGGCTAAGCGATTGTCAAGGTATCCTCATCTGGTTATTTTCATATCTTTTCGTGTGCCTATGAGGTGCGGATCACGTCGGCTTTCCGTTTCATTTGATATGTCAACAAGACGTATTAGCTCGTTTTACTAATAATACGATATCTGGTGTTTGTTTTTCACTCTTGTTTTTTTACATTTGATCCTACGTCCTTAAATAACCCTCTGTTATCCGATTTTGAGGTTATATTGTGTTGAGATTCACATTCATTGACTCCGATCTTTTGTTGAATTCAACAGATGTTCGCTGATGAAATCAACTGTTTGCGTTGATTAACAATTATTTTCATAATTTAGGGTGGTACGTGTAGTGGTGTGGTAATTGAGGTTATGTTATGCACTCTTTGGAACTACAAAGTATATATTTTTGAACCTCATAGTTTGATATTTGTATATTTCATGTCTCTTCTATGTATAAGGCTTTTTATTTTTGTTCTCACTTGTTACGGACTTTAATTGCCATTAAATTGGATCCGTGACAATATGAATCATATTCGTTCTCTGAGATTATCGAGTGTAGTTTGAATCCAAAGAGCATACGTATAATAGGAAAATATGTCGCTGAAGTTTGAATCGTTCATTGAAACGAATTAACAATGGAACATTACCAAATCTAATTCGAAATAGATGACAGTCTCAATCCGTCATTTTTACCATTTTTGTCCCGAGGAAAACCCTCAATGACTATTTTTCGCTGTTTACGTGGATACATTTTGTAAACAACGCATTCTTCGAGCAATATCCAAGTATGTTGCTGAAGTTTGAATCGTTTATTGAAACGAATTACTAATTGAAGAACAAAATGCTAAATTGTTAAGGACTCACAACCTTGCAGGACATTTTTTAGATGCTTTTTGTAGTTCCAAGCACTTCAATCAAGAAGATAAATAACGAAGAGTTATCAGATTGTATGAATTTAAATTTTTGTTTCGTTTCTATAAACGATACATATTTTGTATATATTTCAGCTAATGAATAGCTGATAAATATGAGATAAACATATCGTTGAAAGTTATTTGGATATTGAAAAATCTGCGAAAAATTCCAAATTATATTTTGCAAAAGAAAGATATCTCTGTATAAAATAGCGTACATTTCAATGTTAATCGATAACAGTCGAATGTAGGTCAATAAAATGTTTCAACAATGGAAAAGATGGAACGTTAAAATGATAAGCATGTTCATTAACACTTATGATTATGATTTTGAAATCTTCACAAAATGTGTAACGTAGAATTACTTGCAACTTTCGTTTTATACAAAATTCATGAGGAAGAATTTTGATGAGTTTTCACTGGCATTGTAAATAGTGGAAATTCAATGACTTCAGAGCATAATTCACTCGAGCGAAGATATATTTTAAAATCATGCATCGATCTAAATCCATAACATTGATTTTATCGAGATTTTTCATTTCTTCGTATTCTCAACATAAATATCTTTCTATTCTAAAACTGAATCGAAGTTTACGTAGGAATGTTTCGCGGAGACTTTTTTTTACTGTACAAAACCATTGGCGTGTAAAAAAAACTAGGAATTTCAGATAAATTGAATCTTCATGGTTCGGATTAGTCTACTTGAGAGGTTTAAATTGGTTGTCTATAGGAAAAAGTTGCTCAATCGTCAATAATTCAACATCGACTGGTACCTGAATGTGTTGTAAAATTTGTATTAGAAACTTGGGCTTTGTTTCACTCAATTGCTTCAATCGCGTCATTGTAAATTGCACGTTTATCGGACAACTGATTACGTGAGCGAATTTTGTCTTTGATGGATGTTTTATCATCACGCTTCATCTAGCTGTAGAAAAATGAATAGCAATGCAGCGTTTGGAAATTTTTTCATAAGACGGATTATCGAACGGAGAGAAGTGCAGGTTCAAAACACAAATTTTTTTTTATAAAAATCTCAGAACTTTCCTTCGATTTTTTAGAAAATAGATTGATTTACTGTTCTGAAACCTTATTACTGGAAAAAAAGATATTCGAAAATGATAGAATTGAATAAATAATTAGGAAAAATCACGCAGAATCATAAATTGAGGGATGTATAAAAAAAAAAGTTGTGTCAACAGTACGCGGTGTTCCCAAGTGGTCACCCATCCAAGTACTGACCGCGCTCACTGTTGCTTAACTTTGGTGATCGGACGTTTTTGTTCTTTGTTTGTAAAATTCCTTTATTATGCTCAATTTTTGTACATTTATATATATATAATAATAAATATACATATAGACATACTTGCTTCTTAACTTTACAACTAGTTCCTGCACCTTATGCTTAACCTAGTGACATTCTTGTTTGATGTGTTCATTTCTTATACACTTGATATGCAGTTTTTGTATCTATTCAATTCTGGTTTAATGATCAATAATTATTGTCTATGGGGAAAATATGTTTAATTCAAAAACCCATATACTTTTTCCGTGATCGGACGAGAAACAGTGCATTCAACAGGAAATGGCCGTTGTCTTGAAAACTGGTGATGAAAATTCAGCATATGTGTTGTACGAGTCGAAACTGTTGGGTAACCGTTTGAAATTGAGAATTAGAATTCTCACTTCACAGATTGTATCGATTTAATGAAAAATGGAGTGGTGGGATTCCATGGTGTTCGATTTTACTACTCTTCCCCCGGAAAAATACGTTTAAATTCGTGATAAAGATTGTTTACTATCTAAATGGTATGGCTGAATTTCATTGGAACAGAAATGTAGCAGTAGCTATGACCATGCATGACCATGCAGAATCATAACCTGGTAAAAAAAACCCTCAAATTCTATTTAGCAACAAAACACTGAGAGGGAAGAAACGTGAAAATTACAATCTTCATTAACAGAGTAAAGAAATCGTGAATAATAAAAGGTGATCGCTCAACATTAGTTCAATGAATTCCTATTTAAATCGCCGATGTCTTCACTCTGTTGTTAAGGTTCCACGACTCTAAATCTGCAAAAAGAGTATCCGCGATAAAATATCTTCGTCAAAATATCGACAATGTGATCTCCGCAATTGTGACACTCGAAATAATCTAAATGATTATAAATATAGAACTTATGGTTCAATCGAACACGAAGTGCATTCAAAATCAACCAATGAAAGGTCAAAAAAAATTTTCTTCGCCACCCAAAATTTCTTCCCCATTCAATTCCATTGATGATACTTTTTCGAATAATTATTTGAATACTTATGTAAATGAATGAAATTCACTTGCAATATGCAGACTAGATGTTCATCTATTTACCCTTGTTCATTAAATACAAACGCGTGGACAGATTTAGGGGAGTGGTCGGAATTGTCGGAAATCGGTGCCGTCGCGTTAATTGAAATTTGATGGGAAAATAGGTGGGAGATCATTGAATCACAGACAGATAAACTTGTGTACCGAAAATTAATGTATTTATATCGCAGCTGTGGGATGTACTTCATTACGGTGGAAAAAATCATGAGTATGCGATAAATCACCACAATTCTTCTTGAGTTCAATATGCGGGGTAATAATAAAATACAAAATTAAAGTTTGTATCGTCATATTCGGGTATATCTCACGGATACGATAATTTTTATATACAAGATGTTGTATTTGTTGTATACAAGATGAGGGTTGTCGTAAATATAGAGAAATCAAGCGTTTAGCGGATAATAGACAGGGTTGGAGGATTTCATCAAACTAATCATAAGCTTCATTACTTCATGATAATGACGATAATTTGTCTAATAATAAACTCTGATGTAAACTTTCTGCTGGGCATACTTCATCACTCAATCTCTTTGTATGAAATATTAAATCTGTGCATTTGGTGATGAATAATTTGTTCGGAGAAATGCTTGATATCAATGATTGATGACGTGAGCTGGAAAAGATTTGTAGAGGTGATTTGTTGATTATTGGTCTCAAAAATCTTCATGAATAGACTTTTTTCAGAAATCTTTCTTCGTTCTCCAAGATAGTTTCAAAATTTTCACAAAGGAGACGAATCTTCGTACGAAACAGCACATGTTTAGACAATTCCCACCAGATATTGTGAAGGAAGAGGGGAAAATAGCTACCAAATCTTACGTAAGATGTAGAGTATTGTCGATGTAACTGAATCCCAAGAACTTGGTTAATTGATTTTATACAACACAATATTTTCTCCAACATTTACAAAGACTTTACAAAGATCATATCCTGTATTCAAATATTAATGGATATTGAAATTTAATGAGTTGATAATTACCTGTGTTATGTCATCTTCAATCAATCATTTATGATTCTTATACATTTTTGAACTTATATTAAATTACTACATTGGAGAAAAGGAAATAATAAAAATATTATAATGTCTTATGGCCTCTCAATGAAAAATTCATTTATAAGTGTGAAAGAAAGTATAACAATCTGAATTTGTTTAACAATGATTTTTGTTCCAAAGATTGAGTGATGAATTGAATGATGGAATTGAACAATGTTTTACATATTTTCCTATTGGAATTCAGTTACTTTTGACTCTGGAAAAGTCGATAGGAAATAATGGGAGAATTTACCGAAGCACACTGTTTTTCCGTCATATCTGTTCCTTTTTCGCTTAGGATTCAAAGGGCTTCTTTCACCGAGGTTCATAATACATCAATATTCGAACATTCATTGAATATTCAAACATGTTTTTGTATCTCATATTAATTCTTCATGAAATCTTAGGTCGTACATTTGTGGGTACTTCGCTAACAATCCGTTTTCTGTATCGTACCACATTTGTTGATGAAATTTTCAGTTCTGGGTAATTGGGTTGAGAGTTAAGAGGTAATCCTACTTTGTGAGCACGCAATAAAGGAACATTTTATCGACTAAAATATATTAGAAACATTAAACATACTGTACAAAATGTAACGGGTGCGATTACAATTCAAAAACCTGAATGTTAAATTTTAAAAAGCGCATATCCACTCAAGTTCAACTATTCAGCGTTGTAAATTTCGATTCTGTTTCTTATTTTTTTACTCCATTTGTTCAATCTTCCGTATTTTCATGTGAAAGATTCTCTACACTTCATTGTTTCTGGTTTATTAAAAAAATAAAAGCAGTCTCAGAGTACCATAAAAATTATTCAATATTCGAGTTGCTTGGTAGGCAAAATCCTCTGAATGCTCGTGAAAACTCCAGATCGATAATTGAGGTTAAAAAAATCGGGTCTCTAAGAGGGACCCTTTCAATTCTCTGCACATTGAATTCCCTCTCGCAGTAGAAATTGCAAATGAAGTAAACAATTTTACCTCGAATAGATTGGATACCTCAAACCAATAATTGAATTCATATTGATTTTCATGAGAAAACGTTAACGTGTTCTCGCAGAACATAAAACCAGGCTTCGCAAACCCACTATCAAAATAAATATAGTTGGTGAAAAAAAGTTGGCTCTGAAAAAAATTTTGCATATCGCAGTAGTAAATCATAAAGGAAATAAATTCAAATTGGTCAAAGTCATTCTCTTGCATGATAAAGTAATTGAGCGTAACCTTTTTTGAACTCATGACCTTTAATATTCTAGGAACGAACTTCATGAAGGTTACGGGTTTTAATTTTGTTCGTGAATTCGGATAAAGTTGATTATTTCATTTATGAAGATCACAATAACGTAGATAAACAGGATTTATTCAAAAAGAGGCGAAATTCTCAATGTTTCGAAGAGTCAACTGACTCCAGTATTAGCAGGGAAAAAAGGAAGGCTCGACATCACGAGACGATACTGTTGTATTTAGAGTCGAGATGATACCGAGACCAGATATTCAAGACGAGACATTCAAAGTATCATCGATAATCTCATCTCGTGCACCCCTAGAAAAAAGAATATCTATAGAAACAGTTGAAATAAATACACTGAGAGAAAAAAACTGTCACTGAAAATGGGCCCAAGTACAGTTTGTAGTCACAGTAGCTATTTTTTCACCATCACAGCGGTTCTCATAGCATCTTCGATGAAAAATATGGCTACTGTAACTACAAAAATGTACTTGGGATTGTTTCCAGCTACAGTTTTTTCTCAGTGTACTCAGAATTGTTAAGGGGATCAGTAGCGTAGAGAAAGGCCTGGCAGTATCAATAAAAATTCTCCGAAATTACATTCATCATTCGGATACTTTTTTTTGTTCCTTTTTACATCACTGCGACATTTTCACTGATAGATTCTGAATTTTGTCAAAAGGTTCATGAAGTTGGTTTGATTTTAATAATATATTATACAATGTTCAACAAAATTCAGTGTCAAGATTGGTATACATTAATAAAAACTAAAGTAGAAACTTTATATATAATTTATATATAATTTAAAATAGTTTATGTATAAATTATTCATAATTCCATAAAAACTGTAGATAATTTTAAAAATGTTCCCACTTGGGAACTAAAATGGTTACACAACGTAGCATTTTTAGATTTTTAATGTGTAACCCCTAAACTTTAACCGCATGAAAGTGGCATAATAAGATTGTTTTATATTGAAATTCATTGTACTACAGATAACTTTTATGTTTCAAGTAATGATAGAAAAATCCAATCTTCAAAAAAGTTTAATCAATATACTATTTTATGGAACTATCGCTTTCTTTTGCTTTCGCTGACAAGGGGTCACAAGGACCCCCATCTCTACCCTCTAGATTCTCTGTTACGCCACTATTTCTAAGAACAAAAAGTTCACGCAGATAAAATAATGCTTTGCGTATGATGAAATAGGAGAAGAATCTTGTATCATGATCTATTGTTATGCACCTGAGCAAATAGTTACGACGAAATTATATTGTCGACAATTAAACCGTTTGAGCGAAGTATTGGACGAAAAGTACCAGTTTATTGGGCACAGACGACATTCAGTGAAATTGTTGAACGATAATACAAGACCACACATAACAATATCTGTCCGTGAAACTGTAACACTGAGAACCCGATTTCTTAGATTCAAAGAAAATTTATTCGCTCTCGTTCTGATAAATCTTGTTTTTAATGGAGAAGATAGTTCATTCCAATGAGAAAATTTTTCATTGAATTGAAAATGTATTCTTCGAATTCAAGAAGGAATATATTTCTGTTTTAATTTGAAAATTTTTGGTTTCAATCCGATGAAAAATTTTTCCATTGAAAAAAATATTTATTAGAATGAGGGCGAAGAAAATTTTTTTTCCGTCTTAGAAATTCGGTTCTCAGTGAATGTCTGTTGGTTATGTTGTTGAAGTTTAAATCGCTTATTGAAACGAATTGGTTACTGAATAACGAAATCCTCAGCTGTCGAAGACCCAAAATCCTGCGATATATTCTTTAAACAATGTTTTTAGGTCCAAGTTTCGTTTCTGTGAACGATTTGAATTTCAACAACATTGTTGGTTGGGGAGTTTTGAAGCATCCGGCGTACTCTCTAGACCTCGCGCCTTCTAACTACCATCTTAGGTATAGCGTTTTCTTTGTAGAATAAAATTCGAAAAACAAGGAAAACGTTACATCACTTCTGTATATACTCAATATTATTCTTCCTTCGAAACAGAATATTCCAGTTATCCGAAAGATGACAGAAATGTGTGGGAAGATCATCGGTTCTTTTTCCTTTGTTAAGAAACAATATATGAACACGGTAGAATTAAATCGGTGAATAATGAAATCGTATTTTTTTCGAATATACGCTGTGTTTGTTACAAAAAACCAACTATCTACAACACGTTTCAACAGAGTATTAGATAGACCTGAGGGCATATTAGCGGGGTGGCAGCAGTCAAATCGTTTGTTGGCAAACTGCGGCCAAGCGCTTCAATTCAATCAAAATATCGCTTTGTACGGCACTTCTACATGAATTAGAGTCTATTCGGCTACTGTAACGCCCCTAGTGTCCCCTTAACAAATGGTCCCTTGATAGATATATCCGAATATTCCAGTAGAGAATTTAGATTCCTGATTAATTTGGCGTGGAATTTCCGGTAGTTCGCCCTATCATTCCAAAACACGATGAAAGAAGAATATTCATTAGGGAGATTCAGTGACTAGTCAAAGTCAGCTTCAAAATACCTCTTTTATCTTGTAATGATAATTCCAGAATATCTCGTGAAGCTTTTTGAGATGAAATAACTCTGAGTGGAGTTGATTCGTAATTACTACTAATTAGTCTCTTTAATAATGTACGTTTTGCTGATGGATTATCAGTCTAGAATTCAAAAAAATCCCTCTTTTCAAATCTTTGATCATTTATCGAAGCACAGCAGAAATTTTGAATTACATTACTTCTCTGTTTCTTTTCATTTCATTATTATTGTACTATTATTCAATAGACATTGAGTAGAATTTTTATATTGTGGAACTGCTTGACCTATTTTACCACGTTACGAACATTACTTGTTATCATATTTCTCTGATGCGATTCACGATGCGAATGCTCGTAGAAATGAAAATGAATTCAAAATAGTTCTGTTTTTAGCTGGCCACGTGGCGATGTTCGCTTCCACTGAACACAAAACAGTTTCTTTGTTTTCTTCAAAAAAAAAAAAACTCCCTTTTATTTCGTTTTTTCGTTTGCATTCTTTTTTATTATGGAATTCCAGTATGTAATGCTAACTACACCTTATGACTGTGTTTTGTTTATACGGAACATGAAAAAAATAGCGCTCGTAGAATGTAATGAAAAACATCTGGGATGTAGAATTATTTATCATTGGAAAATTCTGAATTACAGAAAAAAAATTTTCTTTTGTTTCATCATTCAGTAAAGTTTTTGAATATCAATGTATATGAATTTCAAAAATATATACACGTGTTGTTTGTTAGAGAGAGAATGTTTATTCGCTTATTAACATACATTTTGCAATGGAAATGTTTGATTACAGTTTTATGGAACAGGTTAATTATTATTGTTCTTTTTCATAACCAAAATTTTCCATTTTTATGTGACAGAATATCACAAAAAATAAATTGTTTATACATTTTTTCCCACTAAATTTACTCGGATGAATTCGTATTCAATACTTTGTACAAAAACATGTTTCTGCGTGGAGAAAAGCTTCAATGAACGCCGCGTGTTTGACCTTTAAAATGAGAAATAACGTTTCGAATGGTAACGATCCAATATGGATCTCGTCGAACTTGTGTATAGTATATGTATGTTGGGTATATGTACGTGTACCTTATATAACTGCAAAGGGCCCGTGTTCAAAATCGTTGACTGTGTTATTTGTATCAGTCTTTCCAAGGCAAATAGCAGCAAATCAAAACTTCTCCTCTATTTTCTTAAGGAAATTGAACCGGAACAATCTGCAGTGAAATCAATTCCCTTGTATATTGATTTGTTTTTTTTTCTCGAAGAAATATATATATATATATATATATATATATATATATATATTCAATTTCGTGATTGAATTGGTCTTTTTATTGATACAAAAAATGAAAACCAGGAAAAATCCTCTATTGTAAAAAGCACGAATAAAACTTCTTTTCTGTATCGAACACGATTTCTTTTTTCATTCAGAGTTCCTATTGTGCTCGTTCCACATCCGCACAATACCACTACTGTATCAAAGATAGATTTTCAAGAGATCTTTCTTCACTTTGAAGTGCAAAAGCCAATGTTTTCAGTTAAAATTATTGTCGAATTATACCGTCTCATATACATTACATTTCTTTCACTTTTCCTATTCTTTGTTATTTTCTTGAATATTCCAACTCTCTTTTCTACCTGTTTCGACGGTCAATTCTCTTTGTCATGTTTTCACCTAGTTCCATTGTATCCCAAAACTCTAAATTTCCGTATTTTGTTTGTATTCTCCAACCAAAAGTCTGTTTATCGGTCCCTGTTCTCATTGCATTTGCATAATCTTTTCTATTTACAGGCAATGTCTATCGTTGGTGAATAAACTCAATATGCTAATTTCTCCTCACACATTCACATTTATTTCTGTTCTTTTTATCTTTAGAGTTCAGGATGGTTGTAATGTATACAAAGACAAATCTGTTCTAATTAAAACATGAAATTGTTCATGCTTATTTTGTTATTCATGTTACGCATTTTATATGGAATATATTTTGAATTGTTGCAGGTAAGCAGTTGAAAAGTCAGGAACAAACATTACATAAACCTGAACACTAAGTGAAGCAGGCTCTCACAGCACCATAGTCCCAGAAGAATTCTTAAATCATTCATAAAGAACGTAATTGGTTCAATAAAAGTTCCTCATGAATTCTCCTGGGATTGTGATGCGCTGTGTGGGGGAATAAGTTTGAGGACTACATTTTCTCCAGGTAGGTTACATTTCTTCATTGATTTATTATGTTGCTGAAGTTTGAATCGTTTATTGAAACTAATTAACAATATAATCACATAATATTCAACTGTCAAAGCCCAAAAATCTTGCAGTACATTATTTAAACGATGTTTCCAGTGGCAAAGAGTTGATTCGAGAAGATATGTAACGATGATTTATCAGATTTCGTGAGTTTTAAGATTCAAACTTCGAGAACATGATTCATTAACGCCTGGAAGTGCACAAAATTTTGTTAGGAACAGAGACTGAAACCCAAATTATTGAGATTTAGTGTTTGGATTAAGGTTATTAAAAATCTGCATTTTTGATGTAAGTTGGAGTTGAAAATAATTGAAATTCCAAAAATTAAATACTCAGTTTTTCCAAATAAATATTTTATCGGGGTGAATAGCATCATCAGTTAGAAAAATGTACACTAGTGATTACTGCAGTCTAGACGACTGGCTAGTGTTATGCAATGAAATCATTTTAACACTACTGGTTACTATGGTAACACGAATCAGTTGTGTTAAAATGATTTTATTGCATAACACGAGCCAGTCGTGTCGGCTACAGTAACCGTTGGTGTAGGATTTTCTCCGTGCGGGAAAGATGTTAAATGAAATCCTAACTCATTATGTAATTAATATGAACGGGAAATGCGGACTATTCATCACTTTTATCATTCGTAAAATTGATTGCGATTCATTTAACATTGTTTTTTCGTTCGTGATCTCATTCACCTCAACTGAGCCTGTTCACCCTGTTTTACAGTATTGTAATATATCACAATGAAATTTTGTGCTGTGGGAGGTTCTTTCGTTTAATACCGATACAACATTGTAAATTCCGTATCTAAAAACCTCATCGAGGACGATGGAGAGGACGTATCGTTTTGTATGGTTCTTCATCGGAAAATTTTAACAGGGTTCCACGTTGACCCAAGGAATCTTTCATTATCATTGATCAAAAAATAAGTTATATCAATCCTACTCAAAAGTCTTACCCCTGTTGGTAAAATGTTTTGCACTTTCACCCTGGTAAAAATGCCAGGCAGAATCAGACTTTCAATGGTTTCTCCAGGCAAAAAATGACAAATTTTCTACCTGATTTGGTCTGGAATCACTAAATTGTAAAATCCTGTCAAAACCTGGCAGGAAAATTTTTGACCGGATATCACAGTTTCTGAATTCCAAATAAAACCGTTCCAAAAAATGTCTGTCAGTTTTTGACAGGATATTCCGAGTTGATAATTCCGGACCAAATTGGGCAGAAAGTTTGTCAGTTTTTGCCTGGATTACCTGGGAAAGAAACCGTTTAAAGGCTGACAACAATTTTCTGCCCAGTTCCGCCTGGCAGTTTCAGGCGGGGGTTTCGTGGGGTAATTTTAGTAGGAGCTGCTATTTTTTTCAATTTGATGAGAACAGAGTTACTTCCTGTGGATGAATCTCTGAATTGTATATAAAACTACGCAAACTTTGAATCGAATATGAAACATAATACATAAAACTTTCTACAATAAGTACAATCACCCGTTATTATTTTATTTTACGAGTGAAAGGCAAAAATTCATAACATGTCTTTTTATTTGCACTTTTTTCCTGCATAATTCATCAATCGATTGATGTTATTCCGAAAAAACCAATTAAACTCCACAAAGTAATTTGGCAATCCTCACTTGACTTAATTTTGAAAAACAGACGAATCCCTTAGAATGATTTAGGTAAAGAAGGCGAATAAGATAACCATGCAATTCTCTTCCAAGATCACAAAGTTTTATTTTTTATATAAATATAATATATTACGCGAAGTACCTGTCATAGAATTATTTGTATTTTTATTGAAGTTCAGAAACGACATTACACTCAATAGCGAATTTAAGAATCTGAAGTTACTTTTACATACAATTTATATTTCAAAAAATTGAATAGAAGTTTGTGAATGATATTTGAATTCCAAGGTATTCAAATGAAAAGGCGAAAACGTACAGCTCATGGTACGAAATACTCCATACTTTCTTCGTAGACAAACGATCTGTTTATATATTCTATAAAGTCGTTTGGTAACTTCGAGAAATCCTTGGTAGAAAATTGTATGATAGACAAATACATAGTCATACAAACAAACAGATGAATACACAACGGCATCGGATTGATTACATTGTCAGATTCAAGAACGAATGACATGCGATCCTCAATTAGAGTTCCTATCATGACTTGTTTTCATCATCTTAACGGTATTTCCACACGTGAGATGTCGCTATCAATCCACTATTCATAAAAAACAGTTTGTATACTCACGCGTGATATGATGTTTGGGTTCAAACGGAAAAAAAATCATCAAATTCTTTAGAATAACTGCAGACTTCTCTGAAAAGTTGAATTCGGAGGGTTATTGGATATGTGTGTCACGAATTTGGTAATACCTTGGAAGCTGATGGTCGAATCGAAGAAAGTTCAGAACAAAGGTTCGTGGCTTGTGTTTGGCTATAGAAACTGCTCGCATAAATGTGATCCTCGCGGAAACAAAGCTTTTTGTATGTTTGCTGTTCAAGAGATGTTTTGAAACTCTAAAAACGAAACAGAATATATTCCTCCTTTACTTCGATTTCATTAAAATTGATTATTTCTATGAATTTGGTAGATTTGACATTGATTTTTATTTCGAGATTGAATCATGATAAATCAGTTTTTGGGTTTATCAACGCCTTGAAGAACGACTAATGTGGAAAAAAGACCACGATTTACCTTTCCAGAGTTAATAACGTGTCTTATTGTTTATAGAAGAATGATAGTGTTCGTAAGAAAATATTCAAGAGCACTCGCAAAAGTTCTGGACAAATTATATCTTCCGGTATAATGAATACGTCTTGTCTTCTCATGAATATTTCATTGAATTCGATCACTGAATTGAATATTCAATAGAGTTTGATAATTGATTATCCATGTCATGTGGATTATTAATAACAATAGTATATTATTACTGATAATTAAGAAGTAATTGATTTAGTTGGTTTAAGGCTTACAATACTTACTGAAAAATCCCGATAAACACACACACGTTATTTCAACGTTGAAAGAACGTTAGACTGTCAAATGGACGTTAGTCGTTGATTTCATAACGTTGATTTTTAGTTGAAATTTGATAGGGAAATAGACGACCAGGAATGACGTTTTGATGACGTGTCATTTACGCTAATATTCAAAAATAACCATCAAACGACGTCCTCAAAAAACGTGGTTTCAACGGGTTTAAATCACGCGTTTAAAATGTGTTTATAACACCTTGTGTCATACTCAGAAATACTATTGTTCTCGAGATTTAATGAAGAGTTTTCAAAAAAACATTTGTTGGATTCAATTCACGTTTTAGAACCAGCATTAGGACACGTCAATATTTGACGTATTTTAAACGATGTTCAAACCGTTGATATGACGTTATTTTATGGTTGAAAAACACGTGATCTGCCGCGACATTTTTACGTTGAATCAACGCAAAAATATTACTAATTCACAACGTGTGGTTATTGACTGTTTTTGACGTTTTTAAAACGTGCGTGTGTTTACTGGGATTAATCACCCAAACATACTATCGGCTTTTTTTTTATCTAACCAACAAGTATCGAATCACACTCGAAGCTAATTCAACACGCAGTTCGATGAGTTATTTTAGTTATAAACAATTGGATAAATTGTATGGTGTATAGAATTCTTCTAATGGGATACGGAATGGTTTTTGTACCATGATTTTCACGAGTTAAAACCAACGATCGCAAAGAGAAGTTGATGAAAGATACCCACGGTCAGGTATAATATGATCGGATGAAATTTTCTTTTGTACGAACCTATTCAAAAGTGATTGGTAAGAAGAACCGTCCTACAATCCCTCGCTGTGTCCATCATCGTCACGCCTAATGATTGCTTTTGTTTCCCTTATTATAGCGTCCTATGATACATAACTGTTTATTTTTATAATGATTCGTTGTCGAGTAATTGAAGAAATCATACAATTTAACCAGTCACCAGGACTGGTAACTTTCATTGAAAATCATCTAATAGTTTCAAGTCCAAACAAGTTTATGTATACAAAAGGATCATTGTTAACACGTGGATAATCATGCACTTACTGTTTCGCACAATACTTTGATGAAATTTCATCAAATATTCTTATATTCAATGAATAACGATTTTTCCTTTCCATCATATTACTATTGAATTATTATTTGTTTCATGAATCTAAAAGAATGTTGAAATTTTCGTTAAAATACCGACTTGAGGATTGTTTTTGAGTATTGTCTCGTCAGCAAAGAACGTATAAACGCGGTGAAACTTTGTCAGCAAATTCAATCAAGTGTGTAACGGTCAATAAAATCTTACAGCGAAGATTTGTTGGTATTTTATTCCAAAAGTTTTTACCGTACTCGTTTTTATTGCAAAACAAAGCATAATCTATTGTTTTGATTCGACACAACCTAATAATACATTTTCCCCTTTGATTCTGCAACGCAGCATTTGAAAAAGACTTCGCATTTTCAGTTTTTTTGATTTGATGCATCAAAAAGGACTTGGATTTTGAAAATTATAATCTACAAATTGGAGCCATGAGCAGAAAAGTGAATGAAAAATCACTGTGAAATCATGTTCCTGAAGGTTGAATCGTTTACTGAAACGAATTAGTAAACAAATAACGGAATAGTTACACTGTTAGAAACTTCTGCATGAGGCTTCAATCACATGGGATGGAAACAATTTCAACTCACGTGATTGGAAAAGTTCTTGAAATTTCAATTACATATCAATTAAAATTCAATTACTAAATACTATCATGGGTAAAGAATATACAAAACATTGAAAATTCAATCACATGTAACTAAATTCTTGATTCAATAATCAAGCATTCGAAATCCCATTTGCCAATTTACTTGAAAAGTGAATGAAATTTTGAGAAATTTTCAACAGTGTAGCTGTCGAAGACCCGAAATCTTGCAATACGTTCTCTAAACGATTATTCTAGCTCCAAGGAGTTAATTTGAGAAGATAAATAACGATGATTCAACAGATTTTTTGAGTAGGAGTTTTGGTTTTGTCGAGGGATTGTTCACTGCGAGTCATAAAATTAATGCATTGAAGTAATGTCATTCCATTCGATATGGTTCTCTGCATTGAAGAATGAGTCTCAATGATTCAGCTGTTGGAATCATTTGCAAGTTAATGCGAGTCAGTGCGAGTCACTTGGGAGTTAAGTGACTGCCAATGACTCCCATGGACTTTCAAGTGACTCGCACTGATTCCCTAGTGATTTCTATGTGACTCCCATCGTTGAATGATGACTCTTTGATTCAGTTTTTCATTCGAAAATGATTGCTCGTGTTGAAATTCTTTATCTCATTAGTGGATAGCTTCTTGGGTTTTGTTTCAAAATTGAAATCAAAGGTTTGACAATACTTTGCACAGTAAAGTTTAGGCAATATCCATTAATTCTCTCGTTACTAGAATTTTACTTTCAGTTCATACAATATTACTTCTATTTTAAACATCAAATTCTGTTCACGTATTTTCTATTTTGAAGATCTTTTACACGGACTGTTGGAATATCAAAATTTTAATTCTAAATTCTTGTGTTCGGTTTTTTCTACTGAATTCCATTTTTCTTGCTTATCTTTTCACCTCCACGTTATAGTCATAATTTTTCTACGATACACCAAAATGAAACTTGTTATAAATTTACTTGACGAAGTTTCGTTGGAAAATAATTTGAATTTTTCCTCCTACTTGATTACTGAAACTTTTTCTTTTATTTCAATACCGTGTAAAGGGATTGAGAGAACGAATAGAAGTGGTTTGTCAATTGTGCTTGTCATCTGCACCTGTTTTCTATTTTTCTTCTGACACCATGCTTGGTAAGAGAAGTTCATTCAATTTAAAATTTCATTATTCCAATATGCGTTTGGAAAATAAACGAAAAAAAATCATGAGTCTGTAATTACTGTGTTGAAAGAGTTCTACTGCGGTTCATGGCATACTTCGAATTATGATATAGTTATGCCTGAATGTATGTATATATTCATTAAAAGTCCAAGTTTTAGTGCAAGGTTCTTTGAAGATGGGTTTTTACGATGCTGAACTTGGAAAAAGACGAATTTCAATTCATCCATTGCAGATTCTTACATAAAGAGGCAAAAATCATCTTGAAGATATTGATTTGAAGCTGTTGGTTAGCTGTGGGACTTTTCATGGAAGATTCGAATTAGTAAAATGAACATTCGAAAAATACTCAATCGATTTTTCAAAGACATAAGATGAGCGCAAAAGGTTCAATGAATATTCAATCAACATTTGACAAACGTATAGACATTTTAACATTAAAAGAATCTTCAAGAAACTTTCGTGAACGTTCCTGGAACGTTCGGAGATCTTGGTTCTGTTGTGGTTTTTGTGGTAATAATAATCCCAACTGAGTTTGATAAAAAGTTACAGTAGTGGGCCAATAAATTCCGTCCGATGTCTTCAGGGTAGAGATTTAGACGAGACCGAGGCTGTTCTCGGTATTAACCCCTGAATCGAGAAGATATCTGTGTGATATCAAAAATCTTGACAATAATGAGAATTTTAATCAGCCTCCTGGGTTCCATGCATTAAAAAACCCGTTCGGAAGATTCCAGGAAAAGTTTGTGTTCTCTGATATAGTAATTTCCATCCATCCAGCAGTCCCCGTTTGTATAGAATTCCTTTGGCAATACCTGATAACTGAAAAGTACAATCCCAACCAAAAGTTTGGTACTGATCTGCGAATCTCAGCTTCATTTCTTTGAATATAGAAAAGTGAGAATTCCCCTCGAAAAGGTTCCCTTCTGGCTGTCTAAAGAGTTAAATCCATTCTTCAGGCAGCCAGAAGAGAACCTATCTTTTCGTTGGGGTTATCTTTTTATTCCTTCGAATTTGAAAAGTTCCTCTCAAGCTTGGAGTGTAGGTATATTGAGAATTGGAATTTGTGCTGTCCATCTGTTGTGGCCAACAGGCATCACTACCGAAATGTGAATTTGAGCATATTCGGTACAATGGGTGAGCGACATCTGCTTTTTTGGCGTAGGATCCGAAAAACCCTGTGCAAATTTACCGAAATTTGTCAAGAAGCATGAATTTCTCAGTGAATTCATCGATTTTTTCACAGTGTGACTTCAGAAGACTATTGCACTAAAGAGTGTGAAATTGACTGAGTTTTCAAATTACTACTCGCACCTATGATTTTTTAACGTGGAGAGGTTGTTAAACGGGGTACACTGATTTAGATCAAGCAGCCGTTTTTGAGATATATTTCAAAGATCTGACGTTCTTGAAGTGAAGTGCTCCCTCGCGTTTAGGGCATGCTTTTCCTCTCGGTGTGGAAAACTCCTGGAAATTTTTGTAGAAGAATTTATAAAAACTTTGGTCCAACTTACAGAGACTCGCGGGTTTGAGGAGAACGTTTCCTGATGATAAGTTGACACTTATATTGACTTTCACGGAAAGAACTGTACAGGAATCAATAGAGGGTTATCTTTTAATTTGAAAAAAAAATTCTTGACCCACGCGCTCGGATTTCGGTTGAATTCCCTTAAACGGACCCATTCATTCCTTTGGACTGCACCAGCACAGGACTTGTTCATACTGAATAGAAATTTTCGACAGGAATTATTATTTCCTAGTTCCCGAGTGAGTTTGATGTGGGATCTTGGTGGGCCTAGTGTCAGATTCGAGTGCATCCATGTGGGATGCACTGATGTTCCCTGTAGTGGATCAGGCCCGGATACACGAATACTCATTGATTTTCTGGGGAGGACCTTTATAGCACCCACATGTTCTGATACGGGTTTTATCCAGCTACGCAAAGTCCCAACCAGAAATTTCCAACAGGCAGGATTGAAAAATGTTGTCTACAATTCTTCTGATGCGTCGAAACTGGTATTTATATGAAACTCATGAGGTGTAATTATAATTATTGACACATGATTTTTCCTCTTTATTTAGAGGCAAAATACAAAAGGTACTCTCTAAATCTGAAAGAGGGAAAAATCACGTGTTTCACTCCACTAAGTCTCAGAAGTGAGCCAGTTCGCTTCGAGTGGGATTTTCACTCGTTTCGAGCGACACATGTTCAGAAGAATCATTCAAAATTTTATTAAAATACACCAGCAGATACTTCGCATCAAATGTGTTTTCGAGCAGTCATAATCGGTCATAACATTTCCATATACATATTTATATCGAGGGGGACATATCTCTTCGTAGCAATTTCGTTCAAGTTCTAGATTGAGTCGATCAATTCGATTTTTATTGTATCGAAGCATCTTGTACAAAATATTCGCGTACCAAGCGTCCCATCACCGTTATATCTCCTTATATTAGATCGAGATTTTATCGATTTTCTCTTACTCTCGACTTGATCTTGGAAAAACACGTAAGATTTAATCTGTCGAAGAAAAAGACAAGATTCATCATTTCGAGATCAAGGTTCTCAAATCAAAGCATCGCAAGATATTTCGATCTTATCTTACAGTTGATAAATTTTGTATGTCACAATTTTGCATTGTGAGAGTTTATAAAAATAATCCACGAATTCTGCAATGTGATTCTAATGTGAGTTTCCCGCTATTCGTATTAGAAGTTGATTACAGATATTACAAGTATAGTCGTTACAAAAAACAATCTTTGTGCGTTTTTTTTTCAAGAACAAATTATATTTTCCTTTGGATATAGAACAGATAATGGAAAAGCAATAGAGTTGATTTTTAACGATCCATTGTTGGTTATCTCTATACTTCCTTGTAAGTATATAACGCAGTTATGCGAACTGTTATCAAAATTATGTTCTACTTCACTCATTTTCCAATCTACGCAAGCTCGGTTGTATAGATAAATAAAACAGCGACTATTGTCTATGAGGTTATTTCAGATGAACACAGTGTATATACGTATATATATATATATATATATTTAGTGGTCTCTCGAGCGACTATGTTTAGCCTCGTGAATGTTTCTTTTCATTCAGTATTTTTCCACGAAAGCATTTACGTAACAGTTGAAGAGGTGAATGGCATTGTGTTTACTTCAGTGTTTATACACGACGGTATTGTTCAATGCAATACCGAATGCTTTCGTGTAATTGATCAATAAATATATTTTGCATATCCAAATGTTCTTGCATATTGTTCTGTGCTTTTGGTTTTCAATGGAAATGAAAATCAAACACTTGGGAAACTTCGAACGATAGTTTCAAAAGATATACTTGAGTTTAAACTTCAGAAGTAGAACTTTGATGAAAAGAAGGTCAAGTTTCTTGAATTTAAATTACCTATGTAGGTTGTTTATACGTCAGTGATACAATTGTTATCCGTATTCACCTGACTGTAAACTGAACATTGATTGTATTCCGTTTCGTTTGAAGTTAATAGTTTCGAAAATCTGTTTGTTACTTTATCAAAATCACGATTCAGAGATGTGTTCTGCTCTACATAAGCAGGATTATTTAATTATAAAACACTTTTCGCGTTACATGATCTTTCCCATACGTTAACTTTCGTAACTCATTCGGGAGTTAAAAATTCAAGAAAAAAAAATTTGAAATCTTCATAAAAACAATTCCTGTTAACTTAACAATTCAAATGTGGGGGTTGATTCACGTGATAGTGAATTTTAATTCCTATGTGTACTCTTTGTTTTTAATTTCCTGCCGCAGAACCAAGTTTTTAGTTGTTATAGCAAAAACAAGTTGTAATTATATTGCAGCGAAATTTATTGACGCTACACACTTGTTAATCAACACTAATATGACATAAATACTCTCTTTTGTATGGTATGGATTTTATTTAATTTGTTGGAATTGGATTATATTTGCAGAAAATCACCATGTTGTTTTGATTTAACTGCATCTCAATGGTGGTTAGCCTTATGGTATGGGATTGAAGCACGTGACACAGTTATCCAGACAACTTGGTGTTTGGTATTCGAAACCTGCAACTACTATTAGAACATTAACTAGGTAGGTACTTGGCAGATGTCTCTAATAAACTTTGCCGATGAATTTATAATTGAATCAATTATCCTCTGTTAGCGTGTAAGTGCTCACATAATCTCACCAACTTCTGGAAAAACAGGATAACATGACTATAACGCACATCATTCAGTTCTGGGCAATGATATAAGTTGTAGCACTGTGCGCGTAGAGGAGAATTTTAACGCTGATGTAAAAACGCTTTCGCGATTCTTGAAATTTTCATTGACAAGATACGTTGAAAATCATGCAAATCCGATTCATATGTATAGTTCGTGATGTACTGAATTGGATGAGTAAATTATTCAGACAATATTATCCCGTCCCAGGGCATATTATAAGGGTCAGTTCTTACCAAAAGGTTAGTTCTGAAAGATAACGATCAGTTCTAAAACGTAAAAACGGTTAGTTCTTAAAAAATTGCCTAATTTTTAGTGAGATTTTTTTCTTTTTTTTTAATCGAGTATCCAATGTTGCCCTTCCTGGTTGAACGAAACGATTGATTCTCGCCAAATCTGATTGAATCTTGCACAATGTTCTGACCAAATCCTATTAAATTTGATTTCGTCAGATTCTATGGATTTTTTCAACAAGGGTTGTTACAGAATGAGCCTTTCGCTTCATATCAAGGGGTATTATAGTGCGTTCAGGAGCGATATTGATTCTAAAAAAATAAGACTTCATGCCGAAAGTAAAAATTAAGGAAGTACTTGTCACACAAATGTTCTCCTTTTTTTTTTTAGAAATCGAGTGTCCAGCGTTTCGGTTAGTTCTTAAATTTTCTTAGAATATGCCCTGTCCCGTCCTTTATAAGCAGATGAATGTTTTCTCCCAAATAGTAGATGGGGTGATTCGGATTACGATTCAGATTATGAGTTTTTTTTAGTCGTATGAGACTTAGAGGTAACAATAATTGTGCATCAACAGACTGGTACTGGTATATTTTGCTCTGAAAAATTGGTACATCCACCCAACGAAGACTGGATTCAGGGCAGTGGATGTAAAGAATAGTCTTGTGAAAAATGTGCCAGCAAGAAAAGTCTCACAGAACCGCTGATTTGCCGCAAGTGTGTGGAATAAAATACTTTCATTTATTAAACGTACATATTTAGGGTTCAAAACAAAGTTTCAAAGTGTAAATTCGTTTTGCATCAATACACGTTCCAATTTGATATTTGCCCTGGTAGAAATTTTCGCTAGTGAATAATGAGGCACTTACGAGTTTATCTGTTCTACTTTTGAGGCACTAGTGAGGAACACTCACAAGGCACTCACTAGAATGTAACACTCCAACTAACTAGATTCCATTTATCAAAACTAGTGAAACAGTCATCATTATTTAACGAGGAACTTATTAGAAATTAACATGGCACATGTGAGAATAATTCGGGTAAAAATAAAAACTTATTATTGAATTTATAATTGATTCAGATATATTCTTAGTTTGAACAAATTTGCTTCAACTCAGAGAATTTTATTTTCTGGTAGTAATATTGTTTTCTTGCATCAAAAGAACACTATCTGGAGAGATTCTATTTCCATATAAAGAGCGTTGTTTTCAATTTGATTAATTATTCGTTTTATTGTACATGCATGAAACATTTTTTCACCAGTTATCCAGAAAAATTAATTAATTCAAATATGAATCTAATAAATATTCGGCGAATCTAATGAATAATATCGATCTAATAAATGAAACTGCTTATTAATGATTTTAGTTGATCATGTATGAATCTAATTTTAGTAATTTTTGGATTAACCTTGCAAGACATTCACAAGTTTTATCCAAACATCACTAGTCAAATAAGATTTACAAGTGATTCATTAGTCGCTCACTAGTTTTATTTTAATAAGTTTTTCCTTGTGAATAACTCTTGAGGAAGAACTTGTGATATTTCTACTAGGGTGCAATGTTATGTTTATTTCGTTGTAAAACAAAGAGCTGTGTATTTAAATATTCTTTTCTTTTGTATAGATCTCAAGTCACAGATGTATACATAATTAGAATTTATTCACAGACCCACTGAAAAAATTCTCCTTCTGATAAGTGTTATTCATTGAAAACAAAGTGATTCGATTCGCCTCGGTCTCCCCTATCGAATAATCTCAACTACGTATATGAATGTATTATCTACCTTTCGTATATTTCGTTCGTATTTGAATCATCTTTCTCACGTTTCTATTATCACTTCATATTTTCGATAAATGAAATAAAATGTTATGAAAATGAATCATAAATGATTCAACGATGTACAGTCCTCGCTGTCTGCGTATGCTTGTCTTGTTTACACATATGCCTATGTGTTTATCAAATGGGTATGCGATACGGTTAATATATATTTATCGCAATTCTCCACGAAGAGGGATTATAAAAAGAAAATATGACGCTTGAGAAAATTTTATGAGCACACAATTTATTATATTCTTCAACATTGGTTACTGAAAACAAAAATTGCATGGTCGAAGAATGGAATACTAGTTTCGGGACTCCTAGCTATTTCGTATTGACTAGTTCATCAAAAAACTATTGGATGAATCTTTTGAAACTCATTTTCCAAAGTTTCTTTATAATTTACAAAATATTTAAAGATTCGATTCGTACGAATTTATTAAATGCTGCATGAATAAACTGTAATGTAAAAATTATGAGAAGGTTTTTTTCATCCCAATGGCAAATTCTATTTCTCGATCATAGAGGAATTGTGGTTTCATCAAAAATAAGAAACTTTACTGCCACTTTGAAGCATTAATTTGTCTTTTGAATATTGAATTCTGTAAAAAGTGAGGTAAAAATCCACTCAACCTGGGTGAAAAGTTTCTTGTGCATGGAAAAACTTTGCTGTCACAACTATTAGTGAAGTATTTAACAATTATTTTTATAATTCTTATCAGACCCCCGACTCTGATATCTCCTCAAAGCAAAGGCCAACCTCCCTTGATTTTTGCGCATTATTTAAAGATGTTATAGAACCTGTTATAAAACTTTTCTGTTCGATGCATCACATAAAGTTGAAGTACAATCTAGTTTAACTTGTTCTCGTTGAAAGTTAATCTCTTTTCGCAATAACGTCGAAGTTCTGTTGGCATTTTTATGCATACTTCTCCGTTTACGTCTTTCTCGTTGTGTCTGCAGTTTTTTTTCACTTTCGTCGGCGTTCATCATTTAAATTGCTGCAAATGTAACTGAACTGTCACTGTCATAACAATGAAATAATGACGATAAGTGTACAATGAATATGAATATCGATAAAAATGTGAAAAATGATAATGCCGAGGACAGTAACGATAGTGCCGTTCATATTTTCTGTTCAAAGGTTTATAGGTTGTATGAAAATTCTATGCGTATATCATTAGTCACATTTTCGATAGCTTGGAAATAAGCATACCAAAAATATTCTATTGGAAAATTTCAGGATTTTATTGGCAGTCATCAACCACTGAATTGAACTGAAAATTTCAGAGAATTCGCGGAGTATTTCAGTACATTCTCTGGAATTTTGCAGTACCAAGACTAAATAGATTCTCAGTTTGTTTTTATAACCATATTATTAAACTGAAAAAAAAACAAATTCATCCAAATCAATGAATTGAAGTTAATTGTGTAAATCAGTTCCGAGTAATAAAAGAATAGATGACGGTAATAAAAACTGTGTGGAAGGCAAGTTCAATTGAGTAACAGTAATTCAAGTCAGCAAAAATAAATTTGAATGTAATTGAATCAACACATTCACCCTAGTTATTCAAATATCAACTGTATCTAAATTTTGAGTAAGGGTAACTAATTATTTTTTTTGGTGTATTACGAGAAAAAAATTCAGACAAGTTTGAATCGATCAATGAACAGAAACATCAGTGCCTTACAGAGTCAAGTGGGGTAAGATGACGCACTTTCTCGCTTCAGCACAATTTGAATCAATACTTCAATTCTTTATTTACTTCGTTCCATGAAGAAAAAATTCGAGAAAATCACTTTATTTTGGGGTCGCTAGAAGAAAACCTCCCCTCAAGCAAATGAATACACTAAATTTTGCTAAATTTCTATAGGAATGAAAATACCGTTGTGTTGTATGAATGAGATCGTGATAATTGAATAATCTTCTCGGTACGAGAGATAACAAGTATGTTGAAATAATGAATCAAAAGAGATCTATTTTCGTTAAGAGTGCATATTATGTATAGACATATCCGATTCATCATTTCATCGTTTCAAAGAAAATGAAAATGAACGTCATTGATCATTATCTTATGAGAAAATTGTTATAATCATTGTATGTAGCGTGTAGAAGTCTTGATGTCATCGATGCACTCGTACATTGCGGTACACGTTTGTTATGAAAAAATGACACGTGTTGAAATAAGACTGTAAACATCGTGTTATTTTCCAATGAGTCATGTATCGTATGTATCGAATACAATTAGAAACGTGAATTCATTTGATCGGTTTTCGAGTTTTTTCGAAAGATTCTTGTTCCGTGATGAGGCACTTTCGGTAATCTCATTGAAAAATTTCAATAGAATGAGTATCAAAATACTTTTAGTTTTTTTTCAAAAGAATTTTCAAAAGAGTCTGAGTCGAAGAGAATAATAAATGTATTTTCTAATGTTTCGAACGGTGAAATATATATAGAAAAGTCATATTCTTGCGTCTAAATTTGAATCGCTTGTAATCATAGAGATATAAGAATAGAAGAGGGAAGTGAGGCGAAATCTGTGAGTGGAGAAGTAACATCGGATATATATTCTTATATCTCTATGCTTGTAATTAAAGGCGACTCTTAAAAATTGTAAAAAAAAATGTTAGCACTTTCACTTTGGATGTTGATGAGATATCAATCGAAACGAATCAATATTTCCTCATCTTTTTTCCTTATCCCCATTCACGTGGTTGAGAAATGTACGAGTCTGCTGAAATTTTACTGATTCCACATATTTATTTGTATTGTTTTCCATTTGTAAGAGTTGAATCACCTACTGTGCATTTCCGCATCGTATATTCCGTCACCGGTGCTGTTAATTTCCGCAAGCATTCCCTCAAGTATGTTTATATAAAATGACGTGGAGGAGGAAATTCATTGAAGAATGAAACAATGGAAAAGCACTTCATTATTCAAAAAATACAGTATGTATAGGATGCTTGGTATTATTCCACTATAGAGTTTACGTCTTTCATTTTGTGTACAATTTATTAGTATGAGTTTTGTAAATTAATTGCTACATTTGAACTCCAAAGGGAAATGAAATTTCCATTCAGTTGTGTACCAACTCAATCTTGTGATATATGTTTCCTGTAGCTCGTATATTAATGTTTTCCGATGTGAAGTTTCGTTGAGGTTCACTCTCTTTATGTTGAATACTACATGGAACTGGATAGGATGGGCTGTGCGGAAGCAAATAGATATAAACGTCTTTGAAGCAGGTGTTTGTTAGGCTTGTAATGAAAGATGGTTTCTAACGTACTATGAGATCCACAATTCCTGCCAGTTCTCAAGATAATTTAAATGTATCCTAAACGCATCATGTTGTGGCTTCGTACCTTCGTTTTAAATTGTTGAAAATTTAGCGTCAAGGAAGATGATCAGAACTTATGTATATACATGGAGAAAAATGTTTAGCTGTGCCAGCTAAATTTTGGCTGCTGCAGCGAAATATCTAGCTAATCCAGCTAAACATTCTTTCCCGTGTAGTAAAGTGAAGTAAGATGACAAATGCAATCAAAATTCAATAAAAATCTACAGTAAGCTATTGTGCATGGGGTGTCCAATAGCACATAATCTCCACGACCGTACTGCTCACTACATGAGCAACGGCTGACTGTACGTATCGTCTCTTCTTGTATTCCATTTTACCCCGTTTTACGATTGGTCGTCAGCACTACAAAAATCTGTGCTACATTTTAGTGCAAAAATGTGAACCGCACAATAATGTTGTATGCATCTCTCACTACTCGCGATGAACACTCGATCTGTCACTTAGCTAGCAACTCAGCCATCAAAAGTGAAAATTAAGGAGCATGTCAATATTGAGCCATGCTATTACCAATGATCGGCGCTACATTGAAAGCTAATTTCTACCGAAACTAGGCCAAAGTTTGGGGCAATATCGAACCACATTTTAAATGATCCTGGCGTTGAATGGAATCCATCGTTCAGTCGATGGGGGGCCAAGGATGAGCCAAGCTTGGCGCAATTGTGCCACAATGATAGGCTGACAAACGAAATCCGTCGAACACTGACATCGGTGTAACATTGTATTTATTGTTAATCAACGTTGAAGATTTATAAATTGCCAAGCCTTGTCTATCAACATTGCGCCAAGCTACATTTTATTGTCAGCATTAGCGAAGTCCAAAAATTTTTGTATAGGTAATTAGGGTAAGAAAATTTTCTCCATATTACGTTGTATAGCTTCGAATTGAGTCAATCTTTTCCTCGTTTGAAGAAAGTTTTCTCGATTCAAGAAGAACTCGGTCAATCTAATATTTTCTTGGTTGAAGATTTTTTTTCTCTCAGTGTAGTAATTCTATTATTACGAATTCTACGGCAAAGTGATTGCCTATCCCAATTTTGACA
Organism: Gonatopus flavifemur; assembly: GCA_018340375.1. Taxonomy (NCBI): domain Eukaryota; kingdom Metazoa; phylum Arthropoda; class Insecta; order Hymenoptera; family Dryinidae; genus Gonatopus; species Gonatopus flavifemur. Next base: position 24,305,007 of record JAFFJZ010000003.1, read on the forward strand.
CATCAAAATTCCTAACCAATTTCGATGCACGTACAATAAAAGGTATTCATTCCGTAGTACGACTTCTATAAGTCGTGTACTTGGATTATTCGAAAGTACATGATTACAATGTAAACACCCATTTGTTTGTATCGATTTCTTACGAGTATTTCATACTATTGCATAGAGTTGCAACAGAGATTCAGCATTACATCTTAAGATCCGAGAAAGTAGAAAGAAAATAAGTGGAAATGCATGAAAAAACGTTAATGATTATATATATAACTTGACCTATGATCTTCAAAGCTTTCTCTCCGTCTATTGGTATAACGATCTATTTCAGTTGTTAAAATGTAGTCTTTATGTATCGACGTGAACTCGTTCTCATTAGAGTATCTCTACGATACGACAAATCAATTCAATACACTGTTACATCATTTCCTCTTTTTTTCAATGCAGTAATATTATTTTCCACTCCTATATAGTATAATATTTTTTCCTCAAGCGGTTGTACATCACTGGATGGAAAATTTTTATAAAAGTAATTTGTATTATAAATCAAAAAGTTACATCATACACTGAGAGAAAAAACGTTTCAACTAAATATTTTAAAAGACACCTTCTAAAAATTTGATAGATTTAACCAAGAAATTATAGTTAATATAATCAAGCTTGTTTTCGTATTCAATTGGTTTTGGACACTTTCCTTTCTTTCACGCGTGTAGGACGCGTGAGTCAAAGTTGTCAAAATTGCCGTTTTAAATTGTGCAATTTAGATCGTCGGGGGTCTAAAGGCTAAATTGATTCTGAATGCGTATTTTTCTCTGCAATGGCAGTGCTATCATCACAAGACATTTACTCTCATACCCAGAAATGTAGTAACAAGTATCGATATAAGTTATAAATTAGAATCAAACGATATGGTTTCCCTGGTTTTTCAACTTTTTTCATATGATTTTTGTAGATTATTATCTTGGTTATTATTTTGTATGAATTAAAAAGTAGTTGTGTTTACTAAAAATTAAGTAATTTCGATCCTAACCTTTGATTACGTCGCACAATCAAAATTAGTAAGTGATACTAAAAAAAATAGTTGAGACGTTATTGTACTAATTTTTTCAGATAATGGCAATTAATATTTTCTCTGAGTGTAGAATTAGTATGATCGTGTAACAATATGCTGGATGGATGGAAACTTTTAACTCACGCGTTGGTATCCTAAGATGATTTATCGGTTAATCTGATGTACTTGAAGCACAAAACGATAAGAATTGTCGATCATTCGAGTCGTAACTGTCTGGTTTAATATCGATTATAGTGTGATAAATAAGAAAAATTTTGAAGATACATTTGTATAGTGAGTATATGAAAAGTTATAACATCGTTCTTCAGAGTGCTTTAACCCTCATCACTTATATGGGGTCAAAATGAGACCTCAATTTCAACTTGATTAAAATTCACTAAAATTTGAATAGGAGTGCTTATTAGAACCTGTGCTGCCGCTTGGTAAGATTTGGATGTCTCTACTATATGTTCAATATTCTATCGTTAATTATTTCTGCTGTTTTTGCTGTTGAATATCAATGTGATCCCATATAAGTGATATGTCATTTTCAAGTATGAGGGTTAAATTTTTATGTTGCATTTTAGAAAAATTGTTCCACGCTGCTTTGGATTCTCAATCATCGTCGTATTTAACCTGTGTGCTTTATACACAGCTGTAATCTAGGGTAGGTTGAAATTATTCAAAGTTCATATACCATACCAACGATACTCACTTGTCGGAAAAGATTTTCTTTGCTTCAAAAATATGTTTTTGAAATGTATTGCTTCTTTTTATTACAGAGCAGCAATCTGTTATCGTTGAAAAGAAGTTATGCTTATCGATACTAAATTATTCTTCGGAATACATCGTGATATGCATAAAACATTAGTTTTCCAAGCAAATGTAGAACGTAGATAACAAACATCAGATAGAACTTTCAATATATTACAAAACAAAGTTCAGGATGATTTGAAATTGTTCCATAAATGCAATCCGTGTTCAAGTATCACACTTTTTGTATACTTTTGTAACCTTACTCGTAGTTTTTTGATAAACTGTGAAGCTTAGTGAAGTACAAGAAGAGTGAAATATCTTACATTTACCGCTCGTGACAGTTTAGATTCAGATACATAACGAAATATTCTTGAAAATTCAATAAGTGTAGGTGGTGGCGTCGATGAGTATTCTTACATGACCTAACTGCTCCACCTCGAGTACGATCGAATCCAACCGATTCTTTCACTGTATATCAATGCGAAACCAACCATTCAATCTATACTTTTCAGTATTCTTTAGGTGTCTGTGACTGGATAGAATATAACACAATTAACATAATCTACTTTTCCGCATGAAACAGAAGAGTGTCACTTTCGACGCGAGATTTGATATGCATGTAAATATCCGCCGATGCCAATAAAGAGACCTATTCAGTAGTCTTACGTGAATCATTTTCCAGGGACAAGATTTTCACTCACGAAACGCGATACGACCAATCTTTTTTTCTCCCTAATCGTGGAATCTCAACTATTACGCAACAATGATTCAAAACAGAGGCCCGCTGGCACCGGTAAAACAACGAATACGTTGGCGGATCTACTTTCTTTTTAGAAAGTGTATAAGTGTTCTGACAATAGTATCTCTAATAAGGGTAATGAGATTATCTCGAACGTATACGTTTGAATTTATTATACCAAACGAAGAGAGTTGAATATTCGATTCGCAATGTTTGTTCTAGAATCGATGATCGAACTCCACTGTTTAGCTTATAAAATTTCTATTCTGATTTTGATACGATATCATGAATATTTTATCATCGATGATGTAAAAATGGCAAAAAAAAAGAAGTTTCAATTATCACATTTCTTTTCTTAGCAAAGCATAATTTTAATGCTCCAATAAAAATTTGAAAAAATGTCGTGACTGTTACCAGATGTTACAAAGTTCAATTCCTATAATTATTCTGATTAATCTTGAGAGTGAAAAGTTGAAACGATCAACTCATATTCGCAGTGACTGTGACATTTTAATCACAACAACCGATGCTTGAAAGCCTGTTCTATTCGACATCTCGAGTAATTGCAAATTTTCTACATACAGTGTCATGTATTTTACAAGATAATTCAAACATTCCTCAACGTTTCCATTAATGAATTTCACAATCCATCTTACAACACTTCTTTTCATCATTGTGATTATGTTTACTAGTTTTGTCACTGAATCATACTTGAAAAATAAACGCTAACGAGAATTATTCTTCAAAAATAAAAATGCCTTATTGAGTAATGATTGGAATATTAAATTGATTTCTTTTCGTATCCAGACTGTAAAATTTATAGAGAGCTTCGCTTTACCTCATTGGTGAATCTCATCCTCCAATTGTGGAAGAATTTTCCCCTACTCTGAGGGATTGTTCCATTTTCCGAATGTTTAATCCTCCGAAAATTGAAGGGAAAGTTTATTGCAGCAATCATGGTGAATAGTTCCTCTGCTGTCACCATCCTCCGAGGAAACAGGCCACAATTTTGTTTCACAGTGCACACTTTATTCCTAATTCGCCAGCGAATATATCGCATTTATGATATAAAATTGTTCTCCTGTACCCTATAAATCACTCTAGGATACTTGATCACAGATATCATTCCCCGAAGTTTGGAGTTATTTTGTAATGGCAATCTGTACAGTGATGATAAAAATGAAACCACTATTGAACGGGAGAACAAATGATATAATTCGATTCCTTCGTAATATAACATAAACACATCATCCAAAATTCAAAACGTTTTCAGTCTCATTAGGAACGTACATGAAAATATTGATGAAATAAAGAGTTCCGGATCGAAACTCTGATCGTTGTTTCAACATTATCGTACCAATCCCACTTTGAAAACAAAAACGATGTTGTTTGAAATAACAAAGTCGAATTAAAAAAAGAACGAAATTTCTCCTGTATTCATCGATACCTCTCTCAAGCACAGCTTTCTCCAATTATTCTAGTTTCGTTTTCTCAATCAAAGAAATTCGATTCCAAAACAAAATTTCGCAACTCACTCATGGAAATTCTCTTCACCTTCGTGTACCTATTCCAATTTATTTGTAAATTTTATGATATTTGAAACTTGGATTAATATTTTTCGAATGTAATTCCTCTAGTCTCCAGAAATGGACTTCGGTTGGCTCACATTGACTTTTCGTCCCTGACGCTGTGACTAACGACCTATGTATGATTTTTCTCGACTTTCATATTCATTCAACATTGAACTAACGATTAACAAGGCGTGACGCAATCCTGGATCGATGACCGATCGATAAAATCAATTCATCGACTCTTGGTATTGATACAGCACGTTTAATTCACCAAACAACATGGATTTCATAAATTTCATCTCTTGACCTTGCGTCTAATTGATCGTTAATACAAACTTAGTTACGATTGGGAACGTTCACTTGTGGTTGGTTATAAAAATATTATTTGACGAAAACGCACATGAATTGTAATTATTGTTTCAGAAACACAATGGAATCGTATTTCGCGAGAGGCGATCATACTTTGAAAGTGCCTATGTCCCTTTTTCGTGGGAATCGCGAAAGATTGTTTGCTCGTTTGAAGAAGAGAACCGACGTTCCATCTTCAGGTGCTTTCGTTGTCCTTCAAGGCGGCCATGAGATCCCCTTCAACGATACGGACATAAATTGGCCCTTCAGACAGGTGAGTACACGGAGATTCATAATGTCACATAAATTTCACTAATATAAGAGGGAGAGATAAATTTTCATTCTCACGAATTATGTTTGTACGAACTATTCGCTCGTGAGGTAAGTAAGATGATGATGATGTTGATTCCATGTTTGATGGAGTTTTAAGAGCGCCTTAGGGAAGGAAGGAATTCATTTGAGTATAGAGGATCTAGTGATTTGATTCATCTGTATCCGCATTTGTAATGCGTTACATGGCAACTGTTGCGATAAGTCATCAAAGGAATTACTCTGACGAGAAGATTGCTTCAGAGTGTCTTTGTATTCTTTTCAATTAAAATTCGATAACGATATGAATGTAACTGAATATGAAAGAAATACACTATCTTTGTGGGTCTTTAAGAATTAATCCTAATGACAATGATAATCAACACGGAGAAACAAATTTGTTGACCCAGGAAATCGAGTTATTATATACAGAATAGCAGATCTTTTTGCTAACCTAGCCACAAATTCGCTGCCTCAGCTAACTGGATATTCCATGAAACTGAAACTGGCAGCCGTAAAGCTAGCAGCCGATTGTCACAATTTTCTACATAAAACGTTCATTAAAGATCCAAAGATCTCAAACGTCGAATGGGATGATAATTGATTGATTTCTGGTGTGAACAAAGCTTCAACAACGTTTAATCAGAAGTTACAAGAACCGACTGCTAGCTCTACGGCTGCTAGTTTCAGCTTCATCTGGATTCCTGAGAGAGGAACATGGTTAACTGAAGCAGCAAATTTTTTCCTGAACTATTGAAATTTTCAGTATCATATACAGAAGAGTAACAAATTTTGCTGAAGAAGCAAACATTTTTTGCTACCGTAGCTAATAAGATTGTTGTGATAGCGAATAGTTTGCTGTCTAATAGTAGCTAACTGCGAAATTTGCTCACTGTAGCAAATAGCAGGGCTAGGTTAGAGCTGGAGTTAGGAATTGGAAGGGATTTGGATTCATCAGCAACATTATTTCATCACAAAATTGAACAATGGTGCTTCAAAATCAGCGGGAAAAATTTCAAACTTGCCGGGTGTTTGATCAATTAAATGTGGGACCATGAATCAAGTTGGCCTCTCCGAATTCAAATCAGTGGAATCTCACTGTTTCTGCAGTTAGAAGTCTGAATGAAACCAGTGAAATCTCAGTGAATGGTCGCTGGTTGTGCACACTGTTGAAAAAAACTGGGATTTTCCGGTACCAAGGAACTAGAAAATTTTTGTTCATGACGAATTTTTCACCTCACGTACAAGAAAATTCCTGTTGTACCGGAATTTTTCCGTATTTCACATGAAAATTCATGTTTTTTATTTCAATTTTGATGTACTAGAATTTTCATGATTTGAATGTAATTTTTACGGATTTGAAATTGCTTCCAGTACGGTATTGGAATTTTCTCGAAGTTTTTTTTTTACAGTGCAGTTGGAAGTATTCCTGACTAGTTGAATCAGTGAGATTTCACTGCAACGATCAGTTAATATTCACCGATTGTGCATTGTATACGCACTGATTCGCAGTGGTCGACTTTTCACTGCGATCAGCGGAATTTTACTATTTCAAATTTAGACAGTAGACCTGATAATTTCTCAATTGATCCAGCAACGTGTTATCAAGTTTGTTCACGTCATTTTTATGATTCTTCAAAAATAAGACAAATAATCATGATGCCTTTCCAAATTGCAGCAGCCAATGTCCTATCAATACAATTCAAGAGAAATGAGTGAATTGAGAAATCATTGATCTTGTCGAAATAAATTCACCTGCATGCTGGATGTTTCAAATTTATGTAGACCTTGGATCAATTTTAACTCTTGGAATCGAATAAAGTGTTGATGTTGGGGTCCACGTACGTTCTGCAGAAGTTCCTTCTTATACCAAATAAGGTCACCAAAAAACTTTGAAGATTTAAACTGATTCTTCAACGAATCGATTCCATGCCTGTACCTGCATTGTGAGAATTATGTGCTTTAAAAGTAATGTTTGCTTCCATCGTGTACTTGTAACAAAATAATTTATATATCACTATGAACAGTGTTAAATGAAACGTGTGCTATTACGTCCAAACGATTAGATCTGATCTAAAGAAAAATTTGATGTATTGAAATAAATCATAAACTAGTCTTAGCTGATTCGTGTCAAGCATTTATTCTTGTATACGAGCATTTGTCTGTGAAAATATAAAGAAGGTAGCGCGGTGGTCGAAAAATAGGACACCTCACGTTAAGAATGAGACCGTTTCGTACTTCCTACGTATGTATTCGTAGGAAATCTCTAACCGAATATTCGATCAAAAGTCAACCAAATCAATTTTCAACGAATATCGAATGTTTCTATGAATATCTTCTGTACGTTTATCGTATCGGGTTTGATATTCAATCACATCCCATTAACATTTTCATCTGCTCAATCGCGTATCATTTATTCGTTTGTGCTAACAAATGGGGAGTACAGATTGTTTGTTATAGCATCGAAAAATCAAATAACCATCAAAAGGGATTCGAATAGAGAGGGATGCGCACGATATTATCGTCGAAATTGAGAAATAATCGATCATCTTCATTTTTATATGTTTCAATGAAACATTCAATGTATGGATATTCGACTTTGCACATAATGAAATGGAATAATAGATCATCTTAGTCTTAGTTTCATCTAGTTTCTTATATCGACGATATATCAAAACGATATTGGAAGCATATCTTGGTTTATTTTGTGTATAAGACTAAAATGATCCATTATTCCATTCCATTATGTGCAAAGTCGGATATCCATGCGTTAAATATTTCGTCGGAACATGTGAAAATGAAGATCATCGATTATTTCTCAATTTCGACGATAATATCGTGTGCATCCCAACAAATAGATGAGTTGATTAGAAGATTTCATTCGCATTTCTCCGGTTCATGTATTTGACGCTTATGAGTTAAAGAGTTTTGGATCTATAAGTTAAAAACCACGTATTTATGCTTCAGGGTTTACGTGATCAACGTTTGCGAGGTTCATTGTCATCCTGGTTCAAAGGTGAACGTCCCTCCAACCGCACTTGGAGGAATTTCCGATAGTTACAAATATTAGAAAATTGAATGTGTAGATTTTTATTATTCTCAAATGACATACATTATAATTTGGCTGCTGGGAAATTTCAAAATTATACATAATTTTTATCTAATTTAATATAGTTCATTGAAAGCAATATTATAAAGAAGAATGAATGGTAAAACTCGCAAAGGTAGACCTAGATTGAGTTATATGAAGTAAATTATACAAGATAAGGACTGTCGTGGATATGTAAAAATTGAGCATTTAGCGGATAATGGATAGCGAAACATGTGAAGCTGTGATATCGTTGCTGTAGCAATTACATTTTTCGCTGTCGAAAGGTAAGAAAGTAGCTGTGTCTCCTATCTAAACATGAGTATTATTATATCAAAATTTTAGATGTCATTCGAAATCATCAGTTTTTCCATCAATTTATCGATTCCTAAGAAACAGAATAGAGTTGTCGATTTCAACTTCGTGAACAATAAATTTGTCTGTCTTCATTAGATATGTTTTGCACGGGGAGAGTTGACGACACGTGAATCGAAGTTTTTCCAGAACGATCGCCACGTCGTAATCACTCTAATCTACCCCTATTAGTCGCTGCAGGGTCAAGAAACTCTATCGATAGACGATAGAGGAGAAAAACCTTCAATGTGATTGAGATCGACTGTAAATGCTAATGGTTGTTTTCACTCCATTTAATTAAATCTGCCATAGAACTGAGTAAATATACTTTTTCCTATTCTCTTTACTATGCAAAAAAATATTTCTCAAGATCACTGAACTATTGTGTCATGAAGAATTCATTTAACCACGTTTTAGTTTTGATTTGGAACATATTCATCTTTTTTCAACTCATCATCGTAGATGGATGGCACACACACGAGACTGTTGAACTGACATACAGTTCCAAGTATCATCACGTCAATTGACAATCTTGAAAACAAATAATAAGCTTGCAAGTTTAGCCCGCATTCCATACGTGTGTGTGTGTGTGTGTGTGTGTATAAGTTCCTGTGGTCAAATGATGACGATAACTATAAATATAGTCAGCAAACATTTGTATGCACAATGACATGTCGACTTGATACTCGTACATGTATATGTGATGTATTTACTCGTATATATACATTCGTTCTAGAAAAGCGAGTTTTAAAAGTGATTCGCCAGAACATCTCAGTGACGTGTTACCGCGAGTCAGGGCCGTATCGATCTAGCTCATCTGCTTTATTTCGACTTTCGTGCAGTTATGGAAGGGGAGAAACCCAAAGAACGGCTGCGAGTAGTAGATCACCAACTACCAACACCGTTACCACATAATGGATAATGCTGTGATACACTGTAGTATGTGTCTCCGTGGCCGTTGGCAAGCACAACAATTAGGGTCACGACGACAATCTTTAACAACTTATGATGTGTATATCCATATAGATCCATCGTCCGTTCGAATAGATGGGAAATAAGAAACGTCACCACGGTGGCGTTATTCTTAGCTTATTCAACGATCAATGCTACCGTCAAATGATTTCCCTCTATTTTTGATATTTCAAACTCTGTACTATTATGCGAATTAAGACAGCCATTTGCCAAATTGGTTCACTTTTCCTTTATTATCTTGTCTCATGTTCAACAACGTTTAATCCGCGATGAAGGACCATTTATCGAACAATACTACCGTGGTTCCAATTTCCTTAGTTTCAGACTATATAACGCGGTATTGAATATGAATTTTCTAAAATTAAGCGTATCTTTTTGACGTGAGAATAGTGCTGGAACTCGAGCGATTCCATATTGGCCAGTTTATTTGTCAAAACAATTCAATAATTCTGTTTAAATTAAAAACTGTATGGATGACAAAGAATCCCGAGTCAAAAAGTGAAACCTGATTTAGCTGTGATTCGTTGCGTATTACGGACAGGGCCGCATCTGAAAATTCTCCGCCCCTAGGCCAGATATATGATGTCACCCATCAAGTAGAAAAATTATCAAAATTATATGTGATCGTGAATAATCGAATATAGTTTATATATAATTACATGAACATGATATCGTGTGCCGCTACTCAGATCTGCCATACCTAGGTTGGCCTAGGTGCAGATACGCCACTGATTACGGAGCGAATCAGAATGGATTTCATTTTCCACCCTGACCTCCCCCTGCTCTGAACCTGATCTTGCTTTTAAAATTCTCATTGAACCTAACGTTAATCTTTCTTCGACCTGATTCAACTTTGAATCGATGCGATTACAATTTTTCGACTTGGAAACCTTCAAAAAGTCAGTTTTCCAAGAATTTATTCAATAGTTTTGAATAAACCAATTGATGCAGAATGGCTGAAGTCTTCGGCACTAGTATTCCCTTAAGAGTAGTAGAAAATCTATGGTATTGTCTCTCTTTGGAAAAACAACGTAGTATAGTTACCTGAACTACAAAACAATTGAGTCGATGACAATGTGATATACCGTTAATACGCAATTCATTCAGAGATGTTTGACATCATTGTATCGCTGAACTAACGTTCAATGTCTGAGTCATAAATCCTCAAGGATGTGGTATACGGATACATTGGAAAATTCCAACGATGGACAACACCAGAAAAGTGTTGTTTCCATATCAGCACTTCTATGAATAACAACAGTTATTATTCATGGAAGGTATCTTCAAAGGACCTCGATTATCTCGATTGCGAAATCTAGTTTTCATCATTCATGAAGCATCCTGTACGATCCGTTCAAGTCGATGTAATAATGTTTGTTTTGATGCTGGCTGGTTTTTATTATTGTGTTCTACTTGGAGCATTTCGAGCACGCGAAACACAATAATAACACACGCTACTTCGACGTGCATCGAAGCACAGTATACAACCTGTTCATCTAAAATTATTCAGTCCACAATGTTGAAACTTTAGTCCCTCTTCCTCTTGCTGTAAGTTCCATATGAAGTCAGTAAAAGAGACATCGCTATCGCCTACGGGATAATTTTATATGGACATGTTACAGTGGTAATACCGCTATTAGGTGATTTGCGGTTCAATCTACAGTACAGAAGAATGAGAGAGAAGGAAAGAAGGGAGGGGATATACTCGTGTCTCCTGACTGGTTTTGTGCACTTGTGAACGAGGTCGATTCGTGACTGGCTAAATGACCAACCGTTGTCATGTGAACTGCGTATGTTCAATAATACAAATAAACGATCGATTTATTCTAGTTCGGCAGATGGAGAAAGAAACATCACAAGAATAAGAAAACAGAAAATTCAACGACAAGGTCGTACGCATGATCTTATCCGGCCGAGAATCTAAGCTTTTCGCTTAGTTTCTTGGGGTGAAAAGTCAACATGCGGTCGATATTTGGTTCTGAAATTCTTGATCTTATTTGTACTCACGTAGGAAGTTCTGATCTTCTCATCGAGGTAAACATTTCAGCACAATAATCACCCCAATCCGATTTAACCTCATTAATTCGTCAATCAGTTTGAACCAGATTTTTGTCCGGGAATCTTTCTATTTGATCTCATTCAAATATAATCGGTTTGAATAAAATCAAATAGGAAAATTCTTGGACAAGAATCTGATTAGATCTCACTGATTAATCAGTTAATAGGTTTGAATTGGATCTTTTGAGCAGGGAATCCATGCCTCCTAATAGCGGCGGACTGAGAATGTCTCTGTTTTTCTTCAACTCGTGTGAAAAAGAGGATAAGAGGCGGGAGATCTTCCGTTTTCTTGTCCTTTATTTTGCTTATATTGAAGAAAGATATAGAAGTTCGCAGTTCACCGCTGGCATCTAACGGGAGTTATCCTAAACCATGGAATATTCAATATCGGATTCTCATTTCCTTCGTAACGCCTCAACCATTTATTTGATTTTCACAAAAATTATACATTTTAGTGTCCTCGATCACGTAAAAAATTAAAAATCATCAACTCTATAAAAAGTTATCCAAACCGACGAATACACTGAGAGAAATAATTACTAATACCAAGGAAACATATTCTTGAATAAAGCTGATATGTTGCAAGCTCAAGTGGAATTCCCTTGGATCAAGAAAATATTTCTTCAAAACAAGAAATACAACCTTAGTTCTAAGAAAATTTTCTTGTATCAAGAGTACAGATTTTTTAAGAAATTGATTTCTTGAAACATCATAATATGTTATTGGTGATAGTAATTATTTCTCTCAGTGTACACAATATTCCATTGATCATTTTTCTCTTACATTTTCAAAATTTCTGATCCAATTTCGGCTCAAAAAAGAGGTTCTGGTGTCCTCATCGAGACAAACATTTTGGCAAGAATCATCTGAATTCATGCATTACGACGAACATTAAGGTAAACCAAAGAAAACGCAGGCATACGGACAAGACAGACAGACACACACACACACACAATTTTGAGAATTGCATTTTCTCGTCGCTTAAAAATATTTGGCAAAGGCGAAATACCCCCCGTCTTCTGTATAATGGATTTTTTACCCTATCATGATACATCCATTTTCTTAAGTTAAATAAGCGACAAACTGCATTTTTGGTTGAACAGGAACGACATATGTTGGTAACATCGGCATTCTTCATGATGTTGATTGTTCGTTTTGATTGATCCTTATTAAAGTATTCGTTTCTAGGCAAGAAAGGCCATAACTTCTGATAAAAATGCATAGAAAGTACAAACATCCAAGTAACTTGTTGAAAAATCAATTTTTTGGTTAATGAGAACTCTGGTTTTCTCACAAGAATCCTATAACAGATAAAAAACAAAATCTGTATGGAAAACCTTACATTACACTGAAAGAAAGACATTCCAAATTTATTTCAATCAAATAAGGTTTATTAACTACACGCTAAAAAGTAAAACTTGCTGTCATCCTGAGAATTAGCTGATTTTAAGGTGCAATCAAAACTAGCCTTGTTTTAATGAAAATTAGCGTCGGCAACAAATGCCGACACAATGGAAAAGACTGAATGTCAGTCACGTTTTCAAGTAAGATGCACCACATTCAGTCGGACTTTTTATCGTGTAGTAACAAATCTTATTCGACTCGAATGACGGTTTGTTCAGAATTAACAAGCCTCCTTTGTCACAAACAACCTCTTCTTCCAGTGTACTTTCATGTTCCTATTATGTTTGAGGCTTTGAAGGAATACGAAATCGCGGAATTTCTTCATCATATTTTCTCAAAAAAACCAGTCAATTCTCCGCATCAAGACAAACATCTTGGCCCGAGAATCATTCCAATCCATTCATTCTAATGGAAGTTATCCTACACGGAGGAAAGAATATTGTCATCATCACTTTCCAATCTCGTCAACGAAGGAAAGATATAAACATCCTGCATGTTGTTCATCACAACAATACGTCCAGGTAAAAAAAAACATACCGTCTCCATGCTAATCTGATTTATTGTATCAACGACACACTTTTGACGATATTTTGGACGGTTATGATGACAATATTCTTTTCTCCGTGTCACCATAAAGTCTTCAGTGTCGGATTCTTATTTTCTTCGTAGCGTCTGAACCTCTTATCCGATTCCAACCAAAATTATACATCTTGATCTCTTCATCTAGGTAAAATATGTGCAAGAAGTAGTATTTGCAATTACGAATCCTATCCAAAAATATCCTCAACGATGCATGATCAATATTTGGATAGTTACTTTCTTGTTCGTATTTTTGAAATTCTCAATCCAATTTGTTGCCTAACAGGAGGTTCTGATCTTCCCACCGAGACATACGTTTTGGCACAAAAATCATCCCAATTCATGCATTATAACGAAAATTATCATACGCTGTAGAATATTCAATATCGGATTTTTGTATCCTTCGTAGCACTTGAACTTCTTATTCCAACAAACACCGAAGGTCTTGAAGACACCTACAAGATATCTTCAGCAAGATGTTTTAGATACATCGAAAATATCTCTTCTAGGTATCTAAACGACGTTACAAAAAAGGTACCTTCAAGATATATCGAAATGATATCTTTTAGACATCTTCAAGAAATGTCAGAAACATGTCCTCAAGATATTTCTGAAAGACACCTTTTAGATGTCGAATCAGCATAATCTGAAAGACATCTTGAAAAAGCTTCTGAATGATATCTTAAATGACATCTTAAAAATTGTCTCAGTGAGAAAGGCAAAAGTCACGCCATGTTCGTTTTTCAGAATTCATTCCTGTTGTGCTGTCTGAGATGTCCTAATGATAGGAAAAAGACATCTTAAAAATATCTAAAACATATCTCGAAGATATTTCAAACGTATCTTGGAAAAATCTAACAAGTATCTTAAAAGAATCAAAAACATATCTTAAGGCATCTAAAAGATGTCTTTCACATATCCGAGACATACCTTTTGCGTGATCTTTTTGAGATATCTAAAACTTGTTGAAATTTGTTGCATAAGACATATTTCAGATGTCGAAAAGATATCTCCACGAAAGTCTTCGAAGACATCTTTTAGATACTGATAGATATCTAACATGACACTTTCAGTCTCCTCACCCGAGAAAAAAAGATTAGATTAACTGAGTCTAGGTAGATCTCTTCAAATCTAAATTTGGGCAAATAATGATCTACGGAGACCCACAGAGATCTCCAGGGATTTTCAGAAATCTTCCTAAATTTTTCCATATTTTTTTGGGTTCCTTGCAAAATTGGAATCTTTGGGAGTGAGTGGATATCAGAGAACTCCAAAGATTGTTGCCTAGGCTGAGGTGTTCAGATGTGAGTATATATGAACAGATTCGCAGAGGTTTTTGTCAAAATTGAGATCTGATGAAATCTACTTAGATCTCATTAGATCTCATCTTTTTTCCTCGGGCAGTTGAGTAGAGAACTGTGAGAAGAACAGTATTGAAAATTTTCACTCTCTTGGAGTGAGGATTCCACTCTTATAAAAAGGTAAAATTTCGCTCTTTAAACCGAGTTGAACCTTCACTCTTACGGAGTGAAAAGTCACTTCTTAGGAGTGGAATCTCACTCTTCCCGGCCTTGCAGTATTTTCACTCTTCGAGAGTGAATTTTTCACTCCAAGCAATTTAGAGAGTAAAAAAAGTGTTTTAGATGTAGAAAAATAATGTTTTTCTCACAAAGCTATTATGTGCAACATCTTATTTGTACATTAGACAACGATTGACGACGTGTTTCAGAGAATGCATGCGATAACCCCATTCGATGGAAAGTTCCGAGAATAAACGAATATGTATGAAATAATTCATAACAGTTTCTTAGTATGGTTTCACTTGCTCTTACTCGAAGGAGACCTTGTCTTACATTCCGTAAGGTAACAGAGTAGTGCCGTATCAGACTTCCTGTTGCATGACGTTCGCATCTGCGGTTCTGTAATATTCAGTTCATATTTCGATAGGAGAGGCTTACCATGGTTGTTATTGAGAATCCAAGACTCGAGAAATCGAATACAATTATTCGGTAATTGAATTCAGCACTCGATCGTATTCCGCTGAACTCTTTTTAATTGATTTACATCGAGCTCTTGTTTGAAAATATTGAGGTATTGCGATTGAAATGAACTACGGGTGCATACGAAAAGTCATCGCAAAGTTCAAAAGCATGAATTCCTAAGTGTAGGCGAGGAATAGAACCATCCATTGAACTTTTGATTACTACATTCGAATACGTGGCGCTGTGCCTCAAGAACGCGCTACTCCCACGAAATGTCAAATGTTCATCTAATTCATGAATTGCAGGAAATAACGAATCTTCGGCCTTTGAAATATACGATTTCATAACATTTTCTTAACTATCCTGATTTTATGATAAATTTATTTCAAAAATACAAATTTCATGTGTTGTTTGAAATATCAAAGGAATACGTTGAATCGTTTTAGAATTTAATGTGAACAGCGTGTAATCAGTCGGGTGCGTTTAAGAGATCTTTTGTTCGCTCAGGTGTTTGAAACAAGACCTTCGAAAGACGAGTTTACGTTACCGATAATAACCAAAAACAGGAGTTTTTGTTGTTATCAAATATTTACAGAACATGCTAACTCGAATACATTACAGAAACATAATACGTATTATTGATGAATTTCTGTTCGATGTAACGCACGAGGTACTAATTGCTGTTATTATTATACCATACATACATCACTAGAAACAGACGGTGATGTACACCAAGAGACGATGTGAACAATGCGTGAAGAAGACAAACATTCGTTTTCCTTGGAATTAAATTATCTGTGTCAGAAGAATGTTCATCTCACCAGCCAAACTTATAGAATATATTAAAAATGGAAGAGTTCAATGTTCTCCTCTCTAATCTCATTATCGTTCTTCTTTTTTTACTCAATTCGTACGTCATTGCATCGATCATATTTTCTGGAAACGAATGCTTTGAGATATTGAATATCCAATTTTAAGTATAATCATTGATTTCCGCTCGGTTTATGTAAGCTACATATATCCGATTCCTATTCTCAAACTGTTGACGTGCTGATATGTGTATAAATAGATCTAGAATAGCAACAAGATTGGGTAAGTTTCACGCGTTGGACTCTAAGGACTGGGTTACATAATGAACAAACTTATCAATCCATAATCGTGTGGATATTTGTAATTAAAATCATAGTATCACTGTTAGAAAAGTTATGAAGTTTTTTTCATAAACAATTCATTCAACAGAATTCTTAATGAAATATTCAATTCAATAACATCTTTCTTAATGTTAATAATTTTATTCTTAATGTTTAGAACTTCCTTCCTAAATTTAATAACATATTTGTGAAATTTAATCAATAATTATTACATTTCAGTAAGAAATTGTGAAATTGTGGAATGAGTATCAAATTTAATATGAAAATATGATATTTCATAAAGGATTTCGTATTAAATTTCATGTCCTCGTTAAATATTTTATGCCTCAATATGTTATGTTTTCATTTTTGTATAAAATTGTTAATGGGAAAATTCGCTGCCCTCAACTGCTTGGACTTGTACGTTTTAATGTCCCTTCTCGTTTATTGAGACGCCCTAAATTGTTCAATCCAATTTCTTATAAATCGAGATACGGTTATTCTGATCCGGTAAATCGGATATCTATCCTAGCTAATTCTTACAGTGATGTGCTTGAATTATTTTCATCCTATTCTGATCTTAGAAATTCTCTTTCTCTTATTTGTCAAATTTAATATCGAATTGTCCTTTTTATCTATAATTATACACGTTAACTGTTGTTGTAATATAAGATGCACGTAGTCGAGCTTAACATGATGCTTAATGCTTTGATGCATGATATATATAATGTGGTTCAAATAATGTATATTCTATGTACCAAAGGGTCTTTTGTACCCGTATAAACAAAATAAATAAATAAATAAATAACAAAATCAATTTTGGTGTTGAGTATTCATCATATCTTAATTGAGGTTTTTTTATTTCTTTTTATCTATCGTTTAATGAATTTGACTACTCGTGGAACAGATCAGGGATTTGGTCCTGAATGAGTAGTTTTAAACAAATGCGAGTAGACAAGTCGATGATTTCCAGTTTTTAAGGTGGTTAAAAAACACGATAACGGATATTGAAAAAAAATATATTTATAAAATAATATCTTCAAATTATCATGTATTTCTTCGAGAAAACAACAACCGTTGCATAAGATTGAGAAAAATAAACAAAAACACAACGCTCGATTAATCATAAATATTCAAGATACTTTTTTTCTCCGTTATATAATAACTTTATCGTATATAATTCTGTAAGCACACGATCTTCCTCATCTGAATAACAGAATCAACAATAACAACGACAAGAAACATCATAAAATCAATCGATTTCCCAGTTCGTTTTAATTTGAATATTCCGGTATTCTTTCCTCTCATTGGCGTTCAATGAACAGAAAGAGAAAAAAAATTGGAGAACAAAATTGTGAAATTATACCAGGATTCGTGTGGTGTACGATGTGAGAATGAAGATTTATTCTATATTATTGCTGAGGGACATGAGTCCTGCTTGTCGCTGTCATGAGGGTTTCAAATATACCTCATATTCAACTCGAAACTGATGATAACTGTTTCACAAGTTTCGAAATCGCACGAAAGATTATGCTGCGTAAGGAAGGATGTGGCAATAGATATTTGCGATAATTTAAGACGCAGGAATTTCCTTTGACGAGGATGAGATTATTTACACACTGAGAGAATGATTTAGTTATAGTTACTAGCATTTGGTAATAGTTATAAAATCTCATAGTTGAATAAGGCGAAATTTAGTTATAATTACCGATATACACACAGTAAAAAATCGGACTGAATTTGGGTGCATCTTACGTGAAAATTTGACTGGAATTCAGTCTTTTCCATTGTGTCGGCATTTGTTTTCGATGCTTAATTTCGATTCAAACAGGACTAGTTTTGTTTGCATCTCAAAATCAGCCAATACTCAAGATGAAAGTGAGTTTTACTTTTCACAGTGCAGATTCACAACTAAGACCTTTGGTTATACTCACCAAATTTTAGTTATTATTACCAAATCTTGGTATTGATAAACCAATCATATAATTGAGGAAACTAAATTCATTTGGTAACTATAACTAGGTTCTTTTATCAGTGCACGAAGAACAAGTAGTAGTGATAATTATTAAGCGAATACTAAAATATGGACAGACCAAACATAAGAACTAAACGGCTCAATCGAAATTACAATACGCTTAGTTAAATTAACGATACATCTCGAGTCGAAAAATTGTAATACTTTTTAAAGCCTGATCAACTCCGTAATACGCAACGATCCAGCGTTAAATAAGGTCGAAAAAATGTGAACATCAGGTCAAATGAGAATTTTGAAAACAATATCAGGTTAAGAACAAGGTGAGATCGGGGTAAAAAATGAACTCAAACTTGATTCGTTCCGTAATACGCAAAGAATCAGAGCTGAATCAGATTTCACTTTTTGACTCGGGATTCAGTTAGAATAATGATGGGATTGATTGTAGTGACAAAATTTTTGGTCCGTCCATATTTTACTATACCACACTAAGAGAAATCTACAGTCATGGCAACTATATGAGAGGACAACTATTGGGTTATAATTTTTTCAACTCTTTTTATAGTGAATGCAACTATATGAATAGTTTTCACTACTATAAACAAGTTACCATAAATATTTATGTAGTTGTGAATACTGAATGTGAATGCTTTGTTCTCAAATAGTTCATGTGACTATTCAAATTTCTTATAACTGATACCAACGTGGGACACTATCAAATATGGACAAAATTTAGAAATTGATCAAATAAGCCAAATTTCGATTCACGGAAAACCATGGGCATGTCCAGCGAGGAGTAAAAAAGACCAGCTATAACTGCCATTCCCTCAGAAGCTAAATTCTGTGTTTGATTTGTACTTTTCCCTCTCCCACTCCATGTTGACTAGCTTCAACTGCTTTCTCCTGATTCAAATTCCGAGTACCTGCGTGTCAGAGACCCCTAAAAAACCGGATTAATTTTCTCATAGTCGTTTCAGATGAATCCTGTCAAGTACAGAACAATAATTCATATGAACGCTCCGCATAAACCAACTCCGTCCTTCACCCGCCGTTCTGAACAAGAATGGTGTAATCCCTCACAACGTGAACCACCGTCAAAGACCGCTGCTTTTTTTAATCGACTTTTCGCTTCCCCGGTGCATACATAGGAGAGAAAATGAATATATACCATTACAACAATTGAAAAAATGAAAAGAATTCCATAGACAAAAGAACTGTCCTTAGTGGAAATCACTCTAGTTATTCTCTAGGCCATTTCTAGGCTTTGCAAGTCCCTCACAAGTGCCCGGTGAGGTCGTGTAATGGTCTGGAGACTGACTAGAGTGATTTCTACTAGGGGTACCGATAGAGTCCAAGTATTAGGCGTGCAAGTTGAAACTCGGCTTTTTTTTGTCAAATTCAATTTTATTAAAAAAATACTTCTTTCAAGAATTATCAATTAAAACATTCGCCGTTATTATCTACACTCTTTTGCGATTTATCGGGTACACGGAAAGAAGAAAACAGCACTGGTTACTGTCCATAACAGCAATCAGTTGAAAAACAAATGAAAACACGCTTGGATGATAGAGGTTAGCGCGATCACAGTGATGTGTACTGCAGTGAAATTCGTCAATGCTGCTTGGACATTAACGGTTACTGGGAGACGCAGTAATGAACGGCGTAAATTTGATTTTTCATTATTTTTCAATGAATTACTGCGATTCACAGTAACCATTACTGTTTTCTTTTTTCCGTGTAGGAGATAAATGCCTTCACGAAGAAACTTATCCAGCCATTTCCGGACATCTTCGATATTCATGGAGTGCTGCTCCTTCAAATATGACGACATTGATCTGAATAAGTGATAATCAGAAGCAGCTAAGTCTGGTGAATATGCCTAATATTTGATGTTTACTTCGAGAAAGAAGGGAAGGAGTATAGATTTATTGCTAGATACCAAATTACTCTGCTACGCCACCGAACAAATTTCTCTTCAGCTACTTTAGATGAATCCTGTCGACTATAAAGTAATGATTGATTCAGACATTTCGCACAAAATCAACTTAATACTGCATCCGCTATTTCAGATGGAAACGATACGTTTCTATGCGACGTGAATTACCGTTGTAGAGACAGGTGTTATTCTCAATCTTCTTGCCGGGATGAATGACTTTTTAAACTCCAGTTTACCGGCCTAATTTACACTCTAGAACATGATCGATGAAATTTTTTCCCAGTTGGAGGCGGCAGCAGTATTCCTTCATGATTTGTTGGAGTTTGCCTTTTTTTAAGGATTTGACAACCAGAGAGCAGAATAGTTATTCAAAATGGACAGAAAATCCCCTATTTTTGGTGAAAAAACAGTTTTCTCATGATCAGGGGATGGAACCTGTCACTGAAGTGAAGAAATACTTCTCATATTTTTTATAGTGTACGAAAAATGAAATTTTCCTTCAATTATTTCCAATGAATCCTCCCTAGTAAGAATGATTATAGCGGGTGTCTAGTACCTTTCAACGCACTTGCAGTGGAGCTAGTCACTAGAAGGAGCCTTGAAATTAACTATAAAATAGCTAGAATCATTTCTGCTAGGGCTGTGGCTATGGAACTATCCCATGTGGACGCTTCGCACGGAGTTAACCTCATTCTCTATCCGCCATTTTATAAAATGCCCATGTAAAAGAATTGGATATAACCATATGTAAACTAAGTATAATTTATGTGTGGAGATGAGCTTAAAAAAACTATATATGCTCAAATGATCTATTTGAGAAAAAATCGCCATTTGAGTATGTATAATTTTTGTGAGCCCATTTCCGCACATAAATTATACCTGGTTTATATATGGTTACCCACACAGTCTCACAGTAAAACAGTCCCAAAAGAATTTTTGAAGAATTCTTAAAGAACAAAATCAGTACAACAAGAATTCTTTATGAATTCTTCTGTGCTGTGTGGGTATACCTAGTTTTTTTTTTTACATGGGGAACGATGCATTGGATACAGTATTGTACGACGTCGTGACCCTTCGTTCAAGATCCACGTTATTTTCAACCTGTCAAGTTTTAGTTTACTGGTGTAACTCGAATAACCGGACAAGTTTCTGCGCAGCCATTCCAAGAAAACGCGAATCAATGTTAAAGCCGAAGGTTATTTGGAAATTCTTATTGAACCAGTCATATTCCGGAATGCTGGTACTCCGAACAATATTTTTTTACTGAATATTCCAACGTAGAATTCACACATCCTGATATCTTTTTCAATTTGAAATCATTTTACTGATCCTCATATCTGAGAATTCGGGTTATTTTGTCATATTTTCCTGTCTTCTCATGTGGAAATTGAAATTCAGCCATGCATGTTGGCGTAGTAGTGTTGCTTCAGTTACCAATGCTGGGAGGTTGAAACACCTCTCATTGGGCAGTACACTGGATTATTTCGACTCTAAATCAGTACTGCACATAGATAAAAATGTTTCTTTGAATCTAACAAATTGTTATTTGGATTGGTCGAAATAAATATTTTTTTCATGTAAAAAAAAGCTACACTGTTAGAAAAAATTGGTGAATTTCACACACAAAATTTGGAAGTAATCAACACACAATCTTATGTATTGAATTCACTACAAATTTTATGAGATTTGAACCAATTTTTGTACAAAAACCATTCAAGAGAATATTCTGCTGGAATTTCAATAAAAGTGTGGAAGATTCAATACAAAAATATGTGTGTTAATTGCTTTCAAACTTTTGCATTAAAATTAATACAAATATTTTTCACAGTGTACAGGTACTGGTAATGTATGTAGGTATATATTAAAATAACTTTCCCTCTTCTCTACAACATAAAATAATATATCAAACCTTATTTACTCAAGAA
Organism: Gonatopus flavifemur; assembly: GCA_018340375.1. Classification (NCBI taxonomy): domain Eukaryota; kingdom Metazoa; phylum Arthropoda; class Insecta; order Hymenoptera; family Dryinidae; genus Gonatopus; species Gonatopus flavifemur. The sequence continues at coordinate 24,327,172 of JAFFJZ010000003.1, forward strand.
ATCACAAAGATTCAATCACAATGTTTAAATATTCCTTGAGCAAGAAGAGCAAATGAGGTTTAATATATTATTTTATCTTGCAGTGAAGCGAGAAAGTGCGGCATCTTACCCTGATTTATCCTACATGAAGTTTTAAAACTTACCATCTAGAACTTTGAGGCATTTTAGCCAAATTTCTTGGACATAATCCCAAAACTAACCAACTATCAATTAGGTTGGCACCTGACAGCACAACGTGCGACTGCGAAGTTCATGGGATCATTCGAAATCGTAGAATTTGTCAAATAAATTCCTAGCAGTATTGGGTCGTTTGTTCATTCCCAGCGATTCTCATGTGGGTTCCTAATTTTGACGGATGCGAATAAAAAATTCGTCGGCACTTGCTTGTCATATTTACTAGGGAAGCTGTGAAGTTACGGATCTAATGCGCGGAGAACGAATTTATCACAAGTTCTTTAGAACTTCGTTACGGTGTTTGTATTTGTAATCATTATTTCCCAGATTATTCATTCGATGATTTATTTTTTTTTATATCAATTTTTCTCTTTGAGAAGTGTTTATCTTGAAATCATTCAAAGTAGATAGAACTCTTAGTTCAATCCAAAATGACTACGATGCGCAGAAGTCGATTTTTATCTTCAATATCAGTTTAAGGTGTAAAGTACATTTAGATAAATAATACAAAAACAAAAAATAGAAAACGTATGTCTCATATCCGTTGACAAGTAATTAACTGACGATGTGTTTTACTATTTCGCGATAAGATACAATTGTTACGGTTAAACTATGCACAAATATATCATATGGAACACAAAGTATTGAAATAAATCCCCGCGTTGACAACATTCTCAAATTCTCACGCTGGTTTTTATCTGATTGTCAATAAAATACCAATCTAATCATTGATTTATGTCGTTTCGATTTATTTCATTTTTTTTTCATGCTCTAGATATATTTGGGGAAGGACCGGGGTTGGGGCTTCGATCGTTTATATAATTAAGTAGTTTATTTGAAAATGATTAGATAAAATTGTATGAACCAAGGTTTCAGACGTTCCTCGTAGTTCATGTACTCGTACCGAAATTTAATATTGGCGCCAGCATGGTAAATTTCATTTTATGATTTATCAATGTGTTTTTCCAATGGAGCGCCTTCATTGGTGCAGGAATGGTAATGAAATAGCCCATCATTGGTAAACAATAGAAAAGAGTTTGTTTATCAATGTTGCGCCAATGATAAAACTGTAAAAAATAATTAACCCAAAAATATGCAAAAACACTGTAAAAAGAAAGTCTTAAATTCAGCTCATTTAATGACTGAATCTATGATGCAAACAAATTAAGCCGAAAAAACAATCGCCAGCACAATGGAAAAAGCATTGTCTGAAATTAAGATGCAAACAGATTAAGACTTTCTTTTTACATGAAGTATGCGCATTTCACAATTCTTAATTTGTGGTTAATTTTGGTTATATGATGGTTTTGTAAACAACTCGGTGTTTTTTGTCGCTAAATTTTGCCACGAGAAGTTTACACAATATGAATCAGCTGTAGAAGCCCTCTGGTGTAACCCATACCAAAGAACGATTGACTGTTCTTCCAAAGAATTATTTGAGTCTTATATATTCGTTGTATGCATCTCTCACTACTCGCGATGAACACTCGATCTGTCACTTAGCTAGCAACTCAGCCATCAAAAGTGAAAATTAAGGAGCATGCCAATACTGAGCCATGCTATTACCAATGATAGGCCTTACATTGGAAACTAATTTTTATCCAGACTAGACCAAAGTTTGTGGCAATATTTTTTTCAACATTTCAAAGTAAATTTCCAGACAAATTCGGAAAATTCCTACCGCATGTATTTGTTAATTACTTCACATAAATATATAGAAATTTTCCAATAGAAGTTTTTTACAGTGTACGATTTTTCTCTGTAATGGCTAATACACAGCTATAGTTGAAATTATTTTGGCTATCTATAGGAGTGGAATGGAGTGGAAATGGGAGCTGAAAAAGTGAGTAGCTGCCACGGCTATTTCTTCTTTTGCGTGCAGAGATTTTTGCAGCTTCTGCAGTTGGAAAAATCTTATCTTCACTTTCCAATAAATAACGTAAAGGAAGTATGCAGAATCTTTTGTCAAGCAATATATAAACATCCATGCTTTGAAACTGACAAGATATTTCAGAATGTTCGTGGCCTTCGAAGAGGGTATAGAGTAGCCGCTTTGAATGTTTTTTGTTCCATAAATATTTGTTACGTAGCAACTGTTACTTATTTGTTATTGAATGAGATAAAAAGGAACATCGACTTCAGTTGCATTTCTCACTGTATTTTCTACGATAGTAAGAATCCTCCATCCTCCAGGATAAAACCTGGATGAAATAGTGAAAACAGGAAATCGTTGTAATAGATTTCAGTTTTCATCATATAATTCAGGGTTGGAAGTAGGTCATTTCTGTATTACTTCGAAAGAAATAATTCAGAAGTGTGAATAACGAATTATCCAACGCTTATATCAATAGTTTGCGATTCTTCATCTCACTTTTTGTTATAAGAAAACTTTTCTTTGTCGATAAAAGGTTTTGATAGGTGCACAAATTAATTCTTCGTGCTTTAACTATGGAATTGAAGCCTCTGAATTTCAATTTTCCCTCACCGTTTGAAGGATCAAGGATTAAAAATCCTAGAGAACTTCGAACAGAAAATTTCAACTTGAAGTATCTTTGTCAAGTGGAAAGAGTGGAAGAGGAAGAGTTGGGGGAAATTTTCCATCGGTTAAAAGAGTTGAAGATAAACTCACTCTCGAGAATTAAAAAAAAATGATATGATACCGCGGTTTCTTTACTCGTCAGATTTAGGGAAAAAAAACACTTTCTGCACAAAATTATAACTTGTGATGAAAAGTGAACATTGTAACATGATATTGAGAGATCAAAAGTACTGCTATGCAGTTGGTGGAATTGGAGGAACGTAATCTGCTATGAGATACTTCCACTTGGTCAAAACGTCACCCCTGAACTTTACCAGCTTGAGTGACGCAATTGAGGGAAAACAAACCATTAACTGCCAGCCAGAGCAAGACGGAAAGTACTACTGCATCATACTTGCTTGGTTTCACATAGGGAAGAGGGCCCTGGAAACTATTCCAAAATTGAACTGGAAGATTCTCCTCTTGTATACCCTGGGTCTATTCAAATATTCGACAGCTAGGAAATTTAGTAACTGTGAATAAAAATTTACTTGTGCCAGCTAAATTTTATTTGTCACAATTAAATTTTTTATTCCTTTCAAATGAACCATTTTATTCATATTTCAGACAGCTAGACTTTTATTTACTCCAACTAGAGTCTAGCTAGTGTGAATAAAAATCTAGCTGCGGCAACTACCATTCAGTTGTCCCAACTAGGTACCTTTCTCTCAGTGTGGGTCTCCGCAATCCCATTTTTAAGTCCCTCTGTTTGCGTTGTTCGTGAACTATTTTTCCGACTCAGGAATCGGTAATTATCCAAAATATGGCAGTTTTCAATTATTATTGGTCTTTGTGTGAATAGAAAAAACAAGAGTAACGAGAATCAATTTGAATACCTACATGGAGAAAAAATGGTTGCCAAAATATTTACTGCAGCAGCTGAGAAGTTGGTTCTGTTAATAAATTTGTTTATCTCAGCCAAAAAATCTAATTCTGTCAATCATTTTTCTTGCTCTTGTAGCTAATTTTTCTTATGGGTGCTATAGTAACAGACCTTTTTGTTATGCCAGCAATACTTTTTTCTCCGTTTAATAACGTATGTTTAACACGGGTTTTCAATTCTCAAACCAATTGTTTTGCTTTTCCCATCCACCAAAAGACATTTAATTTTTCTCATTTCCGTTTCAACCTCTGAGAGCGTATTTGTTAGAAGAAAAAATACCCAGTGAATATTTTTCTCTCCAACATTTCAAATATTAATTATATTTTCTGGAAGAGTTCTCTAATGCGTCAGTTCACGAGAATAACTAACAATTTTTGTTTCAATTCATTTGTTCGTAGGAATCTTTCTTTCAATGGTGTTTCGGGGTAGAGGAACCCGACTGCTATGGAGCTCTCGATCTTACCGCTAAATCGTCGATACTGTTTGTCCCGAGACTTCCGCCAGAATACGCCATTTGGGAAGGTAAATTACACACGTTGGAGGATTTTAAAAAACGATACGCTGTGGACGAAACTCATTATACGGACGAGATAGCTCGTGTACTGAAAGAAAAAGGAGCTTCCACTTTGTTGACTTTGGTAAGTTGAAAATTCAGATATTTAATCCGTTCGCATTGAGAGTAGAGAGATAAATCTAAACAGCATCCAAAATTTTACTCCACATTACTCAGTGTTCTTTCATCGTTATTATAATACAATATTCATGATCAAATTGTGTGTCACTCAGTTACAAAACGTTTAGGAATTGAGTGAATTTGGTCGTGAATATTGTATTATATAATAACGACTGAAGAACACGAATTTCATGAAACATCGCTGAAAGTTTAGTAATATTCAGATTTATCGATCAAATACTATACTATTCACTAAACTTTCAAATTGCTCTTGTCTCAGTGTGAGAAGAGATTTTGGAAAATTTTAGTTTTTGTATTCAATATAATTCACCTATATCATCAAGTCACTGTAATTAAATGCTCTGTTGGATATTGAAAAGAATCAATTCACTGTGTACCACTTCTTATGATGTGAAGAATTTTATTAGAAGATATGCACAGTGTATATCTCACTCACCCTAGCAGGACTTTTAATTGCGTTCTTTTATAATCAATTGACGAAGACATTTCAAGATTCTTAAAGTTGCTGAACTCGTGCCTTGTGCCGCTGCTAGATTAGTTTTCTTCAAACTTGATGAAAAATTAATCTCAACTTTTTACTGCTCTCCCGCATCGTTGAGAGAGATTAAGGTACTGCGGTGACTTAGTTTGAGTGACTTGACTTATTCATGTTCAGGAAGAATATATGGAGAGAAAAATTGTGTTCTGATAACTAGAATATATGTATGTGATTTTGGCTGTGAACATTTTATGGTTCATGCCTGCCACAATTGAATTTCCTTGCCTTTGCCTTTTCAAGTCCATTGCGCGGGAAACAAAACCGTTCGCTGATATTTGGATGGCTAAAAATGAGTTCGGGGAACTATTTTTCAAGTGTCATAGCGACTCTTTCATATGTATCAACTTACCAACCACTGGAATTAATGTTACAACTACGAATTCTTGCTATGGTAGCTAATAAATAGGAGTAAATGAGCGAAGTGAGTGAGTAGTTGCCACAATGGATTTATTTTTTTCCGTGTGCAATTATCTTGTGAACTTTTTCTAATGTGATGTCACCCGAAAATGTATGGATAGTCCGTGGAAAGTCTGCTGTTTAGATATTAAAAAAAAGGAAATTCCACTCGACTGGGAAGAGTGGAGCTTCCCTTTTAGGAGCCTAGAGAGTGAATTCTCACTTCAACACAGAATTCACTCTGTTCCATCTTCTTGTTTAAATGAAATTCTCACTTTTCCAAATTCAGATAGTGGGATGAGAGAACCTCTAACCAGAAATTTACAACAGGCGCAGTACTTTACCAGTACAAGTATAGTACTGTATTTCTATGTATCCAGTACTCATCTCGTAAGTGTTGGAGACCCAATACTGGCACTGTACTACTGCACCTGTTGTCAACATTGGCAGAATTACTTGGATTTTTCTGATTGGGTCTTGGTACACTTTTGGTGGTCTTTTGATGGACTTTTTTAAACATTACATGATCCGGAAGGACATGAAAAGTTCGTGGGACGTTCGAGATGAGGGAGCCTTGGTGGACTTTGAACAGACTTTAAACGAAATCTTCCAAATATTGCGTGAATATATGGAACACTTTGGCAGATTTTGGACAAACTTTCGATGGACGTTTCATGAATTCCTGATAAACATTTCCAAATATTACGTGATTTTCAAGCATATGAAGAGTTGATGAGAAGTCCGGGGTGACGATTTTGCCAAAATTTTGTCAGAACTCTTTCAACGATCTCTCAGAAGTCCTTTCGAAGTGCAACAGATTTCGTACATCTCCAACTTACTCTAAATTTGACTTCCAAAATGACAAATGAAACATATGCAGATCTTGATATGGGATTTGTTTTAATATCATACTCCCTGGACAATCACTTGCAGATCCCTTTCATACGTTTTTGTTCTCGATGGAGGTATTATAAGATGGTTTCTGTGCTTGCGAGAAGATTCTCGCCGCTTCTGAGAATTCCAAAAATTATGTTTTGGCCCGAAGCCGACCGTTTTCGAAATACTACAAGGTGAAGGACGACGCCACCAAATCCGTACTCAGAGAAAAATACTGGAACTTGGTCCGTAAGGGTTTAGATATGGCAAATTGCGCCGCGCGTTTGAGTCAACTGAATATCGATTGAAGTATAAGTCCCCGGTCAATCATTTTAATCGACATTCAATTAACTCAAGCGCACGGCGAAATTCGCCATATCATAACTTTTAATGACTCGAACCAAATCGGGTGTTTTCTCAGTGCAGGTTCCTGGCACTCATTTCCTTTTGGTACCTGCACGGAGAAAATTTTGTGGTATGAATTGTAACAAAAATGTATTGAATATTACTATGTTTTTGTAAAGTTGGACCATACTGACATTACGATGAATATTGCTATGATAATGATTGAATTACGGTACAATGTAGTAAAGTTGGACACAAAACAAAGAAGAATTACAATTTTTCTTCCGTGAAAAGAGATGTTCGCGAAGTATTTAAAAATTAACGTTGAGTGATTTCGGTCACAGTGTCAGTATAGTCCAACATTACAAAAGAATTATAGTAATTGATACTACAAAATTCTCTGCGTGTGAGATCTTGATTTCCAATAAGGAAATTCCACTCTCCTCTCTGGAAACTCCGAAAAGTTTATCAGTTTTGACCTAAATTCAACTATTTCGAAGACGTTAGAAGGTGAAGGACGGTACCCGATCATCGTTGTATCCTCAATATCAGAGGATAACGTGATTTGAAAATCATTCAAACTTGTGTAACTTGTTCCAAGTAATTATTGATACAATATTAGAATATTCTCAATCTCAGGTAATTTTATTTTCATAATCTAGGATAAAATTCGTGTCAAGGGCGATGAATGCAATGGATGATGATTTATTCAGGTTTCACGAATGATGTGGTTGTTTTATTGTAAATTCGCTTGTCCATTTCTTTTTCATTCGTCATTGTGTCATCATCAACGGATAGTTCGATCGTACGACTCGTCAATCAACTTTATCGCAAACCTTGTGCAGTGATTCAGATGTTGTTCAATCAATCAATTAATCAATGATTCATCGAGTGTTCGGTTTTAGATAGTAGAAAGCCCTGTATCAAAAAATACAAAAATGATACTAGAAAAATATTTTTTAATTAAAAGTGAGGGACGTGTTCGCCTGTATTTGGAATGAAAAATTCTCATTCGGAGACAATAATTCATTCATTGATTATCAGATTTACTTTTTGCAGTGATTTCATCTGATTCAGGGGATGGAATTTTTAATTGAAAAATGTTACCAGCAGGGGTGTCATTACTACCCCGGTAGCCCTGGAGAAACCACACTGTTGGAAATTTTTGATTGACCTCCCAATTACATGATATAATATAGTAAATGATAATATATATAATATAGTAAGAATGTAAAATTCAGTTGCGTGTGAATGAATTCTCATTTCAATCACCAAGAATTGGAAATTTCATTTACCACCGTGCATGAAAAATATATTGAATTTGAAGACATTTCTACACGGAAAAAAATGAACTGTTAATTTTACCAGAATTCCGGTTACTATATGGACAGCAAGTAATATCTGTGACTTTTACTGGAATTCTTGTTAAATTTACCGGAGCCCTTGTGAAATTTGCCGGAGACTTGATTCATTTAACTAGAATTCCGGTTAAAATAGCAGTAATTCTTGCTGTCCATATATTAACCGGAGTATTTTTTTCCGTGTAACAGTGCGGGTCTCGTTCTAGGACAGCTGTGGAATTCCATGCCTCGGAATCTATGAATCAAATATTTTTTTCCTGGTAAAATAAGCAATTCCTTCATGAGTTTTTGGGAAAAAACCCTGTCTTCAAAAGATTAAGTTTTATGCCCTTATTGAGATGATAGTAAAATTGCTAATTTGGAATGAAATCATATGAATAGCTTAGAATCACGATTTTCACTTATATAATCCTCCCCCCTCGGTCACTGATCAACCAGGGCTTGGAAAATAATGTGCTGACGCCCCTGGTTACTAGTAAAAAGTCAGTACTGTTTCTAGTGTCAAGTTTGAGAAGACGTCTGAATTCATTTGAGATTTAGCCAAATCTCGGGTGAACTAATTTCTCCAGTTTCTGATATACTTATATTTTATTATCTCATTGTACCCTATAATTTAAATACTCTCTGATGTACTCTGTAAGTACTTTTCAATTCGCCCGAGTGAATTTTTTTCACAAAGTTTCGTTTGTAATCTCGGAAATTTTGATGTTTTATATTTTTTATACTACATATTCTTGTTTTTTTTTTATTTGATTTCCTTAAATCACATAACGAAAACATAAATATTTAAATAATAAATTTTGGCATATACTTTCTGAATATGTTATCGACGTCTGATGGATCTTACGAAAATAATACACTGGAATGTCAATCGATGAAACGAAATAATTCAAAACAATGTACGTAGTTCGTGAAAAATACGTAATCCATTTACAAACATCCATCGCTATTTTATCACGGCATATATTTTCGAACAATGTGCATAACTTATGCACCTTGGTCGATGTACTGATAGTATACATAGGTATGTGTACAAATTTGATGTTATAATCCATGTGAATCATGGATGATTCACGGTTGGAATCCAAGAGATATTTCGATGAAAGAAGAGGAATCTTTTAACTGAATATATGAATTTGTTATTGTCGATGCATGGTACGAATAACAAAACAAGTGTGATCAAAATATTCTTTCATAAGCACCACAAACGTAAACCAATTGTGATTATGTCGATTCATAAGCAGTAAAAAATATTTTTTCTATCTTACACGTGACGAATGTTATGAGTCTCATTATTGCTGCAAGTTCGTACGAATCTGAAAAAATCGGTATGGAGAACCATACATTATTCCCGTGTTCCTCATATTTATTCACCGAGCAAAAGTCCAGCGGAAAAACATATTTTTATTATGTTCTTGAAGTTTGAATCGTTTATAAAAACGAACCTAAAAGAAACCTGACAAAATCTGATAAATTGTGGGTGTTCATCTTCACAAATCAACTCCTTGGAACTAGAAACATTGTTCAAAGAATGTACTGCAAGATATCAGGCCATCAACAGCTAAGTATTTCGTTATTCGATTGCCAATTCGTTTCAATAATCGGTTCACACTTCAGCGATATTTTTTATTCGAAATTTGAGAGAACTTAAATCTTCATCCATCCTTGAATCTACAAAAATTTAATTTCGCATCATTCGATTCGTGCAATGAGTGGTGAATTCAGGATACCCATGTGTGTACGGACCAATGGCCCAATGATGGACCAAGCCTGGCACAAGAATGGCTTCCGAATTCATAGTGAATCAACAATTGGAAATAGTTTTTTTTCAGTGTATATATAACATTGTAAGTGATTATGTATAGTCACATATATAACTGTAATTGACTATATATGAATTCCAATAATATTTATATACAATCCGATAATTATATATAGCGTATATATGATCATTTTTTACTAAGAGTATGAACCATACATAAACCATATATGTGACCTGGTCTACGAAAAGGGGGCTTAGGTGTGAAAACAAGTTTTCGAGAAAACAGCTGTTAAAGATAAACAAGTCATTTTATCAGTTTCGCTTTAGTTGTTCGCTTCTAATGTTCTAATGTTCTAATTGTAAATTTGTGAATTTTTATGTAAAATGACGTGGTTTTGCCTTGAAATAAAATTTTTTAGCATATGAAATGATGTCTATTATTTTATAATTTAATCTCCAAATTTTTTTCATTTTCAATCATTTCTGCTCTTCTTTTTGTACATTTTTAGCAAACTTCCCTACCAGTTAGAAACTTCTGGTTCACGCCATTCGAAAGAGCATATTTTACTCCATCCAAATCGCCAAAAAAGTGATAAATGATGCTTTCACACCTAAGCCCCTTTTCCGTAGGCCAGGTCACATATGGTAAATACTGGAAAATTTTTATGTATGGGGCAAATATTATAATTCATGTCCACTAGGATGAAAAATCAGTAATTTTGTCAAGTTCCAAAAGTCAGCATGTCGAGTGCAATTTCATTATACAAAATGTTCTCGAAGTTTGAATCGTTTATAGAAACAAAACGAAAATTAAAACTCACGAAATCTGATAAATTATCGTTATATATCTTTTCGAATCAACTCTTTGCCACTGGGGAAACGTCGTTTGAATAATACACTGCAAGATTTTTGCGCTTCAATAATTGGTTATTATGTTATTCGATTGTTAATTAGTTTGGATAAACGATTGAAACTCCAGCAACACTATACAAAGATAGAAAATTGATCCCAGGGAGGAAGTTCTGAAATCTCACTCTTGGATTTAAAATGTATAATTCATAATACTCTACAAATATTCTCTATTTGATTTGAACTATACGCTAGAACCTCGTAAATGTGTTAATATCTGCCTTCTTGAATCTACCCATCCTGAATACTGTTGATTAAAGCCACCAATCTAATAATCAATATTATTTATATGCAAAATTCAATCTGATAGATATTTTATTAAATATGGTTCTCTGTCGTAACCGTAAATGACGTCTTTCATCGTCTTCCTCGTACTGCAAGATTTAATAATGGCTATTGCTATAAATTACTACCATACTGATACTCGAAGGCATGTAGGTGAATTATCCATAATCGATATTTGGAAAGTAAGAACGTCATATAAATCGAATTTATGCAACGTCAAAGGTACTCCTGCGATTATTTAAAGAGATATTGCAGAGATATTACGAAGTATCTCATTAATCTCCATGAGTTTATTCAATTCATAGCATTCTTTTTCCATTGTCCGTAGTAGAAAAAATTTACAAGAATCAAGAAAATGAAAAGACAATATAATATTTTTGCCGAAACTTAGCAATTGGAAAGAAAACTCCATTGTACGATTTTGTTCAAACTGAGGTACGGGGTAGAACTCGTGGTTGAAGTGATATGTATTGCTTAGGGATTGTTTTTAAGACCCAAAAAATATTTTGCCATCGAAATGAAAATTTTGTACATTAAACGACTCCCCAAAACTCACAGAAAAAATGTGGGATTTAATTTCAGAAGACCAATGGAACGATGCACTCATCGACATGATGGAGAAGTTTGAAGAAGAAAATTCCAAGGATTGAAATGTTTACAATAAATATTGCTTCTTCTCCTTATTATGTGATGTTTGTATGAAGTATAATATATTGTTCATCTAAATTAAAAAAAGAAATGAAATAAAAGAACAATGTGATAACAGGAAGCGGAGATCTGCGCGTACACAAAATCACGATTTTTTGAAACATTTTTCCTCGCCCCTCCCGTTCTTCTGTAACGATCAGCTTGAAACTTATATGGGACCACAATCAACACTGCATACGACTGTGGTGGAAATTTCATCATGATCGGATAATAGGAACGGAAGATATATGCGTACACAAATTTGTCACACAGACAGACATATCTGTATTTCTGGTTATCCGATTGCCATGAAACTTATACCACATTTTAGTTACGATTTCATATTGGCTCCATACGAGTCTCGTCTCAACTGGTTGAGAGATGTGGAATCAATTTTTCTGCAATCCGCAATATTTGGCAATGTTTTTAGGAATGAGGAAGCTCTGTGCCTATGAATTAGCAGAGTTTTATCTTTACATCGGCCCAATCGCGCAGTAAGAAAGTAGAACATCAGAATTCAGAAATTGACATGCGTAATTCGAAGGAAGAAAAGGTCCCAATTAGAAAAATTCGAATTATGCCAATGTTGATAACAGGCGGATCACAATGCGAGTATTGATTCCCTAGAGTTGGATAGTATGCATGGGTTTCGTACTGAATACATAGGAATACAGTATTAGGCTGCACTGATAAACCAGTATTGAGAGCTTGATGGTGGCCAGGTAGGTGAGATAGCGGCTAGTTGTAACAGGAGGGAGTTTCTGACATGGTCTATTACTGTAGTATTCCTTATCAGATTATATGCGCGCTTTATAATATACTCTTTCAGCGACTGAATAAATATTTCACGAAGAGTGAAAAATATAAAACTTGTAGTCTGTGTTACAACTTATCTCTGTTACTCTTAACCCCGGTCTCCTCTACTGATTTAATATGGGCATCGCGCTGATTGCAAGTAATAAAAAGCCTAATCGGCGATTCCTGATCCCGAGATTCAAGAGCAGAAGGAGGTCATTGGAATACTGAATATCCATGGTGTCCCAGAGAACATACCCGACCTTTCGAGGACGAATTCCGGTGAAACGTTGTGAAATGCTTAGCTTCGAAGCTGACTCAAATCCATTAAGTACACTCATCGATCATTACAGTAATCGATGTACTCGTTATCTCAATACTCAACTTATTTTCTTTGTAATTCAAATGCTAAGCATTTCCTGGTGTCTTATCAGAGGCAAAAATTCCCAGAGTTTGTCTTGAGAATCCGCCTTTGGGAAGTTGAAAATCACCAGTATCGCCCTTCGAACCGATTATATACATCAAAGGTCAAAATAAAGGGTTCTCTATCAGGATCCATGACAGTACCAATTAAAAGTACTGTGCTTGCACTGAAAACCGTTACCGATTATCAGTACCGAACCAGTACCGAGTAAACAGTACAGAAAGGCGTTATCATTCCAGACAAATGCTAATATTGCCTCAGTACAGACTGCTAGTGCTTTACCAGTATTGCCTCGTACTGGTATACCTACAGTACCGCACTTTTTGTAGAATTCTGATTGAGTACAGTAGGTGATTTTCGTGTTAAAAAAGCTGTAGCAACGTCCTGGACTGGCTTTGGGCACTGATAATTTATTTCACCTATACTTTTCTTTTTTTAGTACAACTTTGATGGTGTTTACTGTCGCGAGTTTTAAAATAACGGATAAAAGTAGTCATCGGTCGATCAAAAAAGATCCCTTTTTTTAGCCATTGAGGGTTAGAAACAAAACATGAACACAGGAACATTAGAAGAAAGTTATTGGAGTGTTAGAGAAGAGTGTTGTTCAGTGAAAAACGTACATTGGACGTTCAATGAAAAGTGACAGCACGCTTGTACAAATTAGTCACAGAGTTACGGATCAAAACTTTCGACAAATGCTCTTATCACTTCATTTCACGTTTCGACGGTGTTTCAAGCTCTTTTTTAGATTCGATAAACCAGATTTTCAACCATGTTCATGTACTTATTTTAATCGAATGGATTAGTCAGTGTTTTCTCGTTGCACTCAAAAAGTGCTGCTATGTCATTTAAAGTCGTTGAGTTTCTAACAAAGCATGTATTTTATCTGAAAGCGTGTTACAATAGATGACAACACAGTCCAGTCGTATCTAGTTTCAAACGTCTGCTCATTCATACTCTTACGTACATACATATTCTGGTGGAAACATTTCTCATCGTTCATTGTAATGTCCCAATTCTAGAAGCGAATATCGTAATCTCTCTCTGAATTATATTCATTGCAAAGAATTCAGAAAAACTATGAGACTTAGTCGAGATACGTAAAAAATTTCTTAAAATATTGAGATTATAAAAATTTTGTTGATAATGATTTGTCACTTATCATATTATTCCTGCCGTGGGATAAAAACTACGAAATCATTGCCGGTCGATTGGATCGTTATGATGCACTTTTGAAAATACATTTAGTTGATTCGCTTGGCGTCACGAATAATCGATTTTAATGCAAACGTCACTTGTTTTCAAAGAAATCCGTATTCCGCAGCGTTACAAAACATTTTAACCGATTTTATCGCTTCGGAGGAGGATGGTTCGTCCCTTTTATTTGTCCTTTGCTATACACGAAGGAGTAGCGTTTGGAGAAGAATAGAAAATTTCTGAAACCACTCACTGACCTGAGCACGATAAAATCTTCTGTATTCCCCTGTAGGTACATGACATTGGAACCGTTATTATTCAATTCTCTTGCCTCGTATCATCAAGATTTTTTTATATTCACGCCAATAGCATCATCATCATATTTTTAAAAGTATAAAAAATGCGGCCCAGAATCTATAAATTCAAAAAGCTATACTATATTCCTTCAGTGGGGGAAGCTGAAAGACAAGATTTTTTGCATCAAAGTATAATAATCCATCCCCTAACAAACAGTTGGGATAACGTGATCGATAACCTTCGATAAAATGAGTACATCAATCACGCACGTATAGTATAATTTGAACACGCTAACACGTGAATTTATGTAATCAGTTTCATCGAATATATCAGAATCATCAATCAATATAAATGAAATGCAATTTGAAAATATTCAACTTTCACGTGAAACACCCTGCACATTGGCGTTATATTCAAATCTGTTTTATTTATTCTCGAAATCATAATATTATTCATCATGCGTGACACGTTCTCTTTGTTCATTTCGTTCGCTATACCACAGAGGCAGGAAGTTATATTATTAGTTGCTGTAACGTTTATAGCTTTTCATATGCAGACATGATTGGGTAATCGATATCGATTGATAATGCGCAGACATAAGCGGTATATACTCATTCAATGAAGAATAAACATTGAGGATTGATTACATTGAATTAGTACCCGCGTTGATCTGTACACGGACAAAAATATACACGTATACTCGACGGATAGTAGAATGAACGTGATAGACGTAATTTTACATTCAGATATTCATCCGTACTCTCAAATGGGTACTACACGATGCATCTTATTAAGTTATATCACATGTAGAGAAAAATACACATTGATACAGGTATTATTATTGAATAATCCAACTATTATCAAGTGTCCAGAAGTGTTTCAAGGACCCCTTCAATTATTCACGTTTTTTTGCAGTTTTACAAAAATCTATACTCGCTCTCTAAATTCCTTGGAGTGGAGAATTCAATCTCGAAGAGTGAAAATACTGCAAGTCCAGGAAGAGTGAGTTTTCACTCTTCAAGGATGACTTTGCACTCCATAAGAGTGAATACTCACCCCAACAAAAGTAATCTTCAACTCTGTTTACTCCAAGAGAGTGAAAATTCAGTCTTATGCAGTGAAAACTCACTTTCTAGTAGTTGAATCTCACTCTTGTTGGACTTGCAGTATTTTCACTTCAAGAAATTCAGAGAGTGGATTCATTCATTGTAATTTCAAAAATTCGTACCAAATTTGAGTCAAAAGAAAAAAGTAAACTCCTTCTTTGATCATTCATTTCTGGGTTTATTTACTTTTCAATTTCATGCTCTAATTAAAAATGAGTGTGACAAAATTTTGGAAAATTTTTGCAAGAAATTCGTGCTTTCCATGTGCTATTTTTAATTAGAGCATAAAATTATAAAGCAAATCAAACTCTCTTCATCTGTCTTATCGAGAATAGATATCGGCCGATTGGAACCGTACCCCTTGATTTTGCAGGTACAAGTGAACGTAAACACATAGTGAACAGACGAGGTCCGATTTTCCTCTACATTCCCCTAGGTAACCCCTACATTCAGGAAACACCCTAACAACAGAATGTGTTTTTGAGACGCCTCTGAACGTTCAAAAAACTCCCCCTGTGCTCTATAAATCCTTTATAAACGTTGTGTCCACACAGCACCGGATGTCCCAGCAATATTGTCAGAATATTACATTTGGAATGTGTAATATTCTGGAAAACAACTCAAGAAGATTGTCAGATCGCTGTAGGATGTCTCATGTCATCTTTGTAATATTCTGAAGGTATTCTGAAATATTGCTGTGATCATTTCAGCGATATTCTGTACGGAAGAGAAATGTAACAATCACATATATTCAAAAGCTTAAAAAATATTACTATGATGAAGTCGATTATGAGAAAGTTCCCCCAGTGGGGATTGAACTCGGGTTCTGCGAGTGAGAGTCAAGGCTTCTATCACATCAGAGAATCGTAGAGATCGCGACATCACTCTCAAAGTGCCATTTGTTGGAATCTCCGTGATACGAGTTTGAAGAATTTGTTTTCGTGAAATATAGACCAATCGATTCAGAATCTTCTGACATCAAAATGAGTAGGTCGTGGGAGAAAGGTTTGTTTCGAGCTCGACTTTGAAATTTTACAAAGTGCTGAGTAAGATTGATGGAAAAACTTCAAAAATTTGTTGCCGTGGGATATAAACTAATCGATTTAGAATCTTTTGAAATGAAAAATGAATAGCACTTGAGAGGAATGTTTTTTTTTAAAGTGCACCTCCAAAATTCACCAAGAGCTGAAACAAATTGATGAAAAACATTCAAAAATTTATTTCCGTGCACTGAGAAAACAGATATCCTGAAAATTACCATAATTTATGGATTTTCAGCGCTGTCTGACCCGAGTCGGAATATTTACTTGCACGAATATCTAAAAGTACCATAATTTCTTGGACTTTTCAGAATAAGTATGGTACCTTCCTCATAAAAGTCCCAGATATTATGGTACTTTGAGAGGTTTGTTCAGGTAAATATTGAGACTCGGGTCAGACCAGCGCTAAAAATCCATAAATTATGGTACATTTTAAGATACCTTTTTCTCCGTGTGGGATATATAGACGACCTATCGACTCAGAATCTTCTGAAACGAAAAGAATATCCTCAGAATATTTCATTCGCGACAAATTTAGCATATTTTCCATCGTAGATTTCCAGAACATTAGAGACTAGAAATATTACTGAGATATTGGGTGCTGTGTGGGTGCTGTTTGGGTAGGGTATTGAAACATTTCCTGCATGCACCAGAGAGGTCATATTTACGTTGAAAAATATGCATTTGTTTGTTTCCTTTCGAACACATGGGTCGTCCCAAAAACATTCCTTGTTCCTCATCGAGTCAATTTTATTCAGTTTGCCCCTATTCGGTTGATGTTGATACATATTCAATTGATTCAATCAGCTCATACATTTGAATTCACGTGAATCGTTTACAACGTATTTGTGTTTGAAAAAAATTCCTTATGCAAAAAATATTTGTAAATTTCGAAATGAAACTGAACAAAAAAATGGAACATCGAATCATTGCATCACAAAACAATCCAATCCGAATTCATGGAAATTTTATCCAATGACGATGACGATGATGATGATGATGATGATGATCGTGATTCAAACTCGATTCAATTTTCTTTCTTTCTCTTCCTGTATATGCATTCATTTTTTTTTGTTCAGTGCCAAAAATAGAAATTTTGTTGCATAAACGATCAACAGAACTCAAATATCATCCCACGTGACATTTGTTTTGTTGAATCGACTAAACGTGTAATATCCTCGTGCTCTACGAGGTATGCTCCGTTATACACGTCCACGTATAAAGAATGGCACATGAACTCTGACGAAATGTTGCGTCAGCCGATACATAATATCAAGAACTACCTGATGGACGAATTATAGAAATCGATGGCACAGAAACGTCGTTGAGTAAATATTTTGTGGAGCATTTTCTGGTGTCAACAAGAGGAAGAACCTTTCTCTTTTTGCAGCTTGAATGAGGAAATTATATAAGATGTGGATTAAGTTGTATCGTTTAGGTATATCTTCATCGAAATATTCAATGAATTCTCATTCTAATTCTTTTTTCTTTTTGGTTTTTTGTTTTTATTCAGAGCGGAAAAAACAGCGACAGTGGACTTTTGGCACAAGAGGCAGTGTTCGATGGAATTGGCCAGTAAGTATAAAAATAAAAATGTGCATGAGTGAAACTTCATTATCACCTTCATGATTCCGTTTTCTCTCTTTTACAGGTTCAAAGTTGATAACAATATACTGTATCCTGAGATTTGTGAATGGTGAGTGGTAATTAGGGACGAGAATTTCTTTGAATGTGTGAATTGGAATGTTTATCTGAAAATTGCTGAGAAGGTTGAGATTTCAGCAGAAAATACAATTATCGTTATTTAATTTCAAGAAATTTAATTAAAAACAAACAGATGAACCAAGTACCGCCATCTCTCGTCTGAACTCAATAACCTTCAGTTTCGTCTTCCATCGAAATGAATTTATCCTCCGATAACTTCGGATTTAACCCGACCCCGAGATATTCTTCTCTTCAAATTTTTGTTTCTCTTTCTCAATATTTCGAAAATGTAAAGGTTAGAAAATTTTAGTCAAAACATATTCATTTTTCAAAACTTAAATTCTGTATCGAAAATATGTCACGATAAAAATGCAACACGAACGTATTCGAAGAAATAATTTATCATAAAATTACAGAGTGAAGAATCTTTTGAGAAGTCAGTACTCGAGAAAGTTATAAAAATCCGTGCAGTTGTGAAATTCCTCTTTTTCATTTTTTTAGATTTCCCGTATTGTATAAATGAATGAATAATTCAACATGAATCTTTGACAATGAATCCAACAATACGTTTCATCAGGAGTGAAAATAAAATCTATATATTTTTGTAGAAAATGATAACGGTAAATCGATCGTGGCAACGGTTTGTTCAAAATGTATTCTCACATCAATGTAAACGATGGTTCGATTCACAAATGAAAGATCCGAAACGTCTGATACAAGCGACTGTATTAATGCAAGAAGGTTTGAACATTCAAGAACTTCCCATCATTGTGAAAAAGATCAAGGATATCGGCGATGTGTGTATCGGAAAATACAATGAGACTCCTATCTTACATCCCTGTTTTAATTCTTTGATAGAAAAGGAATCGGAAAGATCTTCTCCCGTACCATTGAAAATTAATAACGATAATACCAATAATAAAAAAGTATTAGAAAAGAGGATCGATATCGAAACCGAAGAGGGAACCGCTGTTCTATTCGGCGCAGATTTGGAGTATTTAAAAAACGCGGATGTAAAACAGACTTTGACCCACTTGAATTCGAATAGTTCGCCGAGAGGGATTTTTTATTCACCTTTGGAGAACAAAATAATCGACGAAATCAATTGTAGAATCGCGTTGCAAGGGTTGAGTAAGATAATAGATCTCGAAAACGATCGTAAGAAGTATAAGACTTCTTATGCCAGAGGGAAGAAAAATTCTTTGTTCGTCGATGTGACGGATAGGAGCGCCGTTTTGTATCAACTGGTCAAATTGGTTGGCAAAAGTCAGAACGTTGAGACAATAGTTGAAGGTTTAATTGCTTTGGGAAAGGATACCGTGAGTCCACCGAGAAACATCTTTCGTGACTTTCTGTGCGAGGAAATACTGATCAAAGCGATGGACGGTGACCTGACGTTATCTCAAATCATACAAGTCGTGAAGATTTTATCCTCGTACGGGGATAGGAAGTATAAGGAATCCGTGGATACTTTGTGGACAATTATATCGAGCGAAGAAAAGAACATCAACATGAAGCATTTAGTTTCCCTGTTTCAAATTCTACGTTATTTCGACAAAAGTAAAAACGTGATAAAGAGCATCGCGGAGAGAAAGTTATCGGAACATTGGCTCAAATTGACTACACCTCAAATGTTGGAGATCATGAATTGTTGTTGCTGCTGTAGCAACAATTCCAGTGGCGATCATGCATCTCCGCAACAATGCTTGAAAATTGTTAGTAAATGGGCAAGCGTCAGTTTGAATACTTTGGAAGAAAACGATTTACTTCGATTCGTTGAAAATTTGAACGGACTTGATTACATCGATGATGGAATCGAAAAGGCATTGGAAAATTATATGAAGTCGAAAGGACCAAAATCCAAAGATCCGCAATTGATAGCGGAAATAATGCATTATTGTACCAACCTATTGATACGTAACTCTCATATCGCTTCTGGATGCGCCAAGTATTTTATAGATCATTCTTCGGATGTGCCATCCGGTCTCATGACTCCGATTCTCACATCTTTCGGCTACTTAAATATCCATCCAACCAATGATCGAACATTTTGGAAGGTTGTCGATCGAATCGCGTCGGAGAGATTCTCTTCTTTGAGAGTCAACGATATCTTAGATATACTTCTTTCTTGCATGTACGTTGAAAGATATCCGTTGAAATTCATCGGCAAGATATTCACCTCCTCTTTCGTCAACAAATTATACGCGGAAAAAGATCCGAGAGTCGTTAGAGTTTTGAAAAAGAAATTGAAATTACTGGACATAGCTATGTACTTGGAATGCAAACACTCTAGGTATCCTATCGTACCTTTCGATTCCATGACCAAATTGTTCCCCGTTGATACGAGAAATAGAAAAATGATGAACACGATACATGCAAATCTAGCATCCTTGATCGGTAGTCGGCAACAAATCAGCAACGACGTGATTTTACATCAATTGCCGTTAGGAAATCTGTACACGTTGGACGGTTTGATACATCACACTCCTGTATCTCCTTCTTCGGTTTTCAGATTGAATAACAAATTTGAGAAGAATATCGATACAGCTGTATTGATTTATTTGCCGGAATACTATTGTCGGAATACGAAGTATTTGATAGGCCCGCAAGAGATGAAGAAACGACACATCAGAAAATTAGGATTCAAAATCATGAAATTGGATTATGATGTACTGAAAAGCGTTATGAACGATAACGATGAATTGATGCGGTATTTGTCGAATAGTTTGAAAACCGTGGAAAATGCTTTGTGATGTACGAATTATTAAGAAACAATTCTTCGTTTGTTTCTTGTGATCTTATTTTGCGTTGTATTTCTTTTTCCAGTCGTGTCGTAAAGTCTCCTCAAGAAATCGATGTGTTACGGTATGTCGTCAAAGTGAGTTCCGATGCTCATAAGAAGGTGATGAGAATGGTTCGTCCTGGTCTCGCAGAGTTCCAAGCGGAAGCTGCATTTTTACATTACGTGTACTCGATTGGAGGATGTCGACATGTTTCGTATACATGTGTATGCGGAACGGGACATAATTCCTCTATATTGCACTACGGACATGCTGGAGCTCCAAACGATAGAGTCATCAAAGAAGGAGATATGTGGTAAGAATTATTTCTTTACTACTTGTAAATGATTCTATATCATTTACTACTTCTCCATTCAATAATCTTTGATATGTTTAGTTTGTTCGACATGGGCGGGAATTACTGTGGATACGCGGCAGATATAACATGCAGTTATCCAGCAAATGGAAAATTCACGGAAGATCAGAAAATTATTTACAACGCTGTATTGAAGGCACGTGATGCGGTGATGAATGCCGCTAAACCGGGAGTTTACTGGACAGATATGCATATTTTGGCAAATAAAGTTATGCTGAATTGCTTGAAGGAAGCTGGAATTGTGATTGGTGAGGTGGATGATATGATAAAAGCTGGATTAAATGAAATCTTCCAACCTCACGGGTTGGGACATCTCATGGGGTTAGACGTGCATGACGTCGGTGGATATTTAGCGGGATGTCCTGAAAGACAAAACGTCCCAGGATTGAAAAAATTAAGAACAGCACGGCAGTTGATCGCTGGAATGGTGCTAACGATAGAACCAGGATGTTATTTTATTGACTGTGTAAGTAATTAAAAATATACTAGTCTCAAGTTGTTTTGTAAAACCCCATTGACAGACAGCTCTTTTTGTTGAAAATTCAATTATAGCGTATAGTAAAAATAATATGTACTAAAAGAAAAGAGAAGTACAGGATTGGTTCTGAAAAAATGTGGAATAGGTTGTAAAAAGTAGTGTGGAAATACACAATATAGCACTGCATTATGGAAATTTCACCTTCATTTTGGTCCATTTCACGACAAAAATGGATTTTCCAACACATCATGCGTATGATGCTTGGATTCAGGAATTTAGTTGCCTCTCAAACGTGAATGAGGTGTGATGAATCTTGTAGTTTCAGCACTTGGATTCCACTGAAATTGGGCTCGTGAAAATTGGCCTCACTACAAATTAAAGGTGTTTTATTTCAATAAACTCAGAATATTCACTTCTCAAGCACTTTGAGGTGATACTAGCGGCGTTGCAGCAGCCGAATCGTTTATAACAAACTACGAGCAAACGATTCAATTTCATCGAAATATCTCTCTGTACAGCACTTCTCTGACTCAAGTAAAAGTGCTGTATACAGCGATATTTTGATAAAATTGAAGTGTTTGTCCGTAGTTTGTCATAAACGATTTGGCTTTACCATATCGCTGGTATCCCCTTGAAGTGTGTAAATATGTCAATCACTCGGATTGAGCGATTTTTCCATTTTATGGGTACATTTACACGCTTTTAAGCGTATGAAAAGTAATCACACATCACACGATTTAAACACCCTGAGCGTATTAAAATAAAACACTTGAATTTACAGTGCTTTGAGGACGTTCCAGCGGATTTCTGACGAACTTCTCCAAGAATTGTGGATCTAATTGTGATAGAAAGTTGGTCGAAATTCCATCAAAAGCACTTCGGAACACCGTTGTGAATTTATGCAAAGTCTCCCAAAATTCTCTGTAAGGTTTGCCAAAAGCAGGGCTTGAAAAAACTCAAGTGATTTTTCTCCCGTTTTTCTTTTGCAAGGAGCTGAATTTTTGAAACTTTTTAAAACTTTGCACAACCTATTTGAAACTATGTTTGGAACCAATCCCGTACTTATTTCTTTCATTAGAAGCGCTGGATATGCCATCGCTAACTCTGACAGGGAATTTTCAATACAATGAACACTTCTCACGTAAGCTTATGAAATTGCGTACGAGTTCGATGGAGTATCTGCGCATTGATTAATTCTTACGTTCTCTTAGTGGATAAAAGACATTTAATGGATATGAATCTAGTGAAAAATCATTGAAGTGTCAGGGGCCTGCTTCTGACAAATCATTCAAAAATGAAGCAATATAATTAAAACATCGTTGTGTGCAAACCATTTTTATAGATAGAAAAAAGTCTGTATAAAACGGCATTTTGGTTGAATTCGTTGATTTTTTTAATAGTTCGTCATGAACGATCATTCAATTCAAACAAAGGTGCTGGCTTGAACATGGATAATGTTATATGAAGCTCAATACTCTTGTTCCAAATAATTGACTTCGTCTCAAATATCTAATAATTGGTTTATATTTATCCACCAGTTGCTCGATCAAGCCTTGGCGAATCCAGAACAATCGAAATTCCTTGTACCAGAGAAGCTACAAAAATTCCGTGGTTTCGGAGGTGTGAGGATTGAAGATGATGTGCTTGTTACAGAAACTGGAGTTGAAAATATGACTGATGTTCCTCGCACGTAAGATTTAGTCAACTTTCTCAAACTGTTCATAGTGTTTGTTTGTGTTTACACGTTTCTTTTTTCTTAATGCTTCAAGTATTTAGCAAATTTATAAAAGGGATGATACCTTAAATCGCTACAAATAGTAACGAGTAGCCTTAACGTTGTTGTGTTGTATTCTACCCCTTTCAGTTCTCTGTCATTGAAATTCATCCTACAAAAGTGAATTACTGAAATTGTTCAACATAGTTCGAATATCTTAACTTCCTTGCAGTTCATTCCATTCCAGTATCTAATTTTTGCTTATCGATGAGGCAATCCGATTCATTTGTTTGAGTTGATTCAATATATGTGATTTGCTCATTTAATTTTAGTACACAAAACCCCATCAAATAATCGCATTTTGTTTTCAGAGTTGAAGAGATAGAAAGTTGGATGGCTTCTGGAAGAGATAATATTCTACTACCACAAGACGAGCATCAACCTCATCAATAATTGGAATGATTCCATCAATATATTTTTTTCATCAGATTTGGAAAATTTCTAACATATCTGAGGATTATTTTTGAAGCCGATGAAACAAAATCCAGATGATTCTGAGAAGATATGATGATGTACAACTACTATGAGTACGGATCTAAGCCACACTTGATCATCCCATTTTATTGTAAACCATGTATTGTTCTATGACTCATATGTCGATGAAGTGAGTTGTTTTTTTTATCAGATGTACTATATTTTTACACATCATATAGTAATATTCACAGTATGAAGTGAAAATGTATAAATAGAAGTGTTGTTCCCAGAAAACATGATAATTGATAATCACAAAATGTTTGTATCATATGCCACCCTTAGTATAAAAAAAACAGCAAAAAATTGTTTTTCATCAAATTTGTATCCCCCACATTTTTACTAATGTACTGTTGATATATACCAAATATATATTTTGATTCTGATGTTGGTTTTTCTCTTAGTTATGGCATGTGGAGAGGGTGTCTAATGTTGAGAACGGAACGGACTTATCAGTGAATGATAGTATGAAATGAGAGAGTTGAAATTTTTCTACAAAAACGCCATTTTTCTTCAATTAAAATATGTACACATTCAATTATTCAAAGGTGTTTGTTACATTATCTTTAAAAGCCTCAAGCGCTAAATTAAGTATATAATATTGTTGTCAATTTTTTCCATAAGTTTCCTAATAATGAAATTCACACGCAGGATTCACTGCGAAGAGGTTTTTTCTGGAAATTCAGACTGTAATTTTTTACATCCATTTTTTTCTGAATATTCAAAAGAATTTTATCTGAAAATCCTAAAAAGAGTGACTGTGCAAAATTACAGCCGCATTTTCTGAATTTCCAGAAAGAACTTTTTCACAGTGTTTTAAACTCCACATAAGATCTTCGGTATTTCATCAATTCCTGGTGATTTATAAGAGGGTTTTTAAAATAATAACTTCTAGTACACGTCAAGCATTTCCAGTATTCTTCTAGCAATTATATTTTCTTGAACTTCTCTTATGAATCTACAATTGTGATCATTGATAGTATCTATGCTAACCCTAATTCCGACTTTGATTATTTATTGAATAAATTAAATAATATTTTTTATACACTTTCGGAAAAATAAAGTGATGGTATAATAGTTGTAGGGGGTGATTTTAACGCCAGAGTGGCAGATGAAAATCAACTAGAAAGTAGTATAGATATGAAAAATACATATTTTCACTTCCAAAGAATCTCTCTTGATTCAGAATCGAATGGCAAAGGATTAAAATCAGTAGAATTTATGAAAAACAATGGTCTAATATTACTACATGGTCGGTCGATAGATGATTATTCGGCTCAATCCACTTTTACAAACCCAGAGGCGCATCTGTCATAGATTTCCCTGTTTCAAAAATCCGATTTGAAACTTATTAACTCTTCAACCACTTTGAATTAGATTTGTGTCCGGGACTTTTCCTATTCGATCTCATTCGAATATAATCGGTTCGTATAGGAAATTTCTACTCAATGGGATATGATCAGTAAATTCAAATGTACATGATCCGAATTTCCTGATTATATCTCATTGAGTAAAAATTTCCTATCCAAACCAATTTAATTTGAATAAGATCAAATAGGAAAATTCCTGAACAAAAATCTATTTTGCTTATTCCTTCGATTAATTACTAGATTGAACATTACTTCAACGAAATCTGTTTGGTTTTCTAATTTCAAAGGATCCAGTTCACAGATATAGTGGTCACCGCAAAACGTCTTTTTTGAGAGGAGCTCCCGGAGATCAGCTGTAGCTCCTTTCCAAATGAATATTTTCACTCATACTAAGTCTTAAAATACAGTCCAAAGATACCATAATATGTGTACAAATTTTTAAATCAATGAATTTGAAAGTTTTCTCAGAAAAAATTCTGGAAAATTCGCTTTGTTTCGGCATTCTAACTGTATATAACCCCTTAAGTATTTGCAAACATAACTGATAATTGTTTCAATGCAACCCGTGGTCTAGGAAAAATCTTACGTCTTTTCATGAATGTTCCAGTAGTTTGGATCATTTATTGGAACAAAATCTGAATTGTATATGAGGGAATCAACCTGAAATCAAACGTGCTATTTAAAAACCTTAATGAGAGATTAGAATCATTGATATTCTCAGATTTGTAAAAATCGCATCAGAAAGTTTGTTTCAATAAACGATTCAAACTTCCATAATACATTACATAACAGGTGACACAATTTCTGGCATGTCACCAAACATGAGGAAGCAAAAAAACACTGGAATCAATGTACTGTAGTTAGAAAAGTCATTGAAAAATGTAAAAATCGTTTTATTAGCATGCCTTGGCAGGAAAGATGCTTGATTCATTTCTTGAAAAAAATATCGAATGATGAATAGACAATAGTACGTATTTATAGCTATGAAAATTATTATGAAAGGAAAGGAAGTATTTATATCAAATGATGAATTAGACATTATTGTAATGTTATCATACATGTGTGTAATGTCAAAAATTTGAATGAGATAAACGCACCAGTGATCGACACCGTTTCATCCTTGGATATTCTACTGTCTTGACGATTCTTTCACTGAATTGGAATGTTTCGATCCATCCAAGAATATAGACCCTAACAGCAAAATGCTAAGCAAATATGCAGCAAATTGTTGAAAACGTACAACAACAGTTTGAAGCAATTTGCCGGGACGTTGCGTCGCCAAATGCGCAAAAATATGCTGTAAATCTAGGATTTTAGCTTTAGTTGTTATCGCGTTGCTGGGAAGTTGCTTGGTTTCATGAAACTCTCAATCACATGCGTAGCAAATTCCCAGCAACTTGACGAAAACTTAATGAACAACGTAAGAGCAACGATTGCACAGCAACTTTTGTTGTATGGGGAAATATTCGAATTGACTAACTGTAGGAACTGAGAAACAATTATAATCCGGAATCTGCTGACTGTCTTCCAATTAATACCTATTGCATTTGAATCGAAATTTTTTGATGTTTTTATAGGAATGAGTGGAATTCTTTAAGCAGGAAACGTGTGTTCGTTACACTAAATCTGGTGCAAGTACTGTTCGTAACTCATAGACGGCCAAATACCGTTATAGAATTCCATTTATTCTCATAAAATCTTATCAATTTCTATTGATTTTATGACGCGTAGGAGTTTCTATGATATTTGATATTCTATGATTTTCACTGGAAAATAAAAGTATTTTCCTGGAAGTCGTTAACTCTTTTGTGCTGCAACAGGCCAAAATCAGACCGAAAAGAGCACGCATTTTTCTTTGTTCTTGGTGAATTTCAGAAAATTTGCAGAAATATCCCAGCATATTCATTAGGATTCTGCTGCAAAAATTTGAATTTTGTAACACAAAATCCGTACCATTTCAGTGAAAGTGCTGGAAAACGAATTCAAGAAAATTTCCCAGTACCAAAATTCAATTCCACATAGTACATAGGGAACTTTTAAGAACATTTCGAGACTGTTTCTAGTACCTTCAATGTTCCCTATAAGTCCTCAAAACGTTCAAAGAACTTTCATACCCGAGTGAAAGAATTTTCAAAATTATATTCAACTTATATATAATTATATGAAAATTATATATAAACTATATTAAATCATATAAAAATTATATAAAATTTTGAAATTTTTTTCACAAATCCAGGAGGCCGAACTCGATCGAAAATATACGTAACGACTTGTCACCGTTGGTTATTTCCCAATCTGTCCGCAAGAAACGCTGATTGTACTATCAGAAGGTCACGCGGTACAAAGCGTACAAAAAAACGTCATGTGATTTACTTCAGCTACAAGCAGCGTCATCCACGAGTTTCCGATGAAATATACTCTAGTGACGAGAATTTGTCTGGAAAATTCGAAGTCGCTTAGGTGGGTTGCATCACCGCGCATAAGTAAAAAAAAACATCCAAACAAGTTAAAAGTATAGCAGCTAAATGCGTTCAAGTTCATTTTTTTCAGCCGCCGGTACTTAGTGCTTTGGGCTAGTGTTGGTTAAACATCGAACTTCCTCATTGGAGTTGAACACTACGGAAATACGAAACAATATGAACTGTAAATGTTTTCACGACATTTAGAAAATTCGATATATATGTCTTACCTAGATAAATGAGTTCGATGTTCCACACTATCGATGTTTAGCTAACCCTACTTTGGGCACACAGTCATAGCGTTAGGTTGTTGCGCCCCTGGGAATCGGTATGTGTTTTGATTTCGTTAGATACGGATAGTATCCGTTTTTGACGGCAATCCTGACTAGAGTACGTTTACGTTGACGTACTTATGTGTCTAGGTTTTCATTGAAATGCTATATTTATCTTCTCGTATAGGATACTTACGTCGCATCTCTGTGGAATTTAGGGAGCAGAAACGGAAGATTGATAAATAAGCGTGATACGATAGGGAAACAGAATAGAGGTGACGGAGAAATTTTTGTCCGGATGTCTCTCCATCGATTCTACGTTGCTTGTCCGTTGTGCCACGTTTTATCCACTGTGCCCTTCCTTCCCTCTTAATTCTATGGAGAGGCGACGTGATTTCATTGGTGACTGTCCTGTATGGGTTTAGAGCTTGTTTTTCCTTCCTGTTCAGCTAATGATGAATTGATCAATTATCTATCCTCGTTTAACAACAAATCGGGTTGGATGAAACTATTGGGCAACATATCGTACAAGTCTGACCAATAAGTCAATAAAAATCTAAGGATATTCTTCATTTTGTTGATAATTATGAAACAACCCGCATTTTTGTGGAGTTTTGCTGAGACAAACTGAAGTATTGGGAGAAATTGATGAATCTTAAAAAATTGAGTGAAAAATTAGATTCCTTTACACTTGCTGTTACCATCATTTTATTCTTGATATCGATTTTTTCTCCAACAACAAATAGTCTTCGATCAAAAAGCGATTTCGTGTAAAAGTAATCATATCACGGATTGTCAGTAGAAAAAAATATGATTCATGACTTTTGTTCAACGTAAGAATCTTAATTTCTTGTGAGAACTATCGCTTCTTGTGGTAAGCAAAATTTTCTTATGCTGAAACTAAATGAATATTCTTAGAGGTGACGTTTAACGATACGCTCCCCCCTCCTTAATTGGCAGCAGATCGGTCAGTAATAGAGGTTCCAAGATTGATTCCAACAGTGATAATCAAATGAAACACTGTATTGTTGGTTTTCGACCAGTGTACCGTGAGTCAGATACCGTCCCAAGTGATACACCAA
The DNA here is from genome assembly GCA_018340375.1 of Gonatopus flavifemur. Classification (NCBI taxonomy): domain Eukaryota; kingdom Metazoa; phylum Arthropoda; class Insecta; order Hymenoptera; family Dryinidae; genus Gonatopus; species Gonatopus flavifemur. Next base: position 24,356,285 of record JAFFJZ010000003.1, read on the forward strand.
TAATTTAATTTGGAAAAAATCAATCATTGTACACAGTCAACATTCTGTGTCTTGCGATATCTTGGTTTTAGATGTCTCTCAGACAGGTTTGAGACAAGAATTGGTCTGAAACTCATCTGAAAGTGTTATGTAGGGCATATAAAATTTGTGTAAAACACATCGGGAGATACAAAATGTTTACTGGATAACTGGAAAGATTTCATTACCCTCAATAAAAAATTCATTGCATCAAGAAAATCTCTAAGTCTTATTTGAAAATTGCTTCTCAAGACTATTTTTTTTTATGTAAGATTCAATATTCTAACACAAAGATTATCCAATTTTACTTGAGGCAAGAGAATTTTTTTCTTATCACAAGAATAATTAGGATTGTCCTTATGTTGAGAACAGAATTTTCTCATCATAATGAAATTTTTGTTATCATAAGGAAACATTTCTGTGAGTGTTGTTCGACATTTTGAAATTTAATTTATTTGTCAACTTTTGTAACGCATTAATAATTTTCCTTTCTTTTTCTGTCTCAGCCAGCAAAGCGTTGCTGAATTTGCGTTTATGCTACTAACAGTACCACGATACACTGAGAAAAAAAAACCTTGTAAAATTTACATCTCATTGAGTAAATATATGAATAATTCAGAATATAGTGCAAGTGACCACAATTTTAGTCGATTTTACAACAACGAATATTAAATATACCACAGCTGATGTGAAATATACTACAGCTGATGTTCATATTACATTCCCTGAGGTAAAATCAACTAAAATTGTGGTAGCTCGAATTATATTTTTGAATCGTCTATATATTTACTTAACAAGAGGTAAATTTTACAACTTTTTTTTCTCTCGGTGTAGCAACGTAGTAGTTTCCCCAGGATTTTTTGAGTTCCATGTCTAATGATCTTTTGAAATTAATCCCACACAAACTCAACTTCACAAAATTCATCTTCAGCGAATCGATCTTATGGAATATCATCAGTAACGAACTCCCCAACTAACATTTCAATTCTTGAAGGTATCTAAAAGAATACTTAATTGAGAGATCTTCAAGAACTTTCTCGTAGAGTTCTTAAAAGATTTCTAAAAGATGTCTCGATCCAGAGATCCTCAAGAACGTTATTGAAGAGTTCTCGAAGATATCTTTTAGAAGTCTTGGAAAGATTTCTGAAAGATGTCTTGATTAAGATACGTTTAAGAAGATAAATTTTTCAGCGGCTTTGAGATTATATGAGCACATGATCGTGAATAACACAGAATAAAACTTTGAATGGCCCTGTTATTACAATCGTATTGCAAATGAGGTGATTCCATCCATGAATTAAAAGCTTGAAATAATCATTGAGATATCAAGAAATTTGAAAGTTTGTAAAAAGTACGATTTTGTCGCCTTATGACGTGCACAATAAAATTACCGAATATCCACTTCACAACAATTTTTCAGAAATACTTTAGAAAGAATCTGCGGTATTCACGAAATATTAACGACCACTAGAACACAGAATTGATTTCTAAATATGTTTCACTCAATTTATTCATCTTTCCTATTCGTAAGTACATTCAACTCTTTTGATATTTATTCATGTGATAACAGTTTGTTCAAAAGATCATTTTCACTTTGAAACTGGACAGCGCTGACATATTTCATTATGTCATATTGACAATTATGGGCGTCTCTACCATGTTGTACGTATAGCTCAAGTGACTGAGGCGTAAATATATCGGCAAGTGAATGGGTTCGATTCCCGTAACAACAAGGGTCGAAATCAGGTAAACTTTATCGGAACGCAAGAGCAGTTGGAGAAACAGGAGGCGAAGGAAAAAGAATAAGGTCAAGAATTTTTTTTGTGAACAAATTCAAGAGTCTTCCAACACGTTTTTATGAATTTTCCAAGACATCTTTCAGAACTCTTCAAGATATCTTTTCGAATTCTATACGTGTTTCATAAGACATCTTTTAGGATTCGTTCCGGTATCTTTTAGAACGTTTTTTAAGACTTCTTACAAACGCATTGAGACTTCTTGAAGATATATTGGAGAGGTGTCTGAATGTTAGTTGGGTCGGCTATAAAAAAACTCATCTCCGAAAACATTCTTCACCATTCAATATATCCTCCAATAACTTCCAGAATACAATACCAAGTAAGAGCCAGCCAACCAACGCACCAACTAACCAACAAGATCAACTCAAGGTTCAACTAGTGGTGTGGCAGCAGCCAAATCGTCATTTGCTAATATGCAAATCCTAAGCAAATTTTCATTAGGAATTTTACAATTTTGGAAGATGCTCCTATTGCTTCAAAAGATTTTATTTGCACATTTTGAAATTTTCAAATCTAGATAGCGAGTTTGAGAGGAATCATGGAGAATGTGATAGACTTATTGCATCTCAAGCACACTGTCAAAATGATTGTGGAATTTTCCCCCAAAAAATGGGGGCCGCAAAGTTCTTCCAGAGATGGGGAATTTTTCACCACAATTTGGTGAACTTTTCCTCCATTTGTGAGGGATTTAACGACCCAAAAACAAAATAATTCCTCACAGTGGTGGGAAAATCCCTCATTTTTGATGCAAAAACAATTCCTCCGCGATGAGGGAAAATTCCGCACATCTTTTACAGTTGAGGGTGACGTTGATTCGACAAAGATATCAATTTGTGTTGGTAAATGGATGGGGATAATCTGTTTTTTTTATTTACGCATCTAAAATGATCATTTGAGTGAAAGTAATGGTACATATAACTACAAAATTTACCGATTATTTTCCGAAGGAGCTGAAATTTTTGTATATAAAATGGATAAAATGCGTGTTGAATTTTTGCATAATTTATTCCTTAGTTGCTATTCCACTGCAACATACCGTGTTTTTGTACTCACCAGTGGGAACTTTCAACTACAAGCGCGTTGTGTTGTAGCTATTATCGTTCACGAGGTTACACCAATTTATATTTTTGTAGCCAACGTGTGTACGCCTGTGTGGTTACTAATAAACACACATGGCATGGTACGTAAGTCAATAAATAACAATTCCATTGTTGTCGGTCAACGATCTCGGATTCCCCTTTGAAATAATATACCAATTCAGCTTTGTACTTTTGTGTTTCAGAAAACGAATGATCGCAATGAAACAAACTGCCTAAACTCTTTTTTTTTGTTCCTTATCGTAAAAACACAGAAATAAGATACTAGTAATTTCTGGATAACAAACTTTCGCGTCGATTGATTGAACCATCTGGGTCAAAGGCTATTACAATGATTTATCTTCGCGGAAAAAGGAGAGTGCAGAGGAAAAGAAGAATGTTTTCTTTAGAGATTATAGAGCAACGAGGAAAGTGCGTCATTACCAGTATTGAATAAAAAAAAATAAAAAACAAAATCAGAGAAATTTAAGCGAATAGTATCAACGGGTAGAAATATATTTAGAAAACATTGAATGAAAAATAATAATTTTGAAGAACGTTAATCTCTTGTTCGGAGGAGAACAATTTTTTTGCATATAATAATCCATATGATTTATCGATTTTTAATTTTTTTATATGCGCAGTTCAACACATTAAGGAGGGCTCACTGTATCAATTTCATTTATCTCTCCACTCGGTTTTTATATAGCTTTTCAAATACGTAGGTGTCAGGATTATTCGTGGCTTACATATCAAAGAAATCCCCTGTCAGTTCTTATTTTTATTTTTCCCACATTCTAAATTATGTTCTAGAAATCTTAAAATCGCTTTACGATAGAGAATTTTGATACGCCAAGAGAATATAATTGAAATTGTTTCCGTTTGACCTTTTGAAAATTGATAGCAAATTTATAGCATTATATTCTCCTTTCGAAGAAGAAAGAAAATTCGCTTGCTCTTCAATATTCGTGATTTCATATTCAAAGAGATGATAATCGATTTATGGACGTCGATAACAAAGGAGTTTGCGTTTAACCGAACATTGAAAAATAACCCACGACTGTCAAACATAGAGCTGGGGTAATGTTTCTAACGGACGATCCTGCGGTAGTAAGTTTATTATTTCAACAAAGTAATATAACCATCCTATCATTCGTACTTTCGCTTCAAAGAGAATCATTCCATAAAGTTGAAACCAACGCTTCAGTTCTGGAAATAATTATTAGGTTTTCAAAGTGATTAAATATCATTAGAACGTAGAGACGGGACATTATTCAGTTATTGTACAATTTTTTTCATTCTTTTTATCAATTATGGGTTTACGTTCATTCAAATTTCGTTTCTCTTATTTTATTTCAGATCCGAGATGCGGTGAATACAAATTAGAAAATATAATGAACTTGAATCGTTATGTGGTCTTCTCACCTGAGATCCTTTCGATAAAGATCATGTACAGAAGTTCTAATGTCTCTTCGTTCATCGCTGCACTCAGACACGGCGGTGAAAGTAAAAACATCGGAGGGATAATGCTCGACTGACATCACTGCTCTTTTTTCTCCATCGCCTCTTTCGGGCCCCTTACTACGCACCCTTGTCTGATTATCCGATCCCAGCACTGTTTCTTTCGCTCTTTTCGTCCTTACCCTTTTGATTTCATTTAGCTGCTTTCAACTGAACGGTACGAGTGTGCGATTCGTTAACGAACTTTAGGAATCCGCATACGAATTATTCAAAAATTCGATTTTGAGTTGGCAAAGGAAAAAAACCAAAGCCTTGGTGACAAATTCCGTCAAACCTTATTCAATTCCCCTCATTTGTTTTTCTCCATTAAAGATGAGCAAAATTCAACGGAATGCGGCAAAATTTCGGTAATTTTTAATAATAGTTCGTAAGATCTAATAGGTTTCTATGAAATTTGCTAGATTGCGCTGAAAGAACACTATTTTTTTCCCATTTTTGTCCCAGGAAATGCGGTCGAAAACTGACAAAATTTCTACCTGGTTTCGTCTGGAATCACTAAATATGAAATATCCTGTCAAAAATTGACAGAAAAAATGTTGTTAGGATTTGATAGGATATTCCAATTCGGTGATTCCGGGCAAAACCAGGTAGATATTTCGTCAGTTTTTGACAGGATTTCCTGAAACAAAGACCGTTCAAAGCCTGAAAACTATATTTTGTCCGGATCTGCCTGGCATTTTCAATAGGGTTTAGTTGCAGCCACGAAAACTAACATGGAATGACAAATTTGAGTTGCCCGAACTTGAATATTGTTCGTTATAACAAACATTTTCAATTATGGAAACTGATAATTTGTTCCTGCGACTAAATTTTTCATTTGAGATCGCCCACCCTAAGACAAAGATTCATTTATAGTTAAGAAACATGTACTAGTTTATGGCGAAATAAATATTAATTTGCATGAAATATATTCTGTTGATAATCGACAAGCGATATTTATCAGAAATGAACGGTTGTTAACTATGAATAAACCTTTCTCTCAGTGCAGAGGAAAAAAAAATATCGTAATTTTTTACACAACTTATGACGTTGTTGGAAATCACGTCAAAAATGACGTGAAAAATCACGTTGGAAATCACAGATTCGTGAGGATTTTTGAACAAATAATGAATTTCAAACGAATGAAGTGTTGGGCAGCTATTACGCTGAGAGAAAAGTTTATTTGTACTTGATAAATCTTGTTTTGGATACGGCGAAATAAATATTTATTACATACAAGGTTTATTAACAGTTAAAAAGTGTCATATGAGGTTTTTGAACAGTTAATAAACTTCATTGATAGTTAATAAGCCAAGTTTATGTGGAAAAAATATTTATTCCATGGTATCCAAAGTAAGCTTTATTACCCACACTGCACTACAGTTCCAGAAGAATTCATAAAGAATTCTTATTGAACTGGTTGTGTACTTTATGAATTCTTTGAGAATTCTCCTGGAACTGTGGTGCTGTGAAGGTACACTAAAAAAAATACCGTCTAATGATAAGACGAAGCTGCATAATTATAAGACGATCCCGTTTCAGAATACTTTCAGACGGAGATTCGTTAACAGACGACTTCTTCTGTTAGTAAAACAGGACTCGTCCCATGACAAAACGGACTATCTTCTGCTGATAAGACGGGGGAGAATACTCAAAATGATTTACTTGGGAGTGGATTAGAGACACTTTTTCCATTGCGAGACGGATACCGTCTTGCGAGAAGACGGAATTGATTTCAAGATTAGACGATTTTCGTCTGTTTATAAAACTGCACTTTTAGTTTGAATTACGCGGTCTGGGCATTTCCCTTACTTCGATGAACATTTTTCTTACGCTCGATGAATGTTAGTTTTTTATGAACCTGGAGTTTGAATCGTTTGTAGATAAGAAACGAAAATTGGAATCCGAAAAATCTCATGAATGATCGTTTTTTAACTTCTCAAATTAACTCCTTTAAATTGAAAACATCGCTGAAAAAGATTACCTCAAAATTGTTGGTGTTTAGTAGAGGAATCAGGGCATATTATAAGGGTCAGTTCTTACCAAAAGGTTAGTTCTGAAAGCAAACGATCAGTTCTAAAACGTAAAAACGGTTAATTCTTAAAAAATGACCTACTTTTTAGTGAAATTTTTTCCTTTTTCTTCTTTTTTAATCGAGTATCCTACATTGCCCTTCCTGGTTAAACGAATCGATTGATTCTCGCCAAGCCAAATCTGATTGAATCTTGCACAATGTTTTGACTAAATTCCGTTAGATTTAGTTTCGTCAGATTCTATGGACTTTTTCAACAAGGGTACAGTAAAAATTTCATATTAGACATTACCATATTTATATTGTACTTTTGGGATATACTTGATTATGTCGTTATGAATCAAAAGTATACGAGCATTCACCATACTCTCTTGTGAGGATGAAGATGAATATGTTAGAATTTGAAATAAATATAGTTCTGAGCCTCATAATAAAGTATATCCCACGAGTACCATAAAAATATAGTAATTTTTAATATAAGCTTTTCTCTGTGGGCTGTTACAGAATGAGCCTTTCGCCTCATATCAAGAGGTATAGTGAATTCAGAAGCGATATCAATTCTAAAAAAATAAGACTTCATGCCGAAACTAAAATTAAGGAAGTATTTCCTGGGGAAAAAAGTTTAGATCTGACCAGATCTGAAGAACTGCAATTTTAGCTTATATTTGTCAACACACGTGTTACAAATACATGAGAAAATATCAGAAAATGTTTGTCAATTGAACAATCAATTGCTCATCGAGATTGAATGTGATTTTGAATTCGGATCTAACCAGATCTGTCCAGATCTAGTCAGATCTATTGAGAGTTTCGGTTAGTTCTTACATTTTTTAGAATATGCCCTGAGTGGAATATTCGTTATTCGATGACCAATTCGTTTCGATAAACGATTTAAACTTCAGCAACATAATTTTTTCACCAGGAATTTGATACATTTCAGATCAAAACAAGACACGTAAACACGAGAATCAGCTTTCTCTTCGTGATCCAGAAATCCAGTAGTTTTTTGTCTCATTATTCTCTTCATCTCTCTCTCTCTCTCTCTCTCTTTCTCTTCATTTCTGTTGGGAAACAATTCTCGTCGCAGGCGTTATAAATACATCGGTTGGACAATTAGTCTCAAAATGATAATGCATGTTTCCTCGATGATGAGTCTCTACATTTGTTTCTTACAGATGAGCAGTGACGTTGTACATGGAATTTCCACCAACTGTTGTTCTCAGAAAAATTCATTGTACAGGAAGAATGATGAGAGCAAATTTGGCAGAAAATATATACGGTTTGGGTTAAAAAATTTCGTTTCTTGATTCGATTTCATTCTTCCATTCCGGGAATTGGGAGAAATTTTTCTGTGATCATGAGTATCTAATATCTCGCCTTTTTATGAATCAGGCCAAATTTATATAAATGTGTTGTCCCTTTCCTGCGACTAAATATATCGTAAATAGAACATACAGATTTTTTTATGCAGCTTTCGAAAACCCTTCTGGGTTGTTGTAACTCAGTGCGGTCTGTGATAGTTAAAAGACCCACAGTTACCTTAATTTGATTTATCTAAATTTTCTACTCGCAACGATATTCTTGGCCTCTGAATACCGCATAGAAACAGATAGAAATGCAGTTAGATTTTGTATCCGGTTTGATTTATGGGACAAAAATCTGCTTCTCATATATTTTCATCTGGATTTATTTGACATTGAATTTCAAATGTGGTCATCCGAAATGATATCTAAGCTCTCTCCTGAATCATGAAAACAGTTATTCGATTGATATCTATATTGTGTTGCTTGGCCCATCAATAAACTCAAGTTTATAAAATCTCCAAAAAGTCATCCATCAGGGGACAGTTTTGATTGCTCTAAAGTAGTTGGTGTGTCGAACGTAACATTCTAATCCTAAGTTTATACCGAGGAGATCTATGAATACGAACAGAGACTTTATAAATCGTGCAATTGGAGTAACCAGAGAGATCAGCTTGATATTAGTGAACTTGTCTCCATCGTTCACGTTGGATTGTTGATGATAAAACTCTGAACTCCAATTACATCTGAAGTATATACATATGTATCCATACTACCCATATACACGTGTGGAACTATCTTCTATCAAATTGATTGGACTTGAAGCAACTTATGACCCAGATAAAATTTTGTATGGTTTCATACATTTCACGTTTCCGTGGAGGTACAAAGCACGAACGATCTGACGGTATTCACTTATTCACGTATTCGTGTACTTTGCCCGCAATTTGTCAACCATATCTTTTTCAAGCACCTAATAATTCATCGTACAATTCAAAAGACACTGGTCTTTCCGCACATAAAGGTTTTTCATTTCATCGCGAAACGCAAAATCTATAAGTAGTTTCTAATTGAAAGTCCTCAATCTACATTTTTGGTGCTGCGCACCAAAGATCTTGCATCTTTATATGAGTAATAATATCTCACGGAGAAAACTCTTCATGTTAGTACAACTTCATTCGTGACAACTTATCGCAATGAATCATTCAGAATTCAACAATTTACTTTGGTGAGTAGCTTTTTGCTATTAGGAATAAAGCACCGGAAGAAATAAGTAGTTATCCTTACTTTAAATTAGTTCCAGCAACTAGATACAATTGTTGATATTTGGATAACTAAAACGGGCGTTGGCTCAACTAAATTCAAATTTAATTCCCCTGACTTTAGTTGCTGTTACTAATTTGAAGTTGCCTTTGCTACAACCTTCTATATAAACCTCTTCTATTCTTTTATTACTTGAAATTAATTTTCACAACTAACTTCATTTCATTTGGTCAAATAAATCATTTTTTTCGATGAGTGAGGTGGTGGAGCATTTGAAAAATAAAAGGCGTGGAGATTTGATCATATCATGCAAATAGGTTTATGAATTTCCCGCTCGAATTTTACCTGAATTTTCTTGTAAGGAACCTTACGACGATGATTATATCTCTCACTTTAGTATTGTTTCTTCGTATTTTTGAAAATTCCAATATCACATCGATAATTTCATCAAAAGCTTGTATCCACAATAATCGAATAGAATTAAAGATGATGAAAAAGAAATAAATCAACGTGCAATATCTCGATGAATATCGTGTGTTTGTGTGTGGAAACATCGATGATGTACAAGCGATTTTAGCAAGCTTGCATATTTATAAATACGTAGTCACACGAAAGAGTTGTTGGTCCGTTTTTCGTTGTGGTTGACGTAACAAGTCGGTCTCTGGTAAGAGGTATAAGGTACGCGCGTCTCGCTGCTCGACTAAGTATAAAGAAAAACGCATATTCAAATGTAGGAAATTTCAATTCACATGTGTATGAATTTGCATGCGTTTGTATCATCGATTTTGATGTCAATGTTCTCATACGACATGTCAAATCCAAATTTTGTTTGATCAAGTTACGTGAAGAACGAGACACGTGTCAAACGGTACAATGCTTTTCCAGGGTATTTTACAAGAAATATTTTTATTGCAATTTCTCAATTCAGAAGTTTGATTGCTAGGTATTTATGCCAAGATTTTATCAAGAATCATTTAATTCGATGAATTTTATTCGTGTTCGGTCAATGAGTATTGAAGTTTGATAAAAATAGAGTCATGGAAAATGCGTGGCCAAAGGTGTTTGTCAAGATTTTTATTGAGCTCGATAATGCAGCTCAGCCAAAGTGAGCGGAGTTAACTCGCGGTCGGATCTTGGATAAGTCGCGTTTCCGCCATAAACGTGACTATATGATCCGACCAGTGTTGGTGCCGATGCTCAGAATTCCGCCCATTGAATCCCCCTTATGATTTTTCAAAGTTTTTAATAATTTCGTGATATCCATTCACTACTTTCCCAACTTTCTCCCAATTATCATAATTTCAAACTCGAATTTTATTGTATAACTGATTGCAAAAAAAGTTGTATATAGGAAGATGAATTAAATAGGAATATGATACACGTAAAAAATATTATTTTATATATTACGATGGGGAAATCGTAATGGAGGACTATACTGCAAAATCAGCCCATTCAAAATGTAACATCGTGAATTTTGCTGTTTCTTTGATTGAATTATGTCGAATATTACGATGTTAACTCCTACAAAGAAAGCTCATAATAGCAGTATTCCTCTCAAATATCTGACAATTTCTGCTTATTTCAAGTACGGTCATGCTGCGATTTCAACATCGTAATTTATAAGATAATATTGGTCCCCTGTATGGGATCATATATGAGCATATATTGAATGAAATCATATATGGTCATACGTGATTATGTTTGCTTCTTCACACTTTCATCAATAATCATATTCTATCACATTCAGATAATATATGATCATAATCATCATTATATACGGATCCATATATGGGAAAAATATTTCCCATGCATTATATTATTTCATGATAAACCATACACACATTTAATTGAAAAGATTACCATCAACTCGAACTATTCGGAAAAATCAGACGATAATTTGTAATATAAGTTGTAATCATCGGCAGCTGTGATGGTAAAAATCGAGATCAATTCTAATTTTTACCATCATAGCTGGCGATGATTATAATTTATGTTACAAATCAATATCTGATTTTTCCGAATAGTTCTACTTTACAAATGAAATGATAATCTTTCCAATTAAATTTCTCTCCTTGTAAGGGGAAAGTGGTTTTCATGCCGTTTATGGATACATGTCTTCCTGTCTCAACTCGTGAGTATCATACAAACATGATGGTGTAACGGGGTCAATTGAAGATAGTGAGGCATCCATGGAGATATTAAAATAGAGGGAACAATTGTAATATTATGACCATAGTTTGCCACATTCGACCATACATGGATCCATATATAAGGCCATATATGAGCGTGTATGGTCATCAATTCATTTATGAATTATTTTTTCCCGGGTTGAGAATAAAATCAGGGAAATGCAAAAGATGAGTCGGAATCATCGCCAAATTCTTTTCTCAAAATTTTCATAGAGATGGTTGCCACGAGGATGGAGAACTGGAGAAACCGGAAGAAGTCAGGGAAAATGAGAAGACCTGGAATTTTTCGAAAAGTAAACCTCAATTCGAACGAACGCGTACCTTTGTGAACATTATTCAATTTAATATTACAAATATTCATGCTACACATGAAAATTAGTTTCTCATTGATGATTCTTTCACTTATTTCATCAGGGGAAAGTGGCCCAAGTCCCTTTTCTGCTCATTGCATTCAACTCTGCAATGTTGAGCGATCGTCATGTATTATATGCCGTTAATTTAATAATTTTCAAGACTAGTGAAAACTAGTATTTGTTGAAATAATTTCACGCAATTTTACACCGTTTTCTGCTAGAAAAAAAAATTATGTGATATTTGTTAAGACTCCCTCCCTCTCTTCCCCCAAATGAGATTCAGAAAGGTTTAGCTTGATCCCCTCTTGAACACCCCCTAATTGTATCGATGATACATTAAAACAATTTAATTTATCGTGATCTGTTTAAATCTAATTCAGAAATTCACCTAATCGAAACTAGTGAGGTATTTATAACTGTCAGTGGAATTTCACTTATCAAAATTTAGAAAGAAGAATAATATAAAAAAATATATTAAATAAAAGAACCTTTGTATTTTGAACAATTTTTAATTTTTAATCACATATAATTTATGTAGAATTATATATAAATTATATATAAGCTATATCGAATTATATACAAATTATATTTGATTTTTCTAATTTTCTTACTCGGGGCCGTTTTAAGTGTTGAATGGTTTGTTCAAGATTTTTTCAATCCGTACCCACCCGCGAAAACCCACTGGGCCTAATGGGGTTGGACCCACGAATGCCAACCCTGTAACCAATGGATATCAATTTATTTATTCTATATCAAATCGAAGATGTTTGATAGCGTTTTCGTTTATTACATCCACAGATATAATATTTAAACGCTGTAATCACATTCGGAATCACACTTGACCAAGATTATTACCATGATTGATGTTCTCAGACTTCTCATACAACTTATGAGTTCATACACGAGTTTAGTTTTTCTTCTTAATGTTTTGATTCAAATTCATTAGAATTGGGAACTAAGCGAGAGTCACAATAAGAAGAGAGCACAGAATATGGCAGAGATAGAATTGTTTTTGAGCATTACTGTTGTAAGCTTGACTCGTACTCAACTATTTTGAATTGCAAAAGGAATTATTTTAAGATGGAATCAAACGATTGGCAGAGCTTTTCATATCTGATTCTAAACATGTAATTTAAATCTCAGACATAAAATTTCGACGTTTTCTGAAAGTTCATGAATCAATTTTAATATTACAAGAGAGCTGATTTTCTGAAATTTTGTCCGATGCTGAACATTTTTGAGAGTCTTTCGGAAAGTTTCAGTGTTATTAGTTCTGATTTCTTTTTCTTTCACTTGTTTTTGGAAATAAGTTAACTTGTTTGAGAATCAACATTTTTCAAATTTGCGCACAGTTTTGCAACCTTAATGCTTTGGATCCAGACAGGATGTTATTGAATTTTGATTATAAATCGCTTTGTAATTCTTTAATAATTCGAACAGCTAGTTAATCCCCAGTGAAAATGGGGACTGAAACGAACCAAAACCGGAAATTACAATGGGGCGTGAGGTGAACGAAGAGTGAAATGAACGGATCAGAAGAGTGTTTGAAGTGGAGCTTAAAGTAGAGAAAGTATAGGAAAATTAACGCTCCGTGAAAAGGATGATCAACAATGTAAAAGGAGCGTACTATACAGAATCTATGGATAAAAATTTTGATGACTCGGCGGGATTCGAACTCAAAAGTTCCACTATCGCAGTTGAGTTAGAGTTAGGATTGGTGTAAATTTAAAAACGATACTTGAAGTCTGCACGAAATCACTTGCAATGCTTCATGAAACGTTCCACTAATCTTTCTGAGAGGACATTGGAAGTTTATAACACATATTGGAAACGTGTAATTTCAGAAACTCTACAAGAAGTAAGGATCACCAACTTTAGCCAAAGAAAATACGAACATTTTGCGTTTCTTGTCAGTGTCGAGTGCGCTTACTGCGAGCGGATATTTTCACCAGGGATACGGTGAGAACAATTTCTTCTATGCGAACATAGAAACTGACGATGGCGATATTCCTTGGAAGGTTATGTAAATCAGTTACGTAGCACCTTACAATTAAATTTCTAAGCATAGGCAGTTCTATCAAACAGCTACCATGCAATTTCTTGCTCATAAAGCATCAGCGGTGGGTGGGAATGCTATGGACTTGAGGAGAATGAATTCGACTCCACAAACGATGTTGAATCATATTATGCGGTTGAAATCCCAAGAATTCATGGTATGCAGAATGATTTGAATATATGCAAACCTTTAGAAAATCTTTCTTGAAGGAACTCAATGCATATGACGCGAAATAACGTAACAGAAATTCGTATCCATAGTGACATGTAATTTACGTAGAGGAGAGGGGGGTACAACGTGACAGTCGCATTTATACATCGATATTGAGTGATAAAATTTGGAAAAATTTATCATCAGCCTTCGTATTCGGAAGAAATCAACGAAAGATCTTTTCGTGACCTTGATTATTTTCTAATTGTTAGTGAATATTCACTTGATTATATCGGATGTAGGATTATTTCGAAGGATTATACTCAAACAGTGTGGCCAGGTTGGGCTACTCAAAGAGCCAATCGGCGAGTAATTTCCATGGTGACTGATAGCTAATCGGGCTATCTTGGGCTGATTCCACATCTTGACATGGAAAAAAAATTAAGCGATTTTAAATGATCCGTTTCACGAATTCTTACCATGTATAGAGCTCCTTTCAAATGAAATATTGCATGCGATTGGTTGATTCTCATGGCACTAGAACGAATTCTGAGAGACTGGTCTTACGACTAGAATACACCTGTCACCGTGAAGGCAGATTGAAAGTACAGTCCACTCTGGTTATAATCCTATCACTTATAACCTTCGCTCATATTTGTTCCGCTTTATTGAGCACAAATATCCCCCCGCTCTAAGATCGCTCGTAGTTTTGGTTCATACATCTTGCTATAAGTCAACTGAAAATGATGGGAAATGTTGAATTTCTTTCGATATGCAATGAGCACAAAGATGTCCATATAACGCACACTTGAAGTTGGAAATGAAAATATGTTAAATTTTCAACATGCACAATTTGATACATGTCGTGTTATGCTGCAACATGGATTGGGCGATGCTTATAAAAAGTAGTGACTGTTTATGACCAGATCGAACTGTATCTAATTTCAAATCGAATGTTTATTTTCAAATAAAACTCATCGTTCAATCATTCTTTGTTTGGATTCTATTTTGGGCCCCTATAAAAATTTTTCGGCTACTTTGGGCTACTCGAACGCTTGCTTTGTGCTACAGTTGATAATAAAAAACTAGCCACACTGTACCAAAGCAGCACAAATAGGTATATAGAAGTTTCATAGAAAATTCTTATAACATACATTTGGTCAAGCTAAACCATGAACGTGAAATCATGGGATATTTGTTGCTCTTCGTAGTACTTTACCCACACTTTCGTGTTACTACTTGTAATGAATAATTGATTTGAGTGATATTTCAGATGTACTTATAAGAAAAATGATGTTGTGCCGGAAAAAAAGTATTCCCAACCCGGTTTATAGAAGACAATCAGTTTATGGTGAGATGGTTGGAAAGTTCCATGAGACAGGATCGAACCCAGATCCTGCGAGTGAGAATCAAAGGCTCTATCACGTCGGCGAATATTCCTGATAACAATGAATCACTCAATCCGCCATGTATCAGGATCGCTCGTTAGAATTTTGATTTTTTTAGAATTTATGACAGATAAATATGAGATTGTTCAACCATAAAACACTTCCATAAAATGGTTGAACTTTACGAACCGGATAATTAAAGTGATGAAAGATTTGGGAGTCAATTGAAAATCAGAATTTATTTTCGTGCTATGGAAGTTAGAAAAACATTGATCAAAGAGAGTGTTGTTTATTTTCATAATTCAGAAACACTGAAACTATTCTTTTTTTCAATTCCTAATATTCTTATAGTTCTGAAATATTGATACAATATTACATTGTGATTTGAGATATCATAATACGGTCATAATATTTTATCAAGATTGGAATATCGCAGCAATATCACGGCAACCTTTTGTGCTGCGTGGGGAGTAAATTGAGGGAAGCTTTTGGTCGGAAATTCCTGAGGATTCGAGAGGATGTTATAAATATTTGAAGAAACCCAGACAGTTGATGGGAGGAAAATCATAAGTTGAGGAAGATTTAGAGGAATTGAGAAAAATTAAGAGAGGAAGAACTTGAGACAAATTTCAGAGGAGTTCAGGGATAGTCAGTGTGATTCACAACCAAGTGAAGTGGAAAAAATTATATGTTCATCTCTATAGAGGGAAAGTTCTTGAAGAATTTGTGTTCTCTTGGGGGAAGAGATTCAGAAAAATTACAAAAGAATTGAAGGTCACTTTCCAAGAATTTCCAGTCTTAGATTCTTGAGAGAGTAATTCAGAGATATCCGAATTCCGATTCTAAAGGTTTCAAAATGATTCTAAAAAAATTGTTCGAAGAACTGGAAGTAATTTCAGGAAAATTTCGGAAATTCAGTCTGAATGATTCAGAGAAACTGACAAAACTTTACAGGAATTCACACCCAGAAAAATGGTATACCTGGATTTATTTGATTCAACGAAAATTTGTTTGAATCAACTAAAATTTATTTGACTCAACTACAATGTTTATTTATACTAGAGTTTTAGTTGGATCAAATAAACAATTGATTTCATCCGAATAAATTTTTATTCATTTCAAATAAAATTTACTTGAATCAAATAAAATTTTATTGGATACAATTAAATCTCTAGTAGGTTCATATTTAAGTAAACCATTTCTCTGGGTGCAGATGAATTTGGAGAAAGCTTTGAAATTTGGATGAATGAAATTTTCTGGGATTCAAACAGATTTAGATAGGTGTAGACAAATTTAGAGGAAGCTCTGAGATCTAAATGAATGAAATTCTGAGACATTCGGGCAGATTTAGAGAGATTTAGACGAGTTCAGAGAAAATAGTTCAGAGAGATATAGAATGATTCTCCTAAACAGCAGAACGTGCCATTGGAACGTTTATGGAAGATTTATAGAACGTAGGAGAGGTTTTCTGACCCTCCAGAAAACGTCCCAGAGACACATCGTGCCATTAGGGCTGAAGATTTTCAAGGGATTTTTTAATTTCATTCAGAGGAATTTCGAGAAATTCAGAAAGATTCCATCAGTTCATCAAGTTCGGTGAGGGGAGAACTGTCCACCGGCATTCAGAATCTCAATTAATTTTTCTTCTCTGTTTAACATCTATGTCAAAACTCTTTCCGGAAACTAAAAGGAACTATAAAACCCTTCTGCAGATACAATAATCATCACAATATCGAGAATTTTTTTCCTTCATATAGCGTGCAGTATCAATTATTTTTGGAATTCATCGGAAACTATAAGACTATGTTAAAGGAACACGGAATTCCATTTGAAAATGTCAACAGGGACTAATGATTTATATTCGGTCTTATCTACATTTCCCTTTTATTCTCAATTACTTCACTCTTTTATAACGTTACCGTTGAAATTAGTATTTTGTACATTGTACGAGTACAGCTTGACGAAGCCAATCTTCACATTTGCATTAATGACTTTTGCTTTTCTGCTTTCGTGATTCGTGCTACTCATAAAAATGAAATGAAAACATAACGAACGTATACGAGTTTTAAAAGCGAGCTCTCATCGAAGATAGTACCGATCGTAGAACATCGTAGTGACTTTATCAAGAAGGAGCTGATTAAATTCCTATGTTCAACGCACCTTGATTAAACTATTCAAATTATGTAGAGAATAATGGACTCTACAATCGAATTATCGTCGAAGCGCACCGTGTTGCATTAGTTTCTGTTTTTCCCCGCCAAACGAGTTCCCTTCGATCCAAAAGAGTCATTGACTCTTCTTCGGTTCACTGGTACCTACATCCAGTAATTTACATGATGAAATTATCGTCCCGATGTTTCCATTTCCAAGTTTCCTGCTCTCCAGAACAAAAATAGAAAAAAAAACATTCGATGAGCGTCTCTTAAGTCGTTTCGATACACAAATAATTCAGGTGATAAAAATAATTTGCAAAACCGAATGAAGAAAAAAAAAGCAGAAAACGATTCACGTATCATCATTTTGCGATCCAAAAAAGTGGGAGGAGAAATTGGTGAACGCATATGTAAACCGTCGCAGAGGGAGAACAGTATCACGCATGCTTCCACCTCGTCCTCGTCCTCGTCGTCGTCAACGTCGACGTATCGACGAGTAGAGATACGTCGTAAGTCGACGAGTCTGCTACTGCTGCTGCTACCGCTGCTATCGCTCTTATCACCACTTCTACTACTAGTACTACTTCTGCTGCTGCTACTACCACTACTACTACTACTATTACTACTACTTCTACTATTCGCTGTTACTTTTGCACTCAACTTCCTCAAATTTGCATCAACGAACTCCGCGAAAAAGTTGAAAAATATGTCGAAATCCGATCAATTGTCCATCGTTGTTTCATAGAAATTCCTCGCGATAATGAATACGTTGAAAATTAGAGCATGAATCAAGGATTCCGAATAGTTAGAAAACGGCGGAAGACTTTATCGAAGAGAATCATCATTTGAGTGCGCGAGCTTATATTCGATTGAATCGTACAAGTTGATCGTAGAGAGATCATTTTGTAATGTTTGGTTATCGGGAAGGAAGATGTTAATTCAATGATAATAATCTCGGTCTTGGTGTCGTATATTGCGAGTGATTCAATAACAATGGGTATATCGTTACGTCGAGAGTCTGGTGTAAAGTAACGAGAGACCAGTCACCACCGATGACGAAGGATGATGTCTACGTGACCGTTCTATACTATCATTCACCACGTGTTTCTGACGTACATGTCGATCGTTTTCTTCATCTAGCGACACCTGAACTAGATATACATCATACATTAACACGCTGTACATACGCCAAGTATTTATAATCTTGTCTTCGAAGTGTATCGTAACAACAGTCGATTGAATTCGAATTCCAGTTCCTTGTTGAACGACCATTAACTTGTGATCATAAATTTCGACGAGTGAAAGTGCATAAAAGTACCAAAACAAGTGTATCAGTGTCAGTTTGTTGTGTATAGTTGAGTTTGTTTTTATTTTGGTTCTGTCGTATAGTGATTGGAAATCCAGAGATACGATTTCACGTGGAAGGACAAATACCACCCAGAAGTTTACCCAGTGTTCATACAATAATTTGATACATCCTACTACGATGGGGTGGTAATACGAGAAGCAAAAGAAGAACAAGAAGACGAAGTGGCGACAATACAAGGGGAATTATCGTTTACACATGAGAAAATCTATTTTCTCCTCGGAACATAATAAACGTAATAATAACGAATTTGCAGGATATTGTATATCAAATCACGAGAGTGTATTACACTTCCAATAACCTCGTGAGAGTCCGGTCATCGATCGAAGTTGCAACGAGGACGAAAAGCTCTACGACGCCCTCTCTCTTCCCCTCCACCGTCTCTTCCTTTCTTTCTCATCCATCCTTTGAAACTCTCGACAAAACAAACAGAACATCTCGTTATACATTCCGAATAATTATCATAACAATTCATTAGAATTAATTTTCCTTCAAAATAGAAATCGAACTTTGAATCCGTTGGAATAATGTGATTGACAATTTTCAGTAATAATAGTAGCAGTCAGGGACATCATTTTATAACAATCTGAGAGAAAAAAAACATGTGTCGTGATTCTTTTCAACGCGTACGCAAAAAATCCAGGGAAAATTATTGAAGAATCGTTGCTTTTTTCTTCCAGCGGAAAACCCGAGCAGAAAAGAACAGAGGAATAAGATTAATAATAAATAATAATAATTATAAGAAGAACAAAAGTGTAATATGTTCTGTTTTCAAAGCCCGTTTACGCGTTCGTCACGCGGTGGCCTTGTTGGAACATCGACGACGAACAACAGCATTACGAGCACCACCTCCGCTGCTACCGCTGCCACTTCCACGAGGAGCAATAACAATAACGATGACGAAAGGGCCAATAACCTGCGCCAAACTAGATCCTCGAGGGTGCAACAAGAGGTAACGAGATCAAGAAAACGTGGATCCGAGCCGAATATTGGCAGCGACGTTTCAGACAAGTCCTCCCTCAAATACATCGATCAGGAACATTCGATGTCGAGTAGTACGGATACTCTTCCCGGCGTTAGAACGGATTATCTAGATCCCGAACCATTATCGCCAGGACCAGATCCGTTGATCTTGAATTCAGGAATAAAGGTCATACTGAATGGAAAGGTGAACGATCTCCAGGAACGTTACGAAAAAGGGGAGAAGAATGACAAAAAAACTAGACGAAGGGTATCATCGTCTTCATCCTCCTCGGCTCGTCCATCGCCGACAAAAAAATCCTCCTCGAACAACGGGGGTCGGTGGAGAAAGAAGCTTCTATTGCGTCTCCGATCGAGCATTAATATCGATTCGAATGGGAGCATGGAACGATCATCGTCCTCGTCCTCGCCATCTGCCGTTCAACGCTCCGACGAGGAGGAAGAAGAATCCGTGCAAAGAATACCCCCCGTGGTATTGATCGATGACACGAGTCATCAGAAATCTTATTTGGAGAACGGTTGTTTCAGCGAGGACGAAGAGGACGAGACAGGAGAAAGGGAGGACGATGACGAGGAAGATGAAGAGGATGAGGAAGAAGAGGAAGAAGAGGAAGACGAAGAAGATGAAGAAGAAGACGAGGATATTTGTAATCTCGAGACAGAGACTGAAACCGAGGACGTCTCCTCCATACCTTCCAGTCCAGCCGCTGCCGCTTCGACGGTTGTCGGTCTCGCCATCAATTCCACTTCCTCCACGACCGCTCCGTATTATGATTTTTTGACCGTCAACGGTACCGGAAGAGCCATGCGTCAAGAAACCACCAGCACTTCGTCCCCGCAACTTTCAACGGGCGTTGAATCGAATTCCCCCATTGAAAAGACTTCCTTATCCTCGTCTTCGTTGCGAGTGGAAGATGTTGTCAAAGTCGTTGACGATTCCACCAAAATCATCTCGAGCCTCGATGTTCCGGGAGCTAATTGTTCCTTACCGGCTGCAAGATCCTGTCCTAATTTGGAAAGACAAAGCGCTAACATGTTCGGCTCTATAACCAGTCCCGCTGTTGCCGGACCGCGATTCAAACCACTCGAAGAAGGCGATATTCAAGTCTGTTATCTCAATCAAACGAAAACTTTGGTACGCAAGATTTTATCCAGTAAATTTCTACGACGGTGGGAGACTCATCACCTGTACTTGAATGATGCCTGTCTTTCGTCCAAAACGGTGAGTAATTTCATATTCCAAAAGAACTTTGGTGATTAGAGCTATACTCAAATAAACTGTTCCTCCTATTTTCCCTCCATTTTCATTAATATCTGAACAGTTACGACGTGCCGTGCTTTTTATCCTACAGCTAGTAAGCTAGTAAGCTAATAAGCTAGTATACCACTCTCATGCGTGACTGCAAGAACGAAAGTCTTTAATAATTCAGCATCGTTCTCTTCCATTCCAGGTCAACCTTTCTCATCTCTTAATTCAATCTTTGTTTTTATGCCTGAGCCCTCAGTGTAAAGTTATCTATATTTTATCTTCTTTGTTGTTCTTGAGCGACTCCGTGCAAGTAGTTTTGTTGCTTTTAACAATTCAAACTGGTTTCCTTCCAGCACTTTCTCTTACTTTTCGAATTTATTCTTATATGAACCGTACATTGATTCGTGGACCCGATTCGTGAGTTGGGCTTCGAAAGAAACGCATCCTTTCTCTGCTTATATTGAAAGAAAATGAAAAACTTTGATTGAATTTTTATATATCGTCAGTGATAAATTCACTGTGCGTATTAAGTTCAAGTTTAAGAAACTTCAAAATACATATGTTTGAGGGCCGATTCACTGAATATTCATTCTCAATTGAACAATCCTGATTCATCTCTACGGAATAAGATTAATTGCCTCGATAAACGTGATGTGAAGAAACAAACCAAGTGTATACGAGTTTGCATTTATTAAACATAAGTAAATGAGTTCTTATTCGTAGTAGGTACGATTGAACTGGTGTGTGGGTTCGAAATCGATTGTATATTTTGTCAAAGTTAACCCGTTGATCGTACATTATTTTGTTTCTACTTCTGCGTTCACGAGGATCGTGACGGATAGACCACGTAAAATAATGAAAGAGAGAAGTACGTGCTCGCACTGCTGAATACAGAGAAGAAGAAAGAGATTAAAGAGGAGTTTATTTGTAGTTAATATATGTATATTATGTTTCATTTGTCTTGAAGAAGATTTATTGACTATTAAGAAATCTCATGTGTCATTTCGTAACGATTAATAAATCTTTTTCGGAATAATTAAAACATGCTTGTTTGGAATGAATATTTATTTCGATGTACCTGAAAATATATTTTCATCAACTTCCCCTTTCATTGTACTCTGAAGAATAATTGGGAGATTTCCTCCCCAAAAATGATGGAACCGAAATTCTTTCGTGATGAGGGACTCTTCTCCATGATTTGATGGAGTTTAGAAGGCAGGATAGTTCCCCAAACCCTAGCGATTCCAAAGTGATCAATGTTTTTGGTTTACTCCCGACTATTTTTTGGTTTGGTAGAAATTTGGTCAGAACATATTTTTGACCGAAAACTAACGGTTGCTTAGAACAAACCTGCCACCCAAAGGTCACTACAAAATGTGGTTGAGGTAAGAAATCGAGAAATCATCAAAAAATCACCAAATTGAGATTTGTCGAATTTTTATTGAAAAAAAATGTCCTAAACGACCACAAGTTACCAAAATCAAGATTTCTCACCAAAATATTACCGGAATTTTTGGTCGCTTGTCGGTTCACCCAGATCCGCTAGGGAAATGAAGAAAAAATCCTCTATTTCCGAAGAAAGAAACCACTATGAAATTCAGCAGTTCACGTTGGTTTGGGGCGTTTATTAGCTGAGCACTTTGCGCGCTATTCGATCACGCATGAAATTTTATTCACAATATTAATTGGGTTCTGGTATTTGAAATCGTAAAAGAAGCGGAAAACCGGATTTTTGGACATTTCAATGCGACCCGTCTCTAATGCGCGGTAGGATGTCATAATTTCCAAATCTCCTATAAGAGTCCGTCCAATCCGCGATCTGACAACTAATTCGGCAGCGAATTTCCTCCACAGGTGGAGAATTTTTCACCATATTTTGGTGGACTTTTTCTTCATTTGCAGAGGGTTCCCTCAAAGTGGAGAAAAAATCCCTCATTTCTGATGGAAAAGCAATCCCCCCCACGATGAGGAGACGAAATCCACCAACAGTGTGAAGAAAAACTTCCCAAATTCTTTACAGTCTGTATCATGCTACACGATAAGAAAAATTCACATCCCAGGTAGAAATATTCTATTAAATTCTATTACGAATGGTGAAATTTCTGATTAAATATCATTGAATTTCATCGGAACCTATTCATTGTTCCATTTGCCAATGAGATTTTATAGATTGTTTGTAACAGGGATTGTTTTTCCACACTATTTTACCTCTCGGTTGATTTTCAGAATTCAATCTAGAAATATTTATTTAAACACAGGAGCATTTGACAAATATTTTCAACTTCTCAAACTTCTCAGATTAGAAACTAATATTCTGTATTAACATATTAATATCCCACAAAAACTCACAGTTCCACATTCTTCATTCAGAACGAGCAATTATTTCAAGGACAATACACATTTTCCAAAGTTGAGCCAACGTATTTTCCAGAAATATGTTTGGCACTGTGCTTGGAATCCCCTACCACACCTACCCGACAAATTCTCCATGAAATTGACCTGGTACGTTCAAAGAGATATCGCAAAACATTCATTCGAGTGAAAAATAATGTCGCAACGAGAAGGAGATATTTCATTAATGAATTCATAAAACAGTGTAATACTTACCAAACTATTCGAAAAATAGTATTTTGCTTCGAAGAGAGATACGTGTTTGAGGAAGAGGTTTGATAAAAATTGTTGACCTTATTCTAACTGGTACAGTGAACATATATACGTTACCTTGAGTGATCAGATCGTATCGGGGACTCAATTCTTGAACCGTGTGATATTTATCGCATGCAATATTTTATTTTTCCATCAATGATATTTCAAGGTTTCTTTTCAGACACCATGACAATTCGTAAACCCAATGGTATATCGCTGAAAATAAATGGCACTTGGGTCAAGAATCGAGTCACAGAAACGTCAATCAGAATTCTCAATTCCGATAATAACGATGCAACGCTTATTCGTGCTTGGGAATGAATTTTGTGTACGATATTTATTCTTCTCGGTAATTGCATCGCGACGGTCTTATAATTGTTCGGTTGGAGAGAAAATAAATGAGTTGCGAGAGTTCGATTAATTAATATTTTTCATTCTCGCCGAGAGAAAACGTCATATTTGATTCATGAATTTCGTAAATTGACGTTGTTCTTGACGATGCGTTATCAATTTTCATGATATATCGTTGGTTCTGGAAAGTTAGTTTCACGGAGGAATGGGACGATGTTGAACATTTTTCTCTGGCCAATGGCTGTACTTGTAAACCTATCCAGCACAAGAGTTCCTGCAAAGAGCTCCCGTTATGCTAATCAATATGTATTCGTTATGAATTTTTTGAATTCAAAATGAACAACTCAATTCTTAATGAGCAACTTCATGTTGAGAAAGAATTTATATCGAGATTTCATAATGAATTCCGCGGGCATTCAATACGTTCTCATTTTGAATACAAAATATTCTCTCTAAAATTTTTAGAGTGAGATTTCACTCTTCAGCCAGCCAAAAGTGAACCTGTCGAAATTTTGAGTGAAATTTTCACTCTTTTAGAGTGATATTCTAAGGTTTGAGGCTAGAAACTCACAGCCACTCAAATTCTAGGGTCAATTTTTCAATCTAAAAGAGTGAGGGTTCACTCGAAGCGGACTGCACCTGCAGGGTTTTACAAACGCCCCAATAATGGCCCATCACTGGGCCATTGCCGTACCTGAACGGCTGAAAATTGGCAGCCATTAATGGCCCATCAATGGTTGACTGCTGGATGATAACTTGGGCCCCATAATGGCAATCGATATTGGGCCATTGAGGAATTAATGATTGACCCAGTAATGGCACATCACCGGGTCATGAATATTATTAATCGCACGTTTTTAGCAGCCATTACTGGCTGATTTAGACAATGGTCTAGGAAATATCTTATACATATCCAAGAGACGTCTTATGCAACAATTTTAGACAACTTTGAGAAGTTATATTTATTGGGTATCAGATTCATTCAGCCGAACGTAAGAATTGCTCTCTGAGAGTTTCAATGTGCTCTCAAATTAATCTAAGATAAATTTATCTTCATTTGATTCAAGATCACAATGTTGTATTTTCAGTGTTTTTTTCTGCCTTGTCACCTAGTATTGGGCCATTCTTGGTCTATCAATGGGGATCAATTGCTGGCCATTCAACGTCAGCCATATATCGGTTGATTATCGGCTGTGTTTCCATTAATGGGCTTCCTGCTAGGGTGGCTCACTTCTGAGACTTAGTGGAGTGAAACACGTGATATTTCACTCTTCCAGAGTTAGAGAGTTCATAATTAATACATATTGAATTGAACATAATGGGGACTATTCAAGAGGCCCTTAGGAAGTCTTTATAAATTCAAATTCATCATTTGTGTTGGTTGGAAAGATTACCGTGGAATTCTAGTCACCGAGAGACTGCTCTCTGAATTTCTTGGCGTGAAAATCCACTCTCAAAGAGTGAAAATACCGCAAGTCGAACAAGAGTGAGATTCCACTCTTATGAAAAGGAGAAATTGCACTCTTCAAACCGAGTTGAACCTTCACTCTTTAGGAGCGGAATCTCATTCTTCCTGGACTCGCAGTATTTTCACTCTCCAAGAGTGAATTTTTCACTCCAAGGAATTTAGAGAATGAGGGACAAGCGGAAATTCTTCGCACAAATTACTGTGCAGTCTATAAAAATAAGTAGATTCTATTTGAATTTGGAGAGAAATTCATTGAAAATTTCACAAGTCGCACAGTGATGTTTTTTGGAGAATCCCAACTTATCCTTCGATTATCGGAATTTCACGATAATTTTTTGAATAAAATTCTCTCAGTGCAGGTCAGTGTGATATTGAGATTCGCTCGATAATCAGAATTGTTCTGTACAGCACAACTCTAACTTCACCTCCAGGTCTACTTGAGATTTCGGTGGAATGGAGGTGAGGCATCGGCAGGGAAATGGAAGTTGTGGAAAAAAGGGACAAACGAGAAAGAGTCTCCAGAGTTGAGGCAACGTATTTTCATTGGAATTCATATTTGTGGATTAACATATTCAGATTTGGTTATGGGAAGAAACATACTTTCCAAAAAACACCATTGTCCTGTTACAAAAAACCAGCTGGGATTACACGTGGATTCCAGATCCGAAATTTACCTGCGTTGCCAGCTAAGATTCCACCTGGGATCAGAAATTCCAACTGAAATCCCACGTTGGAGTTGGAAATTCGGAGCTGGAATCCACGTCGAAGCCCAGCTGGATTTTCGTGACAGGGTGTCCTAGTGATTTACGAGGTTGAGAACGCAGCTTCGAAGAAAAACTTCAGATAAAACTGGTTAGACTGGTTTGTCCCAAGTTTTCTTACAGCTCAGCGTTATCATCCTCGTAAGTTACTACAGCGTTCTTCCTATCGTGATCATCCACACGCTGTAAGGTCAACCAAGTTTACTCGCCCCAGGGTGAACTTATCTGGATAATCTGAATTTCTCAATGTAAATTTTTGGAACATGCCCGGAAATTTTGTAGTTTTTGAATTGAAATTTCTCTGCATTATTGCCTCGGTTTTATAATTTTTTTGTCTTATTGAAATTTGCATACGTTCTAGTACGACCCAGCTTAAAGAATCTCATTGATTTCGATGCAGAAAACTGATTCAAGCCCATTGAGAATCAATTTTTAATGGGTTTGAATCGGTTTTCTGTATCGAAAACGGGGGATCGTCTATGAAAATAGCAATAGTGAACTCAAAAACTCATTTGGAAGTTGTACAAATCGATGTTTCCCATTCGCAGTCCATTTGTGATACAGAAACGCCTGTTGACTTCAATCACGTTAACATGCAACGTACATTTCGAACAAACGAATGTGCTTCAATTTATGGCATCATATACACACGTATAATATGCGAATACAGCATAATGCACTTCGTTCTATAGTAAAACTATACAATAATTGCAGTCCCGCGATTGGTTCTTGGATTCGTTGTAGATAAAACGAAACTTCCATTGTACATATAGCTGCGACGTGTTTTACGTCACTGTTCACAGATTTTTATACTTCCCAGAGATCGAGAAACTAGAGAAAATGTATCATATGTACCGTATGAGTATTCTCGTACGAGTGATAACAATTTTTCCATTTTATCCTGAAGTCGTGAATAGTCGGAATTATTTACTCGATGGAACTGTAGGATTTTTATGTAAATGCACTTGTATCGCATTGAGAAAAGGTTTTCCAATTTCCGTAACTGAAAATCTTGATGTTGATAATGTAAAAAGTTGTTTCAATTCACCACAGTTCCACGGTCATCGAGGGAAAAACGAATTTCCAACGTAATTTTAATTGTTTTCCAGAAGTATGGAAACGTGATTGTTTTTTTTTTTTTTAGTTTCACTCAGAGAAAAATCTGCTCGGCACAACCACAGCGCGTAGTTGCTACAACTACATTCATGTGATTTTGTCTTTCCCTGCAACCGTGAATCTTTGACCATGGGAACATAGTTCCTGTAATCCACGTTGAACTTTCTTCAGTGTTTGATCGGAACGATCGGGGTATAAATAATTGGATACGTCAAGATGATTCAATGCACATTTGCATTTCAAATCGCTAGACGTGCAATTGGTAGTTATTCGTAGAGTGACCTGTATAGAGCTGCTTTCGTTTCTCAACTCTTGAACTTTTGCGAAATCGTAAACATTCTGCATATATACCGCGAACCTATATCGAACGATTAGACAAACAAATGTTTATTCAAATTGCTTCGAAGCATTCGGTCACGTTTAGTGGTTTCTAATTAGAAATGAAAATTAAAGGATGGTGCGAGTTTTTGATTGGGGACGAACAATAATAACGTTTTGGTTGGGAATTTTTCCTCAATCCGGAAGCGATTAGGAATGATAAGATTTTGCAGTATTGTTCTGAGATATTACTGGGAATGAATGGATGGGAAAGATCAAAAGGTTATTCGGATTCATCTGACCACAATGTTTGATGACCCTGAAGACATCGACCGAAATTTATCGACCAACTGCTGTAATTTGGCATCAAACTTTGAGAATTTTTCGTTACAGAAATTGGTTAAATAGCTCCCAACCTGCCTCAATCTCTTATAAAAACTTCTTACAAAAACTTACAGCGGGTAGTCGATAAATTTCAACCGATGTGCTATGGTTGTGAGGACCAGATTTTTCTCCGAGTGTAAAGTAATTCAGTGGAGTAACTCATTAGCAGATTCCCTTAGAAATTTCCCTTAACTGCACGCAAAAGGGTTCATTATTTAACATAGCAATAAATGTTTTGAATATGTTCTCAGTAGAATGAGCTACGTAATTCACTGATTATGTGATGTGAAGTATTACAAAGTGTAACTCCACGTAGTATCTTTGCGAATCACTATGAGGATTAACAACTTCTGTAATTTTCATCAATGAATTTGCATTTTATGAATCTACAAATCAAAATTTCACCTGATCCGATTTACTATTTCACTATTTTTGAAGATCTCTTTTCTCCGTGTGGCAACTCTATCTGAGGATTCTTGTACACGGAGAGAAAAGCATTTCCTGAGATGGCAAATTCTCTACTGTGAAAGCAATTTAATTGGCGACGACACAGAATTTCCACCTATCACTGCGAAGGAATTAAATTACTCAAGCTAAATTTTTCTACCATTTCTCTTGTAGATATAACGAGATATTTGCACTGAGAGAAGAGCGATTTAGAAGTTCGGTGAATAGTGATATACTCTTTCGATAAATCTAAATAGTACTGAACTTTAAGGGATGTTTCATGAAATTTCAAGAGGGATAACTGAAAGTTGGCTTGATATTACTCAATGTTCTTCAATCGTTATTATTCATTACAATATTCATGACCAAATTTGCTGTATATCACTCAATTACTAAACGTTTAGGAATTGAATGACACACGGCGAATTTAGTCGTGAATATTGGATTACATAATAACGATTGTAGAACACTGAATAATGTAAAGCAAAATTTCAGTAATGTTTCTTGAAATTTCATGAAACATCGCTGAAAGTTCAGTAATACTCAGATTTATCGATCAAATATAGTACTATTCACTGAATCTCCAAATTGTTCTCCTCTCAGTGTGATATTTCTAAACACTCTAATGAGAATTTGTGATAAGTCGAGGAACATCCTTACACGTTACCTCTCCAAGCACTTCCGATAGAATTTCTGATGACAAAAGTGTTTTAAAATTCTATCGAGAGCTTTGCATCTTCGATTTTTCACATATGTATACCGCATATGATAAATTTCCCGACGTAGTCCATAATTTAAAAGATCCACCAAGAAGGAGAGAAGTTTCTCTTAAATCCAGCACAACCCCTCCACCTTTGAATTTGTATTTACCTAGAATAAGACGCGAAATGCAGAGTACGCTCCGCTTTATACGACTAACAGAATGCTTCCAGTAGCTTTCAAATTAACTTGAGTACCATTTGTTCGTTGTGAAGTTGGTGAACACCCCAAAAATTGTTCACTCCTATCAATTTTTCATACTTCTTGTACTGTTCAGGATCAAATTATCACTTCTAGGAAAATAGAACATATAGAGATGTTTTAGAAATATATAAAAAACAAAGATAGTTCAAATAAAGAAACCGTTTTTTTTCGTGAGGACTTTTTTTTGTACTCAATTATAAACTTGATATTATTCTACATTCGAATTTTAAATTAACATAATTTTATCACAAATTCCTTCGATTTACGTAATCATTGCATCCGTGTGCGTATAAATATTGCATTACATGTGATAAGTTTGGAACAATGCATAATCATCGAGTAACGATTATGCGTAATCGCATGAACTGTAATATAAATATTCACGTATCAAGTAAAATGAGCCTTATTCGAATGAAGTGTACGATGATTACATAAAATATATTCGAAATAAAAAAACAACGGAATGCGCGTTCGGGTTTGATATACAATTAACCCGACATCTGCGTCTGTTGGAAATATCAAATCATGATAAAAACAAAATTATCAACAAATGGGGACTTCAATGGGTTTTAATGTAATTCAATGGTATTTATAGCGCTGTAACTAGGGCAGGGCCGACGGGACCTACGCCAGGGGTGCAAGCCCTCAGCGGACGGAAAATCAGAGGTTCAATTTCTTTTTTTCTCTAATATTCAGATAGTTTTTGAGGATCCTCCTCGGATGAATCCATTGTCGCTTGCACTATGATATATGTTGGAACGCAAAAACTGGAATTTAATCAGAATTTTGAACACTTTTGATGGGATTTTATGGGATGTTTTTACCAGGGCTACATTATCTATAATCATATTCATGTTCGAAGACTTTCCAAGATTTTTGTGGAATGAGACCAGGAATACTCTTGCTTCGATTTGAACACGCACACTCGGTATGAGCAAAAAATGGATAGTTGAAAAGTATTATTGAGTCCTGTTACGTTCATTCGCTCAATACCCATTGAGATTCTTCAATTCTCTTCAAGAACCTTTTGTTGAAATTTTGGGTGTAATACGTCCTACATCCCATGAATTCTTGGGATTTCGACTGTATAATATGATTCAATATTGTTTATAGAGTCAAATTCATTCTTTTCAAGCCTGTTGCATTTCCCTTTACCTTTGATGCTCTATAAACAAGAGATTGTTTGCTGTATGATCAAACTACGTATTCTTAGAATCTTCATTGCGTCACTAATTTACATAACCTTCCAAGGGAGCAAGAACTATCGCTAACGTCAGTTTTTCATTTACATAACCTTCCAAGGCACCAAGCACTGTCATCGTCAATTTTCCTCATATCTACTTGCTCTAAAAGCTTCCGAAAAGGTTTCTCAAGAACTCTTCAAGAGCTCTTGAAAACTTTCTTCCAATGATTCTGGAGTGAATGTGCTGTATGCGTTCATGTTCGCATACAAGGAATTGTTCTGACCGTATCCCTAGCAGGAATTAAATTAGGGATTGACTATGTTCCAATGATTCAAAACTTATGGAACGATTTGGATTTATAATCTGGATGACTCATAACTTCCCCTTTGAATCCGAATCTGGGTGCAATCGCAAAAACCCCAAGTAACACATGAATGTCTATAATATGTTCTGCAAACCTTATTGGCACGTTGAAAGTCTTATGCATGTGCTATGAACATTCTCAGCATGATGTACGAGTGCTGTGCTACTAGGGTCAAGCCATTGTTAAGAATAATTGTACAAAAGGTACAATGATTACATTTAATGTACACAGCAAAAAAATTTGTCTTGATTCCCCACCCATTATCTCATATACAACGAAAACAATTTTTGTCTCATCCCAAGTACTTATATTTGCTTCGAACCAAGAAAATATTTCTTCGGTCTAAATCCAGGTTTTAAATTTCTCTTGAAGTGAAATAATATTTTCTTGGTTCACAGCGAATGTACTTCGGACAAGACAAATATTGTTTTCGTTATGTGTGAGACAATGGGTGTGGAATCAAGACAACTTTTTCTTCTGTGTACCCAAAATAAAAAGTACAGTATTTCGTTGAATCATTGTGAATCAAATTCGGCGCTCATTCGTCCATCGCTCGTTCAGATTACGTTCATGAATAAAGCTAATTTTGAACAAAAAAAAACCGTGTTTTCTTTGTTAGGCCTGGGACTTTTCAGCCCATGTGTTACCCTCACAGAAAGGATTTCTTGAAATGAGAAAATTTTTTTCTTGAGCCTAGAAAATTTGACTTGAATTAGGAAAATTTCTTTTGAAATCAAAACGAACTTCTCTGGATTCAGGTAAAACTTTCCAGGCTCAAGAAAAAAATGAGTTTTGTGGCAGCGACAAGAAAAATTTTCTGATTCCAAGAAATCCTTTCTGTGAGTGTATGATAAATTTCAGTGATCAATACATACCCAATGATTGTCCATTCTTGCCGATCACCGAATATTTCTCCGTTACCTCTACATTGTTTCTTCGTTCCTCCACGTTGTATCCACGTCTCTCTTTTATTCACCTCATCTTCACGGAGATGCAACGTGGACATCGATGGGTGTGCTGTTAGGAGTAGAACCCCTTCTGCTCCTTGCAAGTTTGGAAAGGATAATACTGAATTACCATTCAGCCTGAAAAAGGGGACAAGCTTGAAAACATGAGTCCTCCTCAAAACCTCTCCAGCCAGCCCAAATTTCTTAGAATGTCTGGAGTTTTTCCATTCATGTTAATATGATACATTTAACTCAAACAAAAGTACCATCAAACATGATATTTCTGAATGACAATCCGCCTGTTTTTGTAATGTATAATACGGAGTAAATAATATTTGGGCATATAAATCAAAATTCAATGTCACATATGCATATTCATGTTCTCGTACATTATACAATTTTACCGTTGAGAACTTTGCCGATTTCGTTTTTTCAAATTTGGATATCATGGCAGTAAAGATAACCGTCATGATCGACTCATCGATTTATGAAAGCAAGATATAAAATTCATTGATATTTACTTTAGAAGTGCATGTACATATATTTAGGAGAAACTCATTTACCTTGTAAATTTCTCTTGACTCCGTGGAACAAAGGAAAATATTCCATATGGACCACCCTGATGAAAATTGAAGCGAAAAAGAAGAGTGAACGAGTAAAAAAATAAGTCGCGGGTCTTATTCATTTAGCCATGGATTGTCGATGGTATCGGCGGCTTGAAGATATTATTTGGAGTCAGAATAGATATGATTTGCACACGCTTAATATAACTTACTGTTAGGTCACATGAAATATGCGCGAAGAGTATATGAAACGTATGATTTCATTACTCTACAGCAAACGAATATCATACGCTCCAGGAAGTGGGAATTGAAACATTTTTTGCTTCGTATGCGCTTCCTTCGCGCTTTGTGTATACCCTTCATTTTCACCAAGGCACTTATCAATTCTCTTGTCTCATCGTGAAACATTCACGTCTAAGACCTGGTGAAAAAAGTTTCTCTGAAAATTTCTGAAAATTTCCCTGAATTTCATTGCAAAACTTTGAAAAACATCGAAAAATCCTAAAATAATCTGAAAAACTCTAAAAACCTATGAACATTTTTTCAAGCTCTGAAAAATTTGGAAGAACTCTTGAAACCTCTGGAAAATTCTGAAAAACTCCCACTTATCGGGCACGTTGTTCGACTGAAAATTTTTCTGAATATTTATGAATGTCTTTAAAAAACTCTGAATTTTCCTGAAGATCACTGAGACTCTGATAAACTATGAACACTTCAAAAATGTTTTGAAAAACTCTTCACTGAAAATTACTGAAATCACTGATTTTCAGTGAAATTTTTCTACTGGTCCCATACAAAGATTCGAAGTGTAACTTTTAATTGTTGCAGCGTTATCATACTTACGTACACTTGAAAAAAAAAGTAGTGCAACCAACCTCGCGGCGAGTTTGAATACGACGAATCTCGCCGCGATGTTGAGTCAACTGAGTATCGATTGAAGTAAATAATGCTTATTCGATCGTTTCAATCGATATTCAGTTGATTCAACTTCGCGGCGAGATTCGTCGTATTCAAACTCACCGCGAGGTTGGCTTCATTTTTTTTCAAGTGTATGATCACTGAAGTTGAGCTTGTAACAGAATAACATACAGAACAACTATCGATCCTCCAGTTTGAACTTCGGTGGATCATGGGTGGGAAGTAGGTAGATGAATGGGAGATGTGGATATGGGATGGATAACAAAAGCCTCGATGCTGAGGCAACAAGAGTTTGCGGAGAAATGTCTGGGTCTTTGACCATGGATGTGACAAATTTGAGATTGTGTTTCTCGAACAAACAGTAATGTTGAATCTATAAACACGCATTTTGTAAAGAATGATGATTCCGCCGGACATTTCTCAGGCGTGAGTCCGCTCTAACAGCACATCCACCGATTTCTACGTCGCATCTCCGTGGAATCTACGTGGATAGAATGTTGATGAACGAAGATTCCACGTAGAGGCAACGTAGAAATATCCGAAAAGTTGTACAAGCGTTGTCTCTTTCCATCCACTTACTCTTCACCGATGATCCACCGAAGCCCAAAGTGGAGGATGATTGCACTGTAAAAAAAAAACTTCGGGAAAATTCCAGTATCGTACTGGAAGCAATTAACCTGTACATTTGTCCTGAAAAATGAAATTCAAATTATGAAAATTTCAGTATACATATCAGAAAATTTTTGTATTTGTACTAGAAAATTGAAGTGAAAAACATGAATTTTCATGTGAAATACAAAAAAATTCGTTATGAACAGAAATTTTCCAGTTCCTGGGGACCGGAAAATTCCAGTTTTTTTAAACAGTGCGGTTACTCTGTACGGAATAACGTGAATCAAAGTCAAACTTATATGGAGGACTTGGCGTTCAAAGTCTGCTACATATCCGTGATTGGTTTTGAGCTTTCCTTTGCAACAGCCTGTTGAATCTAACCTCCTTTTTAGATTGTTCCGGAGTTGTAATGGTTACTCATGTTAATATAATCCTTTCGATTTATCTGCGAATCAAGCCTCAAATCCAATACTCGAAGAGGAACCGGTAACCAATTAAGATTCTCCTATCCTCCCTCAGGCTTGAATTTCAAAACATTGGAAACAAAAGAAAATACTCTGAATCAGTCTCATCGACATTGATCTTTTGATCGATTTGAAATGCGCTCAACAGAATCTCCTCGTTCTCTCTCATCGTCCTCCTCACTCATCTTCTTCGATACCAAGTTATGAAAAATGAAAATTGAATTGACGACTAAACTTTCAATGATTAACAATTCAAATTCATGTCGCTAATCTGTACGCCGAGTTGAAACTCGAATTTGAAATCTAAAAGCTGAACAAATAAAATATTGTGTATTTTAAAATATCGCTCCTCGTTACTCATATTCTCATTATAAATTCTTAACGAATCTTCATCGTCTCAACCCTTCCCTCAACATCAATACGATACGAGATAATATCGTGTCGCGATTAGTCGATTACTTATTGTACCAGGTATGCGTGGATCTCTCTATATTTCTCTTACAAAACTTACGTAATCAACTGATTTATTTCGACCGGTTTGACTTTGATATACTATACGCCCGATACGAATTCCGACAAATATCGAGAAAGATGTAGACGAGAGTGACATTTCATATCGAAATTTGTTCGGGAATTTCAGTGTTGGAAAAACACTGTATTGTTTTTCTCATTCGATTGGAATCCAAATAGAGTCCAAGGTTTCTCATTACAAAGTTATATTGAGATTTCAATTACAAGGCGGTATTTGCGGCTAACCAATCACTTCGCTCGCTTACATTCGAATTTGATTGGTTTCGCGTATTTGATTAATATTATAATTGATTGTACTAGGAATTTGAATATTCTCGACGAATGTTTAATAAATTCTCATCCGAGCTAATGGAAAGAAAAATATAACAAAGTGATTTTTTTTATAACAAATATACACTGAGAGAATTTTATTCGAAAAATTACCGTGAAATTTCAGTGATCGAGGAAGTTTTTACAAATATTATTGTGCATTTTGTAAAATTTGTGGAAAATATCACTTTCAACTGTATCAAAACTCGTTCATTTTTACAGGCTGTACAGGAATGTTTTGAAAAATGTTTACTTGTCCTTCGATTGTTGGAAATTCACGGTAATTTTTTACAAAAAAATTCTTTCAGTGTACGAGAACACAATGTTTTGGAACGTCAATTTGATCCAGTCATTTGAGAACAACCCTTACGGATGGACTTGTTATTTATGTTGGAATTGGAAAAATGAGTAACTCATTGAATCCCCTGCTCAAAAACATTCATCAAATTCTACTCAAACAGATCTGAACCTATTGGAAATCGATTTGTAAATGGTTTGAATGAGTTCATGTTTGTAATCAGGTATAAATCTCATCATAAACAGTTGAATACATCACTCTAATTTTGCGAATCCGTGTTGTTCAATATCCATACGAACACCTGTGAAAATGTTTGAATACGGAACGCTCGTCGGCACGTGTATGTCAATTCGTATGTTCGAGTCATGGTTTTATTTTCCGAAAAACTGATATTCCGTTGAGTCAGCCCAGTGAACAATATGTTGTCATCCAGAGCTCTTGGAGACCTCCCAAATATGTGTAAGAGTTCAGATAGACCTCTCAGAAGGTTAACATAAAGATATCATAATGTTATCAGATGCGTCGATTTCTGAGGAAAATAAGAAATTGCCAAAATGTTATCCAAACGAACTCTTTAAGAGGATTTTTACTGAGACCTCAGAAAATTTCTTTCATAAGAAGAATAAGGTTGATGTGGAATTTATACGTTAATATGAAAATGACGCAGTACTTTAAAAGTTATGATAAAGTGGGATTTGAGTTTCGTATATATGTCCTAGAATTGAGCAATTATTTTCCATGTTTCGTCACGTTTTATCTTTTCTCCAATCGTCATTCTAAATATTGGATTTTATTTCATGTCTCGTTGTTCCTAATATACGAACAGATCTGTGATAGTCGAAGGACTTCAAAACAGTTTCCAATCATCTTCAAGTCTCTCCCCTGTCATTTGAGAAAAAATAGAGAACAAGCATCCAATACGTTCCAAACTAGACATCCACACGCAGGAGACATGGGTCGAATTACAGTCGTGTAAACACATGTTTTACACGCTTGTGTAACACGAACCGTTTTCTGTCGAAGCAGTTTTCTAATTTCGTATTTCAAAACTTGTTTAAAAATTTTCAAAGCATTTATCGCAAACATTCCTACGATAAAACTCTTCTTCCACCTCGTTTTGGGGTAATCATTACGACCACAAATCAGCATTAAAAAATAACATGCATTCAAAATTTTGCAATTCGTTGATGGTTACTTTGATCGATGATAAACGATATTTTTCAATCTTCCCTCCCATCCCATCGCTGAACGAGAAAACATTCATAGGGATGTGATTTTATCGAACGGCCATTCGCGAGTTACGCAAAAAACCTCATTTTTAATTTGTTTTTCTCATTGAGCAGCCAGTACTTTCTTGAATGAGAAAAAACTGTTTCTCTTTCTGCATTTATTGAAGAAAAATGTGAGGATGAATACCTACCGTCGAGCGAGCGGAAAGACAAACATACCATCGTGAAAAACAAGAAAAATACGGAATAAAAGTATCGATAAACGATCACATTGAATTGTCATTCTGCAATAACGCATAGACTGGATGCATATGATTTTCACAGTCATTACGATTGGTTATCGAAACGCGTACTCGTTGGAATACGGAATTATGAGAAAAAGATCAGATGAACTGGTAGTTTAATGGATTCTTAATGATTAATGTATAGACGACAAAAAATATATCTCTGGTAAATATCGTTTGTGTTTCAAAGTATAAAATTTTATACCAAGTAAACATCAATGTTTATACACATCAATTAGAATGTGAATAAAGTACGAAACGATGAGATTCAATCTATCAACGGAGGTAAATTTATTACCGATAGCAAAAAAGGGAGAATGAAGTTTCAAGAGAAAAACCAACCTCGCTTGGTTCTTGAATCCATAGATGCAAACGCGGTGGAAGAAGAGAGGAATGCTTCATACAATGTCGAAAAATTGCTTCTAACGACAAAGCTGAGTAGATTTCGAATACCGTGTCGAATCGTGTAATAAGCCCCCGCTGGTTCAACGCGACACTTGTTTTTCACTTGAAAATTTGTTGAACTTCGGTGTATAAGGTACAAAATCATGCGAATACGAAATCTTATTGACAAAATACAGTCAGACATGTTCCTGGTCTCGGTTTTGATCTCGATGCGGGTCTTGGTACATAATGAAATACAAAATTTGAAGATACAGGAGGGTTTTCGAATAGAGAAAATTCATTGAGTTGTGGAAAGTTCGTCCGTTTTTTTAGCTGCTATAATTGAACTTTTGCTGCTGCAGCAAAATTTTGTATTTGGCTCAATTTCGCGAGAGTGAAGCTAACAGCTGATTGATGTAACTTTTCATAGAATTGTTTTATTCAATGTCCAAGTAGCCGAAGTGTATGGTTGAAAGCTACCGAATCAATTTTTGATATGAAAAACATTAACATTGCTGTGAATCAAAAGTTACATCAAACCGACTAGAAATTCACCCCATGGACCAAATCAGGTCAACTTTGATCCAGTCCAGGTCCTAGTAAGACATAAATGAGTTTCTACATTCACTGTTAGAAAAATATTTCTCGAATTTAATAATAATAATGAAGGAATTTCAAAATTTCTTTCTGGAATATAAATTAATTGCTCATTAACTTTCACAAATATGTTATTGAAATTGAGAAGAAAATTCTCAAAATTAAGAAAGAAATTCTTAATATTAGGAATTATATTATTGAATTCAATATTTCATCATGGAATTTAATAAACTGTTTATGTAGGAAACTTCATAATATTCTTATGAAGTTTCAGTCAGATTTTTCTAACAGTGTTCTTATGAAATTTCAAAATTCACTACCGTGTTAAGGTGATACGAGTGACCTCTGAAGATGCAACTAGATTCATCAGTTAGAAAAGGACACAACGAAAACTATTCTGACGAATTACTCGAAAACGAAGAAATGGAATCGAAATACCGCTCTGGACAGACCTCCTTAAATCAACAAAATGGTCTATACAGAGGCTGAGCGATATTTTCCTTTTATTGTCTTAATTTTTAATAATTTGTCAGAAAAGATTTGACTCGGCATTGATCTCCAGCATTGACCAGAGAGTGTTATCTTATGGGTTCACTATATTTTTACTGTGAAAAGGACCCCGTGAATTAGGACAACCCTAATTAGGCCCCCACTGAGCTAAAGATGGCGTTACAAACCTTCGAGTTTTTACTCTAGGAGTGGCCATTACTACAAACAATCTGGCATTCCGGGCCAGAAATAGCGTGGGATAATACTTTAACGTTCCTGGAGAATTATGAAAAAGTTTGATTCCTTTTTACAATTTATCAATTTCAAATTCCTTTCCACACAATTATTATCATCATTGATTATTGACATCAAACGTTTCTTGGAATAAATTATTTATTACCAAATGCACGGAACAATTGAGAATTCATCCAAAATGACGATCGAGGGTAGGGATTGATTGATGAAGTGATTAATGGAACACATTGATCTCTCACATATTTTCTCATAAAATTGCAATCACTTTTGACTCTGACAAAGTCAGTATGAAATAATCGAAGAACTGACAAAACATTCACACACGTTTTTCCTATCACTTAATTTTTGTTCCAATAGAATTCGAGAGGTGCTTTTACCGAAGATGAAAGATTCATTGTTTCACATTCAGATGTTTATATTCGCATACACTGTAAAAAATAATCGGAATTTTCCTGTGTACATCAACTGGAAAATTCCAATCACTGATTAGGAAATCAATTTCCGATACATTTATATGAAATTTCCCATACATTTATCTGAAAATTCCAAACTTTATGGGATTTTTCCCAACATTTTACAATAAATTTCCGGACAAGTTGGGAAAATTCCTAACGCATGTGCGTGTTAATTACTTCAATTGGAAATCTCATTCATCTTATCCGACGAAGCTTACAAACGTCTTTAGTTATCATCAGAAAAGGGTAGATACTACGTATTTTCCCCATAAAGCTTATATAGCAATAAATAATAGCGGAAAATTAGTGTTGTGACAAATATATTCCATTATTTCGTATCATTTGATTACCGATCGATTATTTTTTTTATTTTTCACCAAGAAAACATTTCTTTCGAACAAATAAAACTGTTGAACCTTATAATCACTATATCATTTTAGCGCGTTTTACATCATTCCGTCTGTGGAATTTTTCATTGCGTTTAAAATTAATTAACGAATGGAGGGGGGATGGAAATGAACATGACGTGCGATCAGGGGGGTTTTGTTTAGCGTGACAGTGTGTGAGAAAGAGGAGAGGGATTTGAAAACATAATTTTAGTGACGTAATGAGTGAATGACCCCTAACCTGATGATAATTTCTAGTCGGATAAGTGCTGTTGCGATAAAATTTCCATACCTTGCATCAATTTAAAGTTTTTATTATTCCGAAAATTGAAACTCTATATGTCAACTTATCGTAAGATTCGTATAGAAGATATCATCAAACACATCAAATGATTCTTGAGGTCTGATTTGTTTTTTTGTTTATTTTCTATAACAAAAAAACAATGCTCGCTTGTTTGGAACACACTATCAAGTTTAGAATATGTAATTCAGAATCGAGAATTTCTTGAAAATTCAGAAGTCAATTTAGAACAGAAAAACCAGAAAATTTTGTCTTGCTCTACAAATCATCCGTAGCTTTTCCATTAAAGTTTAATCGAAAGTCGACGGTAATAGTAAACGCACAGACGTGCACTTGCCATGAAGGTAATGAAATCTATATTTCTGGAATTCGCGGCTCGTAAACTATAGTCGTATACGAGGTTGAATATCTCTTGAATACCAGTATCATCCGCTGTCCCCAATAACATAGACTTTGGAATCTTTCAATTCTGCGATATATGTTATCACCTATGTAGAAATTGCCAGAGTTGTCAAAAGACGTAGTACTGGCAAGGTTGTATTTGCTGGAATTCGGCAAAAACAACAATTCCTATTCAAGGTCATCACTGTTCCTCAACTGGCACCAATCGTTGGACGGATTTCAGAAGTTATTGGTTCCCATAGACAGACAGTTCTGCTCCAGTACTCAATCTTCACCGTTGAGCGAAGACTCAAGTTTCAGGAAAACGGAACTGTCCCAGTATCAAACCAGAGTTGGCAACATTGTCTCACTGCGAAATTGGTCGTGAATTAGAATTCAAATCAACTTTATTTGAATAGACCCAGGCTATGCCAGTACTGAGCCAGCGCCAACTACATGATACTCTAACAATATTGCTGTAACGTTGTTCTGATACTAAGTTGGTAGGAGATCAGAAACCAAATTCATTCTGTAGTAGTACAGTTGCTTTTGTAAGACGAGACTGAGCCAGTAGTGAACCAGAACTGATAACGCTGCGGAATACACGAAAAGACAACATAATACCAGTACCGGTGCAACGTTGTCTTACCACGGAATCAATGGTGAATTTGAATTAAAATTAAGTCCTCAAAGACACATTACTTTTTGTGAAACAACACAGTGCCAGTACCAGACCACAGATGACAGTGTCCATCACTGAGAAGATATGAGACTGTACTAGTATTGATACAACTCTGTTTCACTACGGAATCGATAGAGGAACGGAGTTCCAACCAACGGTCTAGGAATAAGGCTGTTTCAATGAGATCGAGATGTGCCAGCACTAAACCAGACTCCGTAATGACGTAGAATACCGTAAAAAAACTACACTATGCCAGTATTGATACAACTTTGTCTCACTACGGAATCGATGGGAAGTGAAGTTCCAATCAACGGTCTACACTGTCAAAAATTTATATGGGAAATTTCGCATAAATATTCAGAAGTAATTAACACATACACGCGTTAGGAATTTTCCGTATTTCACTGAATATTTACTGAAAGATGATAGTAGAAATTCCATAAAGTTTAGAATTTTTAGTTCAATTTATGGGAAATTTCATATACATTTATCAGAAATTGATTCCCTATCGCATGATTGAAATTTTCCGACTGCTGCGTATAGGCAAATTCCGATTATTTTTCACAGTGTAGAGATACGACTGTTTTTGTGAGACAGAGATGCGCCAGTACTAAGCCAGACTCCATAACAAAGTAAAATACCATAGAAAACCGACACTGTGCCAGTGTTGATAGAACTTTGTTTCACTATGCGGCATCTATGATGAATCGTCGGACTTCAACGGAATCATTAGAATAAATGGCAATTCGAGTAATCCATTGTCAACTAGGAGATTGCCTGATGTGATAGAGGGTCAGCTTCTCACTCGCAGGACTCGGGTTTAATCCTCACTCGGTGAACTTCCAAGAAATCCCTTTTGAAGTCCCTACTTCGAGAACGACAATGAGAACAATGTATTTGTAAGAAATTGAAAGTTTCAATTTGACGTATTCATTTTTATTATTCGAAATATGATAACAACGCGGATAATTTCGGTTGTCGGTACTGTGCCAGTATTGAGTCGAGTCCGAATTTCCACATGGGATATTATTCTTTTGATCCCTTCCTATTTCCAAATCAGCTCTGGCAAAACAAGTGGTTCTTTTGGAACGCCAGAGATCTCCCATGATAGGTCCTTATTAAACAGCAGCACTGACTCAGTGGTAAATGGTATTCTGGCTCCGGACCAGTACCGTCACTTCAACTGGCTCTGTAATGGTAAGTGTGGATTTGCCAGTACTGGGAACTCTGGCAACAACACTCGTCAGTATCGGCCTGTGTTTCCATTTCCACATGGGCAGATGAAAATATTTGCTTCCTGGCAAACTTCTCGA
Organism: Gonatopus flavifemur; assembly: GCA_018340375.1. Taxonomy (NCBI): domain Eukaryota; kingdom Metazoa; phylum Arthropoda; class Insecta; order Hymenoptera; family Dryinidae; genus Gonatopus; species Gonatopus flavifemur. The sequence continues at coordinate 24,398,559 of JAFFJZ010000003.1, forward strand.
TTCGAATCTATCTGATTAAAACAAGAATTAGACTCTCCATTATTAGTAATATTCCGAAGAAAGCCTGTTCGCAAAACATTTTCGCATTACCGAACGACCGTGAATTATTGATGAATAACCATCTGATAACGAAAACAAGAGGTAGAACTGGAAGTAAAATAAACCAACGCAATCAACTGGTTCATATCCTATATCGTCACTCGATACACGGCATATTGATTTCGCGGAGATAAATAACATTGAGGATATAACGCCGAGCCGTTTCATATGCTTTCTTCAAAGTTGTTTTTCTGCAATCAGAAGAACCAACCAACTCGGTCTGTAATTGAATGTTGACGCAAGGTGCGCGGCTGTGTAATGACGCGTCGACAGATTACTTTGAAAATTTGTGGCATTCATACGAAAAATGATTATTTTATGGATCATTTCAGTTACTAACCGTATGACGTGCGTCGTAATTGTCGTTCCTGGACGAACAATAACCGTTGCATTGTACTACCAGAGCTGCTTGTCTATCGATTGTCGCGCGTCAATTTCCATCCGTAGATTATTCGAGAAATTAGAAAAACCTTTCGATAAGAGATGGTCGATCAATGACAAACCGTGTATCGTATTACCGTCATAAATACGCAACTATAAAGTTTTACCATTAATTAAATTCTGCGATTGAGCAGGGACGAAGGTAAACAGAAAGAGAAAACAAAGTATATATGCGCACGATAAGTCATCTGTGTACGCCACTGTATGCTTTATTTCAACGATAACGAATCGGATGAAATTAAACCAACCAAGTGATATCGGGTTCAGATATAGAATCGAATCATCAATCACTCTTGTCCTGTGATACCTTTATATGTCGATCGATCGATAGGATATTTTATTGGAATTATCTATTCTTAATCGGATTTTGTAAGATCTGTATGATATCCGTTTGAATATATCGTGTCACTATAATCTTATCTAATTGGGAACGAATTTGGAATTCGCAAATTGTAACGAGAACTAAAAATCGTCGTGTGCATGAGGTGATCTTGTGCTTCGACGTGTTTAACGATTCATTTCGCACCCTCTCATTCTTTAATTATAATCACTTTTTATTTTCGACGAAGTCGTGTTTTTCACGACGTTCGATATAAGTTTTTTCTTCTACGTACTTAGCGTATGGAATTAGTTTCATTTCGTTTGATCAATTAAAAATGATACTGCGATCGAATGGCTGCTATCAGCTTAATTAGTTCGTATCGAATTTGAAATTTGTTATTTTAAAATTCGAATGTTTTTGATTCAACAGCTATAGAGGGTGTATTCAGATCAGATTGGCATTCCATCAATCAATGCTGAATATTCAACTACTCGATATTATGCAATTATTGGCAAACAAACTTGGTTCATTAATGACCTAATATTATCATTCCATCGTCAACCGAATAGAATTCATCCCTCATGCGGGTTAACGTTGATTCGTTTTTCAATCTTGGCGACGCATGAATAGGTGATTTGAATGATCAAACAGAACTCTAATCGAAAATCAAATGAACGTATAATTTGTCCAGTGCAATTTGTTCTGGTGCATACGGATGTGGCAACGTAACGCAGAATTGTTGCGAAACGGTTACACGCAGAAAAGAGGTATATATCGCCAGCCTGTGACGAATGAAATTATTTACTTGAATATAGCTCCAAAAATCCCATAATTCCTTGTAGAAATACAACTAATTATGGGACTTTTTAAAAGTAGATTCGAGTAAAAACCCTATCTGTCACAGACTGGTGCTGATCCTCAATAAATTATTATGGGACTTTTCAACACATCTGTTTTTTGCGTGTATGAATGCGAGGATTCCCAGACAGCACAAATCATCATTTTGAATTCACAAAAACTTCTGAAAGAATTTCTTGAACAGTCCCCGTTATGACAGTAAACATGAATTCAATATGAACTCAATGAATTCAAAATGTATACATGTTGAATGCCTGAATAATTCTTCATGAACTCGTGATATGAATTCTTTCTGAAAATTCAGTTATTCATCAAGAGTTCATTTTGAATTCAAACTATTCATAATGAATTCATGTTTACTGTCATAACGGGAGCTCTTTGCGGGGACTTTCATGCTGTATGGGTTTATACACGGATGATATTTAGTTATTACTGTAGTAAAACATAACAAAAGTTGGTCACTGATGACCGGCCGATATGTGGCTCGTTTTGAATGACCAATGATTGATTCTTCACTATTGGCCGAGATCTGATCCATCACTGCACCAATCATCAAATCTATCACTAGCCGATTACTGTCTGAAATTGCTGGGCCTAAGTTATCATCCACCAGTCAACCATTGATGTTCCATAAATGGGTGCCTGATTCCAGCTATGACCCAGTCATGAGCCATTATTGGCCCGGTTCTAACCACACGCCATCAAATTCTATTGTAATCCATTCGATTCGCAATAGAATTCCATAGAAAATACTGAACTATGAAATCTCAGTTCTTCACATTGTAAAATGTAAATAAAATTCACGGGTCAATGAAATTTTTTCCATCCCACTCCACCGTCATTTCGTTATTCCAATCAGCCATTCGATCATTCTGTTCCATAATAAAATCAGACGAATAAATTCTCCGTGAGTGACGTTTTGATGCGATCGCTGTTGGAGAAGGATTCTTTCATTGTCTATCGTAAATTGGAATAACCTTCATTATTTTGAGCTATTGTGTTATCTGAACAGAACACGACATATTTCAAAGTAACTACTTTATCCTGCGGTGCTCGTGAACGAAGACACACATATACACGTGATTTCCAACGGAAATGCCGTTTGTAACACTTCGGACGTATATCATTGACGCGCGAGTTTTATGAAAAGAGGAAGAACTCTTGTTCGTGATTATTACGTTACGTAAAAAAGATATTCGAATTATATATTTTCCAGAGAAATTGTGTTAACTGAGGAATGAATTTGTCATTACCGCTTCAATCCTGTGGAAAAATTCATATCAATGATAGAGTTTATGAATACATTCATGCATGAAAAGTGACCTAAACTATCGTGGAAAAATTCATTTTTGCGTTCAACATTATTATGCTTTTTATAGATAAAAAACTTCACAGGTCAATGAGAATTTTCATAACTGAAACTCAAACGAATCAAAATACTGGTACACGTAGGAACGTGTTTGGATGGATTTATGTATGCAGGTGTTCTAGAAAACATTCCATGCATTTTAACACGATGTTTTTGAGGTAGAAACAAGATTTTTATGAAATTTCACGAAGCTCTTGATTCTTGAATTGTACACGATACATATTGCAATAAAATTGGCATGAACTCGAAAGGTTTAAATCAATATGAAGTACAAGATGTATGAAAATTACTAGATGTTTTCACGTTCTATTCCTAAAGTACTCTCTCGTTTTCTTTGACTTGAATCACGGAGAGAAGTAATTTGATGACATAGCAAGTCGAGGTATTATATACAGAATAACAAATCTTTCTGCCAGCTTAGTTCAAAATTCGTTGTCACAGATTATTGGATTGCTGAGAGAGCAACATGATTAACTAAAACAGCAAAATTTCTAGTATCATATATAGAATAGCAAATCAATTTTGTTGAATGAGTAAACATTGCTGCCGCAGCTAGCAAGATTGCTGTGATAGCAAATAGTTTGTTGTCAAAGTGAAAAATCGCTGCTATAATGGGAGGGTCTAGCAAACTCGCATTTTGCTGTCGCAGCAAATTTTCTCGCAGCAATTCAGAGTCTCGCAAATGGTCTGACGTTGTGTTTCAAGTGTCTCGTTTATGAAACAATCCAATAACTTAGCGAGATATCGCTAGTAATCTCGCTTAAAGTCTTGGATAGTATTGCTTTAATTCTTCGAAAAAAATAGTACAAATGTAGTTACATCGCTTCAAACCCTTCACCCCTTTTGTTCTCACCTTATGAAATATTTTATTTTCTCATAGAATTTTTATTGATGCGTGCATTGATTTTCCATCTTTGACTAATCAATCGTGCAGTTTTCCACTATAGGAAAGAAATTTCCTTCAAAATACATTTCCATTTTTGAATATTACGATAATTTCTTGAGAAGGTAATAGGATCGGTGATTCAATAATTTATTGAGGATTTGGAATTACAACCATTGCCTAACATAGGTGATTCGTATCATTGGTTAGGGAAGAGGCTGGATTCACTGAGAGAAAAAATTTCCGGGAACAATAAAATATTTAATTGAATAGTCGCCATAAAATACCTAATTGATTTGAATAAACTTTCATTGACTCGATAAAATATTTAATATGCTATGAAATATTTCATCAATGGAAACAGTTATTTAATTGAGCCAATGAAAGTTTATTCAAATCAATTAAGTATTTCATGGCGACTATTCAACTAAATATTTTATTGTTCCCGGAAATTTGTTCTTTCAGTGTTGTTTTTGGCGACAACGTTGTTAAAGCTATAGTTAAGTTGTAAGGCTATAACCTGATAAATTATGAGCAATCATTCAGAAAAATCTCATTCTCTGATAATTCTTCAAGTTTTTCTGAAAATAATCATCTCAGATATGTTTTGGAAATGTCATGATCACTTGAAGTTGACTCGACTTATTCCGTGACAAATTAATGGGAAGAGATCGAATGATATTGTTTCGTCGATGATCATAGCCTATTCGTATTTCATTATATTCTAGTTGATTCATAAAACTACTTTTTTTTTTATTATTCTGTTTTCTCATTTGATAGAGCATGAACCTAAATTATTCAGAGATATATGAAAATTTCTACGCTTGAATTCATCAGATGAACATTTCACATTTCAAATGTATAATAAAGATTCTTGCATCGTATAGAAGATTTATCATTCGGTGAAAAGTAATCACTTTAGGATAATTATTTTTATCTATAAACCATTTTTAATCAAGTCAAGTTCATATAAATTCTAAAGGTCCGAAGTCGTAAAAGTAAAAGAGAGTCGAATCTTGGATCACGAAGATGTAAGTCCGATTCCGAATGAAATATAAATATTTTTTTTTCATCCAGGAATGTAATTTTGGGTCGAAATCTGAAAATTTTTCAATAATTTTGCCAGATGATCAGGGAGGCTATTGGCGAGATCTCGTTCATATCTCGGATTGTTTTATAACTATTTCCAAGACAATCCGAGATTCTTTGCGAGACTATTCACAAGACTGTTTGCGGGATCGTGGACGATCGTGGGTTCATTCTTATCGTACTTGCAATATGTTCACTCCAAGAGATTGAAAGACTAGTTGAATTATCTAGAAATATATACCAGCATGCATTGAATTGCTCACAACTCATGCGCCTTTCATCTTTATTCTCACTCTGAACATCACTTCTTATCTGGAAATAAGATATTTGTTTTTGTTTGTATCGTAAACTTGGTATATTCAATGACATACGCAAATAATCATTAATCAATATAGATTATCATTTATAAATATTGAATATGTACATAAACAACGAGTTATCAACGTGTATCAAGATTCAAGATTGTTTATGAATCAAGCGATTTATAGATACAGCGAGTATGAAGTGGAGATTGATCTCTATCGGTTGTTGGTTTGCACGCAAAATTTTGAATCCTGCGTATGAAAATTTGAATTGAAAAGCAAAATTGAACGTTTGAAGCGATAAGAGAAAATTCATCCCTCGCAGTTACCGCTATTGTTATCTCTATGATACCTGAATTCTTATTTCTTTCTTTTGAAAGTTTTTGTTTCGAAACCCACAAGTCGGAGGCACGATATTAAAACAAGCTCTCGAGTGGCAGAGGACCGTAAGAAAATTCATAGCGCGATTAAATTGTGATATCCATGATCTAAAACTCGAATGTGGCTCGTTGTCAAGTCGTTAAAGTAGATAAGAACACGTGGGTTGGGATCTATTACACGATCATACAACTCATATCGATCATGAATATTGATTGCAACTTCGGATGCATATTCATGGCCAATTAAGAGAGTCGAAAGTTTACCTTGATTCGCGGAGAAACGATATTTTATTTGCACGTGGATGAGAGCACGTATAAAATTATTTGTTTATTTAAATATGAATTTGAAATATCGATTCGACTGTGCGCTTAACAAAAGAATGCGTAATTAATCATTTCCACTTCAATATTATTCACTATCCAAATTTCTTTGAGTGAAAAATTCACTCTCGAAGAGTTAAAACCCACTCTTGTTGGGCTTGCAGTATTTTCACTCTTCAAGAGTGAAATTTTCACTCCGAGAAATTTAGAGAGGCAGATCAACGTTTATTCTCTACTTCAAATTCTACTTTGTTGGAGAAGAATCTCACGCGAAAGCCTCCAGATCCGTGGGATAGGCGTTCGAGGGATGTATTTTAGATATGAAAACGATTCTATGATTCATAGCGGAGGATACCTCGCCGAGGAGAAGAAAGAGAGAAATATTTCATTCGTATCGAGTGACGCGATGATGCGAAAAAACGAACGTCCAAGTATAGGGTTACATATTTGTTCATTTGTCCACATGAAAAAATGATGATAATGATGATCTTGACGCAGATATCTGTAACGTTTCTTTCTTCGGTTTCTTCAACGGCCTTTACGTTCAGTCTGCTCTGGTGATTCCCTCCGGGAATTCGAAATGAAAGACGAACAACTTTTCATCATACACTTCAAAGAACAACTTTTCATCGCATACTTCAAATTCACGTACAAAGAGTAATAGTGAGAATTCAGTATTTCAGTGATGAGCAATTTTTCTTTAGGTTCCTCTCTGGGGAAGAGGGGGAGGGAGGGAAAGAGAAAGAGGATGAGGTTACGTTCATGACGCGCGCCAACACAATTCATGAAATTGAGAGACAGTGATATTCGATTTTTTTTTCTCGTGGTGAATCGTAGGGGGATGTCACGTATAATGAAGAGACTACGATTTTAAAAGATTTATGGAATATATTGGAAATGAGGGATGACGTCTATGGAAATAACAAGAATTTGAATAGAGTGGGTGTGAGGGGAATGTACAGTGATCTGTCAACTTTTTGCATCAGGTTTCAGCTGATTCAAAATCCTTCTATCGGGTTGAATGGATGTTTCGTGAGAACTTGATGAAGTTATCCAAAGTCGGGCATATATTTCAGAATTTTTACTAGGATTATAGATGTGGATAATATTTTTCAAAATAAATTCCAGAAGATCTGAAAGTATTGTACCAATTTCAGCGCTGATGGAATCACCACACAATTTGGTATTAGAAGAATCATTGAGGGGTAATAATACCTTGTGTCCACGAAATTTTTCCAATTCTCCAAGATTTACCACAAACGATAAGAACATTTTTTAAATGTGGGGTTTTGTGCATATTAAAGTAGTAGTCTTTGAGTACCAGAAATACATTTTATCATATTTTTACAATACAAAATGGTGGCATATCAGCACATGCAAAATAAGTTCGTTAATTTACATGGGTGTACCGCTACAGGTCACAAAAATATCTATACTTATATTAATTTCAATCAATTTATATGTAGAATGAATTATTTAATAAACATAAATTATTATAAATCAATCTGAGTATAGATATTTTTGTAAAGCTTCGACAAACCTTCGATGAACCTTTAATGAACGTTTCATCTATGTTTCCTGAAAGTATTTTGAGGCGGACATTTCAACGTTCGTAGTACCTTTGACAAACGTTTGTGAATCTAAAAGTTAGCTCTAATGAACCTTCGGCCCGATCTATACACATTTGATCTAAACGTTCGCTGAAGCTTCATGTTCTCTTCGGGATGTACGACAAAAAATCAAAAAGTTTCTCAAAATGTAGTCCAAAATCTAGCGAACATCGTAGGATTTTTTGGATACATTGAATACGATAGATTTTATGAGAGATTTTCGATCCCATATTTCAAAAATGTTTCTATCGTTTGTGGTAAGTCTCAGAGAAAGGCAAAAAATTTCGTGAACACAAGGTGATATTACCCCTTAAAGGGATACTAGCGCCGGGACTTTAGCCAAATCGATTATTTTATTAGAGCGATATTTCGGAGATATGAAAGTATGTTGGAGAAATCTTACACGAAAAATTTAGTTAACGTCCGAGGCTAGGATCTCTTCAACGATAAAAAGACTCTGCATTCTCCCACGCTATAAAAATCGTGGAAAGTTTGTTTTCACGTCGAAGGTAAATTTTATCCTTTCATTTTTATTATAAAAAATTCAGCAGCCAACATGGCGGTTTCAAAATGTTAGCTGAATTGAAAAACATTGAAAAATCACAGTTTTTTTCCAACCTTTCGTTGATACTTCAACAAATGACATGCCTTCATTTAATCTGAAACACAGATGAAGTAAGAATCAATAAAATGCATTGGTATTTGTTCTTGCCTTATTGGAAACATTCAGGTGAGAATTAATACAGGAATGCAGATCCTGGTGAGAAAAGTGTGCATTCAAGCGTGTCGAAAAAGAGATGAAAAAATCGTTGAAATGTCGGTGAGTAATGAATTGAGCGTGCAGAAAAAGTTGAAAGGCGTAAATTGGTGCTCTTAAGCGTTTACTTGGAAAGCACAAGGAGCGTACATGCATCGAATGTGCCTAGAAGAACAAGAAATTATGATCGCCTTCTCAAGCATAATTTAATCCTATATTTTTTATGCATTAAATTCTTCTTTTAATTTTATGTTCATGTCAAAATTCATACTGGATAGCTAATACATAAAGTTTTTTTGTTGACAATCCAACGGTAACCTCAAAACATCGTAAGATACTTCATTGATTCTCATCTATTATATATTTTTTGTATTGAAATCAATTTGCTAATCAGCTATGACATTTCATTATTCACTTCACTCTATTGAGCATTGTTCAAAAATAATAGTCATGATATCTCGCAAATTACATTTTACAAACATCACAAAACGTTTGATTGAAGATCTTTACAGCGTTTATGAAGTGTGCAGCACTAAATATTTGCACTTTTTTGACGGGAAAAGTCAATTATTGAACAATTCAAACCACGCTATCCGCATGTTGTTTTAACTCTCGTGCATCGGAAAAAATAATCTATTCACCCAAAAGAAATTAATATCAAAATAAAAGTATTCTTCCCATTTTGTCGCGACTTCTCTTCTAATAAATTACGGTATCAAAAGTATTAATCTTAGAGGATTAGTCTTTCTAATGAGAGAATTTTCATTTCTTCAAAATATTCTGCATCGTAGAAGCATATCCTGAATTTAAGAAGAAAACAAAAGTGAAACATCTTTTCTGATTGAGAGGGATTCTTCCTTTTTTTTCCAGATCACTTTTTCTTTTATGTTTGAATGAATGAAATGAAATTAATTGTGAGAATTAGTTCTGATGAATAAAAGAATAGAAGTCGGTAATAAAAGCTGTAGTAGAGGCAACTTCAAATCAGTAACAGCAACTAAAGTGAGAGTAGTTGAATTTGAAGTGAGTTGAGCTAACATTCGTTTCAGTTATTCAAATATCAACAACTGTATCTAGTTGCTGGAACTATTTTATAGTAGAGGTAGTTGATTATTTTTTACGGCGGCTCTTCCAGTTTTCCGCTGAAAGCACGTTCTTTATTTTACCAGGGGGTGGATTGCTATGTTTTCCTGTAGGATCTTTGAATGGTTTTCTACGGATTTCTTTGTATTCTATAGTTTTCTATATGAATTTCTACTTAGTTTATGTTCATAAAGTTTGAAATGAAAATTCAAACTCACACAAACTGATGAATTATCGTCTTTCATTGTCTTGGATGAACTTTTCCTTGGGATTGGAAACATCATTTAAAAGACGTGCTGCAAGATTTTGGGTCACCAACAGCTGATTATTTTGTTGTTCGATTACTAATTCGTTTCAATAAACGATTCAAATTTCAGCAACAAACCTGATTTGTCAGATGGGGAATTTTTATCATGGCTTCCCAGAAGTTCCAGCTAGATTCTCAATTATGGGGATTTCGAACGGGTATCTGGATTTTTGCAATAGGGCTCAAAAATGGAGGATTCAATATGGCAATTAAAAAACGAGAACATCTGATTTTCCTCAGAATTTTCAGAATGAAGTAGTATGTTGAAACGAAAAATTGTAGTCATGTTGATCTTAAAACGGCGGTTAAACACCGTCAAATCGAAGGTATAGGTGTCAAAGGTCTTGAAATTTTAGATACATTATATTTCGGTTAAGTCTAACTTCATATTGAATACTCGTCTGGACATTATTCTCAGGTTGAGAGAATTCCAAAGGCCCTATAGAAGTCATAGGACTTCTAAATCTAGTCTCTCACTCTTCTCGAAAATGACTGGAAAAGAATGAAAAATAATCAGTTAATGCGCTTCCTTCATGATCTACAAAAAATGCCTCTGAACAGGGTTCTTGAAGGTCCTTGAACTACCACGGGATTGACTAATCACGCATTGATGTTGAATAGTGGAAAGAAAAGAAGAAATTCAAGGACTGCGAAACCTGCTCAACTAATTATTCTTAACTCCATTTAGTGATTTCGATAAAAGTGGGAGAGATATTTAGAACTGCTACGGATTTAGAATATCCTTAATAGGAGATATGATAAGGACCTAACAAAAACATCCGAAATACGGTTCAACTGTTGATGTCCTGATAAGGTCCTGTTCAAAATATTTTATAAAATTCCATCACGGATAGTGGAATGTTTCATTGAATAAGATCGAATTCCATTGAAGCTCATTCAATCCCCCATTCATCAATTACATGAAATTTTCACTCTGTACATGCTTGATGTTAGATTGTTTATTCTTTGATCAAACACATATGTGCTTCCAATGTGTATGTGTTGAGATATCTTCCTCAAATTACCCAATAAACACACACACACACACACACGTGCGGGTTATTTTAACCCTAGTGAAAATGGAAGCAAGAAGGAAGAGTAAACGAAACGTTGATAAAAAGTATACGGGGCTTGAATGGGAGGGATACAAAGAGCATGTGAAAAGGGAATTGGAACGAAGGAAGCGTATGAAATTCGTGAAACTTGGATAAAAAAATCGCATACCATAGCGAGAATCGAACCGTTGACTGTCACCACGGTAGACGAGGGTTTTATCCACTGAACCATGAATCATCGTTGGGATAAACTGCTTGGAGATATTATTTGAAGTCAGAATAGGTATGATTCGCATATGCCTCATGTAACTTACTATTACTTTACAAGAAGCGCGCGTGAAACGGGATTATGAAGCGTATACGGAAGATATGATTTCATCATTTTACAGCAAACGGGCATCACGCGCTTCACGAAGAGGGAATTGAAACATTTTTCGCTTTGTATGTGCTTCATTTTCACCAGGAAACCTTAAAGAAACGTTGTACGACTGGACATTAGTTGTTGATTTTCGATTGCATTCAATCCCGATGGTGGGATAGACGTCCAAAAATGATGTTTCGATAATACCCTAGTTGATATGATCTAGTCATTGACGAGTTCTGTAACGCTTAACTAGTTAAAAACTAGACACTCGCAAGTGCTTCGTGAGGTTTTGGTGAGGTATTTGCAAATGTGCAGTTTCTAGCTAGTTGAGCGTTACAAAACCCGTCAATAACTAGAGCATTTTTACTTGGGTATATTACATAAACTAATGATCGAAAACAACTATCAAACGACATCGGATAGGCCTATAAAAGTATTTTTTGAATGTCCACTGTCGAAACAAGAGTTTGAATTTCACACGTTTTGATGTCATTCTTTTCAATGCAAACGAATTCATTGATTTGCATTTGTTTCAACGCTTGTACCAAATGCACAAATACCTGAAGTGCATTGAGAACATGTACAGAAATGAATTCGAATCAATCACTTCACGTGCATTGAAAACAGGGACATCAAAATGTGTGAAATTCAAGCTCTTTTACGGTGTAATTGAATCAATGTGATACCCTGCTGAAATTATCGAGCGAAACCGGACAAAGTTTTAATTAAAAATTCAAAACAAGGAGCAAGATGATAAATAACGTGACTTCACTTATGAATATTTCTTCTCTCAAATTGATTTATTTTCAAAAATACCATTTTTATCGACTTTGAGAAAAATTCTGAGAAGAATTTGTCTGGTTCGACTCACGTTTTAAACCCATCATTAAGACACGTCACCATTTGACGTCCTTTGAACAATTTTTGAACCGTTGTTATAACGTTATTTTATGGTTGAAGAATGCCTGGTCTGCTGCCACATTTTTACATCGAATCAACGAAAGAATATTGATAATTGACAACGTGTGGTGATTAATCGCTTTTGCCGTTCTTTAACGTGTGCGTGTTTATTGAACATTTTGAAACGAATTCGAATTGAAAATATTTTCTTAATTATAAGATCAATTACTGAAAAGTGCACACCTTTCGATAGATTCAGCGATCTTACAAAAAGAAGAGAATTTACTCAGTTGGCAAACTGAGGGCTTTTAGCCTTTATTCAACAAAAATAAAAACTTTTGCAAAAACGTTTTGATTCTAAAATTCAGTGTGATCATTTATTGTAATGAATGTAAATATACTTATGGGTTGAGTACATCCCCTGGTAGAAATCATATGAGACAGTTCCCTGGTCCATATCAGGGTCAGGGACACGCCTGGTTTGCCTCGATAGCGCCACACTGAGAAAAATCTGCATTGTAGAAATCATGTTTCAATATAGTAATGTATTTGACGGTGAACAATACATTATTTTGGTTATTTTTACCATGAGCTAGGTGATACATACCATCTTTTTGGTGAATCAAACCGAATGTACGGTGAAATTCAACACTGAAAAGGTACTTTTTACTTTTGAAAGGCTGATTTCAGTTTTCATTATTTGATGGGTGAAAAATATACGAAATACAGCTTATTTCCACATTTCATTCTTCTCAGTGCGGACAAGGGACGCAGAAGAACCTAGAATGATTTCTACTTGGGATTTTGAATGAATAATGAAATATGTTTATCAATTTTCACGTTCTAGTCCAATGAGATGCGCTTTTTTAATGGGTCAATTACACAACCGAATACATCGAATCTAAGTTTTCTAAAGAAACGTACAAATGTATTTTCGAAGATAAAAATAAAATCACAAGTCATTTCTTTTTTTCTGTTCCAGGTATGTACTTGAACTCAAACAAATTCTCATTGAACGGGAACGTGAGTGTTAAAATCATTACCTCGCATTTATTAGCTGTAGAAATATCCAATAAGCAAACGACCTCAACTCTTCAAGATTTGCAACGTTTCAATACGTGACGATTCATGTGTCGGAGTTTGAAATATTGAGGAAAGTGTGGGAATCATTTGAAGGTTTATAGTTACATAAATTTCGAATCACCACAATCCTTTTTATTTGTTTTGAAGATTTTTCAAGCATAAAATCAGTTGGAAGAAATTGAAAAACATTGCGTCAGTCATTTCTCGGATATTGATTTCAGAGGTATATTAAACAAGAAGGTTTGAATTAATCTAACAGGATTTCTAAGAACAAGTATTGTGGAGCCTGTTCTACGTCAGCAGGGGAAAAAGTATTTTCTAGCACTAGAAAAGGAAAGGAATTCTATTCGTGAACGTATGAAGAAATACTGTTTATCAGATCAAAACAATCCTCTTGAATACCGCTCCGAAATTTCAACGAAGTAAGTTTATTTCCCTTTCTTTTTTTTCGCCACGTGTCTGATGGATTTCGGGTTTATTGATCCATGTGTTTGTGATATTCAACGCCACATGGATGTTGAATGTATTTGGAAAACATATAATACATATATATATATATATATATATATATATATATGCGTATCGTTTATCTTCAAGTTTTCTGCTGTGTGGGTTGATTACGAGGGAATGACATTTAACTGATTCTCTAGTGAATCATTCGAACGATCGTTGGATGTTTGTTTCTCTTGACGATGCTCCAGCTCGACTAGAAATTTATTTCCTGAATCTGTTCACATTAGACATTGATTCTACACGAATCCTGACAAGGATTTTAATTTGTAGCTCTGTTGACTTTTACATGATTTCGAGGTTTCCGAAAAACATTCCTGTTGACATTTCTTAGAATGGGAGTATAGGAGTGTAATAACTTCTAGAGTCCATATAGCAGCGTCTGACCAATTCGTGATCTGACGATCGATTGGTCAACTTCAATCTCGCCTGAACATGATGGATTCAATGCGAATCGTTGAAGATCGTTATTTTCAATTGGCGGGATTTTAACGCATTTGGAATATCTAATAGATGCGTTCAAACGTCGCTTTCACGGTATGGTGAGCTAGACTCTCCCTAACAGGAATTCACCATTAACGCTAGCATGGCGCAATGTAGATCAAATATGGCGAGGGCTTGGCAACCAAGCAGGGCGCAACACTGAAATGATAACATCATTTTATGATTTATCAATGTGTTCTTCCGATAGAGCTTCATCATTGGGGCAGGAATGGCAATGAGATAGACCATCATTGGCAAACTGTAAAAAATAAGTCACCATTCATTTGTAAACAACTCGGCGTTTTTTGTCGCTGAAGTTTGCCACTGAAGTCGCAGAAGTATACACAATATGCATCAGCAGCAGGAGTCATGACTCTGGTGTAACCTGTAACAAGGAACAATTGACTATTCTTCCAGAGAATTATTTGAGTCTTATAAATTCCTTGTATACATCTCTCACTACTCGTGAGAAACACTCGATCGGTAACTTAGCTAGCAATTCAGTCATCAAAAGTTAAAATTAGGGAACATTTTCAATAGAATCTATGGTTCATTCAATGTTGGACCAAGGGTGAGCCTAGCAAGCTCCAAGCTCCAAGCCTGGTGAAATTGTGAATCAATGGTAGGCTGACAATCTAAATTCGTTGAACACCGATATGGGTGTAACATTATATTTTTTGTTAATCAACTTTGAATATTTATAGATGGTCAAGCCTTGCGTGTCAACATTGCGCCAAGCTCTTCTTCATTGTCAGCATTGGCGGAACCTAAAAATTTTTATATGGGCTGTTATAGAAATTCCACAATCCCAAACGTTCATAGGTTCGAATCGCCATGTGCCTGAATGTCTGTTAGCCCGAAGTTGCATAATCTTCAATTATGAATTATAAATCATGGTATGGATCTATGACCTTTGTAGAAATCCCCCCAGCCAGTGTCCAGGCCTCACCAAGCATTTGTGAGAGACTTGCGAGGCCCAATAATAGCCTGGAGAACAACTAGAGTGATTTCTATAAGAGAGTGGGATATTTTATAAAAGTAAAATATACACGCTCGTCGATGATTTATCAACGCATTCTAGCGGTATCAAGTACACCGAGAGAAAAATCATGCTCTAAACGCAAGGGAGCACTTCACACTCCTAACGCATTTGTCATAATGTGCGTTAAACGTTTGAGCCCATGCTTTTTGAGTACGCGTCCCATGCCTTCTAAGTATGTTGCTGTGCGTTCAAAGCACACTATGACAACGACGTTAGAAGTGTGAAATGCTCCCTTGCGTTTAGAGCATGCTCTTTCTCTCGGTCTATGCAACGATTGATTCTTCCTATAATTTATAATCCATAATTCTGGCTAACAGATATTCGGGCATAGGACATTCAGAATAGCGTGCATTAGAACCTATGAACACTCGGGCTTATGACACCCTATTTTCCCAAATCGCCCAATTTGCAGGAAAATCATCCAATCTGGCAACCCTGGTGGGGGTCTTACTATCAGAAATCTTCGGTGTTCCGAACTAAATTCTGTACCGAAGGATTCGCAGTCATTGATTGCGCATTTGGACTTAGATTCTGCAAATTTCGTTCCATCACATGAATTTCGCTTGTCAATCATGATAGAAGGGCCTGTCAATTCTAATTCCAAGAATTGAAGATTAGGTTCGTAATCAAGGACCGTAAAAGAAAGAAAAGGGAAGAATTTTCTTCAGGATACTGATCATTCTCAATATTTAGATCACCGCATTGAATCTGTCATTCGTAATTTTGGACATTTTGCATACATTTCGGTTTAGAACTCGAGGATACTGTTTTCAAAAAATTATATTTCAGCCGTTTAAATACGGCGAATCTCGCAGTGAAGTTAAGACAACTGAATATCGATTGAATTAACCGAATAAGAAGTTACTTCAATCGATATTCAGTAGTCTCAACTCCACGGCAAGATTCGCCGTATCTGAACTCCCCACTATCTAAATCTGAAAGAGTGAAAAATCGCAAGTTTCACTTCACTAAGTGTCAGAAGTGAGCCTGTCCGCTTCGAGTGGAATTTTCACTCGTTTCGAGTGACCTCTCACTCTTTTAGAGTGAAAAATTCACTCTAGCGTCGAAGTGCTCGTGAATTTCTAACCTCAAACCTTAGAATATCACTCTAAAAGAGTGGAAATTTCACTCGAAAATTCGACGTGCTCACTTCTGGCTGGCTAAAGAGTGAAATTTCACTCCAAAGATTTTAGAGAGCACGAGGTTGGCTCCACTACTTTTTTTTAGTGTGAGAATTGTATAGTCCTGTATTCAAGGTTGGTTTATGATCAAACAATATTGGAGTAATGTTTGAAGCACTTTTTGTTTTTTGAGAAGTGTAATGAAATCCTGGTTCTCAAACAGGATAGAAAAAGAGAATTTCCGACGTATCGACCAGATTTTGGCTGTTTTCAAAGTAGAATCCAGTTGAAAAAATGGAGGATTCGTCTAATCCCGCTTCAAATTTGGATGGAGGGTTCAGAATTTTAAGGGGTCTCCCCGAATTAGAATTTTCAAAAAAAGACAGTTTTTCAGAATTTTTTAAACAGTTTTGTAATATAAATACAGTAGAACCTCGATTATCCGAGCTCCGATCAAACGACACTCCGCGTGATCCGAGGCCTGGACCGCTTCGGATTGACCTAGCTGGATCCTCGGATAATACGAATCATAAAACAAATCATAAATAATGAAATCACTGATTTTTTAAAATAAAAAAAATTTGTAGTAACCCGGATAGCATCGGGAGGTTTTCTAAACATTCACAAAACGTACTTGCTCACACAGAGAATGTTCAAATGAGATCCCAGGACGTTCTAAGAACGTCGCATGTACGTCCCAGGGACATACAAATGTTCCGTAATGTTCTATTCATCTTCACCAAGCGACGTTTTGGGGATGTGTTCAATAAAGGTGCCAATGACGTTCTGCGATACTACACATATGTTTGTAAAGGTCAGTTTCCATGAAAGTACGTTTGGAAAACATGCTAAGGACGTTCCGTGTGAGATGAAAAGAACGTATCGGGAGCGTATTCGGGTGCACTAAAAATGGAGGTTCTCTGAACATATCAAAACCTACTCCCCGGACATCAAGCCGGGCAGAACTTAGGTTATGTTGCACAAATGATGTACCAAAGATTAAGACATATTTTTTTTTTTTTCACATTCATATTTTGATGTTATGAAGATCATGAAAATATGAATAATATTCACGTAATATATTCAAACTGCACAATAAAGATTTTCAACACTTGAGGGATTAAAATTTCTAAAAAAATATACATTTTCTGTATTATCCGAGGTGAGCTCTCCCCACATTACCTCGAATAATCGAGGTTCTACTGTATTGATATGGAAGTTATCATACTGTATTAATACACTATCGAAATACATCTGAGTAAGTTTTTATAGATGAAAATGATAGTTCAAAAAAAGTCCTAAACAAAGGTGTGTCTGCGCTGTGTGTCTGACATCTCTGGGATGGATGGTCTGAAACAAAAAAATTGAATGGCGTTAGATTCAGTATTTTAATAGCTACAGCGCATATCGAGCGATTTTTGATTTTTTGAAAATTGACAAAATGGCCGACATTTTTCGAAAAGAAAAACAAAAAAAAAACACGTTTTTCTTTACTGCTTTTGGCAAAAGAAAAAGAGTTGAAATCAAAATTTAAAAAAACCCCTCGATATGCGCTGTAGCTGTAGTAGTACAGCATAGGTGTTAAAAATTTCATAAGGATCGGTCGAGTAGTTTCGGAGATTTCATCAACAAGGCATCGGAAAACGTTGTTTTGCGAAAAATGCGTTCAAAGTTTTTTTCAAAGAAAACTCGAGAAGAAATGTTATACTGTTCTTAATCAGCGATGCCTGCATCATACTTTATGCCCTTTAGTATGATATTTCTACATATGTATACTTTCGAAAAATGTAAACAACAAAAAATCGATTTGTTGAAAATTCTAATCAGGGTAGATACCTTAAGACTGTATCCTTACTCGAAAATGGCCAGAATCTGACCGAAACTGCGGAAATTTCTTTCCCTTGACTCTGCCCAACAACCAGGGTTTCATTAATTTCCATTTTTTAATCATTTTCCAGTAGTTTAATACCATTCTCATGAAAAATAAATTGAAAAGAAGTCGATCAAAATTGCATACAAGTTGTACACAAATTATATTCAATAAAAGATTTTGCATAAAGTTCCTTGTTATATCAAATTTGTACACAATTATTATATATAAAAATCAATGTTTGTGCGGGGAAAATTCACATTCCGATTGCACGCGATCATAGACACACTTCTGTGAGGAAAGTCGAAATTCAATCTCCTACGTAAAAGAGATTTCATAATGTTTTTACTATCAAGATGAATAATCTCAATGACGAGGAGGTAGTCAATATTTGTGCAGACATAAGACGTGCGTGGTACCGGTATCCCTCAGCACTAATTGAATTCCAGAACTGAGACTTGATGTTAAGTATTCTCAATAACACAATCCGAAGTTTTACAAAATTACACGCAGTATTTTAGAATTAGTTCCGAATAACTAAGATGGAACGGTATTCGAGGAACTTTCTCCACATTTCTTAGAGCGAAAAGCTCCTCCAAAGGGCAAATATAATCTCATTCTCTCCACTCAACCACCAATATTTCTTCATTATTTCTTCCAACTCACTCCAATAAAGGAAACACGGAAGGAAAAAATTCGCTGACGTAGCGAATCATATTGGTTCTATGCTTGCAATCGATATTTTTGCGGTTATTCATATACAATACTAATTTGAGCTAAATGAGTAGGATAGATCGTTGATTGGCGTCCGAGTTTGATTGAACATGCACATATGAGTAATTGACCAAACTTGGTGACAGGTTTGAGTCAATGCTAGTCATCACCGGGTGTAGCTTGAGGGCCAACAATGTGACCATGTTTATAAGCCAAGCTGTTATCAATGCCATTTATCATCGAGTGTAGCCTGACCACCAACAATGTTATCAAGCTAGATTGACGTTTAGGATGACAATAACGTTCTCTGCTGAGTATTCAGGTTCCATATATATCGGAAATCCAACACGCCAAAATATGCGTGGTCCTAACATTGGTGTTCAAGGCTCTATCAAAGCTCAGTCAGCTATGGCGGGCCACGCATCGGCCAAGACTAGGCTAACCAGACTTGCCACACCAAGCTTGACGCCGATTATGGCGCAATTATTAGTCTTGGCATTACGAGCCTGTAATTTTCAGTATTATATACAGCATAGCAAACAAATTTTGCTGGAGTCGTCAACATTTTTTGACAAAAAATTCGCTACTCTCACAAAAGCCATCGGGCTTTCGCTGCCACATTGGATTTTGTTTCTCCGCGAAGCTTCACTCTTGTGGAGTAAATTCCTCAGCGAAGTTACAGTATTTCCACTTTCTGAGAGTAGATTTCAACGCAAGAAATTCAAAGGGTACAATTGAGAGTTACACGGAAAAGAATGATTAGCTATTATTTGGATAGTTGAAAATTGACAACAGGAGCTATTTGTAGCAGCCACAGCAAAAATTCAACGGCTAAATCATTTGGCTATCCAAATATCAACCACAAAATCTGTGCTGGTACAGCTACGATTTCCTACTGTGGTAGCTAAAAAATGGCGACAACTGCAATTATTTTGACTATAGCACTGGATTGGTTGCTAACAAGGTGAGTAGCTGCCACAGTCATTTCATTCTTTTGCATCTACTCTTTATACCTCTCTCATGCCGTTACATTAGATAAGTTTCTAAGAAACCTGAATAAATAAGTTGCACGATTGTCTAATTCAATTCTATTGGAATTAAATCTCATCGAGTTCAGGGCCCTTCATCAGCTCTTATTCTTCAATGGGTGAATGACTGATTGGATTCCATTGAGTTCCTCATTTACCCAGTTATCACATTTCTTATCCAATCCTATCCGAAACACGCCACATCGCGTTTTTACTTTTTCACGGACCGATACTCGCTATCGGTAAGTGCTCGTTTCGTTCCCACGGAATTCAACCAGTGGTTCTTTGAATCAATAGAATTAGGAATCATTGCGTGTGACCTATTCCGGGTAATTCCATCGGCTATTATGTTCATCGCGTAAACACCAACTGAATATAATTGAATGAGTCGTCAAGGTGTTCCTTACATTTTATTCGTATTGAATCCCATTCAATTCAAATAACCTAATTAATTCAATTGATATGCCAGCGCAAATGATATAGAAACTTTTTATAACGATAATCATTCACCTCGCCCAGTTGAGGCTATCTCAATGGAATCAGATCAAAATCAATACACTCTAACGGAAGTGATGTAGGAATGAACAACAAACGGATTCGATGAAAGTTTACACCGGAATCCGGGGTTAAACTGGTTGAAATGGAATCATTTTGGGTGGACTTTTTCCAACATCTGACGTTTCATTCCGTAGTTCGTTTCCATCAGAACAGTACTTGAGCCCTACTGGTATTCGATTAATTGAACGCTCAAGAACCTCAAATTGCTGGAACTCGGGAATTCAAGATGATTCAAATAGTTCATTTGAAGAAAAATTTAGTACGGACACGGATAGCAATTATATCAGCTCCTGCAGCTAAGTTTAGTTATTACAGTGAAAAAATTTGCATTTGTCACTAATCTGTTTGCTGAAACATTTAAAATTTAGTCGGAGGAGTCCGTGACAGGGCTGCACATTTAGCCGCTGCAACGGAATTGCTCTTCGTTTTTTTCTGCTTAAATTTGAGGAGAAGAAGGAAATTCGCTGTAACGGTAAACCTGCCGTTGTTGAGTTTCTTTTGCTGAGTTCATCTGCTACTTTTTATATATATTATTAAATATTTTTGTCCCTCAAAAAATTGGTTCCCTGCCAAGACTGAATGATTGGTTAACATCGCAAATCATTCGCTGCGTTAGCATCAAATGTGCTATCCCGACAAAAAAGGATATAGTCAAATTACATTTTGCTGTCTCAGTGAATTTCGTCCTCTCTGAGCACTGTAAACAAAATTGAATATCACTGCAGCAAGATGTAGGAAAATTCCTGAACGTAGTGTCATTTTCGTTGCAAAGAGCTGCAAAAAATTTCTGTTCTACTGGAATTTCTCAACTTCAAACTTCAACTTTCTAAACTCTTTGAGGTACTCTTGCATGTATGCACGGAAAAAATAATTTAGCTGCAGCAGCTAAGTAGCTAGCACGGACACGGAAAGCCATTGAATTAGCTCCTGTAGCTAAATTTCAGCTGTTACAGCAAAAAAATTTGCATTTGTAGTTAACAGCTAAAATTTAGCTGCAGGAGCTAATTCAATGGCTGGCCGTGTCCGTGCTAGCTACTTAGCTGCTGCAGCTAAATTATTCTTTCCGTGTGTACCATGGGGGCCACCCCGGCCCCATCCCGCCAATAGGGGCTTAAAACTGGGCCAGAGTGGGGCCAGAGTTCATACACGCTAGGGTATGTTTTTTGTTCAGATTAATTTTCCTTCACAAATGCACTGGTTCATTACTTCCTACTATTGCAATAAAAGAAAACTCAAAGTATATAGTTGAAAGCATATTCAAACAGTTCATTGGCATGACGATATGAATGTACGAACTTTCAAATTACCTGTTTATAAACTTCGAAAAATCAGTTCAACGAAAGTGGTGGTCGTTTGGTTAAACGAACAGACATTCGAGCACCGAAGAACGATATCATAAATCCTTTGGAACGAGAATAAAAGCGAGATAATTCGCTGAGGAAAGAAAATAATATTTGTCTATAATCCTATGATCGGTCGTCGTGAGTATATTCGTTTCATCCGTGAATTAGAAGTTTTTAGCTACTCATCTGGGAAAGCGTCGCGCAATCGTGTAGCGCAATCGTGTAGTGCGAGAAAAATGGAAAGAATCGGAAGAGAGATAGAGCGCGTACGTACACGTTAGTGCGTGTGCTCTACTGACGTCAAAGCTGACCCTGGCCAACGTGTTCTGTGTAGCCATACCACCGTGAGCCTTGTCGTACTCTCTTGTCATCTTAAGCGTACGGTGAAAAGGCTCGGTTCCATCGTGGCCTTCCATTGGCGGTCAATCGTTGATTATGAACACACAGTCATCTTCGAGGACTAGTTCGATGCCAAGTTCGTCCGAAAAATCAGGAAATTCAATGGACAGATTCATTTACCGATAATAGTAGTTTTGTTGCACGTTCAATGATACATTTGTATCAGACATAAAAACATGAGCATTCAAATAGTTTTTTAAGATCGCTTTTAGAATACAATGTTTCTATTATCACACGGACAAAAATAATCTGCTGCGGTAGCTAAAAACTAGCTGTGGTATATAGCTTCATGTATTTAATATTTGGATAGCCAAAAATTATTGCTCTGGAAGCTAAATTTGATCTACTGTAACAATAACTTTTGTGGCTACAGCTGAGGAATAGCTATCCAAATAAAACAACAAATTATTTCTTCTTGTGCAACTGTTGATCATGTGTTAATCACCTAGTAAATAAGTCCATGAAAGATAGACCGATTTGTTCAGAACGGAGTATGTGATATATATATATATATATATATATATTCTTAATAAAAATGGAACCAGAACAACGTCGATTGGATCTACACATGAAATGATATTGTGAGATCAGATATATATTCACATACGTCATCGAATCTAACGGAAGAAAAAATTCATGAATGATATTAAATTCGTAATATATATTCAAAGATCTCGCTACTATTCGAAAGAAGAAAGCTTTCGTGTGGAGAATTCTTCGGTGGAATACTATTGATTTTCACTTTAAATACTTTTTTTTCAGGGTGATGACCCTATTCTCGCTCAACATAACTCACGTTCATTATACTTGCAGAACATGACATTTATTTATATACACCCAGAAAATGTTAAGTACTGATTTCCGACTATGATGAATTACTGAATATTCAAAATGATAAAACTCGAAATCGTTCATTTTCTTACACAGTTGTGTGGTGTGTTTAACTGAACTGTTCATTGTCAGCTCTGTTGAACTCATACAATCTATCCGGCTTCGCTTTATGATAATTTCATATTTGAAAGTTGAGTTGAACAATAGCCCTTGTTAAATAAAAAAATACTGTTTTTGGAATCTCTCTATTCCATCATAATTTTTATTCGTTTTTCTTGGTGTATTATCAAAAGGAGAATTAATCAATTCAAACAGTAGGTTAATTGAATTGTTTAGTAAACGAAGTCACCCATACAAAAATTTTGGGCCTTCGCCAATGCTGACAATAAAATATAGCTTGGCGCAATGTTGACAGACAAGGCTTGGCAATCTATAAATCTGCAATGTTGATGAACAATAAATAAAATGTTCCACCGATGTCGGTGTTCGACGGATTTCGTTTGTCAGCCTATTATTGTGGCGCAATTGCGTCAAGCTTGGCTCTTGTTTGGCTCCTCCTTGGCCCAACATTGACTCAACGATAGATTCCATTCAACGCCAGGATCATGTAAAATGTGGTTCAATATTGCCCCAAACTTTGACCCAGTTTCGGTAGAGATTAGCTTTCAATGTAGTGCCGATCATTGGTAATAGCATGGCTCACTATGGGCAACCTATATGATATTTTTGCTACGTCACTAATCAAGTGTTTCTCGCGAGTGGAGAAACGCGTATACGAATAATATATGAGGCTTAAGTAAGTCTTTGGAAGAACAGTCAGTCGCTCTTTACTATGAGTCACGCTAGAGGGCTCCTACCGCTGAGCTAACATTACATTGTGTCTACTTCTCATGGCAAAATTTATCGACAAAAGACGCCGAGTTGTTCACACCAACAAATGAGGGGAGAACAAATGAGACTTCGAACAACATATGTCAGAAATTGCGGAATGCGCATCCTTCTTGTATATTCCTGGGTTAAATATTTTTTACTTTGATCATTGGTGCAGCATTGACAAACAAAATTTCCAATTGTTTGCCAATGATGGTATATTTCTTGCGATTGTTTTATCGATGATGGGACTTCATTGGAAAAACACGTGGGTAAATCATAAAATGATGTTATCATTCCAGGTTTGCGCCATGCTTGGTTGTCAAGCCTCGGCCATACTTTATCTACGTTGCACCATGCTAGCGCCAATTCTATGCACATTCTTAGAATATATTTTTCGGATTTATCCAGAATAGTCTAATTTGTGCATTCTATGCATAATCACGGAATGAATGCAGAATGTTTGAAATGTCATTGTGCTACTTGGGTATTCATATGCGCCTACTATGGTAAAACTCTGGCATTCCAACCTTATCCAAACAGAATTGATTTAATCCTGGCCCAAGATTGTCTGTCTATTCAAACCAGCACCATTTGAAATTCGTCGAATAATAAGTCGTGCCAGTTGAGGAATAGTAATGACCTTGGATAGAAACAATTGTTCTTGCCAAAGTTTGACAAGTATAATCTTGCCAGTGCCAGCCCATTTGTTAATCTCGGCAATTTCCCCACGAGTAATTTCGATTTTTTGATGTTTTTCAACGCAAATTCATTCAAATAAATTTCAAACGACAATCAAGGATATATGTGCCATTTTGATCGATGTCTTATTGCCACTCTTTTAGTAGAACAATAATTCCGTCACTGTAGAACTTTTGAGGTTTTCAGGGGACAAACTGAATTCATTTGAGGCCGGCTTCACACCATCAGGAGAGTT
The DNA here is from genome assembly GCA_018340375.1 of Gonatopus flavifemur. NCBI lineage: Eukaryota > Metazoa > Arthropoda > Insecta > Hymenoptera > Dryinidae > Gonatopus > Gonatopus flavifemur. Next base: position 24,423,488 of record JAFFJZ010000003.1, read on the forward strand.
CTATAGAGATCAAAATGAAGAATAGCTGGACGGAGTAAGATCCCATTCATTGACTCCCTACGAACCCTCGACTTCCCTTAGTGATATCTTTTGATATCTCAAATTTCCTATAAGATATCAGCGTGGGAAGATCAAAATGGCTGACTCTGTAGATATCCACTCATAAAGTCCATTCCCATTTATTCATATAGATCATTGAATCTCATCGAAATTTTGAATTGATTGATCAGGGCTTGCCGCATCTGTGAATTAAAAACTGAATTGTTGTGAATACTTCGTATATGAATTCTCGATTCGATTCTGAACCATTCGCACACCCGGTCTAGTCAGAATTGAGGCTGGTTGTCGATTGCTGGAACTACTCCATCATTCCAGGCTCGAGTCAACCTTTCTCCCAAAGTTTCGCCAATGTTTGTCCTAATAGCAAAATGTATCTCTAGGACGTTTTCTGAACGTCCAGAAAACCTCCCCTACGTTTCATAAACGTTCCAGTGGCACATTGTGCTTGCTGGATGTCAGAGTTAGGTCAGCCTTGCGCAACTTTTGACGCACAAAGTCGGTATTCCCATGAAAGGTGTGAGAATTTCAATGAATAATTATAGTGAAACAAAAATCACCGGAATGAGAATATCGGAGAGAATTTTAATGTCATTCGAGTTGAACAAAACAAGGAATTTCCATTCGTGGTCAACATCGACTGCAATCCAAAGTTTCATGGGATCACGTTCCAAACAAATTGAATATACAAAAGTTTCTTCCCAACACGTGACGCAATGCTACATCGTTATTCCTACGTTACGCGCGTCATATTCAGATTAATATTATTTTAAATAAGATTCTGAATAATATTGTGCATATTGAGAATAATCGATGATTTATTATGCCCTGAAAAATAAAAAAGCGGCGCCACGCTCATAGCGCGGGGAAAACGGAGTTTAGTTAAGATTTAGATATCTTTAAGATATCTTGCTAAGATCTCTGGATGTTATCTGGGAGGTTTATTGAAGTTATTAATAATACTCAGCTTAGGATCTAATTTTTGGTCATTTAGCGCCGCGTCGATGACGTCGCATCGTGCCAAATTTCAAACATCGAGGTACCCTCTATTGCAATGTATAAAAACAGACCGCTGTCCAGTGGGAAGGAGATTATTCGACATATCGTAATATCATTCTTTTTGAATTGCTTTTTCGAATCGATTCTCTTTATATCACCAGATATCGAGAGTGTTCTCAATTCACCTCGATAATCTTTGTATTATTCACTTTCAACTTGAGCGTTGTAACTGATAGAAAAATCAATTAAAATTCCGAGGCTCGACACGAGATTGGCTCCTATTCGATTATTCTATTGTGATCCAGCTCCCGTACAATACGTTTTCTAACGTGACATTTTATCTGATAAGTGCGTGGTCGATATAACAAATATTTTCTATCGATATACGAACAATCTGAAACTATCATTCCGTTGATTCTTTCGTATCATTCGATCTATCGAAGTTTAAATGTAACTCTTTTACTCGAGTGTTTGTCTTCCACTCGTCCATCAATTCCTATAAGAATTCTTTCAAACTTCTGTACAGCTGTGTCAATTTTTTACAATCAAATCCCAAAAAAGAAATGCTATTCAGTTATTCTTTCAAACGGTAAATAGGCAATACAACGCTTCGAAGTAATACAATTTCTTCAAGAAAATCACACAAGAGATCATTCATAAATATCGCAGACTGTACATCTTCTTTCACGTTAAGAACGAATGTTTGTTATTTATAAATAATATTAAAACGAACTGATCTGTCACATTGTTTAATTTGAAACAGACGGCGTGCGTAATCGACTGCTGTCGGAACGATTCCACGAATGACAGTCAGTTTTCGACGTGCGCATAGAATAAACAATAGTACTTATTGACATACAGGGTTCCCACGCGTCCTTGAATTCCAACGGAATTAACCAATCAGAGATTTTTGTTTAGTATGACCAATCAAAGGAAAAGAAATTCCAGGACAATAATTATCGGACAAAAAATACAAAGATCTTCCCAAAAACTCAATGAAAATAGAATATAATTCTTGTAAAGTTTCCAGTGCCGGATTAAGCACTAGGCCTACTAGGCACAGGCCTATGGGCCTCCACCAATGAAAAAAAAATTGTTTATATAGAAATTAAATAAAACCACATACCACAAACTTGTATTCAATGAATTAATTGTATTTAAAAAAAACTACGCTTTTGTTTAATTTGTATTTTCCCTAGTAGAAAATTGGGGCCACTTACAAGGGACTTATCTGATTTCCCTAATAGGATTCAAATGGGGTTGTAACGATAGGGTAGGGTACAATAAGGTTCGGATGAGATTTCAATAAAATCGAACGAAATAGGGAAAACCGTACCGAAACCTGATTAGGACCTGATAAGAAATCTCAGGCATGCCTCGTCAGGCCCTGGTATTTTCCCATCCAAAATTTCTACTAGGGTTGAACTTATCGTTTTTAAGCTGCCCTTACATGGGCCCTCACCAAAGTTTGCCTAGGGCCCCACTTCCTGTGAATCAGGCACTGAAAGTTTCATTGAGTGAATCTTGTAATTCTGTTACGAAACTGCGGTTTTGTTTCTGAAACTTGAGTCTTCCATAAAATCTGACAAAGCATAGGATTATGAATGGTATTATATAATCCATTCACGACCCTCAATCTGTTATGAACTCATTCATCCTCGATTCCACTATCTATCCTTTCAATATGTATCGAATGATGGAAGCGGGGGAATACATTTTTGAAACCCTTGACAATCATTAAGCAAAGGAAGAGAGAAGAAAGTGGAAGACGAAAGTCACCCCAGATAATTCATCTGTAATTCGAAGGGGTGCAGAAAAATACACAACCTTCGAACCCGTGAAATAGTTATCTGTCGATTGATGAATGTACAAATCATTCACTTCAAATATTCATTATGTTGTTTACGTAATGAAAAAGTGACCTCATTCGTGGTTTGTCATGCAATTTAGAGATTTCACGTTAAATCAGCGTATAACGTGACATCATTTATAAACATACAACCGCGAATCCGTTCACCTCGTATTAGGTATTTTATAAAATGTCAAATCAATTTTCCAGTAGAAAGAGCATATTCGTATGGAAGCTTTACAGCGCTGCTATAGCTAGAAGACGTAATTTCAACGGATATCAAAATGTTTGTCATGGTACATGATTTTCTTCTTCATCCAAAGATCGATATTCGATGCGCGGAGTGTATGGCAGTGATTACATATTCTTTTTCACGTAAAACACATTTTTAATGCATAAGGGATACAGAGGAGGAGAATGTATATCGATTGTGAGAGGAATTTTCTCAGAAGGATGTTTCTCTTCACTAAATTTGATTCGAGACCTTGTTAACGTGAATGTACAGGTAATTTTCAATTTTACTCTTTAACTTTGTACGTTACCTTTGACCTTTCTTTACTCTCGAATGTTTTTTATTACGAGATCGTGGCCATGCGTCACTTGAGACGAGAATTAGAGGTCATCCACACATGACGTTACGTTATTTATTGTTTCACTATTTGCTGCACTAACTCGAAAATGTCTTGGTATAACAAAGACCGAGACAATAAATAACGTAACGTCGTTTGTGAATGATCCCCTATCTGTACCCTTTATTAAAACCAATATTTCAAGTATATTTTACTCGACGTTCCATTCGAGTACGAAGCAACGGGGGAAGAAAGTTATTTTATTCATTTGTTGGAACAAACAAATCATCCCACGAAGTACTTATTCTTCTCTTTTTTATCTTTGTCCTTCGAGTTATGCAATCAAAAGGATTAATTCAGCGAGAGCAGGTTCATCTAATAATCAAGTCAAGTCCTTCGAGATTATCTGAAAAATATGTTCGCAATTCTGATTTGGATGCGAAGGAAATCTTTTTTCTCCCTTCGATTTGCAACTCGATATAAAAATCTTCTATTTTATGAGCAAAACGTAATAAAAAGCGATGATCGATTTCTACACATCTGTATACGAATCAGCCATCGGCCGAGAAAAAGCAAAGAGATACGTACAACTTATTCTTGACCTTAAAGATATGCGGACGCACGTACGTAGTCACGTTACTTTACGATTTAAAAACGCTGCTAAGAATAAAAAAAGAATAAACACGTATGGAGCCAACGAATCAATAATTCGCGGCCAATTTTGTACAGCGGCTCGTTAATCATAATGACGCCGAGTGAATAACCAATCCACCAATCGTCGTATCATATGGAATTCGAACAATACTTCAGTATTGTGATTTCATTCATTTTGAATGCAAAAACTGATGGGTTATAGTTTTTCTTACTATAGTATGATATTTTGATGTCAAATTTGAGTGAAGTTATGATAAATCATTCGAGAATCTTGTGCGATATTTGTGAGCGGAGTATGGTAATAAAAATCATATATTCATGGGATGTTGTGGGATGTATGAATCAATTGATTGGAAAAAAATGTTGTTTTTCAAAGAGATACGAACACCGAGTGGATGCGTGGGATGTGACGTACTTTCAGCCCCTGAGCCTGTGTCAAAAACTAGACGCTTGCGAGTGCTTTGTAAGATTCTGGTGAGGTACTCCCAAGTATCTAGTTTGTGGCTAGTTAAGCGTTACAAAACTCGTCAATGACTGGAGCATTTCTACTTGGGTTGGGAACGTGACGTGTTACAAACCCGAGTGTTGATACGTCCTAACGTGAGCTCCTTTGAATTGTGCCTTGCCCGGATGTTCGTTAGCCAGGATTATGGGTTATAAATTGCAGGATTAATCAATGTTGTTTACTTTGTACAACTTGAAAACGTTGATGAATTATCGACAAGCGTACATTTTACTTTTCAATCGTATGAAATATCCCCAAGAGAACACACTGAGAGAAAAAGTTTCTGAAACATCAAACCTCGAAAATTTGCTTTACTGATATGGCAAGACTCGTTGTTGAATTAGCAAAAAATTTGCTATCACAGTATAAAATGTTGCTCTAATAACAAGCGCTTGTCATTCATCAATCCGGAATTGTAGATACCCAAGTGTGTATTAACGGCGGGCCCAATCTACGCCCAGGGTGAGTGCCCATGCTGCCCAACGTGGGGTCAAGCTGGGCAGACAAATGGGGTCAACCCGAAGATGATAACATAGTTCCTAGCTTGGCTGTATCGCTTTGCCCGAGGATTGGTAACACCATGGGCCCAGCATGAACCAAGACCAGGCAATCAATACTGCCCCTTCCTTTTCTTTTGGAATTGGAAGATTGCATGAATTTCAGCCCCTCCTTTGGCCCAGTCTTGGGCCTAGTATTAAGCCCCATCCTGCCTATATGGGCCCAAGACTGGATCAAAGTGGGACCAAAATTCATACACGCTGAGGATTGTATACACGTGCTTGGGATATAAATTGTCTCCAATCTTAGCCTAACGCTGGTCCAAATTGAGGCCAAGTTCAAATGTGCCCGCACTGAGATCCATTATTTCCATTTTCTACCAACCATAATTGTATGGGAAAGCACAACAAGGCCAAGATTGAGCCTGCATGGGCTCCATCGTTATTCCCCAATACTGGGTCAAAGAGAATGGCCCCAGCCCGGGGCCCATTGTCATTATAGGCAATACACGCTCGGGTATACAGATGGCTAGAAAATTTTTCAGAATTGGCAAATATGTTGCTGAGATAGCAATATTTTTGCTGTAACAGCAACCGTTTTGCTGATTCAGCGAAGCAGATTTTTCAGAATCGCTTTTTCAGCAAGAATTTTTCTGTGTAGGTTCAAGGAAGATCTATTGCACATTCAATGAACGTGAATTAACATACAATCGATGTCAATTTAACTTAGGGAAAGTTTGTGTTCTTTTGGGAAGCCCACCGCTGCTTTTGGGAAGCCACCGCATTCACCCCATGATTTGTTTTGAAAGAAACATGACCTATTCGAAACATTCTGGTTGTAATAACTTGGAATCTGGTCCTATTCACCAGGAAATATGATTGTGACGACCAGAAGAAGTGATTGAAGCCAAAAATAACTACATTTTTCAGGTTAGAGTAACCGAATTTTTTTTCTTGGTGTAGTAACCAGAATATGTGGTTAATTTTGGCTTTAACCAATTTTTTTGTGTTCGTCACAATCATATTTCCTGGTGAACAGAATCAGATTTCAAGTTATATTGCAACCACGAATGGTTTGGTTATTTCCAACCACGTCATTTCTCTTTCAGCGTATAATCCATAATTTGAGATTATGCAACTTCGGACTTACGGACATTCGGGCGCATGGCGATTCAAGCGTATGGAAATTTGCAATTGTTAGAATTTCTATGACAGAGTCTGGCTAACCATGACGTACAGGCGACAAATGCATTAAAATCCCGTCAATGTTATGGCGATTTTCAACGACTCTTATTGGATCCATCATATCCAGGCGAGATTGAATTGACTAATTGGCCTGCGGATTGCGAATTGGCCTGGTTCAGTTACAGGGACTTTAGAAGTTATGACACTTTTATTAGGGATGGGTTGCATTTGAATATTTGGAAATGCATTTTCCCGCTCTTTGAGCCATTTCAGTAGATACAAGAACTTGATTAATGTCATCGGTAAAGTTTCATGCGTGATTGAATCGTGTGCGAAGTGTTCAGCCATTGAGTGCCAATCCAGCAGGGACTACTGAGTGTCATAGTTGAAGAGAGATTTCGTTGGGAACTCACTCTGCTGAAAGTCAGGTTTTTGAAGAGTTCCTTTCGCGTGGAAATCGGCCAAGAATTGACAGTTTCCACCCGGTTTTGTCTGGAGTTGTCAAATTGGAACATTCTGTCAAAGCGTGGCAGGAGATTTTTCGTCAGTTTTTGACTGGACACCACAGTCTATGCTCTCCAAATCCAAATCGTTGAAATCTCATTATTGCTGCAGTTAAAAGACGATCACTGAATTAAATCAGTGAAATATCAATGAATAGTCACTGGTCATGCAGTTGGAAATGTTTCTGACTAATTGAATCAGTCAGATTCGACTACAAACATTAGTTAGTGTTCACTAATTGTGCATTGTATAGTAGGGTGAGTCGAGAAAACCAGTTTAATCAGACAATATCTTCTGTTTCAAACCTGAGCTTAAATTTTCGAATTTTTAGCCGACAATACCTAAATGGAAAAAGGTAAATCGCAACTCATTTTAATTTCATTTGGGAATGTTAAGATCACTTAACGTTCTCTCACGTAAACTGACTTGAAATATATTTCTTCCCAAGCAACGCCATTCATGGAACTCTCTACACTGAGGAAAAAGATAGTGGAGCCAACCGCATATGAGTTTTGATACGGCGAATGTCGCCGCGAGGTTGACTCAACTGAATATCGATTGAAGTAAATGCTCATTCGGTCATTTCAATCGATATTCAATTGAGTCAACCACGTGGCGAGATTCGCCGTATCTAAACTCATATGCAGTTGGTTCCACCATATTTTCTCTCAGTGTAGGCTCTCACGAGAATCTAGTCAAAGGTTAGCGACTAGCGGGAAGCTCGTAAGGGCCTAGCGAGTGCTGATATAACGCTCCCTCGGGTTTGTATTAATCAATAACTAAAACAATGAATTCTTGATAAAGATTCATTCAATTATTATTGATGTAATAACAAAAATTCAAGTAACCATGAACAGTTCAAAGCGAACAATTGTTATGATTTTTGCCAATTAGTCCTCACGTTTCTTCAAGTATGAAGAGGTGATTGAGGTTATTTATTGCTCCTTCTTTAGACTGTACAGTACACTCAGAGTGAGCTGATAGTAGAGTTCAGATTAGAGGATACACCTGGCACCGGACTGTCCCTAAATTGAGTTTGAAGGCCGAACCTTATTGGGAAAAAATTGATTAGACGAGTGTTTCCATGATATCACCATCAGTACTCGGAGACATCACTAATGAAGAACTTGTGATAAAATTCTCTGATAAGGAATCCTCATCTAGCTGGGAGTTTAATCAGTTTTCCTGTCACACTGTTGCAGTGGAACCGACGGTGGAGCTAGTGAAGGAAACTTCAACTGGAGTGTGCGGTCAAGATTCCAGAGATTGACACATCAGAGCGACTCTAAAACCGCATCACCCCAGTTCCATAATAAATTTTAGTATGAAAGCGCTATGAGCTGCGAAGAATCTGAGTAATCCCCAAATTTCTAATTGATTGGTTGGGAGGGATCCAAAGTGTGATCACCTCCGCGTGGTGTATCCAGGGTCACTCAACCAAGTAAGCAAAGGTTTGCACTTGAGCTCTCACCAAAATTTGGTTGAACTAAGCGAATGATTTGATCAAATCATGTTTGATTCTTCGAAGTGGAACTGATTTTGTAGAAACTTTTTGGTTGAAGCTACAACTACACTTTTAGTTATGTCGGAAAAAAAAGTTTGGTTGGGAACATATCAAACAAATCTTTGTTCCCAGTGTAGCTAAGCAGACAAGGATATTGAGACAAGACCTTTTTCCAGACTGCAACGGTTGTGAGTAAACCTTAGTGTTGAAAATCCAAAAAATATTTTCAAAAATTTTCTCATATTTCATTCTCCAAATATTGACCCAACAAATCTTGCATTAGAACTGGTAAAATTGAGTTTTGTCGGTTTCACTCGAGAGTCTCGAGTCCAGCCCTACTCGAGTTATACAGTTCTAGTTCACTTTGAATTGATTTCTTATTTGAATTCTGAGGTATTGGAGCATCTGGGTTTGGTTTGGATTTTGCGGTGTTTCGAGCTTTTGAGTTTTTGCGGTTTCGCCCGATTTGAGAAGTTTCTAGAAGCGGGTACTGCGACAAATAATCTGGGAATCCTGCGTACAATTTCATCGAACTTCAAAATAAGAATTTGGCAAAATTTCTTATTTGTCAATTTCACGAAAAATTCCGATTACAATTTTTATTTCTAGAATAATTTGATACTTCCTCTTGGCCCGAATCCTCTTCCGGTACATTCTCAGAATAATCCAGTCAAAACAGGGTAAATGTATTATATTTTTTTCTCATTACAAGGAAAAAAATAGATACCCTATTTTCAAACGAAAGTCGTTGACATTTTCAAGTGGATTTGAATAAAAATCAAATTTTTAACATTGCCAATGACAGATGAGGAGAAATATTTTCAATTTCAGAGTATATATGTGTATCCACACACGTGATGTATGAGCGACGATCATTCACTGACGTAGAACATGAAAGAAAGAAAAATAAAAAAGGAATAATTGATTCGTCACGTTATTTATCGTGATGAGATAATCGAATGGAGATCTCGTAACCGTGAAAGATCAAAGTGTAGGAATTCATTGAAATGCATTGATAATACTTGAAAGTTCTCCCATCCATTCATTTGCCATCCATTGATGAATCCATATAAATATACAAATAATCGATCAACGCAGCGTTCTAAGATGAACGTGTGACGTCTGCACTGGATATGAATGGAAAATGATTATTGAAAGAAAAAGAAGAAGAAGCATTAATCCATTGTGTTGCATATCTTTTTTCCATAATTAGGAAAACCTCGAGTTTTCGAATAAGGTGTAGAGGGAAATAAAAACTTATATCGATTGTTCATGAATTGTTTCGTTGATTTCTAAACGAATTTTTTGTCATGGTTTTGTAACGAATGAATTGTGATGAGGATTTTCCGAATAATTTTGAATATTTTTGAATATAAAGTCTACAGTTTTGGTCGAAGTCGATGAATTGGATATCGTGGAAATCTATTTCAGTTAAGTGTCAGTGTTCAGTTGAATATTAGATGGCTAGGGAATTTAGTCACTGTCAATAAAAATTTAGTGGAACCAAATAAATTTTATTTGTTCCAGCCAAGTTTGTTATTCCTCTTGAATAAATCGTTTTATTCTTATTTCAGACAACTAGACTTTCATTCACGCCAACTAAAATTTAGCTCGGACAACTAACCTTTCTCTCAGTGTGAACGATAATAGAAGTGCAAAGAATTCAGTTGATTTGATTATTCTCACTGCCATTCTACGATAAAGATTGTTTAACAACCAACAGTCAATTCAGATTCTTCAGGAGTTAGTGGAATAAATGGAAAATACAGTGCTCGATGTATCTGAATGGAGTATAGTTCGGGCATTGCGAGCACTGATAGTTTTAGAAAGGAGTTGTATTGAAAAAAATGTCCCATTGGTATTCTGATTTGCTCCTCATGGTAACTCCCCAGGTAAAAATTGATTATTGGTTCTTGAATGATACAACGTAGGCCAAGACTCAGAGATTTTCGACATCAAGATCGTACCCCAGGTAGCACAAGCACGTTCTGAGAATGTTCTAAGAATATACGTTGAGGATATTCGAATATTCTATGGAGATTCTTATTACGTGCGAATATATTCTACGCACATTCTCAGAATGTTTGAATGAGACTGTTTCAAATATTCTCTGAATATTATACCACGAATATTGTGGGAATATTATGAGGAAATGCTGTCAAAATAGAAATTCCTGCCAATGTAACTTCTGTATATAACCGAAAACTAATTCACAAACAATTTTTTCACTCATTAAACATCTGTAATCATGAATTCTTAGCAATATTATGGATCCGCATAGATGGGTGAGATACTTATGATCGCAACAAGCACCCATGATATATACGATATTTCTTAATATTTTATTACACTTTCGAGGATTATTTTTCACACATGGCACTCTCAGAGAACATTTGCGATATCAAAATTCACCTTTTATAAATTTATTATTCCCTAAATACAAATCAAAATAATATATTATCCAAGGATCCGTAGCCTGTCAACAACATTATCCGCCATTACTGAATTCATATCATTAAGATGCTTGCGCATGCGCTGCTCATGAATCTACCTACAAACTTTGTACGCATATTGTACGAACGTTCCTAGAATATTCGAAACAGTCCCATTCAAATGTTCTAAGAATCTTCTATGAATATTTACAAAGTTTCTACGCTCTTTGTAAGAATATTCGATACAGTATGTTTTACGGATGTTGTGAGAATATTCTCAGAATATTCTGTGTTACATGGGGTGCAACTGAGAGATAGCTCTGTGGAATTCGCTGGAGTCAACAAATGACCTGGTACTGGCAACGATGCATTCACGGAGGTTCCTCAGCACTGCACAAGAGTAACTTGGAATTTGAACAACACAAAATTCGAACTACACAAATGAATGTTAAGTGAAATAAAATTAGTTAATTTTGCCAAGAGGACACAACAACTGTTTTATGGTCATTTGTACCAAAAACGTAGGTATATGGAAACAAATTAGGGATTCTTGTTATATGCGGTCTACCAGAATTAAAAAATTTCTCACAAGGTAGGGGTTTGGTTTGGTTTGGTTTGGTTTGGTTTGGTTCGGTTGGGTTTGGTTTGGTTTGGATGCCAAAGTTTTCCTCATGCTTGCCAAATTTCCTTATTTTTTCCCCTATATTTTCCTTAAAATGGAAATTTGGCAAATTCATGGAAGTGAACAGGGAGAACTTTTCTACGGGTGTAATGACTAAATTCATCACTTACCATAAAAGTTACCATACATTCCTGATAGATACTGGTTATCCTAAATACGTTATATCGATTGAACATACAATCAGTGATTGATATCAATAACCAGAAACAATTTCTTGAGGAAACATTTTTTTGAAACTTGCTCAATAAGTGAGAATTGTCTTGATGATAATGAATCGATAGTAATCGATAGTATCGAAGATAAAGGAAAGAATAAATAGGTTAAGCTTTTATTATTGTTTTGTAAAAACTCAATCCAGGTACCACATTTTCGAAAATAAGCTTCCATTGAACATCAATGAAGTGATATCCGTTTCAATTATACCATCGAACTAGCCTAATTATTTCTAATAGGATTTGAGGGGTCTTTTTCACCAGGGTATAATGACCATTCATCATTAATTATCATTACCAATCAATATATTTCACTCATTCAATTCCCAATAGTCCTGAAAGCTTCGTATTAGTGAGCTTTCATTGTTAACGATGATCAAAAGTTATGGTTATCAATTTGCGGCATTCTTGTTATATGCGGTCTACCTGAATTTCAAAATTCTCCACAAGGTGGGGGTTAGTTTGGGGATGACGGGAAGGGGATGACTGAAGAAGGGGCGTATCCTTTTTGGACTAAACTGAACCAAGCTTCCCCAAACCAAACCCCTACCTTGTGAGAAATTTTTAAATTCTGATAGACCGCGTATAACAAGAATCCCAGAACTGGCTCACGGGCACAAATAAAAGATTTTTAGATACAATCTACGCTACACGAATGAATGTTTAGCGATTATTTCACTACACAAATTTGATGTGTGAAAACTTTGGACTGCACATTAGGAAGTACGAAAATTCGCTTACTATAACTTCCGAAATTGTCCTATTTTCACGTACACTGCCCCAAACTGCAACGCTCTCCGCTATAGCGTTCTGAACTACACTTTTATGAACTACACCGTTCTGAATTAGAACGGGAGAAGGTGAAAAAATCATCAAAGAAAATTGGATTTAATATGCACGCAAAGAGAATTCTTGGCAAAATAGCGATTTTGAAAAGTCCGCTTCGTTGAATTAGCAAAAATATTGCTGTTTTAGCAAAATATTTGCTAATTCACCAAATTTTCCAGCAGTCTGTATATCTACAATGTCAAATTGCTGGATCAGCAAGATTTGTCGTGTCAGCAATCCTGGGCCTAGTGTCGAGCCCCATCGTGCCTATATGGGCCCAAGACTGGACCAAAGTGGGACCAAAGTTCATACACGCTGAGGATTGTACACACACGCTCAGGGTTTAAATTCACCCCAATCTTAGCCTAACGCTGGTCCAAATTGGGGCCAAGTTCAAATGTGCCCGCACTGAGATTCATTATTTCCATTTTCTATCAACCATAATGGTATGGGAAATCATAACAGGGCCAAGTTGAGCCAACATGGGCTCCATCGTCATTCCCCAATACTGCGTTGAAGATGATGAACCCAGCCTGGGGCTCATTGTCATTATACGCAATACACCCCGTACAGCACAACCACCAATTCTCCACCCAAGACTTCGGTGGACTGGAGGTGGAGAATCAGTGGAGAAATGAGAGCCGTGGAAATGAAGAAGAAATAAGGGAGAGTCTCCGTTGAGGCAACGGAGATGCGACGTGGATTTGTCCGCCCCCTTTATTTTCAATAAAATTCATATCTGTCGATTTACACAACCAAATTTCAATGAGTGAATCCACTAACATAAATTTTATTGAAAATAAAGGGGGCGGACAGATCCACGTTGCCTCTCCCTTATTTCTCCCTAATTCCCACGGCTCTCATTTCTCCACTGATTCTCCACCTCCAGTCCACCGAAGTCCTGGGTGGAGAATCGGTGGTTGTGCTGTACGGGCGCTTGGGATGTGAAAAAGTGTTCGCATTGATATATAATTCATAACTTTCTCACGTGGAAAAATTGTTTGTTACGAGAAATGATTTTTGCAATAAAAATAGCGCTCTTTCATCTGTACTTGGAACGGAAAATATGATTATTTTGCCTCAGTTGAAAATAAATGATTTCACAAACAAACGAGAATAAATCTAATCTAATTCAGAAAAACAACTGTTTTATTCTCTCATGAAATATTCAATCAAAACTCCTCAAAGCTTGACGTTATAAAAAGATCAAGGTTGCAATTTTTAAGTTCTTAGCTAGTGCAACATAACCAGCGCAATGGATCAATTTTTCGCCTTCGGCCGTGCCACGCGTTTAATATCGATTTTTCAAATTTACAAGTTCTGTACGTATGCGACGTAACCGAATAGAGTTTTTTTCTCTCCGAGAGATTCTAGTTTTCAACTCAAGTTACGTATCAGATCGTGCTGGAAATGTAGTGTTCGAGCGTTGCGAATCGAGAAGTTGTATCAATTGAATTATTTTTCATGTTGTTTATCATTATTACATCCAAAATTGACATACAACTCACTTTGATTTCAAAATACCACACCTCTGCGTTTGAAACATACGAATTTGATCGACAAGTATATAACGAAATATGAATTGATTTTTTCTAAAATTTATTCAATTCGACGTGCACGCTAATTCATGGACAAATTGCAGAACCCGTTGAAGAGGAAAAAGAGAACGCATGATTGATGGCGCATAGCTTATTACGGGAATCGATTTCCTATAAATTTGTTTGATAAAGCACAAATCGCGCAGGAACTTTGATGGCCTGTCAATACACAATCAACAGTAGAAAATAATGATCCCTCATCATTTTATTCCTCCTCTCATTACGTAACACTGCGTATACCGTCGGATACATCGTGAAATATCCTCTATTTTGTGTACAATATCTTGATGAAAGTTGAATGCTCGTATACGCGTTCGTTGTTTACACTCCAGCACACGTGTAATAAAGAACTCCGTGGCACGTGCAGGATATTCTAATATTATTCATGAATGACGACGACACATGCATACATTATGGCCCATTTATAAGATGGTATCCGCTGTCGTTGCATCTGTCACGGTTCTTTTACACATAAATGCCAATCTCTCTTCCTCTCTCTCTCGATAGATTTGTTCCGTACGCGAGTTTCTCTCGACACTTCTATTTCGCACACGATATACGGCGATACGTGAATGGAAGATATAATAAGCGCACAGTATCAACGTGGACCAGCTTATAATTGTACGTACTCTTTGCAGTAATTGCGTATAAATAACACCAACGAATAATACGGATTCAATTCTCTCTTAAAACTTTCTATGCATTCGAGTCGGCCAAGGAATCATTTCATGAATATCAAATATGCGACTGCTCTCGCGTTGATGCTAATGAACGAAACAAGCTCCCTGTTTAATTTTAGAATCCTAATTAAATTAAAGTTTGGTAATAATAAGCTTGTCGTTCCTTCTCCACGAATAAGAAATTCGTAATACTGATCTTGGGTTAAATTAAACGCCAACAATTATGTTCAATTGCTGACTCTCGAGTGCCTGGATCGGGGTGTGTATTTTTAGATCCGTCGGTATTTCATTCCAGCAACAAGTTCCTTAATTCGTTTTGTAGCGACGGTGTAAAGTTCTCTCTTGCGGTTGATAGATTTCTACGGTACCACTGGATCGATGCGATGTATTTCCTGTTTTATTTTGTTCAGCAAATTTCAGTAGAAAGATCCGTCAATTATGCAACCCGATTTCTGAACTACACTAATAAGCATGTGGATATTGACAAGACTGAAAAAACCCAGGATTGTTCCAGGGTTGATGCATGTATCAGGGACCAACTTTGACTAAAAATAATCGGAACGATATTATCCCATTGTCTTCAATCATAGTACATTCTTCAAGTTCCAGTAATGATCACTACACTTAACGCGAGCTTGATACAACCCGGGTAGAAATCTCTCCGATTGAAAAGTGGCCCATCTTAGTAGTGTTGCCACGAGCCGCGAAACGAGCTGTAACGAGCTTTACACTTCCACTGGATTTAGTTAGGACTATAAGAAGTAAAAATTGTCTCAATACTTGGTTGAATGGTCCTATACTTTGGTTTGGAAGTTCCTAATAATGCACAGTTCCGTGGATTTGAATTTTCAACCGGTTCATACATCAAACAGTATATAGGTCCAGCTCGAAATGTCGGCTCGAAACCGGCTTGAATATAAACTAATTGAAAAATCATATCCATAAAGTTATATTCCAGTTCAAACCCTGAAATTCAGTTGAGGGTCTATTGAACTGAATTTCAAACCAATTTGGTTGACTAAAAAAGAGTTCACTTTCAATCCAGATAATTTGAAATTTAAAATTCGTTTTGCGGCCCGCGGCAACACTACATCTTAGGCCCTGTCTGGGTCATATCCGGACCCAGACCTTTCTAACCAGGGCCTGAACGGGACCTGGAATGGGCTGATTTACATCTCTACCAGGAAAGCGCAAGAATGAACCTTGTTCAAGAACAACTATGCCAATATTGTACGCATGAGGGTTATAATGTTGATCATCAATAACTGAATTTCGGATTTTGAACAGCCAAAGAT
The DNA here is from genome assembly GCA_018340375.1 of Gonatopus flavifemur. Classification (NCBI taxonomy): domain Eukaryota; kingdom Metazoa; phylum Arthropoda; class Insecta; order Hymenoptera; family Dryinidae; genus Gonatopus; species Gonatopus flavifemur. The sequence goes on from JAFFJZ010000003.1 coordinate 24,439,538, forward strand.
ATGTGCTCGTCTCAGAGTTGTCACAATTGGCCTCAAACTGGGCCGAGTCTGACTTAATATCGTTGGACACTAAAATACCTTTCATGGTCGATCCAAAAAGGGATGGACCTGAGGACTATGGTAATATTGTACCCTGAAATGTGATAATAAATAGAAATCATTTGATTTTGAAAAACGCTTTACATCATTTCAAGATTTTACTTTTCAAATATTTGCTTTCCGAAATAGTATGATCTCAGCACTTATTGATTTTTCATGAATTGGTATTTCAAAAATTGTTGGCAGGAATTTATTCTGAATATTTGGAATGATTTCGATATTTGATGATCACACATCAAGTGAATAGAATGATCTTATTATACACTGAGAGAAAGGTACCTAGTTGGAACACCTGAATGTTAGTTGTCTCAGCTAGATTTCTATTCCCGCTAGCTAGACTATAGCCGGGGTAAATAAAAGCCTAGTTGTCTGAAATATGAATCAAATGGTTTATTCAATCGGAATACAAAATTTAGTTGTGACAAATAAAATTTAGGGGCGCAACTAAATTTTTATTTACATATATTTACTGCAGTGACTGAATTTCCTAGCTGTCGAATGTTTGAATAGACCCTTCCTCTCAGTGTATGCTTTCGTCTCATGTACAAGTCTGTTCTTTTATTGATATTTTTTCGTAGTAGTTTGAAATGTAATATTATCCCCGGGTATTGATCGGAGCACCACTAATTCATCTCTGTGGTCAGAATTTTTTTGTAGTTCAGATTTGTTTTGTTTGGTAGTCCAAGTACCGTTTGTATCTGGTTCAATAATTGTACAGTTTGTGTTGTGCTGAAAAATCACCATCCATTGTGTGGTTAGAAACTTTGTACAGCTGAGAATGGCGTGGTTTAAAAATGTGTAATGTGTAGTTCAATTTTCCGAGTAACCGTCGAGTAGTTCAATGATTCCCTGTTGAAAATTTCCGCTCGTGGGAAGCGAACGTTGAAAGGAATGAAGCGCAAGAACGTTTCAATATCCGCTTCTTTCCCGCTTAGATGCTACTTCTTTGACTCTTCCATGTCGCTCCATATGCTGATTTTCTCTAGGGTTGTGAAGTATTGAGGCATCCTCAGCTCCGCGAATATCGACTGTTATTCGATTTATCTTCTAGTTACGGCACTTTGCATGTTGGTTTGACCATAAAGCGATCCTGCTGGAGCATTCTTAAATATAAATGGTAAGAGCTTCTAAAAGTATTTGATTTGGAGCTTATTCGGTATATTGCCAGACAGCACTGACACCCCAATCAGAAAAAACCGAAGTATGCCAATGTTGACAACAGGTGGAGTACAGTGCCAGTATTGGGCCCCCAATAGTTGGCTAGCGCGTACGGATTTAGTACTGGATACATAGAAATATAGTACTATACCAGTACTGATACACCAGTACTGAAAGTTTGATTTCGACCAAGTATTGATACAGTACTATGCCAGTACTGATACACCAGTACTGAAAGCTTGATGTCGATCAAGTACTGATACAATACAGGCACTGCAGTGATTGCAAATAATAGGAAATCACCCAATCAGAAAAAACCGAAGTATGCCAATGTTGACAACAGGCGGAGTACAGTGCCAGTATTGGGCCCCCAAAAGTCAGCTAGCACGTACCCAGTATGGAAAAGCGTTATCATTTCGGACAAATGCCAGTACTGCTGCAGTATAGACCACCAGTACCTCGCCAGTCTTAGCCGGTACTGGCGCAGTACAGCGGTAGTTGTGGAATTCTGATTGGGCGTATTGCGCCGGTACTGAATACCATTACCGATTACCAGTACTGTGCCAGTACCAAGTACCCAGTACGGAAAAGCGTTATCATTCCGGACAAATGCCAGTACTGCTGCGGTGCAGACCGCCAGTACCCCGTCAGTGTTAGCCGGTACTGGCGCAGTACTGTTCTTCTGTTCGACGTTCTTCGGACGTTCAGAAAACGTACTTGGTCACAAGAAGAACGTTCAAAAAATGTTCCAGCACGTTTCAAAAATGTTGCATAGACATTCCAGAGATGTACAGATGTTTTATTTAGGTTTCCATGGAATGTTTATGAAACATGTTAGATGAGAATTTGTTAAAGATCAAACTTGTGCCAAATCTTTTAATATTTTCCATTTCGAGGAGATGCCAATGAACTGCGGTGAAGCAGGCTTCGATAGATTTGATAAATTACTTTTGCACCTCTTTAATACATTGCAGATAGTGTAATTTTATTTCGCGTCATTTTTGAGGTTATGTGAAACTTGATATATTGACTTAATTCTTGATAATTTACATTCTGCCAATAGTTTTGAACTTCTGGAAAGAAATCTTTCTAAATATTCAATACAAAACATATTTTTATGGTTGTTTGATACTTTTTTCCCTGGTAAAACTATAAATATACATTTGTATAGGTTAGAGATAAAATACTTGGTTTTCATATAACGTCTCGAAAACGTTCTGAAAACGTACCATAGCATGTGTAAACAATGTCCCCAAAACGTGCTCCTCAACACATTGAATGGATGTTCCTAAGACGTTTGAAGAATGTGCTTCTGGAAACCAACATCTGTGGGACTTTGGACACGTTTTTAAAACGTTTTGAGAACTTTCGGTGCTGTTTGGGTTGCAAAAATTATGAGAAGTTTTGTTTCATTCCAATAGTAGATTCCGCTTGATTCCGCAAAAGGGGGAGTTCAACTCATCTTAAGGGGTATTATCACTTTGGGGACGGAAAAATTGACGTTTTTTTCAAAGTGTTGCCATGGAGTCAAAAAAAATTTATATATTTATATATAGTAGTCTTTGGGTACAAAAACACTTTTTGTTCAATTTTTAAAATTCAAAATGGCGACATGGTAGTGGGGTGAAAATAAATTTTTGTTTCTCATGGTTAAAACGGGCGTACCGCTACAGGTCACAATTTTCAATCTACAACAAAAAATAAAAAAAGTTTCTCAAAATATAGTTCAAAACCTAGCTATCTACGTAGGATTTTTTCGAAAAACAAATTTTGAAGAGAATGGCGTCATTTTGAAATTTTTCTTTCAATTTTCTCGCAAAAATCGTCCGAAAATCGGCTATAAAATGGCTATAAAATCAGTAAAAAAAAAGAAAAACTGACATCGGAAAAATCCTACGTAGATTTCTAGATTTTGGACTATATTTTCAGAAAAATTTTGATTTTTTGTTCTACATTCGTAATTGTGATCTCTAGCGGTACGCCCATTCTGGTACTCAACGAATAATACTTTCATATGCAAAAAACCTCATATCCTAAAAATGTTCCTATCGTTTGTAGCACGTCTTAGGAAATGACTAAAAATTTCTTGGACACAAAGTGATATTACCCCTTAAATGGGTCGTTGTTCGTTGTATCTACAAGGTGGAGGGAGAACCCACTAAATAAACCCACTTTGCTGCCACCGTGATGTTTTGGAAGAGAAATCCACAATTATTTTTCAGAATGTAGACTTTGCTTTCCTCGAACTTTTCAACATATATCTATGACACTAGTTAGTTTATGATATTATCAAAGCACTTAATAAAAGTTGATATGATAAGAACATATTATAAATTGACTGTAAATTGATAAAGGTACAGTTACAAATTCATATTTTATATCCTCTCACGAATGAATTTATCATCATCTTGAAATTTCTCATCACAATTTTATTTCATCCGATATTAGAATGCATCGTGGCGAATCAATCTGAAGATTACAGTTCGCTTACGCTTTTCCATAATACAAAATATCTTATCTCGTTGAGAGAATAAGTCGTGTTCCAGAAAGATAGGATCTCGAGTTTAATAGCTTTTCATAGCTTCATAAGAACTGTACTTAAAATAAGTCAATGGAGTTATTTATGAATTTATACTTCTATTATCAACGTCTCAAAACAATGATAAAAGTCTTAGAGTAATGAACGATAATACAAAAAAACAAGCAATAACCTCGCAAATATGATACGAATTTGTAATACCAGATACGAAACAATCCCAGTCCGCTGGATAAATTAAAGATGAAAAATTATATGAAATTTAACGTTATCGGTTTGAACATCTAATTTCACGAGGTGTTTCAAAGTCCTGGCTTTTAGTTGGTGCACATTCTCTTCATTGAGGGGATGCAGGTGACCTAGATTCGGTCAAGCCTGCTTTCACAGTCATTCAACCCTCGACCTAGATTTGCATAGTGACGTCATTCACTATTCTCACACAATCAAAGCTCCGTTGACGATGGCTTGTACCGCTTTGGACTCGGTAAGAAGGTATTTGCTTTCACATGCCTTCGAATGGAACCGTTTCATACTCTTACATGCACACACGTATTGCGTATATATGTATCCTCACGTGCACACGCGTTGGCATTTATTCACCCTGCAATGTGCAGTGTCCGGCATCGGGAACTCGCAGAGAAGAGGGATTTATATGTATAAAACTGGGCGCATTGTCCTCTCTGGGAGCTTTCTCATTATGTAACTCGCCTTGATTTGTCATCTTTATCTCTCCTTCTCATCTTCTTTCCAACTGTCGTGATTCATGTCTCTCCGTGCCTTTGCCTTCTCTCTGCCTCTTTTTATTTTCGATTGATCATGTGCACCTCCGGAAGAATCGCTTTTATTCGTTACGTCGATGTACCTATTAAATGCATTATGTAATATTTATTGCTCTGTATGTGGTTATTCGACAGTAGTAGGTAGTTATGTTCCTTATCGAGTTTTCATTGATTTTATAGTTCAAAAGCCAAGTTGGAAATCGCCGCCTCCTTCTCGTGCATCTTTTTAATTTCTCAGTGACGTAAGTGCCTACATTGACTGATCGCTGCTGGATAACCTCATCCCTAATTTTTGAAAGGAAATTGGTTCATCGAGTAATTCTTATCGAACTTTACTCATGAGTTCACTTTCATGCAGAATCACGTTTTGGGAATGTAGGTTGGCATTTTGTTGGGGGATGGATTTTTACTCGAGTGTATCCTATCTCGAATATACGTGGAAAATTGATTCAAAGATATCGTTTTATCACGATTTCGAATAAAACTTCTGAAAACTTAGGGAAAATCTGAAAATGAATGTTTGAATTTCGTACCGTGAATGAAAAGAAATCTCAATAAAGGAGACAAATAATAAGATGTTTGACGAGGGAACGCAAATTCCTGAGGTAGGATCGAGAGAGCTTGATTAGTACTCGAATTTCAGGTACTCCGCGTACCGTGAGCTCAACGCTCGAGGATAATCCAAGAATCTCTTGAGGCTAAAAATTCTACCGGAATGCTTCGTACCGTAAACCACTTTCTCGAATTGCCGATTCATGATTTAGCGAGAATCAATATTAACAAATGGGAAAAAGACAAATCGAATGAGATGCGGAGAAGAAAGCTCGATCGCAGACGAGGGGGAGGAATGGGGAACAACTTGTTGGGAAATATTCAAAGGTACAATCACGTAGAATTGATTTGAGGGATGAAATAATACCCGACGTCTTGCGACTCCACGATTGCGGAAATCTATCCTTATTCAAGAGCAAGATTGACGATGATGATTCCTTTGGATTTTGTAGCAGAATTATACCCGAGAAATCCAAAGAGAATCCCTAGTGTCTGTTTATAGCACGTTTGGTAACGAAGCGCTCCCTATCCGATAGCTTATTATTAATTACGCGCGTGAATCTTGTATACAGTTTCTGCTCTCTAAGAGTCTTGGAGTGAGAATACACTCCATAAGGGGATACTAGCGCCGTGATAGCAGCCAAATCGTTTATGACAAACTGCGGCCAAACGCTTCGTTTGAATCAAAATATCGCTCTGTACAGCACTTCTCTGATTCTCTGTTTGTTATAAACGACTTGGCTGCTGCTACGCCGCTAGTATCACCATAAGAGTGAATATTCATTCGATAAGAGTTGATTCTCACTCTACTGGAATGAGCATTCCACTCTCATAGAAGGATAGAATTTCACTCTCCAAAGCGAGTACAAATTTTACTCCGAGAGAGAGTTTTCATTCTTATGGAGTGAAATCTCACTTTTGTTGAACTTGCAGTATTTTCACCCTCATAAATTCAGAGAGTGTGTATTGTATTCTTGCGTTAGCGTGAATTGTGTAGATAATTCATCAGGTCAACCTCCCAATGCGACGATCCTGTTGAGCAAAAGAGCAGAACGCGGAATAAAGCTGGTTGATCAGTTCTATTTTTATATCCATTTTTCATATTCCATTTTTAGTCTATCAGCTGGCATTTTCAAATGAAACTGAGCATTGACGAATTGTTTCTATCCCGTGTTGTGTATTCCTGCTCTATGAGGGACTGGAGCAACTCTTAAGAAAGTTTTCCTCATCCTTTTACCCATATTTTCCTCAAAAGATGGAAGAAATTATGGAAATTTGGCAAGTTTATGGAAATGGATGGGAAAAATTTTTTTACAAGGAATGCTCTTGACATTTGAAAATATATTTCATAATTGGCGATTCTTGGCTACTGAATCGGATTTTTGCGATTTTTATCAACATTTTTCTGGCAACTCTGGTTCAGTTATGATTTTCGCCATACAGTTTTGACTGTGAAGAATAATAAAAATTTCTGGATGTGCTGGAATCTGTTTATCTCGCAATCTCTCGAGACATAGAGATATTATGCTCAAAAACCAATCAATACCCAATTGAAAATGAAACCTGACTTTGTTGAAGAGCGGAGGAGGCTTATTGGAACTCTTTGGAACTTATTGGATTTTTTGCAGTAGAAATCTACGCTCAAGAAGTGAAAATGCTGCAACTCCAATAGGAGTGAGAATTCAATTTGCTTTGAGGAATTAACTTTTCACTCGTTCATACACGGAGAAAATGCAAGTTCAGAATATAGTGACCTTTAATAGAAAATCTCAGCATATTTCTCAAAATCTGAGAGCTTTTCTCAAATTTGTAATAAAAAAAATAACGGTTCACATTTTTGTTGAATTTCATTCGAAGAAAAATGGAAAATTATCAATGCATAACAAAAAAGAGGAAACAACATTGGAACTTTCCAAAAGTCGCGCATGAAATTTTTTTCTATTCTTTGTTAAGTATTGATAACTTTCCATTATTTTTTCAATAAAATTAAAAAAAAACATGTGAACTGTTTGATCTGTGTTACAAATTCATAAATATGCTGAGATTTTCTATCAAAGATTACCATGTTCTCGACTTGCATTTTTCTCTGTGTGAGAGTGGAATCTACTGTTATCGAAGTTACAGTATTTTCAGTTCTTAAGGCAGTTCTCCGGGAGAATTCAGGATCAAATTAGAAAAATTCTTGTCAAGCAGAACACCAAGGTCGAAGGAATTTGATAATTATATTCGTTGGGACTTATATTCTTATTTATGACAAAAAAAGAACCAACTCAAAGTATAAATAAACAACCTTGTAACAACAGCGCAAAATTTGACATGCTCTCTGAATCTGGAAGAGTGAAAAATCACGCGTTTCACTCCACTAAGTCTCAGAAGTGAGCCAGTCCGCTTCGAGTGAGATTTTCACTCGTTTCGAGCGAACCCCCACTCTTTTAGAGCGGAAAATTCATTCTCAAATTGGAGTGGTTGTGAGTTTCTAACCTCAAAGCTTAGACTTCCACTCTGAAAGAGTGGGAATTTCACTCGAAATTTCGACAAGCTCACTTCTGGCTGCCTAAAGGTGTGAAATATCACTCTAAAAATTTTAGAAAGTGGTTTTTTCCTTGAAAAATTTTTTATTTTTGATCCGCTTATGACTTATGAGGGCTCATTTTGTTCCTTGTGAGATTCAAAAAACCTTTACCATGGGGATTTTTTAATATGAGTTATCATGACACTGTCACACACTTTTGTTTATTAATAGTAAAATACATTCCCATAAACAAAAGCGTGTGACAGTGTCATGATGACTCATATAAAAAATCCCCATGGTAAAGGTTCTTTAGATCTCACAAGGAACAAAATCAGCCCTCATAAGTCATAAACGGATCAAAAATAAAAATTTTTTAAGAAAAAAACCATGTCAAATTTTGCGTTGTTGTTACGAGGTTGTTTACTTATACTTCGAGTTGGTTCTTTTTTTGTCATAAATAAGAATATAAGTCCCAGCGAATATGATTATCGAATTCCTTCGACCTTGGTACTCTGCTCGACAATAATTTTTCTAATTTGATCCTGAATTCTCCCAGAGAACTACCTTAATAATGAATTTCCACTTCAAGAAATGTAGAGAGGACAAATTTATTGATTTGTCGTGCTCAAGAACAGGTCATTAGAACTTGGAATATTCACAATTTCATAACAATTCATTTCTCATTGTTTCAGGGATTCCAAACACTATCGAGCGAGAATAATATATTTTAATCACGAAAATCGTTTGTTCACAGCTTACAGGATTTTTACAACAGCCGGTTCCGTATAGCAGCATGTCGGAAGTTCGCAAGTACGCTATGGCGAGATGGGATCCAACGTATAAGAACTGCCTAAGCATCGTACTGCCGGATGGTTCCCTTCTTTTACAAGCTAGTAATCCTTATACCAGAGATCAGTGGTATCATTCAATCCTATGGAAGGTTAGTGATCAGTTTCAATCCCCAAGAGAACACATACCTTCCAGTTGGCATGTTGATTCAGTGTACGTACGTTCACGTTTATGGAATGTTCAGTGGACCATCAATTCGTTCGAACGTTTGATGCATCTTTATTAAACATTCTTTGAACCTTCGTGTTCCCTTGGGGATACTTTTTAAAATATACTCACTCGTCGATATGCATACTCCACGTGAAATTTCAACGCGAATTTTACTCCGATAGTTGGATATTTAGATTTAAAACCAAACTCTGATGAGATCTGGCATGTGAAATTCAACACAATTCTCACTATCTGTGATCGATTATGATTCATTTGTGTTTCATTCAAAATTAAATTCTCCGCCTGTTCTCAATTATCGTTTCGAATGAAAATTAATGAAGGGCTAATGATAATTCCTGTGATTTATGCAATTGTTTATTTTGTAGAAAAACATATTCAAATATCAGCACATGGTATCGGTGAGTACGAGGGAAGAAGTGATTCTACGAGAACTGAGATCGATGGTCGATTTTGCTCTATGGACCCCGCTTCAGGACGAAAGAATAGCGGGGATACCTTTGGAAGCTGTGGCCAAACTCCTTGAAGAGCCCTCGCTCGATGAGATTATCGAAGATAAAACCAACGAGAAGGAAAATTTCATCCGGAATCATCAAAATCAAAGAGATTGGGCTGAAGCTGTCCTTTCGGTGGCGGCGCCGCTCTTGGAGAAAGCGGCTCCCCCAGCGAGTTTAGCTCGGGCTCTTGCCAGATTAGCTCAGCAACATCCGAGATCTCTGCTAGTTTCCGCTCTCAATCCAGCCATCACCAGGTGCGTTAGATATTTCCACGATGTCGTACGTTTTTTAATTTTATTCGATTTTAATTCGAAAGCATTTTCGTGAGATTTTCAAAGAAATTATGCACGGGAAGAAATTTTAGGCTGCGTTAGCTAAAGTTTAGTTATTATAGCCAAATATTTTAACACCTACAGGACAGCTACATCAGCTAAAATTTGAAAAGTTTTGTTGCAGCAGCCACATTTAATTACTTTCTTCCATATGCACAGAGAAAGAAAGTTGTCTTGATTCCACACTCATTGTGTTATATATAACGGGAACAATATTTTTTTTGTTCCAAGTACACTTGCTTTGAACTAAGAAAATATTGTTCCAATTCAAGAGAAATTCGAAACCTAAATTTGAATCGAAACAATATTTTCTTGGTTCAAAGCAAATGTACTTGGAGAAACTTAGGTAGAAATTATGATTGGGAATGAGTTGGGCGCAAGCTAGTTTTCTCAGATGTTAAGTTGGTTACTAGCTAGTTTTGTAACGCACTTTCTAGCCTGTGCTCATCCAGATATCCCAGAGAATTGCTAGAATGTAGTTCGAATGGTTAATTAGAAATATGAGATCATTTTTTTCCGTAAAACCACACCTATGAATAATATAAGAAAGTATTTTGACATTTAATCTCAAGTCGAGAACGTTGCTTTTGAATTTATTTCCATAAAATAATCCCGATTGACAAATTGAGACGGTTGGGCTTCCTTTCATTCCTTCGACTACCAATGTTATTGTAAGATCAGTTGACACATGAAGAATCTACATGAATCAACTGAATGTTTGAGCAATAAAGTCGAATTGGCTGAAATGTGTTATCCAGTTGCCCCCACATGGGTCCTATCTAGTGCGTAAATGGTAAATGGGACGCCCAGGCAAATTTCTACCGGGGAAGAGAAATACTGTTTTCGTTATATATGAGACAATGGGTGTAGACTCAAGACAAATTTTCTTTCTGTGTGGTTCTATCACTTTATAATTTGCACGACGTAAACGTGAATTCAGTTCATAAATTTGAGTTGTTTTTTTTTCCAGTACACTGTAAAAAAATGTGTGGGGTTTTTCTTCACACTGTTGGTGGATTCCATCAAAAATGGGGGATTTTCCCACCACTTTGAGGGATTATTTTGTTTTTTGGTTGTTACTCCTCCACAAATGAAGGAAAATTCCACGAAAGTATGGTGAAAAATTCCCCATCTTCCCCAAGGAACTTTGCTGCCACCATTTTTTGTGGGAAAATTCCACGATTATTTTTTACAGTGTAGCGTGTCAATTTTTAATATCTTCATTTCAGATATCTCATTAGTCCCTTGAAGTTTGAGAAAATTTGTCAACGTTCCAGCTCTTGAATTGTAGAGTCCGTGTAATGGAGTCTGACCAACTTAGGATTTGACAACCGATTTGTTAAGTTCAATTTTGTCTGGATATGGTGTATCCAATTAGAATCGCCGAAAATTGTCATGCAATTGGGGGAATTCCAAAGTATTTGAAATACCCAATAGATGCGTTCGAATGTCGTCGCTAGGTTTAGGCGTCACTCCACTATTCGCTTGCACAGCGCGAACCTGTAGGTTTCAAAAGTTAAGGATGTAGAAATCACTATATGTTTGAGAAAAAAGTTATGTGCCTTTTTGCGTTAATCTCTAAAGTGTTCCTTCCAGTTGTTGATCTCATAATTTCTCATCATAACTTATGTTTATGAGTCTGGAGACACAGAAACTTCGCCCTACTCTACGCGATACCCAGACAGCACAATGTGCCCCTGAGACGTTTATGGGACGTTTGAAGAACGTAGATGAGGTTTTCTGAACGTTCTAAAGACGTCCCAGAGATACATTATGTTGTTAGGTTAGAGACAAATCTTAACCGTACTTGAAGATTGTTCCACTAACTATTAAATACCGGAATTTTATGAATCCATTTGACCTACGAATCATCACAATTGTTTTTGACAGATGTTTAAAACACACCGTCGATTTTGGGAAATCTCCGGACATGAGAAAGTTACTGCAAGTGTTCGTGGCTGCATTGTACGAGAATAATGACGGCGAGCAAGCAATTCGTGACTACATAGCCTACGTCCATGGACCTGGGAGCGATTGTCCTCATCCTCGAGTTCTACCAAATCTTGTATCCGTTTGCGTCGCTGCTATATTTCATAGGTAAATTATTGCAGTATTATATTTTCATTACTTCATATGGAAGTTTTAATTGCTGTACCTGACCTAAATCTACACAGAACCCAAGAATTACAACAGAAATCTGTCATCGATCCTGTTCCAAATCCACGTAACATTGGAAAAAAATTTGAAGTCTCAGCTTCCCAAAAACACCGTATGCAGTGTTCCCACAAATTAGTGTGTCTGTTTTTTTAATTTGGGTGGATAGATTCTTCCAGATAGGAACATAGCGACCTCAAGCGTTGGTGGGTGATCAACCGTTGCACCTGCTGTTCCCCTATTTTGGGGGAGTCTTCCACCCAAAGTGGGAAAACAGACACTTCAATTTGTGGGGAGTTTTTTTCCTCGTGAAATTGTTGTCAGGCTTCAACCGTTTTTTTCACGTGGAATGCGGTGAAAAATTGACAAACTTCCTCTTTGATTTTATTCGAAATTACCAAATTTTGTACGTTCTGTCAAAACTTGGTAACGCCATTGTTGTCAGTTTTTGACAGCATGTAGGAGTTCCGGATAAAATCGGTTAAAAAGTTTGGGGGTTTTTATTTGGGCCTCACGTGACAACAATTTTTTGCTCGGTTTTGTTCAGCATTTTCGGCAGAAAGACTTGTTATCTTCAAACTGTTCCATTTATTTACGGGGATAATCAAGCTTTCATATGTTCGAACTTCTCCTATGATTTGCTGTAATGAACAGCAGGAGCTCATCGAACTCCATGAAAATATATCCAATGGTTCTCAAGATTGATACATTCATATTGACACTTCCTTTTCTACAGTATGATGAATCGAGTACTAAACATCATCATGTGTACATCATTTTAATTGACTTGTCGTTACAATTGCGTTGACCAAAAGCGTCACTTGTTTTCAAAACAGTCGGTACAATAAACATCTTAGCCAACATGATACGAAGTTTTTCCTAAAATATGTGAAATCAGAATCATCAATATTCAAATTTATCTTCATAATTCCAAACAAATCTGTTGAATTGCAAAATTCTTTTTATAAATTTGTAATCGATAATCTCACAAATCCATAAATATCACGAAAATTATCTGAGTTATTGAATACGAGTGTTAAATAATATACGTAATAAATATAAAACGATTTCAGATTCGAAGCAGCCAGTCGTATTACACCAAATGAAGATAAGCCGCCGTCGCTACCACCCCTGGCATGTTATTTGCTCGTTCTAAATGTAGCGTAAGTATAATTTATAGAACCGAATGCATTTGTTCGTATACATACGTTCTTAGCTCCCTCCCTCAAGACTGCTCATGGAAAACGCAGCACCCAATCGCTGTCAATCAGTCATTCTTTTTTTACTTTATTCTTCAAGTGAAAGTTGTCGATGAAGAATCTAAAACAGAAAATCTTAGCGGAGGTTTCCCTTCTCAACGAAAATAAAGAATAACACAGGAAGGGTGCGGGATTATTTTTTTGATTGATTGGATTTTCGATTCTCTTGTTGAAATAATGAATAATATAAATTCTTGACACAAAAGAATTTGAATGCTAATTTGAATCGTGAATTCAACAGGTACTGCTGGCAAGGACGGGAATCTAAATTTCTGTAATCATTTTGAATACCGTGTCGAGTGTAGGTTATGTATTTATAAAAGGTTTACAAAATATTGAAAACCAAATCATGCATTTTTTTTGTTGGTCTGTTCAAGAGCGAGGAGTGGAATAGTTTTAAATTTCATGATTTTTCAATTGTCTTTTTCCATTCTATCGAGTTTTATATAACTCGTTTATGAATTATTCTCTTTTCTGTTGTTTATTCTCAATTTTTCTTTTTATATCGAAGAGCAGAAAATAATTTTTTGTATGAGACATCATTGATATAAGGACCAAAAATACTTGTTTCTGCATACGCTGTTATCTGTCAAGGCGCTTGGTTTGTGTTGCTTTTCAAGCATTCACTTGTCCTAAATTTCAGTCCATGCAATTCATATGTAATGAACGTAAAGAATCATCCAAAGCTCCAGGCAGTTCTGTTTTGTGCCAAACGTGAAATGAAAATCATATCTCATTTATCATTTCTTTTTATTCAATCCACTCTTATGAAATTGATTCTTACTCATTAATTCAACATGAGAATTCTTGATGAATGCTCGGTTTATGAAAATCAATTATCTCAAACTACGAGATAATTATTAAAAATATTTTTAAATAACGGCGGTGATTGATCTATAAAGTGAGTTTCAGCTTTTCCGTACAACACAAGACCCAGAGCTCAGGGAGTTTGAATTCTCAAGTTCTTCAAGAGTTCTCTAAGAATTCATCGACGAACTCTGGGTTATCTGAGGAGTTGGAATTCCAACTAGTGGAAATAGAGAAGACCCGAGTCAAAAAGTGAAACCCGATTTAGCTCTGATTCGTTGCGTATTACGGAGTGAATCAGGTTTAATTTCATTTTTCGCCCAGATCTCGCCCTGTTCTCAACCTGATCTTGCTTTTAACATTCTTATTCAATCTGATGTAAACCTTTTCTCGACCCGATTGAGCTCTGGATCGTTGCGTATTACGGAGTTGATCAGGCTTTAGAAAGTATTATAATTTTTCGACTCGGGGACCAAAAGTTTGGAAAACGTAATTTGCCGCTTTAATCACTGGAAAAAATCGTATACTAGAATTAAGAGCATTCCTCTAAAATACGAGGCTAGTACATGTTCCTCTGAGTTGTAGAGGATTGATGTGGGAGTTCCTCTGAATGTTAAAAGAATTACCACTGATATTAAGAGGAAGATGTATTGGGCTCATATTATAGAGTAGATTCTAATTCTCAGAATATGTTTTTTTGGGGGAATGCTTGCATCAAACATTTACAAAGCCTATGAATTAAAGCATGCTTGGACTTTTTACGCACGCTTATCGCACTTCCTGCCGGAAAGAGTCAATTTATGATGTTGCTGAAGTTTGAATCGTTTATAGAAACAATCAGCGTTGCCGCGATCCAGAAAACGAGCTAACATGACCTTCACATTCCAATGTTCTTCAATTAAAATTATGGGAAGTAAAAATTGGTTAAAATGTAGATTAGAATTGAAATTCGATTATGAGTCAGTTTACATCGAGCTGCAATCCCGTTAATCCTAATTTTTATTCAATTAACACTCCAAGCGGTTCGAGCCAGATCGAAATTCAGATCGTGTCCAGATCGAATACAGATTAATTCAAAACTTGATTTCATAGACTCATATTTCAATTCGGATTCCCAAAAGAAGTTGACTGTTCTCAAGATTGTATTTTCACCTAATTGTTGTTACTATGGAAGAATGTACTTTCAGTTGAACGAGGCTGGAATCTAAAGATCGTTATAGCTCGTTTTGTAGATCGCGGCAACACTGGAAACAATTTACTAATCGAATAACGAAAAAAATTCAACTGAATTGATAAAGGTCATGAATTTCGCGGTATTTTTTCGAGCGATGATTTCAGTTCCAAAGAGTTAATTTGAAAAGTTAGATAACGATCACCCATCAGATTTTGAGGTTTTTAATTTTTGTTTAGTATCTATACATGTATACAAACGATCGAACTTTAGCAACATAGTTTGTACGAATCACGCTTGGTGCACGTTATGTTTTCAATCTCATGCTTTATCTCTTATTCTGTTGTTATCGATGTTCCACAAACGCAATAGCTCACCCAGCTCACCCCAACTTTGGCCCACTCTGGCCCCACTCAGGCCCGGTCTTGGGCCCATGCTGGGGAATGTTAACTTTGAGAGTTAGCTGCTCTAAAAGATAACATATATGTTATCTTTAGAAGCTTTGCGTTGTCTGGGTCAACTTTTTAAATCACCTCACTTACATTTTAAAACTAGAATTCTAATGTGCAAGCTCCAATTCAAACTCGAATTATTTGAACGTGTGAAAGAATCGTAGGAGCTTCGGAACATGAAAATTTTTGTCCTTGCATTTGGCTTAACTCAGACTGAATTCCCTCCTCCTTCTCCCTTTCAAAGAATTATATTCTTCTTTCAGTACAATAATACTTTCATGTAATGACAACAATTGAATAGTTTGGAAAGAAAATTTTATAAACCATTATTTCACAACCGAAGAAAATTCATACTTCTTCTAGAATCCGTAACATAAAAAGAATTTCAAATGTGCATCCCACATACCATCACAGTCCCAAAAGAATTCTCGATCAATTCTCAGAGAGCTCATATATGAGTTCATAAAGTATTCTTAATGAATTCGCAAGGTATTTTCTTGAAGAACCCCTGATATGTCAGTTCAGAATGAATTTTTGAAAAAATCCTTTTTCTCGTAAAAAACAAGTCTTGAAGAATTGCAAGAGAAGTTTTCAAGAAACCCAGAAGAGTTCTTGAGGAATTCTAAAAAGATTCTGGAAAGAATTCTTAGAGAACTCTTAGAATGTTCTCCGATTTCACTATATTACTATGCATGACTTATTGCTATCGAAACTAGAATAATTCAAAAAATCTCCTGGGACAATTTCAAACGGATCATGAGAAATTTTAAAAGCATTGTTGGAGAAGTATTTCGGAATGTTGTGAAAAAATCTTGAGGAGCCACAAATATCAAAATGAACGTCAACTATTTTGCACTTCGCTGCAAGTTCGATCAGTTGATTGAGAATGTGCATACAGAATATCCGAATGTCTGTTTTTTAAAATCTTCCAGTATTTTTATGGATTTATATATCAAATCTTCTTCAGTTCGATTCGAATGACTCAGTTTGAATTTTTCAATGAATTCATTACAAATTCTCTCATTCTCGGGTAAACTGAGCAATTTTGGAATGTCTCAATGAATTTTTTCAAAAACTTTCTAGGTTTATTTGCAACCTTATATAGCATTCTCTAAGACCACTCACATGCTGCGGAATTTTGAATCGTTTATCGGGACGAATCAATAATTGAATAACAGAATACAACACATTTTTTAAATGACGTTCCCAATGTCAAGAGATTAATTCGAAAGGATAGAAAACAATGATCCGTCAGATTTGGGAAGTTTGAATTTTCGAAACGATCCTATCAACGATTCAAACTTCAAGAACATACCTCTTACAGACTTCTTTGAGCCATCCCCTTCAGGATTACTTATTAACTCTTTCAGGGTTTTTTTATGAACTCTCTTAAGATTCTTGATGAGCTTTTTTGGAATTCTTTAAAAGTTTTTTCGGAAAAAACAATTTTCCTGTAGGACTCATTCTGAACCGAGATTTCGGGGAATCTGTGAGAATTCTTTTGGACGAGTTGCGGTGTTCTTTGAGAATTCTTCCTGAACTTTTTTTGCTCTGTGGGATGTGATACTACCGATCATACATCTTGGCGATACCGCAAAGACTTGGCTCACATCCATCTCGATCGCCGATCAGTCAAGTTTACGAGCCCCACGATGAATCATTATTTCTGCTTTATACACAATTGAATTTTGAATCGTGGTTGTATATCGAGAAACCTCGTGGACCTTGTTTTTCTCCCTTATTCCAAGCTTGTTGTTTGTCTTTGCAGTTCAGTTTATCATCCTTTTTTTTTCAATTAACTTTGTTAATTAACTTCTCTCGTTCTTTTCAGTTCGGTTTATTAATGGAATTTCTTCACAGACAGGACTTTTTGTTTTCCTTTTCTAATTAATTCTTTTTTATGTCGATTGCGCTATAAACTCGAGTCGAAATAACTGAATCTTAGAGAGATTCAGCAGAGTTTTATTTACATAATCTAACTGCGAAGACGGGGTCGGATTAATATTAGATCGAGGAACGAAAGGTACACAACACAAAAGAGGTAAAGAAGATAATGACAATCTTTTACGAGATTCGCGGAACGTTTTAATGATTACACCTTAGCTCAGTGTGAAAGAGAGTCGTATGATCGTGGAGAATTGAGTAGAGATACGGTGCAGCAAGCGACTGATCACCGGATATTGAAGTTCTTCGAGAAGTGTTTGACTGGCGCGCATCATTACGATTGTCTGAAGACTGGAAATCAAAAAGTTTTTCACTCGATATATTGAATATAGAACCATCACCTTTTTCTTACTCAATTCAGAAAATTCCAAATAATGTAAAAAAATTCATTTTCTTGTGTGTATATGAGCTGTTTTTGTAGTCAGATTTTTGTTTGAAACAATGTTCGATTTGTAGCAAATTCATCGGAAATACAATGAATTTTTCACAAGAAACATTATCACTGAGGATTTTCTCAATGGGAGAGTCAATTAATTGAATCTGCAATAATCGAGCAATAATTTTCCAAAGTAAGACAAGTGGTTTTTCTTTATTAATATAACTAACATGGTCTTTCAGATCTGAGTATGCTGATTGGAGGCCAGGTTTGGGAGCTCTTTTGCAGCCTGTACCGTTTCCAGAAGAGGCTCTCACCGTCAAAGAAGTTCAAGAATCTGTATTGTTGTGTGTAATGCGTACCCTCGCCAAAGATCCAAGATGTGCAGTTCATCGAGTGTTGCTACCTGTGAGAGAACCACGACCAGGATGGCTTCATGTAGCGGCACCTTCTAGTCCTGCTTGTCCCGATCAAGGAGAACTTTTTGGGGAAATGGTATATATTGAAAGATTGATAAATTTGATTAATGATCGAACTTAACTCCACTTAACAAAAGTGGGACAAATTTCGCCACAAAACGGAAAGGAATGGCTCTTTTTATCCCGGTTTCTTCCCAAAACTTCACGGGTGAAATGCATCATCACTGAATTCACACCCAATTCATACTCATGATCATCATTATGACTTATGACAGCCCTTTTCTTTTACAATTTGTTGCATATAACTTGATCTAGGTCCACGTTTACAAGTTTTACCATTCATTTTTCCTTCTAAGATTGTTTTCAATAGTCATCTGCTTGAACATAACATATGTATTAAAAATACAATTCTCCAGGAGAATAGTTTCTCGAGGATACAGATATTCAATAATACAATTCTTTAAGAATACAGTTCTTTGGGAAGACAATTTTTCAAGAATACAGGTCTTTAGGGAGACAGTTCTTGGAAAATACAGATATTTGAGAATATGGTTCTTTGAAGAGACACTTCTTTGACAATCCAGATATTCAAGAATACAGTCCTTGTTCTGCCAATTCTTGATCTGCTTTCCCTGACCGGTTTTTGTCATGGCAATTCCTGGCAATAATCCTTAGAAATTTTACCAGGTTCAATAAGGTTTCAAGATCTGACCAGAACGCAAGCATACTGGGTGAATTCGAGATTAATTTTAGATTGGTATACGTTCAGTGAAGTTCCATCAGACCTTTTAATGTACTCTTAATCTACGTTCATGGAACGTTCTTTAGAGCTTCGTGTTCTCTTAGAGAAGGTCACAAACTTCCAGAAAGTTTTCTACCATGTGAGTATAGTGGTTGAGTGACAGAATCGGTAGATTGATGATGGCTGTTATGTTATTTGGCATCCATCTTCTCTCTCCATAGCATCTGAAATCGAAATCGCGAAGTTGTACCCCAATTATTATTTGTACACGGTAATCATTACATTTCATTTCCCTCGGTGCACGTAAAAAGTTTATCCAATCAGAAACAAAATCTTCTGGATGTTCCCATCCGGGTTTTCGGAACCCTTAAAGCCTTCTTGAATTTGGTTGAATTATTCTGATCATTACTTTATATATTTCATTATTATCATTCTACCAGGTTCTGACGGGCATTCTCAGAAGGGTTATTACCGAGTTAAATAGCACGGGAAAAAGTGATCGAATGTGCTCAATCAATTGAATCTGCTGAGAACCGATTAGATCTGCCACTCTATCCGATCAGATCTGGGAAAATTTGACGAGTTGAGGATCTAGCTCTACAAGTGTTCATCTTCTGGTGTGAATACCCTGTTTAAAAAAGATTGATGGCTTTGATAGCAATCTATGTCATTCCTAAAACGATCTGTTTAGTCATAACTGCGATACCGTCATCTCTTGATTTTAGATATGAATAAAAGTTAACTAGTATCGTTACGATGACAATTTTCCGTATAGGTTTCTATGGGACTCAATTGAATTTTTTTAATAGGACTGATCAAATTCCAGCGAATCAAATCTCATTTGACATTGAAATCGAGAATAGTGATTCGCATTTTTTGATCTATTCGAAGACCCACACGGTATAAAACTTCTTGGAGATATCTTTCAAAATTCTTAATGAATTATGAATTATTGGACTCGATTAAAGCCAATGATTTTTCCCTGGAAATATGAAATCAATGCTCTTTTAATCCGCATTTGACAAGGATAATTGAATATTTCAAGATTGATTGTTTATTTCCCTTTCTGAACAGTTAACAACTCTTTTGGCATGCTGTTGTCGTCGAAAAAGATTTATCGGATCTTTGATGAAGCAATCAGGAAATGATTGCATATTATTGGCGGTGAGAGGTTGCGATGCAGCACAGGAAGCTCTTTGTTTGATGTTGGAATGGCGTCTTTTACCAAACGAGGAAGCGCGTCTTCAAGTGGTCAATGCACTGGAATCAACCGCGAGCGGAAAGACTCGTTATGCCGCTCTCTGTCAACGTCAAAAGAGTTTACAAGAGTTGGTGAGTTGTTATTTTTCTTTTCTCCTCCGCTTCATGCTTCGCATTAAAAAGTGTCTTTACTATTACGACGAAATGATTACATTCGAAGCATAAGATTTCTCCAAAGCAGGGATCTCATAAAGCGGGAGCTGACAGCCTGATTTCAACGCACGTTCACGTGCAAAACAGTGATTATACGGTACGAAGTATAGTCTCGTTTTCTTTAGTCGGATCTGTGATAAAAATGCAGTAGTCATGGAAGCTCACATGATGGGAGCCGCCAGCTCTCGCATTATGGGATCACTGCTTCTACGTTCATTTGTGTGAATTTTCTCTTGAGGGTATTCAAAGTAGCTCCTCTACTCTCCCCAACAATTATTTTCAGACTAAATGAAATTCCAATCGCCTGATTGTATTTATACTTGTTTTGAATAGCAACAAAAAGGAGGACCAAGGAAATTAACCCTCCCAGTACGAGCCACTGATGCTGATGTGGCTCTATTATTGGGTGGTCGTGCTTTGGGTAACCTGGAATGTCTCAGTCTAGCCTTCACTTCTGTAACCTCCGCCTGTGCTGAACAATTGATCAAATTGCCAGCTTTGAGATATCTGAATTTATGGGCTACTCAATTCGGTGATACTGGGCTGCAAATGATAAGCGAACATCTACAAAAGCTACAAGTGTTGAATCTTTGCGAGACTCCTGTGTCCGATAAAGGAATCTCAACTTTGGCATGTAAGCTTATTCATATTACATACCGTATTAAAATACAGTGATGCCGTCGATGAGGTAGGTCGTCTCCAAAAGCAACGTGGAGGCTGCGCGGAAAAGGTTGGTCTCGATTTTCTGCGCCGCTTCCACGTTGATTTTGCATCAAGTTACCGTTCAAGTTAACCCATCGGCCCATCCCATGCTATACTGGATATTTCTCCTTGATATAGCTTAAAAACTAGGCCCTTGTCCAACTTGAATGAGATTTAACAAGTTTCGTGAGATTATCCTCCGTTTCGAGGGATAAAACGATTAATTGTTGACAATTATTTGATTAATCGATGGATTCCGGTCCCCTCACAACATTTTCAAATTTCGCATATTCAATGTGGACGCAACGTATATGAATTTCATGTTTAATGTAAAATTTACAGACTTTGCAGATACATAGAATGTGCAGAATTTGAAAATGTTATAGGGGTCGATACGTGGATCCTGGGACATCATTGTTACGATTCATCCAACCAATCAAGCAATTCACTAATCAATCAACAAAATGATCAATCGAAATCCATTGTTTAATTCCCTGCTCAAAGAATCTCATTGAACCGATCGATCAGTTGGTTAATCGATCCGCAGTTGGCACAGTTCTAATTACCACAATTCAATCTCTTTTCGACGATTATGAACCACCACAATTTCCATTTCTTTTCCAGCCTTAACGAGCCTGAGAAAATTGAATTTGAACAGTACCAAACTGTCAGCGCAAACATTCGAGTCGTTAAAGAAACGTTTGCCAGCTCTGCAAGAATTCGACGTGAGGTATACGGAGGCTTGGTGACCCGAGCTCATTGTCGATATTCCACCTCCGATCATCAACGGTGGACGGAATTCTGGTGCTAAGGGAAAAAAATATCATTAAAAATGTGTTCTCGGATCATCTTGATGCCATTAAACTAAAAAGCGTATCGTCAAGATTTATAATACAGATGTTTCACCAAGTAATTGTCTATCGCTTATACAAAGAAAAACAAAAATAAGAAAAATAACTTCCAATTGGAATGGAATTATCGTTATCATGTTTTTCTTTCTGATTATCGCAACACAGATCTCATCTAAATGTTCCAATGATGAATTCTGAAGAATGAACTAGAATTTCTTCAGCATTTTGAGATAAAAATTGATTATTTCTCGACTTCGAGTTGAATACAATTAAGGGTAAGTGTGGAATCCAGATAAATTATATGACGATTCGTTCGGCAACGAATGATTAAATTGAAGTGTGGAATGGATCGAGGAATGAATTGTGACATCTTATAACATACATACATGTATATGTGGCATGAAAATCTTTATCTCACTTTTTTTCATGTTATTTATGTTCTTTTCCGTTACAAGAGCGTTGAAAAATTTTTTATCGAAGTTGAGGAAATGTGCAAAACATATATCCGTGCATAGCACGAAGATTTATAACCAGATTCTAATTGCATTGATGATACATCTGCTGTTTGATATAAAAAGTAATTTTGAGAATAAAAAACCGATGATAGTATTTTTCTGTGAAAAAATTAGGGTAGTCCAGTGGATAAACTGTACAGTACATTGACGAATGAAAACAATTAACAACAGAATGATTTTTGAGAATAATCCCCAAGAGAACAAAATAGTCGCATTTGAACATTCAAAGAATCTTCAATGTTTTAATAATATTCGTAAACTTCCCTCGACCGACAATGAAATTCATTCAAAGGAAACAATTGTTCTAATAAGAATTATTATTCTTAATCAGGTGTAATGCTTTCCCTTTCCAAGTCATTCCGTTTGGTTTGTGGCGTACACATGAACTGCCTGTCCAATAGTCCCACACTTTTGATGAGTTCCCCAAGGGAACAAGATGGCCGCCAAACACTCAATGAATATTCAATAAATATTCGACAAACAAATGATCATTTGAACGTTCAAGAAATCTTCAACGAAAGTTCATGAATGTTGGTTCTGTTAGGGTTAATCCAACGCAGAATTGACTCAATTGACTTCAACCTGGAATTGATTTTTAGGCTATTTCCCACACAACACTTTCGATCTTCAATAAGATATCTTGAGAAACTATTTAGGAAAGTTCAAGAGGTCTTATGTAACAAAAAAAGATATCCTTAAGATGTCTATAAAACAGTTCTTACTTCTAGAAGATATATCTAAAAGATATCTTTTAGGAGATCTAAAACTTGTCTTTCTTATAGAAATCTTTGAGAAGTGGGAATTGTTTTAGATATCTCAAAGATATCTTTTCGCGTTGCATGAGACTTCTTAAATTTGTATTGAGATATCTTTCAGACGTGAAACGCTGTGTGGGTTCTCATTCAACCTCAAATGAATGATCCCAACAACAGTTATTGTCAGAATAATAGACATTTGAATCAAGTTGGAAGTAAAACAAGTCGCTCATCACTCGACGTAAACATAAATCATACTAAAAACTACTATCATGGTTTCATATGAAGAATCAGAGAGTGAATTTCCATTCAACGGCACTTTCTCTTCAAAATTCTCGACGATCATCTCGCACCACCACCTGGATATCTATAAATTTGAAAATATCCTTGACACATATCTACAAATGTCAACACGTCATGAATAATCTCCATATTCAACCGATGCTTGACAAAAAGCAAAAAAAAAACCAGCACTCGCCTTTTCAACGCTCTTGTACCTCGAACTTGATGATCATTCATCATGATTACTCTTCAGAATTTTTTTTCGAGAATATTATGCAAAGTGTATCTTCTTGCCACATGAAAATGATGCTTGAGAATTCAAACGTGATTCATTTTGCAAATGTTATTGAAGAATAACACGGAGAAAAAAGGATATTTCATAATGATATAAAATTTTTATTTATTGATTTGGATGTACAAGGTGATTCGAAACAATTGACTCGCTGTATTATTCCGATGATGAAGTATTTCAAAAGCAAGAATCACTTGCATTTCAAAGAATGAACCTCGGATAGAATATTCAGTGAACGCACTTGTGTGATATATAGAATCCAGGCACGTGGTTTCATAAATTCCTATCCGAATTCTGAATGCGACCTATGATACTCTATGCAGACTATTTCAAACAGTATATTGTTGTACAGGTAATGCGTTGTAACTGAGTTTATTTGAGCGAATAATGTTTCTTCGTAGTTATTTCTGATAAGTAATGATATAATCAATTGTCAATCGTTTAACTTCAATTTATTATTCAAATGTTTTCTCAATGCGTCAGACAGGCTTCGTATTTGAGGGAATAATAATGATGTTGATGGATAACAACAGTTTCTCAGATTGGTTCCTATTCATACTAGTCACAACAATGTAGTTTAGTGTTTTATCGCATTACTATTGCAATAGTATTGTATCATCATTACATAATCGAATTATAAACGTTAAGGAATTCACTCGAGCAACAAATATGAGTGACCTTTCGTATTATTACGATGAAAACTTGGTATGACATAATAGTAGAATTTTTAAATTCTATCAAGATCTGGAAATTCATCGAAACTTGAGATATGTATGAACTTTCTGATACTGATCAAAAAGATGAAGTCCAGCTAAATTTTTCAAAATCACGTTTCCGTGCGGAAGAAATTTTGCATCTGAAAAGTAATTATTCAAATTACAATGTAGATTTTCGGGTTACGAATACATATAACAATGATGAGATTGAGATGAATAATGAATTTTCAATTTTTATCCATTTTTCTCCGTGTTTGGCATTGATGTGGAGTACGGATAGATTATTATAATTCGTTAATTTTCTTGTAGTTAATCGAGAAATCTCAAGTCAAAGAAATTATTCAGAGTACATAGTAGAATAGTTTTATCTAAAAGGAGCAGGAGAAGGAAGAGAAGAAGCACGTATAAGTAATGATAATGATAAAAGAAAGAAACGCAATAAGGGACAAGGAAATGTTATAAATAAGACAAAGAGAAAGCTTAAACACGCTTCATACATTATTCTTCGACTGATCTATATTCTTTCTCCTTTCTTAAGAATAGTTCTCTCAATTGCCTTACAAGTATAAAAGTATAAAAAAAGAATTGATCAACGAGTTCTGAATAACCACTGCCATAACGCGTGTGCCGAATCAGAAGCAAAACATCTTTAGAATCCTTTTAATCTTTCAATTCAACTCTTTTTGATTTTTGTTTTCATTGTTATTACTACTATTGTTACTATGATTGATATCAATTATTCTCATTATTATCTTGATTGTCATTATTCTATCTTTCATACAAAAGCGGATCTCGCAATATATCAAAGAAACAAAAAAAGGGAGAAAAAATCAATGAAATTATATATTAATGTACGTTCCTTAGTGTACATAGTTAAGTAGAATTTATATAACGTTAAGATATACACCTCTATTGTTGTCCTGGTATGTTATTTTGATTATTATTATTATTACCACCACTACTATTATTACTATTGTTATCGCGTAGTATAATAATTAATTTATCATAGCGAAGTACATAAGTGTATACATATACGGATAATTGTTAATTTTTACATCAAAGTTCACATTGTTATTCTACGAAAACATGAAGCGCAACAATTTTTCATTCGTGTGTATTTGTTGAACGTACTGCAGTGAAAATGAATTATTCACGACTCATTTGATACGAATGAACCCTAACAGCACATCCATCGATTTCTACGTCGCATCTTCGTGGACTCTACGTGGATAGAACGTGGATGAACGAAGATTCCACGTGGACGCAACGTACAGGCAACGTGGAAATGTCCAGTGCTGTACGGGAAGCGAACCACATAGCAGGAAGCTGCCACTCAAATGAGAATGCTTGGGTCGTGATGCGTGCTCTCTCAAAGTTTGACTCCCATGTGGACTGGAAAACATCCCACACAAGACAGTCACCGAAGAATTGAGGGAGAGGAAAGGGAGCGGTGGATATTACGTGGTACGATGGAGAAGCAACGTAGATGCGATGGAGAATTATCCGGGCCGTTTTTTCGGGCGGACATTTCTGCGTTGCCTCTACGCTACTTCTCCGCCGTACCACGCTCTATCCACCGATCCCTTTTTTCTCCCTGAATTCCACGGAGAGGCGACGTAGGTGTCCCGTGTGAGATTGAACCGATTGATTCTCATTCATTTCGATGCAAAAAACTGATTGTAACCCATTAAAAATTGATTCTTAATGCGTTTGAATCGGTTTTCTACATTGGAATCAATGAGAATCAATCAGTTCAATGAGATTCTCCAAGCAGGGTCACAGGGTAACCTCAAGATTGTTTCAATTTTCAAACATCAATAGTATTCCAACAATAAAGTGTGGAGACAAGAAAATTCTGATCAGGGGGCATAAACTCAAATAGAAAATTTTCAGACTGATTTCAGCGCCGCCGTACGGGAGAGTACTGAAAATAATTTTACATGGATACACTGACACAAGTCATGAACAAATCATGATAGTTTTTGAAGTGGTATTGGAGTATTCATGGAAATTATTTCCAGTGCTCTTCCGTTCGGTGGCGCTGAAAACAGTCTGAAAATTTTCTATTTGAGTTTATGCCCCCTGATTTTGATGCCAAACCATCAGTGATCACATATAATGTAGGGTTAGAATACTTGTTCACATTTTATTATTGGAATACTGTTGATTTCTAGAATCCAAATTGATCACTATGATTTTCAGGTCACTTCCCTATCCCGGACCACCATTTTTATTTTCAGTTCACATGAAAGTCAAACCAGAGATGAATTGCAGAGATTGTTTAACGCAATGTTGAAATCATGGTTCATTTTTTGAAGAATATTAAGATGTGATGTTTTGAATTTTCCTTCTGATCCAATCAGCATGGAAGGATAAACGGAAAACGTGGTAGCACCGATAAGAAATTGGACTACGATTTTCATATATCGTTAGCAATCTCTCCAACTCATCTCTGGTCAAACTTGGAGAGGACTTTGGAGTTGCAGCCTCTTGTTACGTAATTCTTCTACACAAATATCCCTGATGGGGATACTCGATACTCGCATCTTGTCAGGACTTCATCGTGAAAGCATCAATTGTGTCGTGTTCTTATCGGACTTGTCCGATAATGAAACAAATCGATGGATTTACGATTTTTGTCACAATTTTTACTATAATTATCTGCCCTTCTTAAAGAATGAGAATCAATCGGTTCAATGAGATTCTTTAAGCAGGGCGATATAAAACCAACACAGCTATCCGATGATAGTTTTATATCGGATAATTATTATACATCTCGTAACAAATATCGGAAATCGATCGATTTGTTTCATTATCTGACAAGTCCGATAAGAATCCAATATAATTGACGCTGAAATCCCGACAAGATGCAAGTATCGGGTTCTTCCATCAGGGATGAGATTCATTTTCATTATAAAGGACAGAACGGGGGATATGAAAGGAGTATAATATGCATATACTCTTGTAATATACAGATATGATTATATCAATGCTGATATGTGACATTCAAAAGTGAAGAAAATATTATAAGCGTACGAAACTTGTACGAGGGGAAACTTCGAACATATCACATGAGATCTTATCGAATATATATGTTGATCCATGATACGCTGAATTTCATCTTTCAAAAAATGAATACGTTAGGATTCATCTTTTTAACGATCGGATTCACGATCGTACGCGCTGAGAAAAATCCTATTTCATTGTGTTCGCGGTGAGCTGCCCTATGAAATTCAAAAAATAATGAAAATAACTTGTATATGATAACGATTTCGTATAAGAATTTATCACGTGTTACTTTATAGATTATTTTTAAGAGTCACAAAATAAATGTTATTTATTTGAAATGATTGAGTATCCAATTGAGAGGATGATATTAATTTATACATGCATTAAAAACAGCTGAATGTTATCTATTTAACTCGTAAACATTCCATTTATCGTTTGGAACCTGGAATTCTTAATATACCAATAATACAAAGTATATTAAAAAAAACTTAGAATTAGAACTTGATGAAAAAATTCAGAATTATCCTGTATACTGGACGTTCTTTCAACGAGGTGTTCTAACAATGGTAAATAATAAATGGCCCAGTTATTGTCATAATCATTACTCTCCAATCGCAAAATTATACTGTGTATCTTGTTAGAAAATACCGTAGTAGGCATCTTGGGAATATCTGGATTTATGTTATCACAAGTAGAAAAAACATAGATCTATTCGCATAGAGGACACCTCAATGAGAAAGAGAGACGAAAAACACGAGGAATAAGGAAACTCAATGTCCAGCCTATATTTAGAAATGAATAATCGAAAAGCGTACCCAAGTGGCACTAAAATGATTATTTTACTCGAGGAAAAAAACTCATGAAGCGTTGTATGAAGACACACGAGGTATCTCAATAGAATCGTTGATCGAATTCATCGCAGATATCGCATACGTAAAATATTCTTCAATTATTTCATGTATCTTCATAAAGCGGTCGTGTGAACATTTTGGTGCTATTCGGATGTAGATACTCGTATTCATATGCAAATAAATTTTGAGAAAGTAGCCTAAGAATTTGATTATACAAATATCACTGTTGATGTAGTCATTCCACTTTGTAGGTCAATTTTTCCTGTATTTTTGTCTGAGGGTGAAATTCTTTTGCAAAATTCAATTGACGATTTGGATTATGGTTTTTGTTCCGCTATGTTGAAAAAATATTTTCAAGACACGAATGGTTTTGTATGAGCTTTTTCAAGAGTGTTCTTGATGGCGGGTTTTTCCTATCATGAGCAGAAAATTATGTAATTGTGAGGAGAATGAAGGAATGGAAATAGTGTGATGAATTAATTTAATGTAGGAACGATCATCTAAATCATACAACTACTCAATTCTTGTGTTTTTTGCAATGATGTATCTCTCCGATACGAAGGGTTTCTCAGACGCAAAGACTTGGCGTATAAATACATAAATGTGAGAAGCACGAGAGTGCACGGAACCTGAATTTGTAATTCTACGCATACCGATGTTGTGCTCATCCAGTGAATATCACATGAAAATGTTACATAGTACAGAAATCACAAAATGATATACTTTTATGACTTATATATGTGATGTATTGGTGTCCTAAAATGTTGTGTAAAAGTTTATTATTTTTACGTTAAACATAGAATTATGGTTACATACGGAATCAATCTAGTTGATCGATCTATAATTTCGATATTACGTGTTGTTCACGTTTTTACGTGAATGAATACGTGTAACTCAGACGCGATTCCTATGCTACGCTAATATTCATGTAGTCGTGTTCACTGGATATGCTTCCGATCTTAATTAACGAAAGACACAATTTTTGAGATAATGTTGAAGAAATAAAAGCTGTTGATGACGCTCTATGAATTCTATGAACATCCACAAAATGGCAATATTACAATCTAGATTTTCGCCTGAAGAGCTTTTTGTTGAATGCGGATTTAGAGTTGAATGATCATAAATATCTACTGTACATTGTGTTCTGGAGAATCTGATACGTATCACAGTTCGTGTCTTGATAATTGATTGTAATTTACGACAGAATCAATGTTTCAATGTTGGAATCCATGCTGAACTTAAATGAAATACATATACATTTTTCTTGGAAGTTCTCTGTCGAAGATGAGAATTTTAGAATCGAACGGGGAAAATCTGAAAGAAATTCAAGGCACTGAACAGTGTTTTGGAGTTTTTTCTAAAGCTTGCCTAAAAGGAACAAAAACAGAGGAAAACTGAAACAAAAAAAGAAGAAAAATCTGAGTAAAAATCCAAAAATTGCAGACTACGATACGTGATTCACGCATAATTGTATGAATTCAATTTGGTAGAACGACTGACACCATTGTATTTTGTTTTGAGAATATTATTACACGATAATGTTGTTATTTAAGACGCTGCAAGGGAGCAAGCATTGTAAGAAAGACTGTTTATGTCAATTTCAAATAAGAATTATTATTAATTTTAAGTATAAATGGTTATTCATTGAACGATAGGGAGTAATAAATTTGAATTTAATACCTCAAATACGATTCTTGATCATTTATTTTCCAACCTTCTTGTATTTTTTGTGGGTTTTCAATGAAAAAAAATTCACTTAAATGGAAAAAGTTTTCATCAGATTGAAACGAAAAATTCTCAAATTGGAAGAGAAATGTATTCCTCCTTGAATTCGAAGAATGTGATTTCGAATTGATGAAAAATTTTTCCATTCAAATGAATTATTTTTTTCATCGGAAACAAGATTTAACAGAATGAGGGCAAAGAAATTTTGGTCCAGTTTAAGGAATTGGATTCTCAGTGTAGGGAGAAGAACAAGGAAATTTTGCAAGGACGGGGAAAACTTTCCTAAGGGGATTAAAAATATTTACAAAGTTCTTCGGATGTTCGTTCACATACTTATCTTTGTTTTTTAGTTCATTGCCTCGATCAAAATGTCGTTCTATACACTGTCAGAAATATCTGGAAGTTTTTTTCAATTACGTACATGAAATCAGGTTCATATACATTCTGCATTAAATTTAATGTACAAAAACATGAAAAGGCTATAGATTATGCTATAGTTTACATTAAATTTTATGTAAAATGTGCATGAAACTGAATTCATGTACGTACTTGAAAAAAACTTCCAGTGAAAACATTAAAATTCATGTAGAAATTTTTAACAGTGTAGAATATTATCCTTCCGAGTCGAAAATAGATCCTCCTTTTCCTCTGCACACGGAGAGAATAATCCATAACTTTTTCATGTAAAATACATAATTTTTTACTTTGCTTCATATCAATGCCAGACCGAGTTTTGATTTTTATGAAGATTTATGTTTCCACACAGTAAAATAGTTCCCCCCTGTTGAAAAGGTCTCATAAATTCTCATATATACATCTTATTAGTTTATATAAGATTCTAATGAGTTTTTATCAGTTTATATGCGGTTTCTGTCCTAGAACTTATAGGATTTTATGATTTCATATGAGTTTTATAAAAACCTTATAAGATTTAATCAGAGTCATTTGCAAAATCTCATAAATCCTTATAAAAATCAAGTTTATGTACTAGATTTCATGCGGTTTCTGTCCTAGAAATAACTAGATTTTATTTGACTTTATGAGACCTTTTTAACAGGGCCATAAGGATTCCATGTACGTTTTCCAATTTACACAGTAAAAATTCCTGTAATAGAATTCAGAAGTTCATGGATTCCCAGGAATTTCTTATTCAGTGAATATTGCACTGGACATCATTCAAAATTACTGTGGAGTTTTCTAGAATTAGGTGAAAATACCATAATTTTCCTCGTCAATTTCAATTTGGTCCGTGGATAGTGATCTACCACAGTAACTCCAACTGTATATTTCAACTGACAATCTGGAGATTTCTGCTACATTAAGTAGTGGAGAAGGAGGACACCCTGGTGAAAATCACAGCGTGCGTGAAGGGTGCATGGTCGTCAATTAACCCTCTTCAAGTTATATGTCTTTTTCTGACGGCCTATCTGAAGAACGACCCGGATAGAAAAATGTCTCAATAATGCCATCACCATGGTGACATGCACGCCAAGAAATGTTTGCATCATGGTACCAAGGTGTTTCCGCATAAAGCATTGTTATTGGTAGCAAACCGAGGTGATGGTATCATAATGAAGACATAATGTTTACATTTCATGCATCATTGCAATCTGAGCGAAGTTTATGATAGTATGTTTACGGCACATTATATTACAAAATATTTAGGGCATGGTTTTCTATCTGGGGATGGGAAACTTGGCAAGAGTGATTTGAAGGCCATGCATGCTTTGGGCACGCTGGGTTTTTCACTGGGGCATAGTTCCTCTTTTGCCTTTCAAAGTGATGCTAATTTGCTGACTTTCCGTATTTGAAGGGTGGGGGGGGGGGGTGTTAAATTCCGTCTCTGGTCATCCTGGTGACCAGACCAGATGGAGACCCTAGTGAAAACCCTGCATAAGTATTGGATTGCAGCCCGAACGGAACGGCGTCCAAGTTTTAGTGGTTTTTATATGGAGAGGGTTTGCCGTTTTGGGTTACAAATACGGGATCATCTAGATGGACTCTGATGATTGAAGCGAAAGACGTATATATCTGCCCAAACAGCACTCAACGTATCAGTAGTATTTCTAGGATATTACAATGTCTCGTTTGGAACATTCTGTGTAAAATATTTATACGAGATTCTATACACTGAAAAAAAGGTATGGCTCTCACAGCTCTACTATTTATGTGTTCTTGCTGTCAAGAGGTATGAGGATGCCAGTATAGCTCCCACAGCCGACAGATTGCTATGATAGCGACGCATTTGGCTATGGGAGCTATACTGGCATCCTTATACCTCCTGACACCAAGAACACATAAATAGTAGAGCTGTGAGAGCCATACCTTTTTCTCAGTGTAGAGATTGTGGTTACAATATTTTGTCACGAATGTTCTGAAAATCTTCCAATGGAAACATTGCACACATAATATTCTGTAATATTCTGAGAACCTGCAATCTGGAATATGCTAGATTCGTCGCAAATAAAATATTCTGAGAATATGACAGTAGCGATATTTTATACAGTAATAAGAATTTTCATACGTCTGATTCAGGACTTGGTGGAATTTACAAGTCAAAGTCGAAAAACCCTCTCTCCCACGACCAACTCATTTTTCGTTTCTGAAGATTCTGAATCGATTGGCTCTTATTTCAGGGAAACAAATTTTCCAAACCTTCATCACGATGATAACGATAAATGGAACTTTGAAAGAGGTTTTGTCAGCTCGGTCATCCGCTGATATGATACAGACTTTGACTCTCTGTCATTTGCAGAACCCGGTTTCAATCCTCACTGGGGGAACTTTTTGATAACCGTCTTTCAACGCCGCCATACAGGACAGTCGCCGGTGAATTACGTCGCACCTTCGTAGAATTGAAGAAAGGGCAGCGGTGGATATGACATGCACCCAAAAAATCATATTCTAAAAATTAGAATCTACTCTATCACATGACCCTAGTATATCTTTCTAATATCAGTGCTCAGGTAAAAATTGACCAGGCCGTTAGACTGCCGCCAGGGTCACCAGGATGGGCCGAGTCTAGGTTACCAGGCATGGTGCAACTCTGGAATGTTAACATCATTCAAGCCTCAACACAATCGTTTTCTCAATTGAGGCCTAACATTGGGGAAAGTCTTGTAATAGCACTTTGATGGTCCAATTTCTAGCTTCTTATTGTTGAGTGTTTTTATCAATTTGCTCACCAGTTTGCTGTTAACCTCATAGGAAAAAATTCCCTGAAAATATTAGAGGTTCCCATATAGCACAAATGTTTCAGTAATATTTCCAGAATATTCTGACAATATTACAATGTCTCCAGAATATTCTGGAGATATTACTGAGACATTTGTGATATGTGGGTTTTGAGTGAACAGTTTGTCAGAGAAATTTGGAGGTGTTCATAGTTTTCCAAGGGTTTCAGTGTTTTTTAGAAAAATAGATAGATATTCAGATAAATTTTCAGTGAAAAAGCGAGTTACGTGAGCAAGTGTTTTTCACAGTTTATACAAATTTTCATAGATTCTGAGCTTCTAAGACTTTTCCAGAGTTCTTCAGAGTTTCTTTGTGAAATTTTCAGAGATTTTCAAAACAATTTTCTTCAACAAGGTAGGATTGTTTATCATTATAAACTTGAATGACTCTTAAGGGAGTTGAATTCATTCAGACCAATGCAACTCATTTTTCCTCGAATTTTTTCGAGGACGAATTATGCGTTTTAGTCAAAATGGCGTGAATTTTCCTGAGGAACAACTTCAATTACTCGAAGTTCAAGTCTTCCATTCAAAGTTTTTGGTTGAAATCATATTCGAATTCAATCTAACTTTTGAAACAAGTATATTTATTGAAGTTCACAATAGAATTCGAATGGGCGATATTTGACACATGTCCACAAGCCAAGCGAGTAAGTTACATCAGATTGTCGAACAAATAGTATACAAAACGGCGTAGGAAATGATGTAGACGATCAAGTTGGAGAATCACGGACAAAATTACGTGATTCCCGACGTCATTTTCTACGTTTTTCCCCCATCCATAATAATAAGAGTCTATTTTATGATGTTATACCACGTCATTTTCCATGTCGGTTCTCGCGTGTCGGTTCATGTGATTAGTGATATAATTTTTGCCGTCATTTTTCTCCTCTGGGTTATGACTAGACTCATGTGCGTCAGAACCCCTATGTTGAGGGAAATGCGCTGCAGAGCTTCTTCGTCGTGAATGAGATGGTTCCCGAAAGCTATGCTGAAGAGGAGGAGGTGATGAAGAACGTTTGTGAGGATGATTTTTGTGAGAACCTTGTTGACCAGCAGCTTGATGAAAATAATGGTCATAATCGGCAGAGAGGGATTCCTCAGATTCAGCAGATGGAGTAGGATTTATGGTAGGATATTCTTGTCCACTGAAGGAAGGGTGATTAGAATCAATCTGTTGCGGCGAATTGAGTTTCGAGCCTTCCTCATGACTAGAAGGGGGTTGTTCAAAACCACTGCGCGATGAAGAATATGTTGCAGAAGCGCTTGGTGGAGAAAGATATGGTTGCGGAGTACTGTGCTTGAGAGGAATAGGGTGCTTAGGAGAAGGAAGTGGTGATAGGGGACGCGGCGTTAAATGAGTATGTCTAGGAGAAGGAGGAGGTGGTGGTGGTGGGAGGGTAGTATGCTTGGAAGGACGAAAAGTTGGTGGTCTGGGAGGAAGTGGTGGAGGTGGAGGATGTAATGATGATGAAGGTGGCGGGAGGGCAGAAGTACGTTCAGGGGGTAGAGAAGGAGGGGGAGAGGGAAGTTGTGATGGGAACAGAGGTAGAGAAAGAGGTGGGGGAGGAGGTGGCGGAGCGTTCGCAGGTGGAGGAGGTGGAGAAGGCTTTTCCAATGGCGAAGGTCCTGTCGGAAGCCACTGACCGGTCAGAGCATCCCGTAACAAATCTGCCATCACGCCAAATCTTTGGAATCCAACAGTATCATTCACTTCTGCCTGTGGTCCTTCGTAATCTTGGAACTCCATCGAGGTTCCATTGAGAATTCGTAGCTCCAAGTCATCAATTGTTGCCGAAACAGGTTCATTTTGCAGAGTCTCTTCCTGCGGAGATAAGGGTTGTCGTTGAGGACAATCCTCAGTATTCCTAATGAAGTCAAAATCCTTGTCGAGAAGGAAGTATAATACAATGATCGTCCACATTTCCTTGACAACGTCCAAGTCTTTGGACTCATCCTGTCTCTGAGGGGACACATGTTGGTGTTTAGGGGAATGCTGTTGAGGAGCACTATCGTATTGATGAGCCTCATTATCGGGAGAATCAGATGCAGAACCTACCTCATGACTAGGAGAACTACTCCCAGGAGAAGGGAGAGGAGAGGGTGGTGAGTTAGGTTTTTGAGAAACTGGGTGAGAAGTGGGACGCTGTTGTTGATCTATGCTTCGAAAATATTTCTGCAGTGGCCATGGGTCTCCCAATTCCCAATCACCGCTTGAAAAGTCATAGATCCAATCTAATCCCGCTAGCAGTACTTCTATGAGAAATCCTTCGTCCTCGAATACAAGGGATATTGGAGAACCATTCCTTTCCATCAGTGCAACTATATCAGCCTCAAAATGCTCCCAATCTTTGTCGAGAGCGTCCATCAGAAAATTATAAGCATCTACCGAAATGAGGTAATCCTGGAGGAAAACTACTATGAAATCAAGAACACCATCTTTGTAGATTTGCATGAACCATTTCACAGGGATTTCCCACATTTCCTTAACAATTTCTAGGTCTTTGAACTTATCTCGACCCTGAGCAGATCCATTTTGCGTGTTTGGAGGACTCTGTAGGAGAGAGCTTGTACGTTCTTCAGTCAGATCTAATTGAGGAGGCGCACTTTGCTGAGCAGAACTATCTTCTTGCATCGGGAGATCTTGCGGAGAAGAACTAATGTTATCTTGGGTGATAGGATTTTGGGCTGAAGGTCCACGTGGCTCATCAAAATCATCTCCTCGCGTCGGAGGATCTGGCGAAGGAGAACTGTTGGTTTGAATGACAGGATGTTGCGCAGGACGTCCAGGCTGCTCTTCAGCACCATCTTCTTCTTCGGAAGAATCTTGTGGAGTAGAACTGCTGTCCGATTGGGTGATAGGATGTTGCGCAGAGGGCCCACTCAGCTGGACAGAGCTATCTTCTTGCATCGGAGGATGTTGTGGAGAGGAACTACTGTTGTCTTCGGTAACAGGATTTTGCGGAGGTCTACGGTGCTCACCAGATCCATCTTCTCGTGTCGAAGGATCTTGTGCAGGAAGGATGTTGGTTCGATCCTCAGAATCTTGCGCAGGAGGTTCACGTTGCTGGCCAGAGCCATCTCCTTGCATCGAAGGATGTTGTGGAGAGGAACTACTATTGCCTTGGGTAACAGGATCTTGTGCAGGTCTACTTTGCTCACCAGACCCATCTCCTCGTGTCGAAGGATCTTGTGGAGGAGGAATGTCGGTTTGATCCACAGAATCTTGCGCTGGAGGTCGACGTTGTTGATCAGAATCATCTTCCTGCTCCGAAGGATCTTGTGGAGAAGAATTGCTGGCGTCTTGAGTGACAGGCTGTTGCGCAGGGGGCCCATTTTGCTGGTCATACCCATCTTCTTGCGTCAAAGCATCTTGTGGAAGAGAGCCACTATTAGATTGGATAACAAGATATTGCGCTAGAGGTCTACGTTGCTGATCAGAGCCATCTTCTTGCGCCGAGGAGTCTTGCGGAGAAGGACTTTCAGCTTGACTAACTGGATATTGCGCAGGAGGTTCACGTTGCTGATCAGAGCCATCTTTTGGCGTCAGAGGATTTTGTGGAGGAGGACTGTTGGTTTGCTTGTCAGAATCTTCCGCAGGAGTTCCATGTTGCTGACCAGAGCCATCTTCCTCCTTCGAAGGATCTTGTGGAGAAGAATCGCTCTGGTCTTGAGTGATAGCCTGTTGCGTAGGTGACCAACTTTGCTGGCCAGAACCATTTTCTTGCACCAAAGGATCTTGTGGGAGAGAGCCACTGTTAGATTGGATAACATGATGATGCACAGAAGGTTCACGCTGCTGGTCAAAGCCATCTTCTCGCGCCGCAGAATCTTGTGGTGCTGGACTGTGGGCTTCAGTAATCTGGTCTTGTGCAGCAGATCCAATTGGCTGAGGGGACAATGTTCCTGTAGTATAGCTCGCAGACACATTCAATAAGTATTTGAATTCACTCCATACCTGCTCAATCATTTCAGTTGGGCATTCCTCCGCTTCCACCGCAGCCAGAATAGATTTTATGGGATATACTTTGACTTTACATCTTTTCTCTCTGAACTGAAATAATAACCAAAATCGCAATACACGCTAAATCGCATTACAATGAGAACAGGTGCTGATGGTAAAAGTGGGGTTATGAGCTTGCGCAAAATCCATAAACCCGATAAATAATTCCCTACATCTGTTCGTAGCACTCCGATTCATACCACTGTTCGCTCCACCATTGTTTGAAAAAATCAGGCGTTTACGAATGTTAATAGTAGAAAAATTCCCAATGCTCGCGATGCAAAAGTAGAATAGATGGCAGTTTTGATTTTTCCAAGTCCAAATTCAATGTGCGTTGGATTGTATATATGTATAAAATATTTTTCTCGTATAGGTCAAAACGCATAAAATTTGAAGTATTCAATAATGTTCACATCACAGCACACTAAGCATATGTTTGATGTTTCAAATGACACCTACGGTAGGATATGCACCTGTACATAGAATTTGGATGTAGAATCGGTGAATAAGGTAGATTTGTGGAAGAACGGTGGCTCGAGAAACGGCGTGGATTCGACGGAGAAATGTTCACATGCAAATCGAAGTCATACATTTTCCGTTCCCTTCACGTCGATTCTCTATCGAGCCATCGATTCCTCACTTGAATTCCGCGGTAGGGGCTGAATTTGCCAAACGACCTTCTTGCCGAGTAAACATAATTTGACAATCACTAATCATTTCCAGTGATTACAGAAAAGTTATTAACGATTGCCAAATTACGTCTTTCTGGCGAACTCACCCCCTACTTAATTCCGCGTAGAGGTGACATACCCCATCGATAGTGGCGCTATAAGGGATTTCTGACTCACTTACGGCTTCAAAATTCCGAGTGGAATAAGTTCCCGGTGTCTCCAGGAATGTTGTTTTTAGAGGTATCGCTCCTGTGAAGATACAATCAACGTAAACGTCTACACGAGCATCTGGTTGTTGTTGGTGGATAATCAAGAACAGATTCTTGATGGGAGTCGTGGTGCTTAATCTTTCCGTTAACGGGATATCCCTTGTTTCGCGTTCACCAACGTCGAAAGTCTCCAGTACCACTGTGAAAAAAATTCAATCGATCGATTCGGATATCGTTTCAACCGATGAAATACCACATTGTAGTCTTTGAGGTTGGTCAGGTTATGAAGTGTGTAAACTCACCTCTTCTCGTTTGTCGGTCGAGTAGCAGTGCTATCTTTGCTCCTGATTCGTGATATTTGATGGCAAGTATAGTCTCCACCTTTCGTTTGGTCACTTGTTTCTTCGGCCTGATATTTGATACTGATATCATAAAAGTGTTTCCTTTCCCAACTCGTTCAAGAGTTTTCGCGATATCTATTCGCAAGAGATCAAAAATATTCGAATTTAATTGCAATTTTTAAATGTAAATAGCACTATGTATTCTTTGTATCGAGTCTATCCCCGCGTGAAATCCCAGATAGAATCTATTTTCCAAATTTTTGTCAAGTCTATGTGGTTTATTCCCTGTGGAATACAGTTTGGAGTTGATGAACTTCCTAATCCCAGTTAGAAAAACGTGCTCCCAATATTTTTTAACACATAACGAGGCAAGCCAACACAGCGAGAACTTCCATTGTGATATATCACACCCGTACAGCGCGAGGACCGGTGTGATACGTTCGTTCCACGTAGAATTTAGGTGAAGAATCAGTGAATAAAGTCGATCAGTGGAGGAACGATGTCTTGATGGAGAGATGTCCGCATGATAACCGATGTCAGACATATCTCCTCTGTCACCTTCATATTGCTGATCCATTGATCCTCCGACCATCTCCCTAATTTACTAATTAACCACCTAAATTCTTCATGAATTCTTCTGGAACAGGGGTGCTGTGTGGGATTTCATGCGTGGCACCGCTGTAAAGGCAATAATATCCCTATTGAAAACGCGGATACAATTCAAACTCCAGTAACATTGAACTTCATTCGGCGTGCAAAGATGCATAGAATATGAACAGTATGTTTTTGTGACTCTGATGATAGCTTTGAATTTGCCAGTACTGGCAATTTTGACGGCAATCTTGATCCAGTATCGGCCCATGTTTCCCTTCCCCCATGCGTCTTCTTCTGTTTCTGTCAAATCCTCAAATGAAACAAAATTTAAACGATAGCTCTGTCAAGTTTGTTTTGAGCGATTCGACAGCATGAATCACACCAACTGGATCTGAATTGCAAACTTCAAACATTCTCAATCGAGGAATGATAGTTTTTTCCCTACACGGAAAAAAGAAAACAGCAAGGGTTACTGTGAATCACAAAAATACATTGGAACTTGAATTCATTCTGTGCAGTACTGCGTTTCCTAGTACTCAAAACTGTTCAACCAGCATCGACGAATTCCATTACAGTAGAGGAAGTGTGCCTAATTTACACTATTGCTTAAATTGCACCACTAGCGTATTGGTGAAACGGAAACGCGCACAATCCTTTACGCAAATGAAACATGAACTTGAACTCCAATCGAATCACGTCACTCAGTTTCGATTTGCTCGTATGTGTCTCACATCAGTTACAGCAAATTCTGTAAATTCGTCTCATTTTTGGTTGATTTTCTGTGTTGATAAAACGTTGAGTTTATATTCCTTTATATGGCAATTGTAAGTATAAAGTCTTAAAGTGCTAAATGTGAGTAATACAATGTTCTA
Source organism: Gonatopus flavifemur (assembly GCA_018340375.1). NCBI lineage: Eukaryota > Metazoa > Arthropoda > Insecta > Hymenoptera > Dryinidae > Gonatopus > Gonatopus flavifemur. The sequence goes on from JAFFJZ010000003.1 coordinate 24,479,378, forward strand.
TCGTTTGATCAGAAACATGACCCTGCACTCGGAATAATCATTCAATTAAGTGTACATAGTGCAATTCAAGCACACAAAGTGCAATTTAGGAAAACGTTGTCTATTATTCATGTATTGATTATCAAGTACATTTTTCATTTTCTCCCAATCTCATCATGGGGATCAGATTGTGTAAGTCACGAGGAATTTTGTGGACATGTGATTTGTATTTCATCAATTTTCGATACCAAGAAATAGAGTGAAGTTGCAACTGGTGCAATATTAGCACACTTACTCTACTGATCCCTGTGGTCGCGCTAATTCTCATTACTCGAATGTGTTCTCATTTCTTTTCCAATCAATTGCTGTCATTCAAAATAATCAGAACTGTTTTCTATTTTCCATGTACCACGGAAGACAAGCGATCGAGGATTTAGAAACAAATCCTTCTATTGGTGAAAATCTACGATGGAACAATCTACGCTGGGTCTCTGCGCTCCAACTTAGTGGATCGGTATCCACTCAACTGAAATGTCCAGGGAAACTTTCGGCAGCCTGGAATTTCTCGATCAGGTAAAGCCCCTACTTATCAAATATATTCTTCGATTGAGAATTCCCAAATAATAGTTTACGATCTACCGCTGTGTATGGGGGTAAATTACACGCAAAATATGGTCTATGTGCATCGTTATAAAAAAATTCAAGCCGTGTGCGCACAGAACCGATCCCCTTGAGTCGCTCCTTGAGCGTGTTTTATTTGGATTCTTACATTCAGTGTTTCTTGAGCAAACTGGGAATTTCTGAAATTTTTCTCAAAAAACGTTAATTAACGTTCCACAACTCGAGCCAACTTTGATAAAATTTTCTGGAATCTTTAGAATTTTTCAATAATAACTTTTCCCTGGGTTCATTAATTATATCTCCACCTAGCATAAATATTGTAGAAATATCGCTGCAATATTATTCGCTGAATGAGTGCATACATCCTTGAATCAAATAGGAAAATATACATTTTATACAAAGTTAACATAACTCACCTGTATCTCGTACGACCTTACCACTGGTTAGATACACGGTAAGCGAGAGGAAGAACAGTATCGTGAATCTGGAACTACCCATCTTGGAATACCCAACGGTGGTTGTCACAATAACTTATTTTATCTGTTTAACCCTAAGTGATAAATTTTACACAATCTTATTTTTTCAGTTTTTCATTGCCATGCTGTGCCTTGTTCATTCAGAAACGTCGATTCCACATGATACTGCGATCGATCCTTCTTCATCAACTGAATATCAATGAACCAACACAGATAGCATGTAGTTCGTAAGAAATCTTTTGAGAAATTCATTCGAACTCTATACTGAAAGAACTGTGGTTAAAGAAACCTATTCATTCCCATTAAACGTACAGATTTCCTATTCAAGTTCAACGAATTTCAACCGATTCTCCTTAACACCCGTTGAATTTGAATCGGAAATCTGCACGTTGAATGGAAAGAAATTGATTTTTTGAGTAGTTCTTAGTTGCCCCAGCTAGATTTTCATTCACGCCAGCTAGGATCTTTCATGCGTTTCTCAAGTCATATCAATTCAATCACGGAATCTATGTCCCTGAACAAAACTCCTCCAAACATTTTATCGCTAATTCGAAACAATGAAATTTAATGCTCCGTCAAAACTGAATTATCATCTTTGAGGAGTCTGGAGCATGACAACAAACTCCTTTCGAAAATTTCAAACAGGAACTCATGGGCTCTATATGAATTATAAATATTATACATATACGTATAATAACATTTTCATTTAAATTTATCACATTTTTCATACACGGAGAAAAGTTAGATTATGAATTACTATTTTGCAAGCACGTACGGAACAGACTTGCTTGTTTTTAATATCATTTAGTCAGACACTCCCTAAAAATGACTATATTCGATAATACTTGAAGGGAGGATTCTTCCATATTGCACTATGAAATACAATAATTCTTGGGAAGTGTCTGATTGAATGTTATCACATAGGAAAATCTGTCCCGTACGTGCTAGCACAACAGTAATTTATAATGTAACTTTTCTCTCCTTGCACATGCTTTACCTCCTACCAGGCGAATTGTCCGTATGATTTAATTACAAGTTGAAAAAAGAATAAATATGACTTATATGGCGGAGGGCACCCCTTGTTGGTTTGGTAAGCCATCTACGCGGCACAAGGAGTCGCGAGACCATGAATGTTTGTCGACTAAAGAATTGAACACGAGTGTCTACAATTTCATATGTCGCTTACATGAGTCGTAAAAACCAAGTCCATGCTTAGAGTGGCGTGTCAATATGAGTGCATTCGTGGAGTAGTTGTTTCGTTCCCGTCATCAAGTTCGTAAATTATATTAACGTAACCATCCACGGCAATTTCAACAAATTCGGAGCAATCTAGATTAAAATTATATTGGAATCAATTCTTTCCAATTTTCACGGTTGACACAGTCAGATGGTTTTAGGATGATATCCATAAATAATAAGTTGACTTCAACTCGGTAATAATATCGATTTTGTTTACGATCGTAATTCAATTTAAGGAGTTTATGAAATTAAATCATCGATACATATTTCGGTGATTAGACACGTGTTGAGTGTACTGCAATCCTTTGAGTCAGACGTCGATATATTTTCTATCGAAAGCATGTGGTGAATTTACCTATATTACACAAAATGTTTTTTGACATGCTGTGAGATTTCTGGAAAAATGCTACGCCGAGGGAGGAGTTTGTTTGTGATGAAGAAGGTTTATTAATGACAAATAAACCATCTTTGGGTCAAATAAGATTTGTTGATAGTTAAGAAACCTTATTTGATTGAAATCAATTTGGAATACTTTTTCCTCGGTGTAGAACTGGACCTGTAAGAGAGACCCCATAAATTCCTACATACTGCATTCTAAGTTGTTTGTCAGGTTATATATAATCTATTATGAACCGTTTGAATTCGACAATGTGTAAGATGAGCTTTGCATTTTAACAGAGTTGAAACACCGGAAGAAGATCTGTCGGTCAAATAACATTTGTTGATAGTTGACAAACCTTGTTTGATTGAAATGAATTTAGAATACTTTGTCCTCAATGACCTCTGTAAGCATCGACATTGAGCCAATTTCAGCCCATTTTTGAAAATTTCAGCTCATGAAGATCTTATTATCCAACTTTTGGATCACATACCTTCAACAGAACTGTTTGAATATAATTAAGGCTCAAAACTTACGTAATCGTCCACGCCAAGTATTCGGCATTGACGTGGATTTCAAAATCTATCAGGAACAACCAACACGTTCGGTTTGGAATAACTCAGCGCTGTTTTTAGTATGTGGAAAATTTCATCAATCATACAATGGTAATATTCGTCAATGTGACATGATCGCTGTAATGATTAAAAGAAATCTGAATTTCTTCCTCTTGTAATGAAAGATGGTGATCCATCCAAGGCGATAATCCAATCAAAGGAACTGTCCCCTATATTTTATAGAAATATGTAGTTGAATTGAATAATCGAATTAGTATTCCGAATACATTATTTTTCCATCTTCAATAATCAATTTTTGGATAACTTGAGTCATGTTGATGTGACGTTAATGAGTTGTCTCTGGGATGAAGACAAAATGAATAATTCTTCCAGTGCAATTGAATGAAATTTTTTTTGAAAATATTCAACATGATTCGAAACTTTGTTCGACTATATTCGTAAGAACGTGAGCCGAAAGAAAGATAAAGTGAAATAAGATAAATATTCCGTTTCCTTGAATGTGAATCGAGAATGGTGCAATAGAGCAGATAAATCATCGTGGTTGCACTTGGAAGAACATTGTTGTGTATTTCTCAAATCCGTTCACCATTGTTTCAGTAAAATCGATGGAACGAATAACCATTCGTTTTGAGCTGCTGTGCGTATTAATTTTTGGGTGAGCACGTTTAATCCTTAGACAGGCGTCTTCAACAATTCCGCGATTTCGAAACGTTATTATTGAAATTTCATATCAGGCAATTTGACAACTATTGAAAGATGTTCATCATTTCAAAAGAGGACATACAGGGTGAACCGTATGAAAAAATTTTGTTCAGGGTTTGTTTTTGAGATGTGAGCATTTTCAATTTTTTGTTTCAAATCCAAATCGCTCAAAAGTGTTGTGTGCTACATGCTTGAACTTGACACCATTCACTAAGTTGGGAAACGGTGGATCTTTGGAGAAACAATAAAACCACCTTGTCATTCTTCATTTCAGAGCTGTAAAAATTTGATGTTGCTGATTTCTGACTGGATAAAAGCCGAAAAATTCCAAATCACTATAACTTCGAATTGAAAAATGACACAGTAATTCAATTTCCTTTCCAGAGATCTGCCGTGTTCCAACTAGCGAATGGTTTGACACTCGGAGAAAGAAAGTTGCTGGAACAGCAGACCTTGAAAATTTGCTTTGCTGATATGGCAAAACTTGTTCCTGAATTGGCAAAAAATTTGCTAATACAGCACGGAAAAAATAATTTAGCTGCAGCAGCTAAGTAGCTAGCACGGACATGGACAGCCATTAAATTAACTCCTGCAGCTAAATTTTAGCTGTTACCGTAAATAAATTAACTCTCAATGCAAATTGTTTTGCTGTAACAGCTAAAATTTAGCTGCAGGGGCCAATTTAAGGGTCCGTGTCCGTGCTTAGCTACTTAGCTGCTGCCGCTAAATTATTTTTTCCGTGAGCAAAAATCTTCCTCTTTTAACCCTAGAACAGGCATGTGGGGTCTTTTTAGGACCCCAGGACATTTTTTCTACCCCAGCATCTGAGCATCTCTTTATCTCTGTAGTTTGTCACCCAAATATTTTCAAAGTATACATCCTGATGAACAAAAATCGCTCATAGTTACTTAAAATCCGTTCAGTTTCAAATGAATTACAGCCATTTGAAATTTGCTGTGTTTTTTACGTGCCCGTTCTAGGGTTAACGAACGCTCGCCATTCAGCAATCCGGAATTGTAGACATACAGATGACTAGAAAATTTTGCTAATTTAGCAAAGCAGATTTTTCGGAATCGCTTTTTCAGCAAGAATTCTTCTCTGCGTGCAAGTCAAAGTATGTAGCATACAACGCTTTTGACCGATTTGGATTTGAAAACAAATCTAGGCATGCTCATATCTCAGAAAGAAATTGGGGGGAAATAAGGGAAATTATTTTGGGCTGCAGAATATGCCCTTAAGATATAATCTATCCGACTCGGATCAACCCGTATACTCCGCTAATGAGAAAAAAAATTAGAAAGTGCAGTTGAGAATTCTCCATATGAAAAAATAGATGAGCAGTACAATATTTTTCTAGAGCAATTAGTTCTAATTATAGTTTTCCAAATTGAGAATTTTTCAATGTGATTGCAAATTTTTCCTCCATTTCACTACTTTAATACAACTTTATTTTGCCGCTATGCTACACGTGCCGCTTTCCGAAACACACTTCGCGACACGACGTGACGCTTGGATCACGATATTGCACCGCGCATGTGACATCCGACTCGAACGGGGGCTATAAAACAATCCATATCTTGAAAACTATGATCTTTACCATTCCAACAAAATTGCTAAATTTTCGTTATCGTTCACAGATCATTGCATGAAAAAACAAGCGGAATCAAAACTACCTACTTATTGAAGAAAATTCTCTCTTAAGGGGGTATTCTAGTCTAGAAGCTCGAATTTCGAGCGTTTTATGAGGCTTCATAAAAAAAAGCGATTGATATTTTTAGTATCCATTTTTTTATGACTTATTTATTCATCTTTCATGAGTACATGAAAGAATAAAAAAAATAAAAACATCAAAATTTCAGTAAGTTATACGTTGTTGAAGTAGAGGGGGAAAAAAAGCCGTGTCCTGGTCGTCATGATATCTGCCCTCCTGGTCACCTGAAAAATCAAAATATGGATAAGTTTTGATCAGTATAAATGCCAGTATCGTATGAACCAGAAAAAGTGGAAGAAAAAATTTTTTTCGCAAAATGGTGGCTAATTAAAAATAAAAGTTGATTTTTTCACTCATTTTTCAACTTTCCCGGATTTTTTAAAAATATTGAAAATGAAAAATTTCTAGTTTTTAGTGGTTCATACGATGAAGGCATATATGAAGAATATTCATGCCAAATTTCAAGTAAATCGGTCAACTGGAACTTGAGATATCATGACGACCGCATCGAAAAAAGTAGTTTCGAGAAAAACGCGTTCAAAGTTTTACGTTAAGTTTCAGGCAGTGTAACTGATAGATGCGTACATATAACTCATATTTTCTTAATCAGCCATCCCAGCTCCATACATCGGGCCTTCTTCTACTTCATATTGCTGATTTTCAGCGTTTCTTTCCGCAAGACGAGCAGCTCTTCCTTGTTTTGAAGCATTTGAAGATCGAACTTCAGAACGTTGAATTCTTACTTCATTGCACCTAACAACAAACCCATGGGTTTCCACACCAATTTTCATCCCCATAAGTTTCATCATATTTGAAATGGGATTAGAGCCTTCATTAAAGATACTGACTGCTAAATAAGTAGCAATTTCGATTGTCTGGACTCCAGCATGGATGTGTTTGGGTGCAAACGTCCATATCAAAGAATTTAGTGATTCGTTGTTATTTTGAGTTTCGGAACCCAAACAATGTTCCAATAAAGAATTATCTGACAGGCTTTCGTAAATAGGTTTTAAGACTGTTAAAACTTCATCAGTAAGTGGTGGATTTGCGTGTTGAAAGTCATCCAGAGTTCAAGTAGCCGGAGCCTTCAGTCGCACACTGTTACAGCCGCTTAGCCCAAATCAGTCTGGGTGCCATGTCACTAAAATTATTATAGCTTTAGAAATAATTCGAATTTTGAAAAATCCTTTGAGGGAGATATTCTTGAATGTGTAACCTATCGAAATATGGAAAAAAAAATTTTTGGTTTTTTCAAATTTCTAGACTAGAATACCCCCTTAATTGAAAAATTCACAATGAATGCTATCTATATTGATTTTGAGACTCACAGAATTTTAAAATGGAGGAAAAAATGATGACTATCATGTCTTTGAAAACTTCCAATAAGTTTGAAAGATTTCAAGTAACTAGCGTTCGAAAATTAGAGATTTCAAGAACGTCAGATTTTCAACAAATCATATTTTCGGAAAAATGCATCAAAAACAAGAACCAGAAGTACCCCATATAGCACTCGAAGAATTCTGTTTCAAGGACAAGATCAAAATTCTGTGAGAATTTCTTGCGAACTAATTAATTCTTCGAGAACCCTTTGAGAATTCATTGGTGCGGAAAAAGTTCTTGAAGAATTGTTATCTTGTTCTTGCGAGTTGGCAAAGAATTGAGGGAGGGGTGGCCATCCCAACAATAATAATAACATCGTCATCAATTCTTGGTAACTAAAAGGGGTGTGCGAGACCAGAATAATTCGGAAATCCCGATTCGGGATTTTTTGAATTTTCCGAATTTCTGGGAACCCGATTTGATTGAGATTCTTGAAACCTTTCGGGTACCCGATTCAATTCGGGTTCTCCGAAATGTCTCAAGCTCTCGAAAGTATTCGGGTTTTCCGGTAGTTTCCGGGTATACAGTAAAATTTGAGTAATTGATTATTCGAATAATTTTATATTCAAATGATCGATTCAACTCTATCGAATAAAAATACTCCATCTTGTTTCCATATCCCCATACATTTATAAGGCGGGAATTATTTTGAGTTTATAGAACTTTGCTTCAGAAATGTGAGAGCCAAGTTTTGTTTTAGAATGCTGAATAGATTCGTGAATCACCAAACATTCTTGAAATATTTTAGGTCGAAGTTCACTCAACTAATCTATTGAATACCATGATAATGCATTACTTTTTGAAATTTATCATTACTTATTTTGTTTTAACAATTTTCCTTTCCCAAGACCTACTCCGAAATCCAAAAATCCATAAATGAGTCATTTTCACATAAATAGTTTCTATAAGCTCATCCCCACACATAGATGAGGCTTAGTTTAGACATAGTTGTATCTCATTTTTTTTACACGGAGAAAACTCAAAATATTTCCAGTAAATCGGATGAAATAAAAAACCCGAATAATTTAGTGTAATATCTTGAATAATTTAACTGAAATCGAAAACACAAACTATTTCAAGTATTCGAATTGAAATCATGAAAGCGAACATTTGAGAAATATAATTGAAATCGAGAATTGGAATATTTCGGGTATCCCGATTGAAATCGAGAACCCGAAGTTTCGGGAATCCCGAATTGAATCGAGAACCCGGACATTTCGGGTTCCTGAAAAATTCGGGATTCCCACGCAATGTAACGTGTAGGCGACGTGTGTGATCGGTGGTGGTGCTGTTAGGCTCAGTGATACTTGATTGTGATCTTTCGCATACCATATATTCGTAGACTATGTGAAGCCTCCTGGTATATTGAAGATGGTTGGATGTCAGAAGCGCCCCCAATACCGGATGCTGAAATAGAAGCAAAAGCGGGAGAAGCTGTATGGGCTATTGATGCAAAAATCCAGTCAACCCGACGCTCGGTAACAGAACTCCAGCGGATGGAAGAACTACTGAAGACAGATTGTACAGTTGCTGAAAAATTGGTGGATGAAACTCGGAAGAATCCTGTACGATCTTCTGATAATGCCGAAAAACTTCGTTGGAGAGGTGTACTAAATCAGCAAACGGCTGACCGAGACAATTTGTGTCATCAATATCAGCGCGCAAATCAAACTATCTCAGAGCTGAAGTCTAAGTTACATGGTTTGGAAGAGCAGAGAGGAAATAATGTGACAGATATTCGTAAGCGGATGCGGAAATCGTTTTCCGATAGTGTACGAGGTAACTCATCAAGAACAATTTTTGGCCGGATCATAACAACATCACTGCAGATCGCATGCAATATGATCTGTTCTTCGCATTTGATGACCATAACTTGACATATCCGAGTTGATCAGGTATATGGTGGTTGCATGTAATTGTTGAAACACACAGGGACAACCTGATCCCATAAGACAGATAAAGGTGATTGATGTTGATTGCTCCATTTTTTTCCTCATCAAAATGCCCAGCTTTGGTAAAGTTCAATAAAATTTTCATGGATTATGGTACGCGTCTTCCATCGATCATGGTAAAACGCATACATACATACAATAGTATATTGTTCATCAAGGGGGAAAGTGGGAAATTTCCGACGAGTGTGAAGTTTGTCTCCCCGAGTGAACATACTATTTTGTCCCACAACTGCAAGGAAAGTAAAAATCATCTGTTGAATTGCATATTAAATATTCATATGCATATTTCAGAACGAAAAGATAGTTCGTACTTTCCTCCCGCTGCAAGCGGGCAGAGAGTACTTTTCTCCCGTTGCGAGCGGGCAGAAAGTACTTTCCTCTCGCTGCGAGCGGGCGGAAAATATTTTCCTCCCGCTGTGACACATTCGCTTGGAATTCAGCACTCCCTCCCCTAAAAATAGGTCAGAAAACATCAACTTTCCGTGCAGGTGTGGGAAAAATATTAGGGGTGTGCGGGTCGCTTTTTCGGGGGCGGGGGTTCGGTCATTTGTTTTTTTTTTTTTTCAGGGTGGGGGGGGTCGGGTTGGGTACCCGGTTTTATCAAGTCGGTACCCGAATAATAAATAAATTAATTATTATTTTTTTTTTCATTCTCCTATTCTCTTTGCTGTTGCCATTGCCGTTGTTGTCTTGATTGTCTTGATTGTTTGAGGAATTAGGGGGATTTATGATGCATATTTCTCAATTCTGAGGAATAGGATGCCATATCTATTTTAATTATATTTATATTTAATTAATTGATTTATTTTTGATTATAATGAAAATTCAAATTTCTTCATTTTATGTTATTTTTTATTTTTTTTAAAATTAAAATAAATAATATATATATCTCAATATTAATATATTATTATATTTTCTATTTTAAAGTTTAAATATAATATATAAAATAAAAATAAAATAAATAAAAATAATTCTCTCAATTTTTTTTTTTTTTTGAATTTGAAAAGCAAAGCTCTTCCATTCATGTTGTTTGTGTTGATCTCGAGTTGTTGCTGCTATTTCCTTCCTGCTGAGAAAAACGTTATTTGAATTGAATTATCCGAATGTAATCGGGTAAAAAAAAAAACTTGAAAATGAAAACCTGACCCGACCCGATAAAATAAAAAAAACCTGATGACTAAAAATATATATTATGAGGGTGTGGAGTGATCGAAATCAGGAATCTAGTGCTCATAGTCTCCCGTAGGTCAAAATTCTCAACCGATTTGGATGCGTTTTATTGTAAAACACTCAAAACCAAATTCTTGACAACTCTGTTTACGTCAGTGCTCCGATATTGGTCAAGCTGGGAAATCGTAGCTTGGTCACGTGACTGCATTTCGCACTGACATCTGTGAGCCCTCTTATCGGCGAAACGCTCACCGTCAAGAGTGCTCACATGGGTCAGTGCGAAATGTAGGCATGTGACCAAGCTGGAATTTCCCAGCTCCACAAATATCGGAAGACTGGTTGACGTTGATCTTTGAATTTTCTTTTACTTCCATGTTCCTTATACTACAAGGAAACGGAAGTATTGTGATAGGGCCAAAAATCCATAATGCCGAAGGGGGTACTTTCCCTTTGCCAAACGCGTCAGAACCTTAAGAAAATTCGATTCTCAAAAATGTGTGTGTGTGTTTGTGTGTGCGTGCACACGATTCTTTGGCTCACGATAACCCTCCACAGAATGCTCCGATTGGAATAATTGAGGCCGCGGATGCAATAACAGCCTCAGTGCTCGAACGCATTTCAAAGTTGATTCAAGCGACCAGTGGGATAATAAAAAAAAAGTTCGTCAAAATGGAGAATAAAAAATACAGCCTTTTAGAGCTCACCAAACCACACATTTTCCCTATGAACAATTTCTTTCTACCATCAATAGTTTATGAGATAAAAATTAAAAAGTGAAAATTTTCACTTCTTCAAAATCAATTAAATTCAAAACATATTTTGCAATTAATCAACGAAAAGTCACCGGATTCACTTGAAATTTGATACACGGCTTTATCATTGATCCCCAAAGATGCCTAGTCAGTTCCGTATGTTAAGATATTTCATTATCCAATGAATATTTAATAATAAACAAATACTGTTGAAAACGCGCACTTGTAAGTTTCCATGAAAAAAAGTATAGAGGGAATTTCCGATTTGGAAAAACTCAAATCGACAAAGTTGTTCGTCAATGTTTGAAGAAGTTTTCCTGAAAGTTTCAGATCAATCGAGGGAAAAATGTGGGAGATATCACACATTCTTTACAATTACCCTACAAACAATGATTAATGGCGCTTCAATGGCCCGCTGATGGCCCTGCGATGCCGGTGAAGAGCCGTTACTGAGCCTTTGAAACGCCTACAGTCGTGTTTGCTGGATACTCATCTCGTTTGCCGTTACGCCAACTACGATACACGGACACTATGCTCGATGGTTCATAAGAGAGTCGTGTCACCGTGGCAAATATTTTATATTTTGCACACTTTTCACTCGATTGATCTGAGAATTTAAGGAAAACTTATTTGAACATTGACAACCTACTTTCTCGCTTTGAATTTTTCCAAATCGAAAGTTACTTACATAGGTTTCCGTATCAAGATTTGAAGGTGAAACAAAAGCATTCTGATTTACGCAAATTTTCCACCTATTGATGAATTTCAATTGTATGAAGGAACATGTAATATGATCGAATATGAGTTCCAAACAAATTTTTCTCCTGTTGTCAGTGTACTGTTCCGGCGGTATTTATTTTTCGCTCAGTGACTGAAATAATGAACAATTTTCCTTGTATATACAAATGTTCTAAAATTTATTCAGTCCTTCGAGTTTCCAGTATTACAGAGAATATTATTACATTATTGGATTTATTCACTTCATAATATACATATGCCAAATATACACAAACACAAATCATAATCAATTAATAGTACAAACAAGTAATAGTTCAAACTGATTCTCTATCAACTTGGCATGTTTACAGGATTCTTGGGTGTTTTGTTCTACTTGATAAATCTGTTTTTCATCTTTTTCATTTGTTTATCGTTTCTTAAACCGGATTGTCATCTCATTGATGTAGTTTTCAAAAAATTGATGACTATCACTGGATAAATATCGCATCAGAGTCTTTAAATCATTAATTTTTCCCTGTGATACGCCATTTCGGTCTGGTTGCGAGATATTTTCAAAATCATCAAATGATACCGTGTTCCGAGAATATCGCGGAATATTGTTCGAAAAATCGTGATTTTGCGATCATATATATCTCCGCTTCCTATTATAAGATTGCCACGGAACTTATACCACGTTCTATAGTTTCATCCCGATCGGTTGAAAACTGTGAAAATTTCGTTTTCACGATCTGTATTATTTGACAAATTTTTGAAAACATCCCAGGTAAAAATTGACCATGGGCGCTAGGTTGCCGCAAGGCTCACCAAGATGGGCCGAGCCTAGGCTACCAGGCATGGCGCAACTCTGAAATGATAACATCATTTCAGCCTCAGCCCATTTGTTTCCACAATCAAGACCCAACACTGGAAACAGGGTTGTGATAGCATATGCCGTCAATGGCAGACCATACAAAAATTTGTTCGCCAAGGATGAGCCAACGCTGTAGCAATCTTGCGGCAGGGTTGCGCCCATCTCATGCCAATGGTCACTTTTATTTTTTATTGTAATTGAAAATAAAATAAAAAATCCATTCTATCATTTCGATTGAACGAAATGAATGTCGGAGAATTTCAACATGTAATTTTTCTGATTAGTTTAAACTGATGAATGACGTAAATCCGGTGTTCCTGGCGTAGAAGTAGGCGGGTCTGGAAACAGATTAAGAATTATTTCTGTCATGGAATCTTCAAAGGAGACTTATATATTGATTGAATGCTTGGTTCGCCACTCGCAGGAAACAAGCATCACTCTGGTGAGAGTTATTGTAATTTGCTGTTTGAGAAGGAAGTTTCACTCTTAGCCAAGCTATTACTCAAGTCGAGGCAAGCTAACGCCTAAACTGAGCGAGGCCATCGCCCAAGCTGAGCCAAGCTATTGCCCAAGCTGGACCAAGCTACGACCCATGCTTGGTGCGACATGAGAATCCATTGTCATTCAGAGTTGCCTAATGCTTGGAGCAGTGTCCCGCCAAGCCCTAGAGAGCCTCTGTTGAAAGCATGCTTTTTCCTTCAAGCAATATTGGTTGAAGGATGGGCCAAGCGTGGCGCAGCCAATGATCAATGATGGATCAATGGAGTCGGTTTATGACTTCCCATATTGGTACAATGTTTAGACCATTGTCAACCATCCTTGTCCCTACATAGATTGCCCAGCTTTGGCTGGCAGCCTTGCGTCTAGCTATATTCCGTCGTCAGCATTGGCGGAGCCTGAAGATTTTTATATGGGATGCCTCCCATGTGTTTGTATCATCCGAATGCCATGAAACTCCGAGCATAGTTACTCTCTAAAATTTTGAGAGTGAGATTTCCCTCTTCAACTAGCCAAAAGTGAGCCTGTCGAAATTTTAAGTGAAATTCTAAGGTTTGAAGTTGGAAGCTCACAGCCACTCAAATACTAGAGTCAATTTTTCACTCTAAAAGAGTGAGGGTTCACTCGAAACGAGTGAAAATCCGACTCGAAGCGAACTGGCTCACTTCTGAGACTTAGTGGAGTGAGACACGTGATTTTTCACTCTCTCAGGGATCAACAGGTCAGATTGCGAGAAATCTGGAATCGGATTATAGTTATGATGCGGCAAAAAATGTTCTTTATGAGAAATGTTTTATGTATACAATTAATTCGCGAGTTGAATTGCAAGCGAGAAAGGGAAATTATGGTATTTCGATTTATTATTCCAGGAGTAAACAGGAAGAGCCGAGTTGAAATTTTTAAATCTAATATCACGATACGTTTGGATGTGCCTCATGGTAAAACAACGGTATGCATTAGAGACATAGGCCGAAAACCGGGAGATGGTAAATATCCCTTATCTCTCTTCTCCATTTCATCAGTTTCCCCATTTATCGGTGCATTATTTTCTTTTGTAGAGGACATAAATTTCCTCGTGGAAATCGATCTTGGCGATATATTTAAATTCGATTTCCAGGCAAGAGGTGGGTAAAACGTATTCGAAAAAAAATATTTCATTACCGTGTGTTATTACTGACTCAAATGAGAAAAAATTGTCATCTCCGGATATTATTCTGAACAGGACCTATTGAACACCTCCCCGCCAGACATACTTACATACATGGAAGAGTATTGCCGGGAACTGAAGTTTGTTTCTACGATCGTGGTATTGATACTTAGAAATATATTGAGTTGAAAAATGATTGTGTTGAAACTGTTGTTGAATACATATTTGATGAGAGAATATTCAACCCTTAGCTGCCACACTTCTGCCGAATAACATGCCTGTCACACTGGGGTCGATTCGTACCCCAGCGTTAAAAGGATAGATTGCAAAGCGTATATTGTTTTTTTTTCTTGAAAAATTTTTTTGATATTCGTTGATACTCACTTCAAAATATGGGATGGTTGTTGATATGAAAAAATAATTTTTAGTATTGAAAAAAAATTGTTATTCGATGAATAATTGTAGGTGCCACGCTGGGGTCTTTTACGGCACCACTAAACTTTGTACAATTGCCAGAGCTACTGACTTTTTGATACCTGATTTGGATTCGAGGGGTTGGGGACACTCTTACTTTGGAATATAGAATGAAAACATGATTTTTAGTATTGAAACAGAATTGTTATCCGATGAATAATTGTAGCTGCCACACTGGGGTCTTTTACGGCACCACACACTTCCAACGACTGTCCAAACGATACTGGCGCGCATATCGTCGTACTATGGGTTTTAGGGGGAAGAGGTAACCCTCAACTAATAACAGATGACACCATAATTCCAATTTTTCAAAAATAGTATGTTTTAATGTAACTTAATTAGTGCTGGGGTACCCAGCGGCACACAAGTGCAGCTAAGGGTTAAACGTCTCATCGATGTCCGTGGAATGTATGCATTCTCTTGAGTCTCATTCACAAGTCCCAAGAACATGCACAGACGTTGGAATATTCGTGTGTTCCTTGGGTACACATTTATCCAGCTTTATTTCATGATTTCTCTGATTTTGACGATTGCACAATCATTGTTGCAGATAATGCTTTTGAAGATCCTCGTTATCAGGTAGAAGTGAGCCATAATACTTGGATAAAAAAGGCCAAGATCCAAATTCCTTCTTCGTCAGCGCCTAATGAAACTGTATGGTTACACTTTGTAACGAAAGATACATTCGAAAATGATCAATTCACGGAAAGGAATGAAATATTTACGTATTCATCAGGAAAATGGGTTTTATTAAATGATACTTCGATTTCCATAGACTTCACTGGTCAACGAAACGAATCCATCCCACAGGCTCGTCGCCAAGGTCCGCTCACCATTGAGAGATACGGAGAAAATCAACCGACCATCGTAAAACGCTTGGATGAAATGAATCGTTCTATCCATGAGTGAATAGGGATAGCAAAATCAATTCCAATTCTACTCCATACTGAAATAATTTTGTTGTGAAAATTATCGTGAAATTCCAGTAATCGAAGGAAAAGTCAAAAGTCTTCAAAAAATTACTGTGCAACCTGTAAAAATGGGTGGATTTTTAAACAGTTGAGAAAGATTTTTTCTACAAGTTCTGCAAAATGCACAGTGATATTTTGATAATGTTCCACTTGTCCCTTGATCGTTGAAATTTCATGGTGATTTTTAAATCAAATTGTTTCAGTGCATAATGGACTTTGCTCCCAAAACAATCGATTACTCGGAATCGACTGCTGATTTCCAACGTCAGTCAGGAATCAACTTCTACCATTCAAATCTATGATTAATTTGAAAATTTCGTACTTTTCGTCAGAGGATACAAAAAGTTAGGGATTATTGGCCGCGTATAAGAGTTGAGCAGAATGAATTGGACCTGAAAAATCATTCTGGGTTACTCCTGTAAACCTAGATGCAGCCAATCTTTCTGATACAATATTTTTTGAGTGGATGATTTTTTTTTTAAATTGAAGGCGAATGATTGCCTTCACCCCACGGTGATCGGCTTGACCTCAATCGACTGTAGTCATACTTGTATTACATCCCTAGTAACACAGAATATTCACAAAAGGTTCTGAGAAAGTTGATAGCATATTGAAACATCGTATGCAGATCCATAGAACTTGGTTCGTATATTGCTGTTACTTGAGATCAATAATTATCAAAAATTTCCTCCATTTCTATTTCGTTCCGAGCTTATTTCATTCGGTTGTAATTTTATTAGAGACTACAATTCCCTAGCGACTAGAACTCAGCTGGATGAATTTCAGAACAGAGTTCCTGTAACAGAATCTGGCCAACGTTGACATGATACCTGTCAACAGGATTGGGATATTGGATATTTTCAACACTTTAAAAACCAACAAACTTTCAGACTTCCTTCGACGATTCTGATCAAATCTGCCATTCACAGGGGAAATGAACTTGATACATATCGATAGTTAGACCTTGAGTTGGCCAGTCTTTCTAATATAGAGACTCTATTATAGAAATTTTATGAGCACCGCTGTACGAACGAGAGCTAAAACTATCTGGGAAGGACACTTGTGAGAATTCTGAAACTCATTCAACTGAGTTTTTCTTCGGATCAGTTCCAAAAGATATGTGATTTTTGTAATTTAATTTTGTTCTTATTATGTATTGTTTCTTTGTTTTTCATTCGTCCTATCTAATAAATGTTACTGTGGATTAAATTTTGGGACCTATATTCTACCCTTTGTATTGTTTTAATTTGTTGGGGAATTGGATTCGGGGAAAAATTATTTCATGGAGCTTTTCTTAATGATCATCATTCTTCTCAACTTAAGGGGTTACACTACTGTAGAAATTTCAAAAAATCGATTTTTTTATTGGGGTGAAAAATCCTTTGAACCCTCTGGAATGAGCGACCAACGGTTTTATATCTGCCAGAAATCGTTTCCATTAAGATTTTCGAGTTCTTTCTTTCGTCCTTTCTGACTGTTCCGAAACGATTACCTGCGATAAATACGACACCTGCTTGTCGGGTACAGAATTATGTCTGACCATCCAATTTCTAACTCCTCTAATATACTAATAGATGGCGTTAGAAACTTTCCCAAGTATGTCGACATTTTTCATTTTTTAAACGCGCTTTTCTCGAAACACGTGTTTTCAAATCGGCACGCAGCATAACTCGAACAATTTTCTATTTTCTCATTCCAAATTATTATCAAATCTCTGAAACAACATTCCGCATAGAAATACGTAGCTGATTTTCGACAAGTTCATATTTCGATTTTTCAGGTACAAATAAGTACACGTTTTTTGGTCGTAAAATGAATATTTTTTTTTTTTCAAATGCTCGCCAATTTAACAAAAATGAATATTTTCAAGGTCCCTTACGTATTCCTATAGCTATACTCATGTAGTTCGAAGAAAAATTTTTCATTTTGTTCCACATTAATTTTTCCTGCACTTCTACTGCGTGCCGTGGAGCGTGGAGCCCGTCCAAAAAAAACCGTTCCGCAGAAACGGCTGTTGAGCAGCCATCCCGGATAGCAATTTAACCTTGCTGCAATGTTGTCAGGCAAGCTTGTGACAAGGTTGATATAAGCCTCCTAGTTGACACACGACAAGGGTACAAGCTTACAAAACCGTTGCAGCAGGGCTGTAGCAACCTTACACTGACAAGGTTGTCAATAACAAGCCAAAAACAATCGAATGACAAGTGTGACAGGGTTATGACAAGCCTACATGTTATCTGGGATTTTTCAATACTTTTCAATAAACAAAATTTTTTTTCAAAACTTCAGACCATGCTCAAGAACATCCTCGGAAAGAATTACCTTATTACTCTCCCTTCCACTTGAAAAAAAGTCGGAAAAAACGTTAAATTTCTGCTCTCTACTGTGGTGTAACCCCTTAACTTGAGGTACAATGTAGGCATCGATGAAAGTAGAAGGAATCGGCTGTCACAGTCGACTAATTTGTTCTAAGAAACGAAATGTAAGAAATGAAAGTCAGAATCAAGAATTGGTTCTTCGATTTATCCGTTTATCTTTATTTGTGAATCAGAGAAATATTTGAGAAGGATGAGAAAACATTGTCACAGAATATAATTGTTTGTAGAGTGTATCTTGATAATAATTCTGCAATGAAAGTATAAAATGATGGAGGAGTTCACTATTTTGATACTTCTATAAAATCATCGTCAATGTCATCATTATGGTACAGTAAACTCTCGATTCAAGCACCATCTGAGTCTTTATTCTAATCGGTATCTAATCTTATGCGAGAAAAAGCCACAGATGGTGATAAATCGTGGGTTTATCCACTGTATAAAACTCACACCATCAGCTACGCCAAGTATTCCATGTTGATTTCGCATTTTAAAACATACCAGCAATAACCAATACGATCAGTTTAGACGCTTTTGAGTTGAACATTTCCTGTGTAGAAATTTTTTCGGGCGTGCTGAATTTAAACGTGGTCGTGCCAGCACAAATCATGCAGAGCGCAGTAGACGCCCAAATGAGGTTGTTATTCCAGACAACATTTAAAAAATCCACAAATTGATTATGAACGACCGCAAACTGAAGGTGCACGAGCTAGTTAACATTGTGAAGATATCAGATGGTAGTGTTTTTACCATTTTACACGAACATTTGGTTATGCGAAAGTTCTGTGCAAAGTGGGTGCCACGTGAACTCAGAGTCGGCCAAGAATAACAACGAATTAATGCTTCAGAGGAGTGTTTGGTGCTGTTAAACCGCAATAAAATCGAATTCTATCGACGATATGTGACAATGGATGAAACATGGCTTCACCATTACACACGAGAATCCAAAAGACAGTCAACAGATAGCAGTCGACGAATCGAATCCAAAGCGAGCAAAGACGCAACAGTCGGTCGGTAAAGTGATGGCGTCTGTATTTTGGGATGCGATGGGAATAATATTCATCGACTATCTCCAAAAAGGAACCACCATCAACAGCGACTATTACTGTGCACTTTTGGATCGATTGAAAGCTGAAATTGCAAAGAAACGGCCAAATTTGCAAGATAAAAAAGTGTTGTTTCATCAAGATTATGCACCGTGTCACAAATCGATGAAAACGATGTCACAATTGAATGAATTGGGCTCCGAATTGCTTACCTACCCACCGGATTTTCCAGATTCAGCCTCCAGCGACTTCTTCCTGTTTTCAGATCTCAAGACAATGCTTGCTGGAAAGAAATTCAAGTCCAGTGATGAAGTAATCGCTGAAACTGAGGCCTATTTTGAAGAGAAAGAGAAATTGTACTATAAAAGTGGTATCGAAAAGTTGGAAAATCGTTATACTCGTTGTATCGCCTTCGAAGGCAAGTATGTTGAATAATAAAATCGAGTTTTGTCAAACTTTTGTTTTTTTCTTACTTATCTTACACACATATTGAATGGCCTGGTATACAGGGTGTTTCAGAACTCGCTGAAACTGGCTGGAGGGATTGTTCTCTAGTGAAAACTAAGAAGATTGGTCTTTGGATCAAGTCGATTCGACGTTTCGTTCTCGAGATATTAGCTTTTGAAAGTGACCAATCAGCGCGCGAGTTTATCGGGTAGGCAAGCGCGGCGTAAGAGTCCTTGCAGTGGGGGTTGCAAACTCCGTTGGATTATGTCATATCGCGGGGCGCCGAAGGAACCCCCACTGCAAGGACTCTTACGCCGCGCTTGCCTACCCGATAAACTTGCGCGCTGATTGGTCACTTTCAAAAGCTAATATCTCGAGAACGAAACGTCGGATCGACTTGATCCAAAGACCAATCTTCTTAGTTTTCACTAGAGAACAATCCCTCCAGCCAGTTTCAGCGAGTTCTGAAACACCCTGTATATTTCTCTCAAGTTTTAACCTACTGTCAAAGCACTTTGGATGCATTCCAGTTATAATACACCAAAGAAGGTTCAAATACCATTTAAATACCACGAAAAATGTAGGCATGGAGACGATATCTTCTTTCGTTTTGACCTGGAGATATCTTTGTGTCGAACAACAACATGCAGTATGTTTATAACCTTTCTTCATTAAGCATATTGTGTATCACCATGGTAACGAGACTGGCAAATGATGACAATATTTTTTTCCCGTGCATACAACGAGAGAAAAAGCATACTGCACTATAACGCACTAAAGTTTCTAATGCATTTGTCATAACGTGCTTCCAACGCTCGGTACCCATGCTTAGAAAGCATGTGACACATACCCAAAAAGCATAATAGCATCGTGCGTTAACTGCATGAGCCCCGAGCGTTAAAAGTACGTTGTAACAAATGCGTTAGAAGCATTGAAGTGTGTCATGCTTCTAAAGCATGCTTTTTCTTTCGGCGTATTGATTTCACATCTGTTTTGTTTTCAAATGATATAATCCACATGTTGATTGAAATTCTGGAAAAAGGGTGGTGACATTTTTGAGGGTTCTTCTCAAATCCTATGATAAGTGATTTACACATTCTCATCTACTTGGTGGTGCTTTTTACTTTCTCAGAGTTTTTTTTATTATTGTGTTGGAATATACGGTATAAAGTTTTGTACATTATGCTGTGAAAAATTTTTCCCCTAATGTTTTCGGTATTTTTTCTGAAGACACAAGGCGGAGCACTAGTTCTCTAGGAATTATGGGAAAATTTCACGTAAATCGTACAATAACTTTACTGTCCTGTTTTCTTCGTGTGATGAGATACATTCAAATACAAAGATTGAAATTTCCATTAATTTTTCCTTCCAAAAGTCGAATATGGGTTGAATATCATTAAATTTAATTAAATTCCATAAAAAATGCTGGCCAGTAGCGAAAAGATGAGATCCTGGGAATGAATACTTCACAGCATGCACAGTCTTCAATAATTCATGTGAAGGATCTATCCAACAGCTCCTTTTATATTTCCCCTTTGTGAATCTACTCGTTACGATTATTTGGATCTCGAAGACCCCATAAGTAAGTCTTATTAGCGGTGTACATAGGATCTCTGTTCATACAATCAAACACTCGAGCGAATTCTTTCAAATTCTTCGCTGGCGTATTAATTCTCTCTTCTGGATAAGACACACTTGGGATTAGTGAAAATACTTTTGCATGCAGATCTTGTCCATAATGATGACAAAATCCCTGGAACCAACAATCATCATTTTAATGTGATTTATATGAAATTATAATTGAACAGGCTAATAACTCAATCATATCGGATTTGGATCTAATCGTACTGACATCGGAACATCTAATGCTGTGAACTTCGATAACTTACCGATCCCCAAAAATTAAGAAACCATTCACTTGATGCCGAATCTTCCCAAGGGAGCGATGCGATGATAGATTTGCGGTCAAATCGTGTGTGAGCCTCAAAAGCAATCCTCAAACCATGTACATCTGCAAAATCCTCTGATACTGTGTAACCAGCGTGCTGTAAAGTGAATGTATTGATCCAGTTTCAGCACAATATTTTCATCTCAATTATATAGAATATTTAATAGGGTTGTGCAAAAAATCGACTTTTTTGTGTTTCGGAGGCTCGTATGAAAATATGTCAGTTTGTTATGTTTTAACAGTCATCAATAAAGATCAGCTAGGAAAAAAATTCTTCAGGGGTCAATCAAGGTTTTTGAAAACTTGAAAAATAGTCAAAATTCACTTTTTTACATTCTTTCTCCCGTTGCAGTAAAATATAATACCCAAAAGAATAGTAACTTCCTACAAGCGATAGCTCAAAATATTTATCTTCAATGGTCACTGAACATTTTTTAATTAATTGTTTTTGAGGTTTTCGAGCGATTTTCAAAAATTCATGTTGACATTCAATATGTACACTATCACTTTTAATCAGCACCTTGCTGGATGAGAATACACCACGGAATGAAGGAATATAGATTTTCCTAATAAATAAGTTGAAATAATCAAAAAAATTACATGAATTAAATGAACTAGAATTGAATTGAATAATCAAATTGACTGGTCAATTTTATGAATGTTAGGAATTTATTTTTTCCATAATTTTGAAGTTTTTGCTTGAAAATATTAGAAGCGATTAATTAAAATATGGTCATAAATTCTAAGCGACCATTAAAAATAGATATATTTTGAGCTGTCATTTGTAGAAAGTGCACTGAGAGGAGAGCGATTCGAAAGTTTGATGAATAGTAAAATACTTGTTCGATGAATCTAAATAGTACTGAACTTTCAGCGATGTTTTATGAAATTTCAAGCAGGATTACTGAAGTTTCGTTTTACATCACTCAGTGTTCTTCAATCGTTATTACATAATACAATATTCATGGCGAAATTTGGTAATCCTTCTTGAAATTTCATGAAACATTGTTGACTTCCAAATCCATCTTCTCTCAGTATGGCTATTTTTCAAGCTACTAAATTTCTCCGCAACGGGGAAAAAAATTGGAAAATTGAAAATATGAATTTCGACTGTTTTGAAAAGTTTTCAAAATCTTGAGGGACCCCTGAAAATTTTGTTTTGAGCTGATCTTTGAAAAGGACTTTTGAAACATGGAAAACTGATGGCTCCCCATACGAGGCTCGAAAACAAAAAAAGTCAGTTTTTTTGCGCCATCCTAATATTCACACTTTTGAAAAAAGACGCATCAGTGAAATCAAAAGAATCATGAAATTTGATGATGATTCGGAAAGTTATTCAATTTGAAAGTATATAAAGTTCATCATCATTCCTGCACAAAGGAGAATATTCTGTACATCCAATGTCCAGTCCTTGACATCCATGGTACAGGATATCCAAAAGACGAAAAGCGTTGACAAAAAGTTTCTGGAAATTCGGGATATAGAAGAATCAACAAACAACATTGCCGCCAATTTTCTGAGCTGCTTCAAAGTCTCTAGTGATAGGCTCGAAATAATTGGGATTGGGACTTCCGTAAACCTACTCCGCAATTTGAAATAAATCTCAAACCAACATTGTCAATAAGAGAGAACAGTTCAAACCACGAATTGAGATATCGAACTGAAATACTGAATTTAAATCTGCAGTTATCATTTAGAATTGTGTGAAGACTTTTGGGTTTCACATGTTTTAAGGGGATTGGAAATTAACACACCGAAAAAAATAATTCATTTGACCGAATGAACTGAAGTTGGTTGTGAAAATTAGTTCTGAGTAATGAAAAAATAGAGGCTGGTAATAAGAACTGTAGTAAAAGCAACTTCAAATTAGTAACAGCAACAAAAGTCAGAGAAATTAAATTTGAATTTAGTTGAGCCAACGCCTGATTTAGTTATCCAAATATCAACAACTGTATCTAGTTGCTGAAACTAATTTGAAGTAAGGGTAACTAATTACTTTTTTCGGTGTGACTGTATGGAGAAAAAATCTTGGGCTAATACCTTGCCAGATTCACGCAATCGTTTCAACCAATGTAACCATGAGAAATTTGCAAGGCATTCACGGGATACCTCTACGTGTTGGTTCAAATCATCACGCGAAGGCGCAGCTGCCAGCCATGGCTGCGTTGGAAAATACCCGTCAACATTGCATACTTTTGTTCCACCGAAAACTTCGCTGAGGGTTAGTCCAAGATTTTTCTCTTCTTATATGTTCAGAACAAAAGCGAAAAATACATCGTATGCTGTTCAAACCGATGAAACGTACCGTTCGGTGGGTCGCAGGATAGGGGCTTCTCTGACTCCACATCCGTTGACTGTAGTGCATCAAATCAGTCATTCTAACAGGGAAACGGTGAGATACCGCAGAACCCAGAAGTGAATCTAAGTGTCCATACGGCTTCCCTGTTCCATTCAAATGTTCACCTGGAAGTATTGAAGATCAATTAGTCCATTGCAGATTCAGGCTGTTTGGCACCCTACTCTTCAAGAGTTCTGATGGAAATACTTTGAGAGATTAAGATCTGAACAATTCCTCAAAGAGTTTCTGAAAAAACAACATTGTATCGATGTTCTTGAAGTTTCAATCGTTCATGGAAACGAAACGACAATTCAAATTCGTAGAATTCGACAGGTCATTGGTGTTTAACGTCTTGAATTAACTCTTTGGGAATTTTAACATCGTTTGAAGGATGTATTACAAGATTTTAGATCTTCAAGAGCTGAGTATTTCGTTACACGATTACTAATTCGTTTCAATAAATGATTCAAACTCCAGCAACGTATTGTATCGTACACAAATCTGGAGGTCAAGAAGACACTTAGTGTGTATTGTTGGTCTAGTCGGGTATATGTCCATGCGTTGTGCCACACGAAACAATGTTTCAACAGTTCTTCTGCACTCGTGAATTTTCAACTTATTGTTTTGCTGACTGAGGGCATGTGATAATCTGCAATTCAACGATTTTTCAACCGATTGAGGAATTCCAAACAGTTTCTGAAAGGGACCCCACACAGCACTTTTCATCTTCAGGATATCTTGAGGAAATGTTCAGAAAAGTTTGAGAAGTCTTATGCAACATGAAAAGATATCCTTAAGATGTCTAAAACAGTTTTTACTTCTAAAAGGTATCTGAAAGATATCTTTTAGAAGATCTAAAACTTTTCTTCCGAGATTATATCTTTTAGACATCTTATGGAAATCTTTCAGAAGTGAGACCTTAAGATTTCTTAAATTTGGTTTGAGAGATCTTTTAGAACTGGAATGCTGTGTGGGATGTTGTATTTATTGTTTCGCGTGTTGAACAAAAAAATTCGGGGGGCTCCTTCCATAGGAATTGCAATTGTCACCTATTTTGCTTGTGTTTTCTATTTTAATGGATTTTAACTATTCGCGGATTCACAATTATTTGGTATATAGAATATTCAAAATTGAACTTCGTGTACTTCTCACTAAGAAACACTCATCTACCTTAGTTGAAATATTCAACTAACGTACATAACAGTGGATGAATGCGGTGCATCCATTCAGTGGAATTTGTTTTTTACCCATATTGAAATTGACCGAACATTCATTTCAAATCGAAAGATAGTACTAAATGAGCAAGTCAGCTTTCCTAATCCATATCATTTCATTCTTCTGCCAGAAGTTCTGCTGGAATTTTTCCAAATTGTCATGATATACTTATACATATTTACCTCTATGATCGAAAGTTCGCACCATTTCTCGAGCAATCCGATATCCCAAACGAGCATAATTTAAATACCTGGAAATTAACGTGACAATTGATTGTCTGAACACCTGAATTATATCTACTGATTAAAACTGAAGTGTAATCTGTAGGAACATTCTTTGAATTTTAATATTTCACACTCACGCAGGAAACTCTTTGCCATAGAATGGTGGCTGAATGGCCCCTGCCGGAATAACTACGGAATTGAATTTCAAATTCATTAGCCTTTCTTTTCATGCAATAAACACTTTGCAATGTATATTATACATCCATTCTTCTCGCTCTCTCCTTAGTTTTATATAGAGCAATGAAAATGTTATATTCTGATGTTGTGGAATGTTATAATTATATAACGTGAAAATTAAAATTAAAGGATACGAAAATGTGGAAAAAACATACACTGAGAGAAAAAAAATAGGAAATTATTGGGTTTTCAGCTTTTTCTGTTAGCTGATCAATGCCCAAGTAACGCCAATATGCATGAAATATTCTCCGAACATTCCTAGAATATTCCAACGTCCTTCAAACATTCTTGAAACGTTTAATGAACGTATTGTGCTACTAGGTATTGCGGTTAAATTAACTGTTTTATTTTAGAATGTAACTCATCCACAATTCATAGTGTTATTTAGCATATGAAGTATTAAATCTCATTGTCAGTCATAGTTGAATCCTTCTCCAACTATTCCAATGATAATTTCGATTATTTTTTTTTCTGAGCATACACCGAGAGAAAAATTTGTGCGTAACAAAGAAGGCTTATCAATCGCGAATAAACAAGCTTTGGATCAAATAAGATTTGTTATAGTCAACAAATCTCATTTGATTGAAATAAATTTAGAATAATTTTCCCACAGTGTATAAATCACACCCTGAGAGAAGGATTTAGTTATAGTTACCAGCATTTGATGATAGTTACCAAATCTCGTAGTTGGATATGACGAAATAAATACTCAGTCATAATTACCTACATACAGATATCCAACTAAGGCCTTTGGTTAAAGTTACCAAATTCTGGTAATAGTGACGAAATCTTGGTAATGATAAACCAATCATACACGAAAAGACCGGGTCTATTAATATTCAGAAAGAATTTATCAACGTTTAGAAAAATGACTGTCAATTTAGGGAAAAAGAGGATCGTTGAAAAATATTCGTAATGAGTCTGTCAAAAATTCGTAGTCAAAATATCAACGGTTGATAGTTTCATTGATATTTCTCACAGTGGAACTATCAATTGTTAATAGATCGACTACGAATTCTAAGTAGACTCACTGCGAATATTTTTCAGCGATCCTCGTTTTCCCTAAATTGACAGTAATTTTTCTAAATATTGATAGACCCGGTCGTTCCGTGTAAATTTGACGAAACTACATTCATTTGGTAATTATAACAAACCAGAGAGCACACGAGAATCTCAAATGAATTCTGAAAAAAGAACTCTTGCAGAACACTTTCAGAATACAAAGTGTCCCAGAAGAGTTTCAAAAGAATTCGATTCGCCAGAAATTTGCGAGTTCCGTTAAAATTTTATGAGACTTCTTTGAAAATTCTGAAAAAGTTCTTTTTTCAGAATTCATTTGGGATTTTTTTGGGCTGTCTGGGAAGGTTCTTTTATCAGTGCAGTAAGAAAGAGTAGTGGTGACTGTTTGTAGCGAATAGCTTAGCTGTAAATAAATTATATATGGTCAAATATAAGTGTATCCATCATATGTGACTCATATATGGAAGATATATGTCCGTTAAATATAGAATGAAGTGTGGTGAGATGACGCATTTTTCCGTTTCACTGAAGCTTTAAATGATACATAGAACCTCGTTAACTCAAAACCAGACATAAGGATTCACTCAAAATATTGATATTTTCTTTGAGTGAACGGGGTTTTATAACACATAGACTGAAAAGTCCCGGGCCTAACACATAGATGGTGCGAGTTTGACTGCATTCACCTGTTTTTCAGGCAGTACTAACCTCCAAAAGACAGCTGTCAAAATTTCATGATATTCTATTCATTAGTTGGTGAGTTATTGTACTGAGAGTGACGCTACTTTTGTTATTTTTAAAACAATAGATCAAAAACAATTTCGTGTTTTAATTTTAGACTGCTTCTTGATGGTAGAAAATACCGTTCAAGCGAAACAATAGCTCTGAAAGTGTTATGGGGACTCCGCTCTATCAGAAACCACAATAAAACGTTGGTTTGCTGACTTCAAACGTGGTCGTAGAGACACCGATGATGCAGAACGCAGGGGACGTCCAAATGAGGCGATGACACCAAAAAACCTCAAAAAAATCCACAAAATCGTTCTGAATGATATGGAATGTAACGTTCCGTTGTATCAGAGCCCAATGATAGGGAATGCCAAATTACAAACCTAGCAGGGTCAGATCTGGTTAGCCCTAATCAGGGGTGCCAAATCATGGCCCCACCAGGACCAGATCACTTGTACCAAAATGAGATGTGAGCTCCATTACTGCCCGATCGAGCCCATATTGAATATGAGGCCGGCCATACAATTATTCTGCTCGGCAGACGCCAATAATTATAGGGAAATCCAATAAATGGATCATTCGTGATTAGGATACTCCCGCCAGATGGATATTTGATACTTAAAAAGCGTTCAAGGCCTCATGTAGAACAATATTTTGTTCTCATTCTTTTTTCATTGCTTTGAAAATTTATATACAATCTGAAGAATGTATTCTCGAAGTCTCAAATTCGAACGAAAGTCCTAAGCGTTTCTGAAAAATCAAGAAAGTGATACGCTGAAAAGGTATGAAGAGAGAAGATCATTGAATTTGTGGAAAGAGACCAAGACTGTTCTAAAAGATAAAAGAAGCAGTACAGGGAGATGCTTGCCTAGAGAAAAAGCTTACTCTACGGTTCTGGGCTCGCACACTAAACTCGAATAACTATAAATCATTATAAACTCTGATTTCAAGACTAGAAACTTTAAATGCGTTTTTTCCACGCCGAGGAATGTAACTCCAAAAACTAATGAACCGATCAATTTGAAGACTAGTATTGATATTCTTCAACTTACTGGCCATCAAATGAACCTAACACGATGTGGAAATTGTTACATTGAATATTGTTTTCAACGCTTTGTTCATAAAGAAAAACCGCGTTCTTTTCAAAACGTCCTCAAATTCTCAATTTTTTGTTTTTCTTACTGAATTTGAATTATTTGGAAGCGGGATAACTTATTTTAATGGAAAAATTTGATTCCGTTTGGTTTCACCGCCATCATTTTGTTTTTGTCATTGTGAACAGATTTTCTTCCATACCTTCAAACTTGGAATATATTATATATTTCGAATCAATCCAATAACTCTTTCAATTTTTTGTAATAAAGCATTGAAAAAAGTTGTTTACATGAGGTTCCCACCCTAACATGTTTTTACTTACAGACCGTATTGGTATCATAAGCGTAACCTGGAACCAACGATGTTGCATACAATGGGGAATTCCTGAAAAGATATATGATAAATCAGGTCCCAGTTTGAGAGAAAAATGGTGATTTATGAAATTCGGTTGATTTATGCATGGACTAAGATTGCCAGAAAATCCCTAACTCGAAATCAACTAGTCGCTAATCAATGCTGAACTGGTCAAGTTCAATACTTTGTAAATTCTAATGTGCCAATCGAATTGGATTATATAAAGAGTTCAAAAAGAGTTGTGTCGTATGAGTTCGAAATATATTTTACTGTACGAGTTGAATATACTTCGAACTCATATGACACACTTCTTTTTCGATTGGGACATCAGGATCCACAAAGTATTGAATTCTAACAGTTGAAAATTTCTGTCTCCGTGCGGCATTGGCAACACTAGCATTGACACAAACCGAATTTTTCCCCGGATATATTTAGAAAAGGCTGATCAAAAATGCCCACTGTAATATCTGATAATATATTTGTATACGCTGTGAAATGTTTTTCATTAACGAGTTATTAAACAGAACTTATGATAAAATATTGAATTCAATGATATAATTTTTAATGTTGAGAATTTTCTTCTCACTTTTAATATCACTTTTTTGTTAAATTTCATAAATAATTATTATATTTCAGTGAGAAATTGTGAAATTTCATCACTCATATTGAATTCAAATTTTCCAAGTAATCAATTTAATATCAAAATGAAAGTTTTGAAGTATTGAAGTATTTGAAGTATCAAATTTAATATAAAAATATGATATTTCACAAAGAATTCTGTATTAAATCTAAGAACTTTTCTAACGGCGTATATATTATTTTATTATTATTCAGCGTAGCCACGTGGTCCACATGAATTCTTCCTGTTTGGATTACCACAGTGGATCCATTTTTCATCACCAGTGACTAAACGGTGCAGAAAACTGGAATTCATAAATCTGAGATTGATGTATCAGATTCTGAGATATATCTGGATTCGAGAATGTGACTAATTTTCCTTTCCCACGCTCAAGTGTTATTCTGCAGGATATTTACGTACATTCTTTGATGAATTTTTTTATAATTCAATGAACTTCACATGTGATTTCGCAGCACCTGCGTATACCAGGAACAAGAATGAACAGAACTTTTACATAGTCAAGATCCAATGCTTGAAATGCACGATATGTATATCGCATTTTTTTCCTTCATGAGTCGTTATTTTTCGCCAATGTTTTAGAAAAAGTGTTGTCAGGATTGCTGTGATCCCGTAATAAATTTGATTACGAATTCATATTCGTATGAATTAACGGTTGAATATTACTTACTCTTCATCCACATAACTATACCGCCAAGAGAATTTTTTCAGAAATTTATTGGCAGTATTCAGTTTTTTATGCTCCAAAACATTAGTTAGATGATCAGGATCCACTTCAAACTGAAATCATAGATCAGCTGTACAAAGTCTATTCTTGTGCTTCCCTAGGAAAACACGGATCAAATGGATCGATTTTGAGTTGATTTGAAGGCCAGATTCCTCCACACAATTTTCAAAAAATACTCTTAGCAATAGTATAGAATCAGTCCCGAAGGTCCGCGCGACCGAAAAGTAGGTAGAGAAGAGGGAAAAGCGGTACGCGCCAAGCCCTAACAGCACAATGTTTTTCTCGGATGTTTTCTGTATCTTCAGAAAACCTCCTCTACGTTCTATAAACCTTCCATAAACGTTCCAGTGGTGAGTTGTGCTGTCTTGGACCGCACAACTCACCAGACCGGTCAATCCGGCCACGTTTTTTCAACTGGGAGTCACTCTTTTTTTGAAACTATTGCACTTATCAATATGAACACGGAGAAAAAGGTATCTTAAAAAACACCATGATTTATGGAATTTTGGCGTTGATCTAACCCCAGTCAAAACATTGACGCGAAGATATCTCTAAAAGTACCATAATGGCTTGGACTTTTATGACAAAGGTACCATGATTCTCCATAAAAGTCCAAGAAATTATGAGACTTTCGGAGGTTCGTTCACGCAAATGTTTTAACTCGGGTCAGACCAACGCCAAAAATCCATGAATTATGGTATTGTTCAAGATATCTGTTTTCTCAGTAAACCGAACGGCATTTTACTCTTCAGATGTCTCTCTATGGTCGGTACTACAACCAAAAATATTCATTGCTATTTAAAAAAGTTATAAAAGTGCAAAAAAAGGATCGAAAAATTCAAAAGTTCGCCATTTTGTTTTTTTTTTGGTAAAAATATTTCATTGTAGTACCGACCATAGCCAATTCGATACAGAATATAAAACCGTTTCGTTTCTTACTTTCAGATGATTCGTTTCCAAGAAATGATGACACTCACCAATAAATCGGACGCCATTTTCAGAGCCGCCGTTTAAAAAAAAAACAAAAATTATTTCAGGTAGTTTAATATATGTACTTTCACCTGTAAAAAGGTTGATTCTGAAATATTTTTTGTACTATAAATAAAATTTATTAAAAAAAAAACACGTTTTTTGAAGGAACCTGGCATTAAATGAGTCCACATTCGACGAACATTCAATGAACTTTAAAATTCCGATACCTTTATTTGAGATTGAAAAGACGTTTGTAGAGAATTCGCATTCACTTGGGATCATAACAATATATTTTTGAGCATCGAGTCACAAGTGTCGAAGTTTTATTAACGAAGATTTCAAATGTCGAATCATTTGAGAATTAATTCAGAATTTCCATAAGTCTCCAGTTCAATTGGGGAAGGGAGAAGTCTGGTCTATAGATAGACAAATCTAAATGATTGGATTTAAAAATACTCGTAATAAGGGCCATGAGGTCCTTGAGAAAATGGGTGAAATTCTGCCACGTACTTTCCAAACAACTAAGCAATCAATACAAACTTTAGGAGGGGAGTCTAGTATTAAATTTTCAAAAAATCGATTTTTTTGGCATGAAAGAATGCATGAAAATGAAATGTATGAAGAAACTGAAGGAATATTGTATGGACCAGGTATTGTTGATTAGGGTGAGACTCTTTTTTTTTCTTTTTCTCCGCAAAAAAAACTTTCAACACGTTTTTTGACCTGGTAACCGATTTTGCAGAGATTTTAGGAGAATGTTCCTAACACGTGTAGTTATGGCATGAAGCAGAATTATATTTTTTGCTAATTTCTAAATACCATTTTCAAGCAATTTACATGGAGACAAATTGAAAAAAACAGGGAAACAATTCAAAACGCCGTCATCTTCTCAATTTCTTTTTTCATAAAATTCCGCTTCATGCCATAGCCAATAACATATTTCACAAGAATCCATTTAGATTTTTGGTTCCAAACGATCCAAACTCCTGGAGTTATGGCTACCAGATGTTGAAATGATCCACTCCAAGCTGCCGTGTCACGGCCAGATTTTGCCATATTAAAGAAAAATTTGTTTTCATAAACTAAAAAATCATAGCTATCGTATGTAAAAAGATTCAATTCATTCAATTAATTTAAATCGAAAAACAATTGTTGAAAAAGTAGCGCTTATGACTAGACTCCCCCCTTAAATCTACAGTGACTATCTGAAGTATATTACCATAATTGAGCTTTGAATATTGAATTGAAATTACAAATGATTCTTCAAAATTAGGCAAACGAGTGTAAACATATTGACCGACAAATGTGGATAATGTTTCTAACTTTTTTGTTTATATGTATTGATTAGGGTGTTTCAAAAAAAAATTGTTTTCGAGTGAAGGGTCTTAAACTCTTGATTCCGAACCCAAACTGAACCTCCTGCAACCTGGGGTCCCTAGCTTTAGATTTAGAGGTCGCTCAATCGAGCTTTATGTTGCGATTTTGATGCCAGTCTGAAAAACTACTTAAAGTGGGGAATTCAGGAATTTTGTGTTCATACTCTACTACAGGTCGTAATTCTTGACCAATTTTGATGATTTTTTTTGTAAAATGCTCAGAATTAAATTCTTAAGAGAACTGTCGTTCCACATTTTTCAGTCCCTCCCTAATTTTTCCAATAAATAAACAAATAGTGTGGAAAAATCTTCAATTTCAGGTATTTGAGCTTGTATCTTCCGAAAAAGTCTTGGGATAAAGTTACTATACAGCAAGATTATTACAGGTGTGCTCATTAAACATGAATAATTCGAATAATTACGAATTCAATAATTATAAACAATTTTATAATCAATTTTCATTAAAACATCAGTAATTGGGATAATCTGGGTCGGAATCAAGAGTTTAAGACCCTTCACTCGAAAACAATTTTTTTTTTTAAACACCCTAGTATTGATACCCAAGCGGCACTAGGAGGAATTATGATGCGTACAGTATCTTATGGACACGTATAGAAGGCGGTCACACAGCAAAACAGTCTTATTTGGATTCTCCGAGCCTGTTCATATCACATCTGAAACACCCATGTGCCGTTCGGGTATACTTTGGGCTTTGAATTTATATTTAGAGCGTAATCCTAATTGTGTAATGTATTGCTGCATATTCAAGATTCGTGGTTATTGCTCAGTTGGTGAAAAAGTACGTAGCAAAATTTCCCCCTTAAATGATTCTTTGGCCCTCAACCCGTGGAATTTTGTAGGACGTTTGGAGAGTCAAAAAGCATAATTATTAGCATAGAAACACCTTTTTGTATCATTTCTGATTTTGAGCCCAAAACCTTTCTGGTGTGTTCGGAGTTGGAAAATTATAAGTAGATGCATGTATATGATGATTAAGAAAACTTATATGCCAACAAAATCTTTCATTCCAATGAAATAATTATAAAAATGATACGTGCATTGAAATGTACAATACGGAGAAAAATAGATGCTAATGGATATAAAAAATATTATACGGGTTAGTATATGAGGACAAACATGTGAATTATAACCCTGGGATACTAATCTTTAATAACTTTTTATTACTCCCCTAACAGCACACGTCGTCGCATCTCCGTGGTCTTCACGGAGATAGGTGGTATCTACGTGGAGACCACGGAGATGCGGAGGAGTGTGCTGTTAGGGTCCTTATAATCTGCACCATCCCGTGTGGAAATTTCTCCTGGGCTCAGATCTGGGCGGAACCGTAGCGTGGAATTCTTGCGCCCTGGGCAAAGATCCAATTTTTGCGCCCCCATATAAATATTTATCAAAAAAGCCTGTAGAAAATATCTGGGTTTTTATATAAAAAAATATATATAGTTTCTGATTTTGCGCCCTCCCAAGGCTTTCGCCCCTGGCACAGGCACCGTCAGCCCACCCTTAGTTACGGCGCTGGATCTGGGCCAGGTTTGTAATCCCTACTTGAAAAGTGGCCCCTACTTGGAATGTTACGCTTTTCAATCTAGGCCCTGTAGTGGTATCAAATATCTAGGCAAAACAATGGTAGCCAACTCGGGGCATATATGGGCTGTGGGTGAGCATACCTGGATTAAAATATCCCAGGAATATACTGGCAAGCCCAACTGGAGCCCACATGAGCCATGGGTAGGCAACCTTCCCAAGCAGCAGAAGAGGTTAAAAATGCTAAGAGCGTGTTGGGAAAATCCTAAGAACATGCGTAAAACCTCCAAATCAGACTGTTTTGAATAATTATGTGCTACATGGAGAGAAATTAGTAGTTAAATTGACTATGTTATTATTGTTTCCGAGGAACAGACTGAATTCTGTCGGATTCTACTATGAAGGGCATATTTTTACTATGGTACAACAATAGAATGCTGATCATATTTACTATGTTTTATGGGGGAACCCGTCATAGTCCAGTCTGTTCCTCGGAAACAATAATAACATAGTGAATTTAACTACAAATTTCTCTCCGTGTATGCACCTCCATAGAATATTTTAACGAATTTATCCAGTATAGTCTCATTCGCACATCCCTTTCACATTCATAGAGCCACCATAGCATATTTGAAAAGTTCTTGTGCTACTTGGGTTGTATTGTAAGATATACCCCTATGGGGCTAGGGCCTACCTTAGGATGCCCAGGATTGTTTTCCACACGGGGTACTCCTTATAATCTGGATTAAACTCTCTAAAATATAAATATTAGGGACTAGGAAAAATTGGTATAATCCAGATGCTTGTCATGGTTATCTATTTTTCTTCGTGAATGAGTCTTAAGGGATCAATGGGAATCTGGTCTAATAGATGTGATCGAACCTCCTTATAATATGTTTGTAGTTTTCCAGCTTCATTATACCAATCAGGATGGCCAATCATCACTCTCATTCCATCGACCTTCTCAAGCATCTCAAACATATTTTGTATTTGTGATCTAGTAATTGTACGTTTCATAGCCTCCTTCAAATCTTCAACCATGAGTGTGACCTGGAAATCGGATCGATTGAAAAATTTATAAATCTCGTATGAATACAAACTCAACTGAAAATTCCCACAAATCAGAAATTGGTTCAGCTAACCCAGACAGCATAGATCTTTTGAAGATAACATATATGTCATCTCTAAGAGTACACTGAGAGAAAGGGTCTATTCAAATATTCCACATTCAGGTGATTCAGTCACTGTCAATAGGAATTCGCTTGTGCCAGCTAAACTCAATTTTTTATTCCCATTGAACACACCATTTCATTCATATTTCAGACAGCTAGACTTTTATTTATCCCAACTAGAGTCTAGCTAGCATAAATAAAAATCTAGCTGCAGCAACTAACATTTAGTTGCCCCAATTAGGTACCTTTCGCTCAGTGTAAGTAGCTCTGAAAGATAACATACATGTTATCTTTAAGAACTTTGTGCTATTTGAGGGGACTCTACCCAGACCGACACCATCTCAACCTGGGTCAATACAAGAAATTGTAATTTTGTCACCGTTTCCCAAGTAGGAATGCTCTAGTTATTGACGAGTTTTGTAACGTTCGAATAGCCGAAAACTAGACGCTTGCAAGTGCCTCGTAGGGTTCTGGCGAGGTACTCGCAAGGGTCTAGTTTTTGGCTAATTAAGCGTTACAAAACTCGTCAATGACTAGAGCATTTCCACTAGGGTCCCCAGTAGCACGTGGATGTTTGGAATATCCAATAGACGTTCATAGAACATTCAAATATACGAAAATATTCTATGGATGTTCATAGGACATAGGGTTATGTCTATGCTCCTGGTTATCTGATTGCAACGGACCTTATATCACGTTTTAGTGACGATCTCATAGTGCGGGTTTCGTTTCATATAGGCGTCGTCTCAATTGGTTAAGAAATATAGAAACAATGTTTTCACAATATTTGGCAATGTTTTGAGAAACAAGGAAGCTTTGTGCCTTTAAATTGGCAGAGTTTTTTCAAATGTCATGTTGTTCCACTTTGCGCGTAGATTCTGCTTGCGCAGTGGGGTGCAGTTGTTTTGAAACACCCGATATTGAGGAGTCTGTCCACTCAAATTGGAAGAACACATACGTCAATTTGTGAGAGCGCTGCACACGATATTTTTGGAAAGCTGAAACTTCCAATTTTTTCCAGTGTATCAAAAACTATTCCAAGAAAAAAATCACTCACATGTGTTTCCTTTTCTGAAGTCATTTGCGTCTGTGAGTACATATAACCAATCATGTGTTTCATAGTATGCTCTTCGATACAATGCTTCCATCTGCAAAAATTACATAGAGTCAAAAAAATCGCGCCAAACAAGGGGATTCCATGAAAGATTCGTCAATTTCTGGAAAATGAACGGAAGCGTAATTCAGTTACCCAAGGAACACAACTTGGTCACGGTGACGTCGTAATGACATCATCTTGATGCGTAATGACGTCATCATGAACTCACCGTGGCATCATCAAGATTCACAATGATGTAATCAGAAAGTCATCGTGACTACTTATGTTCCTTAAACTATTTTAGGGTGGAATGTCAGTGAAAAACACATTGCCATCTCTTCGGTCTTGTAAAATGTCCGTATTTCCCCATAAATTTCCCTGAATCCTGGAAAAGGTAGGGAAAGCACTCCTGGCGCTTCATTACTTTTCAATTCTTTCAAAGCCCAGTCGAATTCTGATCTCAGAATCGAATCTCCCAATTCTTCTTCATCAACATCTTCCTCCCTGTCTAAGAGTCCAATATTATCGCTTCCTTCTCCAGATCTTCTAAATGATTAATCGATCGTTCTATCTTTTCCTCCGTTTTCATCAATTGTCTTCTTAGAGAATTTTAAATCTTATTACTTCTAGATTTCAATTGTTCGAGAAATCTCTTGACAATATCCTATATGCCTCAGCTTTCTCTCCTAAATGTAATCTTACTTCTATTTCCTCACATTTTTCTTCTAACCATTGTGCTTCTGCTCCCCTTGATTCTCTTATTATTTTATCCCTCAGTATGTATTGGGGTGAGCCAAAAGGACTAACCTATCGAGTTCATGGGTCAAAATGCATCTATATACAGAGAAAAAAATTCTAACGTTTGGTAGAATTTTTGGCTCGATTTTCAAAGTTGCCGGTAGGCATTTGAAATTTTCCATTTGAATAACACGTGCAACAATTGTTTTTCATTGAGAATGCTATAACTTTTGAACCATTTGAGATGGAAATTTTTTCCAGGCAGATTCTTGTAGGGCATTAAATTCTCTGGAAAATCATCCCTGAGTTAGGTCTTGTGAATTGAAAATTTGTGTATTTACAGGTTATGGAAGTCTTTGTTTTTTTTTTCACATTCATGGCGCGTAGATATACAAATTTTTGACTCTGAAAAATCGATCCTGGGATGATTTTCCAGAGAATATATTAATGCTCTAGAAGAATTCGCCTGGGAAAAATTTTCATCTCAAACGGTTCAAAAGTTATATGATTTTTAATGCAAAAACTATTTTCACGTCTCATTTAAATGGAGAATTTCACATGCCCACCGACATCTTTTAAAATTGAGCTAAAGATTCTGCAAAGCGGGGGAATTTTTTTCCCGGTATATGGATCCATTGTAACCCATAAATTCGATAGGTTAGTTTTTTCAGCTCATCCTAATATATATATATGTTGTTTTTCAGTCGTCCGGATTGAAATACATATATATGGATATATAGGGATAGGAATATTTTGGAACAGCACCATCTCCCCCTCCACAGGTCATATATCTCAAGAAGCTTCCTTCTTTCAGAATTTAAACAGTTGGCAACCCCACATGCATCCCAATCAACTCAGACGAGGGTGACATTACAGATGGAAGAAAATATAAATACAGGACCTAGGTGGAAAAAATTCCTCTGAAAATCTCTGAAAATTTCGCTGAATTACACCGCAAAACTCTGAATCTCACAGAAAAATTCTGAAGAACTCTGAAAAAACCTGAGATAATCTGAAAAACTCTGGAAACTTATGGAAGTTTTTTCAAATTCTGAAAAGCTCTGGAAAACTCTCACTTATCGGGCACGTTTGTTTACTGACAATTTTGTTGAATATCTATGAATATCTTTGAAAAACTCTGAATTTTTCTGAAAATCACTGAACCTTTCTGAGAAATCATGAACATCTCTGAGATACTCTGAAAAGCTCTTCCCTGAACATCTCTGAAAATTTCAGTACTCTTCAGTGAAAATTTTCCACCAAAGGAAGAACCAACCTCATACTCTTTTCAGATTTTATTGCAGTGTTTCGAATTTTAGACCTCAGGTCCAAATCAACATGGATTAGATTCCTCTCCAAGAAAGTCAATTGAATGTGATCCACTGTTTAGAATGTTGAGTTGTTAGTCAAGGTCATCTGATGCGCGATTAATTCGAATTCTCACACGTTACCAATTGTACTTGGAGCCTCTGTGTTGAGGATATCACGCAAAGAGTGCCAATAGTCTGGTGGAACGATAAATAAAACTGAAGAATGTGCGAGGCCATCGCGCGTCCAACTTTCATCGGATGGTACCGTGTTCTCCAAAGACCCCTCTTGGTTGATCATATAGGTTATCCATGATTCAATCTTGAAAAATATTTTTTACATAATTATGTCACTAAGAAATCAGAATGCATAACATTTTCGGTCAAATAAGTACTTCTTTTATTACTCGAAGAATCAACTGTGTGCACCACTGTACAGCAATGTGTGATCAAATGATTAAAATTATGTGAATAATATGGGATACAAACCGATGGAACTCGATCTTGGTCAAATGTGTGGAAGTACATGAGCCGTAATGGAAGTCTCATGAGTCTAGTAGGCTTAAGAATCTGGAAAATCAAAACAATAGTCCTCAAAATACCATTTTTTCGAATCAAAAGAATTATGCATTCGAAATGAATTACCTTACTTAAGCGGAGTCGAAGATCGTAAACTGAAGTGAGACGCTGTCTCAATGTTTCTTTCGAATACCATTGTCCAATATTTTCCATAAAGTCACCCATGATTTGCGCCCGAGAATGCACGAAATCTTCTCTACCATTCGGACTCAATGTGTATGAGAACATCTCATCAGCTTTCCCAATCTGGAATTGAAGAAATACGCTTGTACTATGATACATTACTTCCCGTACAACACCGGACATTTCTACGTGGCCTCCACGTGGTATCTTCGTTCATCAATCTTGTATCCACGTCTATCATTTATTCACGTAGAGTTCACGAAGATGCGACGTGGACATCGGTGGTTGTGCTGTCAGGGTTTCCTAAGCTGTATTCAACTTGAATCACGAACAGCTGATCAGAATAAGACAAATCATCTACAGATACTCAGTAGCGATAAGTTTGCTCGGAGAGGAGCTTTTCACGTAAATTCACGTTCATGGAATGCTGTGCCTCAACAGAGCAGAAACGTGACCAGAAGGCTCCACCCTCTGGAGTCCGGCTCCCTTCAAAATTCGCTTCGCTCATTTTGAACAAATTGATAATACTTATACACGTGAACCTCGGACTCCTCATTTCCGATTGAACACTTCATAAATATTCGGAAGAATGACTGTTGATTCAGGAGAAGAGGTAGTTCACGAAGGAAATACATAAAAAATTTGAAGGGGGTCGGACTGCTGAGCGAAACGAAGCAGTCAGAGAGCGAGGCCTCTGGTTATCTTTCTGTTCTTTTGGGGTGTGGACCATCAAATTTCCGGATATTCAGTGCATCTCTATTGAATGTTTCGACCTTTGTGTTCTCTTGGGGAAGCCTGGGAAGATAAAATCTTTGCAGCAATCAACGACCCTCAATTCTATCGCTTGGGGCAAGGGTGGTGTAAGTTCACCAACGGTGACGTGAGCTCGATTCAACAATTCTGCATCTATTGGTCGATACAAAACTTTTGCTGTAAAATCAAAGTGAGTCAAGATGTAAATGAGGATGAGCAAAAAATTGCGCCAATGCTTTTCTGACACAGTTCATATTTGTATTACTATTACAGATACGATAATAGTTATCTCGAATGCTGATCAATATTAGCATAATATAAATTCCCTACGCTTGGCTACCATGCTGAATACAAGCCTTTGCTCAGAGTAGCTGCTTCGACTGGTTCAATTGAAATGAGAAATAATAACGGATTCGAAGAGAGATTTTGTTCACCGTCATCTCATAATTCGGTGATTTAACTGAAACTCATAAAATTTTTTTATAGGACCATCGTTACAGGATGAAAAACCCAACTGGGTTCCAGTCAGGTTCGATCATTTTGAGTAGGACCTGTAGAAATTTGGTAAACGTTGAACCATATTCAGGTTTGTTGATGTCGGATCATATTATCCTCCCCAAACTAGTACTATCAGTTGAGGTAATGTATCCTGTGTAATATGGTTTCACATATCATTCGGGACTACCCAGCATGATTCTCTCTCCCAATCAGAAAAATCCGAATCATGCCAATGTTGACAACAGATGCAGTACAGTGCCAGTATTGGGTCTTCAGCACTCGGCCAACACGTACGGGATCAGTACTCAATGCATAGGAATACAGTACTATGCCTGTACTGCTAAACCAGTACTGAGAGCTTAATGCCGGCCAGGTACTGATCCTGTACAGGCACTGCACTGATTACGAATAATAGTATTGGTACTCAATCCTCAGTACAGAAAAGCGTTATCATCCTAGCCAAATGTCAGTACCCTGCCAGTCTTGGACAGTACTGGGGCAGTACTGCGCCTGTTGTGAATTTCTGGTTGGGCTAGTCTTGCCGATCAAGTACCAATCTGGGTTGGAACATACTTGGTATACACTCAGATGGCGATGAAAGAATCTTTAAAATTCCAGCAGAACACAACTCTTAAAAGAATTTATCCACAGTTTCGCCATTATCATTGAAATCTGTTACAGCTGTATCCCACCACCGCTTCAGTCTGCAACTGCACGGAAAAATTCCTACAGCAGCGAAAAAGATCGAACGATGAGAGATGCAGAACATATGCGCATACATATAAATATTGACGGATAGATAAATACACATATGAACAAATCCGGAATCAAATTACTCTTGAATTTTGACATATTCGATCAAGGAAGCAAAATCAAAAACGAGAATTGCTGCTTCATTTAGATTAACTAAACACACTACTCACTCGGAGAGTAGGACGGAGATCGAACCCTACGTCAATCGTAAAAAGTGTTGATTCGCCAAATTTTCTGGCATAATAAGCAACTGTACGTGCTATCATTTCGCTTTTTTCTTCCCAATCCCTGAATCTCTCGTTGAACTGTTCATATTCGTCTTGTTGTTTGGAAATCAGCAGATCAACATCAGTGATGTTGGACACCTCGGAGTACAGTTGAATGAAACTAGCCGACCGATTAGAGTTTCTATCTGTGAAATGATGAGAAATCACTGGACTTAATGAATTTCGAATCATGTAGATTTCCACTGCATAACATATAAAAATCTAAACATTTTATCAAATAACTATGTATCAAAATCAGATTGGGAAGGTGATTGCTTTGTCTTTATGAATGG
Organism: Gonatopus flavifemur; assembly: GCA_018340375.1. NCBI lineage: Eukaryota > Metazoa > Arthropoda > Insecta > Hymenoptera > Dryinidae > Gonatopus > Gonatopus flavifemur. Next base: position 24,520,852 of record JAFFJZ010000003.1, read on the forward strand.
ATGATATGGAAATGATTGAATTATTGATATAGCAACTCAACAGTTTATTACCTGGTAAATTTCTGCAAACGTCGAATTGGGTTTTGACTTTGAGTGTCAAATCTTCATAAGAAGTAGTATTGAATTTTGGCAGGAAAGGGGAATCTGAAAACGATTACACTCGTGCAATATTAAGAAGAGTTTCCGAATGTCATGGATGATTTCCCGTACAGTAAAACTCTGGCGAAAATGAACTGTCAAAGTACAACGCGAGGTTCATCCAAACGTATACACGGAAAAAATTTTAGGACTGAATCAATACAACTGTTTGTACTGGAAGAGTTCAAATGTAATTCAAACAGTAACAGTGCAACTTTTTGACTTGACTCGGTTGAAAAATTGAATTGTAAAAGTTAAAAACAACATCGAACTCTTATAGTCACACGATGCGGGCCATTGAATCCAATAGTTTGGCGTGAGAGAGTGCGGTGCTGCGTCGAACTATTGGATTTAATGGTGTGGATCGTGTGACTATACGAGTTCAAGGTTGTTTTGAACTCTGAAGATGCGAATTTTGAACTTGCATAATGAAAAATAATTGAACTGTTAGAGTTATATAAATTTCGAACTCTCACAGTTCTAGAATTGTTTCCGTGTACAAGGCGCTATTTTACGTCGTGAGGTGCGTCGCAAACGTGCATAGATTGAAATTCATGCCGAGAATTCACACTTCATTTTCACCAGGAAACCACCGAGCGTCGGACATTTCTCCGTCGCCTTGACGTCGCTTTTCCGGTCCCCCACCTTGTATCCCTTTTATCCTTCCTATAGCTCTTCATGAACATATTGTATTTATTATGAGCTCTTTTAGAACTCTTGTGCTACCTGGGTAATTATACTCAAAACTGTTCAGCAATACACAGTCGTCCAATATTGTCTATCGATGCATGGCATCGATCAACTATTTCCAATATTGTTCATCGATACATGGTATCGATTAACTATATTCAGTATTATTCATTGATACATGGTATCAATCAACTACATCCAGTACTCTTTATCGATACATGGAATCAGAGAATAGTTCTAGAAACTATTTTCATTATTTTTATTTATTTTAAACTATTTTATCATTGATAGTTCCGGAGCTAGAGCGATTCGAAATTGCTGAATCCTGATCGACTGAAAACTAAAAAATTTCGGTATTCTTGTCGTATGCGGTCTACGTAGGTCTTTGGATTGTCGTATGTGGTCTACCCCGGTAGACCGCAAGCTGCTTACTATATGCTTCTTGTATGGGGTCTACCTTGAGCAGAGTGCATACGATAAGGGTAAGGATTGTATTATGCGGTCTACCCCGGTGGGTGAGAAACGACCTCGATAAACTGCAGCATGCGTAATGAAAAGCAGTTCAAGTGCAGGTAAAAATTCAGAGAAATAACAGTCTGGTACTTATGTGGAAACACCGAAACTTGCTGAATTGCTTATTCATGCAATTAATGATTCTTCGCTGCACTCGATGTCTTCGTGCGATTACTGATTTGATCATGGAATCCCAAGTTTGTTTACGGAATCGTGAATTCAATTATGCAATTGTTTATTCTTTTATATATTCCTTGATTTATTCATGCTGCAAATGCTGCGCACATGGAATTAATGATTTGAACGTGCAATTAATAGTTTCCTCGTTGAATCAATGATTTGTGCATGCAATTAACAGTTTGCTCGTAGAATTAGTAATTTGCACATGCAGTTAATGACTTGGTCACGCAGTTGATGTTTTTTTTCATGCGATTAAGGTTTTTCTCATGCCGTCGTTCATTTGCTTTGTACTCCCTCTGAGATGAGCACATTCTCAAGCAGCTCTTTCGCACGTAATTGCAAACAATAAATGGTGTTGAACGATCACGGTGCATTACTATTATTATTATTTCTTTCCTTTGCTTTCCACGCTCACTTTTCAGTTACCGCATTTACTACTCCGTTTACTTGTGCTTTTTCCTTCACTTTCTTCATTTCAGTTCCTGCGGTTCGTTTTCTGTACTACTTGCCTGCTTCTTTTCCTATGCTTTGCCGCTTTCTCACGGTAGACCCCATACAACAGTCGTTACGGAAGCACCTTGCGGTCTGCCCAAGTAGACCCCATACTGCAACCGTCACCGTTGTCGTATGCACTCTACTTAGGGTAGACCTCATACAAGACGCATATAGTGAGCACCTTGCGGTCTACTCCAGTAGACCACCAGTCTCCGGTAGACCGCATACGACAAGAATACCAAAATTTCAAATCGCTATAGCTCTGGAACTATCAATGATAAAATAGTTTAATTTTTTTCTCACAAATTCGCCGTTTCCCAACTTAGCTGATAGTGTTAAGCTTAAGTATGTAGCATACAGTGTTTTTGAATGATTCGAATTTCAAAAGAAATCTAAAAAGAATGCTCATTTCTCCAAAACTAAGCGTCAAAACAATTTTTTTCAAACGGGAAATTATTGCATTTTGGCTGCAGAATATTTGTGAAATCCGGTCCGCGAATTCTGGGACATCCTGTATATGTAAACAGCGGAGAAAATTTTCTCCGAGATCACCTATTTTTTCAGAAGAACATTAAAAAAAATAGAAGGACTTGTTCGATTGCAATAAAAAAAAATGGTCCTTGGAGAAGGGTTTGAAGATAGCCCTCCATAAATTTCATCCAATTTGGTCCACTCGGTCCAGAGTCATCTCAAATACATACAGACAGACAGACAGACAGACAGATAGACAGATAGACAGATAGACATACAGACAACCCCACGGATTATCAATCAGTATTGCTTGAAATGAAAAACTATCCAACTTCCAATTGGATTACTCAAATATTTTAGAAGATACGGTCAGAGCGTACGATAGTGGGTGCAATAGACACTCCGTGTTGGTATACTACGTATACCGATAAGTGCCTAAAAATCGTGGAACTCAAGTACGATCCCTGGTTAAAAAATCCGATTGAATTCTGATTGGACCCATTGATTCCTACTGATTCCGATGCAGAAACTCAATTCGAACCGATAAAAAAGATGAAATGAATAGGTGTGAATTGTGTTTCTGTATCGAAATCAATCAGTTCAATTGGATTTTTTAACCAGGGGTATGTTTCAAGGGATGAGTAAATAGCAAATTTGTTCACCAAAGCTCTTCGGCCTTCTGATGTATCAAGAAACAAATTGAGCATAATTTATTGAATGAATATGAACATTGACTAAAAATGAAAAATTTGTTCAGTACTCCAAAAAACACATTACTAAATGCATGTGTTATTTCAAATATCTCATCGTTCATGTCACGCATGAGCATTTTATTTTTGTTTTGTATCTGACCTTGTCGTCGTACACAGTAAAAAAATTCATGTAAAATCACACAATAATATCATTGGTAACATTTAGCTCGTGATACGATGTGAAATTTTACGTAGAATCTGTCATTTTTTCTCATGACTTATAATGTGATATCATCAGAAACTTTGATTTTACACAATAAAATTTTGTGGAAAGTTCCAATGTTCTGTGAAATTCCATAAGATATCATGGGCTGTGAAGTATTACCAATATTGAATCGTGTAATTCTACAAAGAATTTTTTCACAGGTCAACTCTCACGCGTTTGAACGTGTCATTTGAATTATAATTTGATTTTCATCTTTTCGTTTTATATTTCGAAATGATGAAAAATTTTCTGAAAAAAATATTGTTGTGTGTGTTTGAGAATCATCATACAAAACTATTTGAATCATTTTGAAAAATAATAATTTCTACTCACTTGGTATCGTCTGGTTAGATCTTCCTCCTTTCATTATCGCCAATGGCAGCTGTAGACGTCTCGTGATCGGCTCTGGATCCAATAATGCTTGAAACGAAGACATCAAATTAATTATGGTATTGGAATTTATTATAGTTCAATGCTATAACTGGATACAGATTGTGTATGAACAGCACTACTGTAGAATCGTTATGCTGAATAATGTGCCGAAGATTTGAATCATATTATCAGAAATTATCTTACATAACACTTGAAGAATTCTTTTCCAAGAACAAGAATAGAATTCTCCAAAAACTCTTTTCGAAATAATGAATTCATAAAGTGCTTTGGAAGAGTTAAATATTCGAGACATTGAAGAGTTCTTCCAGAATACCAAAATTATTGTTTCAATACTTTCAAAGAACTTGTTAATGTCTCGAATATTTAACTCTCCCGGAGCTCTTTATGAATCGCTCACATTTGATCGGGTTAGTGCGAAAAGAGTTCTCAAAGAATTTCATTCTTGTTCTCAAAAACGAATTCTTTGTGTGCTATCTGGGACATTTACCGAGGATTTTCAAATCAATATGATTCTGAAGTTGAGCTCCTTCGTAAAATGGTTCTGGTAAGGTCGTCATTTCAGCAGCCAGTGGAAGGTTTTTCTCAAAATGACCGCAAACATAATCATAAAAATCCTCACACGGGTCAATCTTCTGGTTCATACTCCGATTCCATCGAAGAACTGTAAGGGCAAGAATCGGTAGATTGAATCAAATGTAATGTATCGAATCAAGAAAGAAAAGAATACCTATTTCTTCCCACGTGATCGATTGTGATTCGCTGAATCCCACTTGAAGTGTGATGAAGATAGTTGTGATTGCTATTGGAATGTACATCTTGATCATCTAACGTTTCAACTGAATAGTCGATGGAGTTCAATAGGATGGCGATTCTCACTGATTTGCTGTTTTCTTCGTTATTCCTACTCCACGCAAGAGACTATCGTTCAGAAATCCTCAAGGCGTTTAATAAATCTTAGATTCAGACTCAAGAGACTTTTATGAAAATGAAATAAAATGTGAATTCGTGATCTTACCTGTCCTTATCGAATTCCATTTTACGATGGTTATTATCATTATCGGACACCTGAGGATGAAATTGACCACGAAGACAGTATTCGTTGGTATTCATTCTTTGTTGTGGAATATATTTCGAAATATTTCCACTGTTGTAAAATTCTCATCAATCTAAATGAAACTTCATCGATCCTATCTCGAATACGTTCATCAAACTACACCCTGATAAAAAAAATTCCTCTGAAAATCGATCTGAATTTAAAGATTTTCAGTGAAATTTTTCCACCAGGAGATACACTCCTGTGCTTTATCCGTTTCAATGGAATTTGATGAGAAACGATGTTAATGTCCAAGACAAAAAGACGCTGCTAATTACACGGGGAAAAATGAAGGTCGAAAATATGGCAATCTTTAATAAAAATTTGAGAATATTTCTTAAAATCTGAGAAGTTTTCTTGAATGCATAATAAAGACAAAACGGTCCACCTTTTTGTGGAATTTGATTCGAAAAACAATGGAAAATTATCAATATTTAATAAAGAATAGGGAAACATATGAACTTTCCAAAAATCGGGCGTGAAATGTTACAAAAATAGTAACAAAATTTCAATATCCTACTATTCACTTTGTGAAATTTCGTATGCGACTTTTGGAAAGTTCATGTTTTTCTATTCTTTATTAAGTATTGATAATTCTTCATTGTTTTTCGAATACAATTCCACAAAAAAGTGGACCGTTTTGTCTTCATTATGCATTTAAGAAAAATTTTTAGATTTTAAGAAATATTCTCAAATTTTTATTGAAGATCACTATATTTTAGACCTGCATTTTCCTCCATGTGGTATACGGCTTCCTCGTTCTTGATCAATCAATTATGATGAAACTCATACCATAATTCAAACTTCATCACTTTTTAACTGATTCAGATGAAACTCAAAGAGGCATATTACAGGCTCATCCCTAGGATCCGGTATAAGTTTCTATAGAATCAACTGATTAGAAGGAAAGAAGAATATGCAAAAAGAAGAATCCTCAAATTTCGTTCCGAAGCCTCCTGCTTACTTTTTGTCTCCTCTCACTCCCGATTTCCTTGAAATTCATATCCTACAACCAAAAACCTAGCGAATTGAATAATCTCAAAGTTCCATGGCATTCGGATGCATGACGAAACGATGCGGATTGCAAAAACAAAAATTCCCACAGTTTTCAACCGATTCGGATGTAACTATAATATGGGACCACTATTGGATCATAAATAAGAACATGGTATGAGTTTCGTTGCAATCGAATAATAACCCATGTGGAAATTTCAACCGGGCCAATACTGGGCCTGACTTGAAGAATCCGAGCCAGTACTGGCCCAGCTTGAATTTCCACATGGGAAGAAACGAAGATACACGTGGTCACAAAGCTCACACTTTTTCACAACATTTCCCCCTGTTCCTCACATTGTTCTGTAAAAATAAGCTTGAAACTTATATGGGACTACTATCGACACTACATAGAACTATGGTAAGAATTTCATGAAGATCGGATAATAGGAACGGCAGATATGGGCGCTCGCAGAAAATCTTACATACAGACAGACACAAAACCAAAAATTTTCCCCGAGTTTCGAGGAACATTTTGGTTTAAGAGGCTTTGAGTTTGGAGACAAAAAAATTTTCGGTCCCTCGAAACGATCACGAAGCTTCCCTTTAACGAGGAAGCAATATCAAACTTCATAAGTCTTGTAAAATAAATGAGAAATGGATTTTGCGTTCAATAATCCATCGCCTTGGATGTCCATTCATTCGACCTATCAATTTTATACAATTTTATGCAATTATTATGAAAAGACACGAGAGGAACCAAAAAGGAGGATATTACTTGAGTTTGAATCGTTTATTGAAACGAATTAGTAATCAAAAAACGAAATACTTAGCTGTTAAGGACCCAAAATCTTGCAGTACATTCTATGGTCGATGTTTTCAGTTGCAAGTGAAATTACTCTTTAAGAGTCAATATTCATTCCTAAGAGAAGATGAACACAGAGTTGATTTGAGTGAAAATTCACTCTTTAAGAGTGAAAATTCATTCTGCTAGCTCAAAACTTTCACTCTTCTCAAGTTGGTATATCTGTCCTGAGAACACATGCAATTTTCACAAGTCATTCTAGTAATCAAAAAACGAAATACTTAGCTGTTAAGGACCCAAAATCTTGCAGTACATTCTTTGGTCGATGTTTTCAGTGGAAAAAATTTAAAAGCAAAGGAAATTTATGAACAATTGTTAGAAGTGTATATAGTCCTCTCACCTTCAAAAAACGCCGTTGAATTTTGGGCTGATGATTTTAAACGGTCGTACTAGCCTTGAAGACGATCCACGACGCGAAGGACGAAAAAACTGCAACCACAGCAGAAATCATTAAGCATGTACATAATATGGTTAGTGAAGAGAGTTGACTAAGCGTGAAAATTGCTAATGCCATATAGGCATCTCTGACGAACGAGTAACTCATATTTTTTATGAAGAATTAAAAATGAAAAAAAATTTGGATAGTATAGTTAGTGCCGCACACAACAAAAAAAAAAAAAAAAAAAAAAAACAATTTTCAGCGTAAATTGGGAGCGTTTTGTTTTAAAAAAAATAACTTCTGCTCGTTTTTTATAACTATGGATGACTGATGGACCACCATCCACCATCTAAAAAACAAAAACGAACGTTTACAGTGGACCTGGGCTGTTTGTTCAGCTCCAGCAGCAAGTCACACAAATCATCAGCAAAGAAGGTTATGGCATCAGTTTTTTTTTTTGCAAAAGGAATTTTGTTTTTTATTTTCAGAAAAAAAAAAACACAAACAAACAATAATATTGCAGCAGATGGATCAGCTGAGAAAAAAAAAAAAAAGAAAAGAGAAGAGAAAAGAGAGAAAAAAAAAATTTTTTCATCAAGATAATGCACCTGCTCACAAAAGTGTTTGACGATGGCTAAACAAAAGAACTCAAGTACGAATGCTTGAACATCCACCGATTTCGCTTCATTTACTATCTCTCTACTATCTCTTCTCAAAAGAAATCTCTCAAACAATTCCTTTTTTTTTTCATTTTTCGTGAAGAGAAGAGGCTACAGTTAGATTTAGAGTTTTTTTTGAACAAAAAAAAAAAAAATTATTATAAGGGATAAAATTATTGGAAGATCATTGGAACAAGTGTGTTGAGCTTATATTAGATAATATTATTTCGTAACAAAAACAGTATTCTTTCATTTCGAGCGCAGAAACTTTTCAACCAACCTGTAATTTTGATTCAGCAGATTCGTTGCTTTTCACAAACAATTGAAATCGTGGATTTGAGATACTTGGTGGGATCAAGGAATTTTCGAGAATTAACTATATTTGTGGAATCAAACTAGTTGACTAAGATCAAACCAGAATATTCATGGATTCATAAGATACTCCAAGAATGTCGGAACCATTCAGAAAATTCGAGAAATATTGTATACTGTAAAAAATATTTATGGAACAAAAAACATCCAAAGCGGCTACTCGATGCCCTCTTCGAAGGCCACGAAGATTCTGAAATATCTTGTCAGTTTCAAAGCATGGATATTTATATATTGCTTGACAAAAGATTTTGCATACTTCCTTTACGTGATTTAATGGAAAGTGAAGATAAGATTTTTCCAACTGCAGAAGCTGCAAGAATCTGACTTGAAACCTCTGCACGCAAAAGAAGAAATAGCCGTGGCAGCTACTCACTTCTTCAGCTCCCTTTTTCCACTGCTATAGTTAGCTAAAATAATTGCAACTATAGCCGTGTATTAGCCACTACAGAGAAAAATCGTACACTGTAAAAAACTTCTATGGGAAAATGACTGGGAAATTTACTGGGAATCAATGGGAAATTTACTGTGAAATGTTGAGAGAAATTCCATCAGGTTTGGAATTTTCAGATAAATTCAGGGGAAATTTCATATAAATGTACCGGATATTGATTTCTTGAACAGTGATTGGAATTTTCCGGTTGATGTACGCAGGAAAATTCCAATCATTTTTTACAGTGTATCTTTGACCTAGTTACTTGTTTTTGATGAACTCTCAACATGCATCTTCTGTGGATATTGGGTATTTCAAGATTAAGGAATTTTCGTGGATTCAGACCACTGTATTCGTCTATATTGAGATCAAATAAAATATCCCCTGGGGATTCAAGGAAAATTGCAGACACATTCCTAGGGAGAAAAAATCTCTCAAATCCCATCATGGAACAAAAAAGCAGTAGGAATGCATTGGAAATGAGGGTCCTTCTGTCATTGACACATTATTTCGTAATATTTCCCTTCACTTTTTAGGGTATATGATGGGATTCAAGGGGTTTCCTGGTTCTTCACTAGGAATCGGGATGGTTCAGGGATGTTAACAGAATATTCAAGCTCAGTTCCAGTTGCTTATCCCCAATGAATTCTTAGCTGAAGTTTTTTTTATGGATTCATCATACTTATGGGATCGGACATAGTTTTTCCTAGATATTCGGATCAAATAAAATATTCAACGGCATTTCAAATGATACCCCAAAGATATTGAAACCGTTCAGAAAATTCTGAAGAGTATTCAACCTTCGACTCAGTTAATTGTATTTCATTAAGTTGAACTTGAATTTTCTGTGGATTTCAAATACTTCGTAATTTGACGAGATCACTTGAAATTATGAAGTTCCCAGATAACATGCTCTCACGAAGCGTCGCACATGGATAAGGATTTGCGCGCAATATGCTTGTACGCTCACGAAGCCACGCACGTGGATAAGCTTCTGCACGCAAATTGCACTCGAACCTAGGGGAAGCTTCAAAATATGGTCAGGGTTAACATGTCAACAATAACACAGCACCAGCAACATCTGTGGCTCGAGGCTTTTATCCTGATCCGTGATTGTACGATGCCTGCCATGGGCCGAACGAATAGAAAATCCTGCAATACTGAGTACTGTAGCCGACACGACTGACTCGTGTTATGGGAAAAAATCATTTCAACACAGCTGGTTCGTGTTATTATAATAACAAACAGTGTTGAAATGATCTTTTTCCACACCACGAGCCAGTCGTGTCAACTACAGTACCCAGTATTGTAGGGTTTTCTTCGTGTAGGCATAATAAAGGCGAGCATGGTACACTGCGGAACACGCTCAACGGCAAGTCTGCCTTATAAAGGTGTTTTCTACTCATAACCCAAGAAGCAATTGACCGCGGTACACGGAGAAAAATTTTGAATTGTTGGAATTCAATACTTTGTAAATTTTAACGTGCAAATCGAATGGGATTATGAGAGTTCAAAAAGACCTGCACTGAGAAGAAGGTTTCCTTCCGACAAATCAACGCATTTGGTTCAGCATTTTCAAGAAGTATCATTTCGTACACGGAGAGAAATTTGTAGTTATATTTATTTGAGGATTCCTCACAAATAATTTACTATGTTTTCTAGTTTCGGAGGAACAGACTGTTTTTACAGTTGAATACATTGTGGAACATAGTGAATTTAGAATCGATTGAAATAAGTTCCAAACATAGAACAAATTACAATGTTTCAAAGTAGAGCAGAATAGTCAACGTATTAAATTGCATCGTGACAGTTCATTTGTCATCCATGACAATCTAACATAGTAAATTTTTCTGATATAAATGAAAAAAATTTTTTTAGGGGTTCAATAAAATTAGACGAGCCAAGAAGACACCTATAAAAAAATTTTCTTCCTACAGGAAGTTTTCATTCAATTAAAATGGAACTTTGTAGGTTTATTAAAATAATATTGAAGTATATAAATGAATTTTTTTTGGTAATTTTTCATCTCAAAATTGCGGTTATAGGATAGCTCAAAGACAATCCATAAAAAAAATTTGCGGGAACTCTGGAGGTCGGAGTTTTTGTTTGAAACATGCCACCAAGAAACTGTTGCGAAAAATATTTACAACTTGTCGTTAAACGTGAACAGAATGAAAAATAGTGAAAGCCCAAAGATTGGCGGAGGTTTTTCGACAAAATTGGTGATCGAAAGAGAAATTTTCCAGTTTTCTTAGGTTTACCGACCAATTGTAACTATTTTTCACAAAAGTTTTTTTGGTGGAATGTTTCAAATAAAAACTCCGATCTCAAGAGTGCCCGCAGATTTTTCCATGAGTGATCTTTAAGGGGATACAAGCCCTGACGATGCAATCCGAGTCAAATCTTTTCTGAGAAATTATTCGAAGATAAAGCAATAAGAGGCAAATATTACTGTTTACAGACTATCTTGATTGGTTAAAGAAGGTCTGTACAGAGCGATATTTCCATATCGTTTCTACGTTTTCGAGTAGTTTGTCAGAATAGTTTTTGTCGTGTCCTTTTCTAATCAATGCTTCTGGTTGCATCTGCAGAAGTTGCTGGTATCACCTCCCACATAGCACAAATGTCTCGGTAATATCTCCAGAATATTCTGGGAACATTGTAATATTGTCAGCATATTCTGGAGATATTACTGAGACATTTGGGCTATATGGGCTTAAGCTATCCTATTTTGCGATGAAAAATTACAAAAAATATTTATTTATATATTTTGATATTATGTTAACAAACTTACAAACTTCCAGTTTAATTGAATAAGAATTTCTTGATGGAAAAAATTTTTACTTTTAAATTGTAACTCAATCTTTTACAGAATTCGCGTCAACTCAACTGCCGGCTCGGCAGGGCTGGCGCGATCTTCCTGCCATAATTAATCCTACACACTGGTTTCACACACCAAGCTAGATCTTATTGATCTAAGTGAAGATAGAACTTCACTTAATGGTGATAGGATACTTTTGAATGTAATCATACACGGAGATCAACTGATTTTGAAGAACGTTCTTCGATAATTCATGTGCGGTATTCTGAGGGAGAGAGTCATGAACTGAAATTTGAATCAATTACTTGTTTCATCCATATCTGCGATCAAAGAAGCATTGATTGATGCTTGGTCAATGAATTTGACCGGGCCTGGCAAAACCACTGGCCCAAGCTTGTCCTGATCTCATCATTCCCAAGCCTGGGCCAAGTTTGGTAAATCGTTCAAGTCAAGTCTCGGCAGGTCTTGTGCCAGACTTGGTCCATCATTGGACCATTGGTCCACACACACATCGACATGAAGGAGTGTGTAAAAGTTGAGCTAGATCGGTCGATTGGTTTAGAGAAATCTTGTCCACCGTTGTTTTTCGAGATGTCTCCGACAAATAGCTACAACTGGCTTAATTCTCGGGATTTTATCGTCAAAATTTGGCAAAATGTCATTTGAAAGTCAACTTTCTGTGGACAATTCAATGTTAGTGCTCATAATTATCAATATGATAAGGTGAAATATGTCAGTGATGTAGATTTTCAGAGTAAAAGTGATCTTTTGAATTGAGTTTGATTACATATACAAATAAGTTGACTGGGTTTAAAAATTGAAAAGTTGAATTAATTTAGTGAAATATATTGAAGAATGGATTTCATGATCCAGTGACCGTTAGTTAATATATATCATATATTTTTTTGAAATTATCTTGGTCTCGTTGTTATTGAGTAACAATTTATTAGTGGGAATGGGGATTTTTACAAATTCATTTGAAGGCTGTATATAAAATTCAGCGTGAGAAGTTCAATAATTCGCAAGATATTGCGACTCGGAGGTTCGTTACTTTTAGTGTTGGCATTGCAAGGTTACAAAGTCATACTTTCTGCAGAACTTCCAATTTATTGATATTCACATGGGTTATCCAAGCTTCGAAATCATGAACGAATTCATCTCCTCTGCAATCATGTACTCATCGCCTCAAAACTGCTGATTTCGAAGATACATTTGGCAAGACATCTTAAAGGAATTTTTTAAAAGACATCTTCAAGGCATATCGAAAAGATGTCTGATATCTCTTCCAGATGTCTTTCAAAAGATACTCTTGAGATGTCCTTTTGATATGTCTTTCCAGATATCTTTCAAAAGATATTTTCGAGATATCTTGAAGATGTTCATATTTATTGGAATTATGGAACCTCATCAATTTTATTTCATATATTTATATTGCACCCCATAAACTTCTGAATTGGGCTGTGCGATAATTCGATCAATTGACAAAAATGCCTAATTGATGACCAATTAATTGATCAAGCAACATTTTCGGTTGGTCGATTTTCAATCAGGTAAATTCTTACACTGAGTACGGATAGTGAATACAGGGTGGTTTTCTATATGTTTTTCAGTGCGCTGAATCGAGATATGAACGTTAGAATGTCGGAATCCAATGGGATCATCCCGAATTTACTGCACTGGAACCTGGATGTGGCGTTTGTTGGGATATTGCAATAGTTCAAACTAAGGAAATCTCTGGCAACTGAAAAATTCAAATCGACTAAATTCCTACACTGAGAAAAAAGGTAGTGGACTCAACTACGCACGATAGTTGAATGAAACCACAATCCTTCATGAACCCAATTTAAATACAAGGTTCATTCAATTACGCGTAGTTGAATAAACTACGAATCAGAGCTAGCAGATGGGCATTGCCGTTGAAGAGAATAGTACTCCCCAAGCAGCAACGGAAGTTCAAAGTATATACGAAATAGAAACGTTCATAGAATGTTCGAATGAGACTGTTTTAAATATACGATATTCATTCAGTCGACGTTAGATTGACGTACCGTCATATATTCGATTACATACGTTCAATGAATATGCATAGCATCTATGAAATGGTCTCATTGGAATGTGCATAGAACATATTTCGAATATTCGAAGAACGTTCATAATATATTCTGATGCTGGTTGGGTTGTGACTTGATTTCACATATTCTGCTATTTTATTTTGATGGGTCTTGAATGAACAATTCCTAAGTCGCCATCTGTTGAAACCCTTCTACCCTACATATCAATCATTTTATTGCTAGAAATTGAATATTCTCGCTTGTTTTTGTTCAAAAAATTGAGCAATCCACGATTCTTTCTCAATTCACTGGAAAAAAATGATAACGTTGAGAAAAAATTTTATTCTTTCTATCAGTACAATCAAAATTATATTTTAGTTTAAAATATGCATGTTACAGTCTTGCTGGCCCCACAAATAAGACTTATCAGGCATATACATAGCGTCATGAGGTAGACAACCGAATACTTGATCAAATTCTCTCAAATTCTTAGCTGGAGTATTGATTCGATCTCTTGGATAAGAAACGCTTGGACGTTGAATAAGCAGTGTCTCGTCCATGGATTCTTCATAAAAATGACAAAACCCCTGAAAAAGTAACCACCATCTCAATGTGATTTGGGTACAATTATGAATAACTATATTTGAATCATGCAACTGATATGCCAATCATGTCGGATGTAAAGTTGGGTCAGGGTTGGCAGAAAATTATCGTGTAATCTGCTCATTGAGTGATTTTTATGAAGATCGTAATCTGATTTTGTGGTTTTATAAGAATAACTCAATCAGGTCTTACACTATAATTTTTCTGGCAAATCTGTCTTAGTTAGACAAAAAAACATAATTTTACAAAACTTCATATCTCACCGTCCCCCAAGACGAAAGAAACAGTTTATTCTGTGTAAAATTTTGCCAACCAGACGGTGGAGGTTCATTGTGGCGAATAAATCGTACATAAGTTTCGAAGGCAATCCTCAAACCATGGACATCTGCAAAATCCTCCGGTGCTGTGTGGAGACTGTGCTGTAAAGAAAATGAATTGATCTAGTTTCATTTGCGCGTTTCCATCTAATCGATGTGAAAACGTTGACATTTTTGAAAGACGACCATTTGCACCACTTTTTTCTACATTGTTATAATTTTCATCATTAACTTCATTCAATTATTTACTATTCCTTTCTGAGTTGCAAATGATTGTAAGGTCGAATCCAATGTTCTATTAATGATATGAATGTTCTCCAGTAACATTACGATTGGTGCAATTGTCCTCACATGACGGGAGACTTGCACCACCCTGCGAAATAGGTCTTTCGCATGTGAAAAAGTTTTCAAATTTATATATAATTATATATAAATTTGAAATTTTTTCACACGGATTATCTGTCTTTCTTTCCCCTCATTTGAATGGTAGCCAAATCAATTGATGAATATTAATTTGAAATGAATAATTAGATACAAATGATAGACAAATAAAGCGATTTTTACAGTCCCAAGGCTTCCACCGTGAATAGAGAAAAGAGAATCATTCCATATTCCTGTGAACTCGTGTGGAGTTAGGTCATCCATACAACTGGCAACACGTGCGACGGCTTGGACATCTTTGTAAGATTGAGAGATATCTGTTGTGTGCATGTCACCCCGTGGTACAAGGGAGCCTACTCTCCCCTAACACATGAATGTTCATTGTATGTTCTACGAACTTACTCAGTACATTGAATGTCCTATGCATGTATAATACTACCTCAAGAGAAGACACACCTTGAAGGACGTTCATTTAATGTTCTTGGTCGTTCAATGAATGTTCAATGAACGTTCCTGACGGTTTGTGTTCTCTTGGGGTATGAACATTCTCAGTATGCTGTGCGAATGCTGTGTTACTTCGGATCAACGAAACCAGATGAATCATAACCTTTCATTATAGTTGGAGAACAAAAATTTTTTCCAGATCTTCGAATTTTTACACTTTAAAGGTACACTGAGAGAAATTGACATTTAAATTTACTATGGAATTATAGGAATGGGGAACATATTAACTCCTAATGAAATTTACTATGGCATAACAATAAAAATCTGATCAAATTTACAATGTTTTACAATAAATTTCATTAGAAGTCAGTATGTTCCTCTGTTCCTATAATTCTATAGTCAATTTAACTCTAAATTTCTCTCAGTGTATGTGAAATACATCATCGTTTCTGGACAGTGTGGGATTGAACAACCCAGCCCTCCGGCAATCGTGTCCGGTTTTGCTGACCTCTCCGTTACCCTTTTTTCCCTTAGAAATTATGATGAAATATTCACCTTGCTAAAAGTATGCCCTGTATAAGAGGCCAAAAATAATTCCCAGCCGGGGCCCTTGTTACAAGCAAGGCCAACACTGTTTCTGAACTATTGAAAATCTCTTGTACATATAATTTCCAGTCCTTCACAAATATTGTCAATAATACCAAAAGAGACAAAAATATTAAAAAGTGGGCAATGAGGACTTAGAATACAGAAAATCAACAAATCACAGTAGCACCAGTTCTTCGGAATTACGGGGCAGTTTCTGTAAAATCCTAAAAGTTGAACTTGGGCTCTCGTGAAAGACTTGAAACAGTTGAAACCAAAATTCTTACGCAACTTTCACACAATTTCGAATTGTCTCTGTGCTACATGGGACTCCGAGTAATATTAAAATATATTATGAACGTTTTATAAATATTTCGAAATATATTCTATGCACATGCCAATGAAGCCGTTTTGTAGGCGATACGCACATTCGTCAAACTTGAATGATCGACTGTACTATATAACGATACGTAAATTGAACGTCGATTGAATGAATACCGTACATTTCAAATTGACTATGAGGTACTGAATATATTTATAACTGTCATTAAAATCAAGAAATCCCCTAAAAATATTCCCATGTAACAAAATTATACATAGCTTGGTCAAAACTCGACATACTACTGTGGGCAAAAAATAGTAAGACTTTTTAATTTAAATTTCGCGCGAAAACCCATTCGTCGAAATATTTTTTTTCTGGGTTGGTATGACTGCCAGTGACATCTGTGCGAAATGTCACATCGAAATAATCTTTAGTGTTTAGTATACGCTTGTCTTTCTGAAGTACAAAGAGTACGTTTGGCGATTTTTACAATGAGTGAAATTATTCAACAAAGAAGTTCCATTAAATTTTGTGTGCGGAATCAAATTTCTGGTGCCGAAACCTTCGGTTTTTGATTGGGACAAATTATTCAAAGAGGGTTGAGAACGCGTTGACGACGAACCACGTCCAGGACGGGCATCAACATCGACTGATGATCAACACGTCAATAAAATCAAGGAAGTGGTGCTTGAGAATCGACGATCAACAGTCAGAGACCTTACTGGCATCGTTGGAATATCGGAAGGATCAGTGAAAACCATTTTAAAAGATCATTTGGGCCGAAAACTCTTGGTTTTTGCACCACGATAATGCACCTTCGCATACCGCATTGATTCTTCGTGAGTTTTTCGCCAAATTTTCAACCAATATCGTGCCGCAACCACCGTATTCGCCTGATTTAGCTCCGTGTGACTTCTGGCTAATCAGCAAACTCAAACGATCGCTCCGGGGAAACCGTTTTGAGTGAATTGTAGGCATTAAACGCGAATCGCTACGCGCATTGAAGGCTATTCCGGAAATTGACTTCAACAACTGTTTCGAGGATTGGAAAAAACGTTGGCATAAGTGTATTGGAGCTAGGGAGGATTACTTTGAGGGGGACGAAATAGATTTGGAAGAATGAATTGAGAATTTTTAAGTTATGAACAAAATCTTACTATTTTTAGCCCACAGTAGTATATTGTGTATGGAATGAGCATAGAAAACTATACACGCTTCAATGATTCATCTAGTTTTCCGTTCATCATTTATTGCCGATTCGCTTGAAAGGAAAATTTAACAAATCACATCGTGTTGTGCAGAATGAATGAACATGATGCGGACCGCGATTTCCCGATCGTGCTAGCAATCCTGTACTTCTTGTCTGGTGTTACTTATCGAAACAATATTCTAATTTAGATTTAGATTTCCAGTTGGAGAACACACGGCGATTCAATAGCTGAACATTTTGACATAATTAGCTGAAAATTAAACCACAGATTGGGATATCGATTAAGAATATTGAACACAAATCTGTGGTTGTCATCTAAAATTTCGCAAGAACATACCCAAATAGACAATCCGATTTCTATTAGATATCTGAAAGATGTCTGAAAATTTTGTAAGATATCTCAAAATTTTTTCTGAAAGAGATCTCTTAGATATCTTAAGGATATCGGACGCAACACTATTATATATCTTCAAGATATCTGAAATGAGATCTTTCAGAAGCTTTTTCAAGATATCTCAATGAGGTCTTATGGGAGAGGAAAATTAGAAATCCGATGAATGATATATTTCAGAACTCATACAAAAACCCTGTTGGTAATGTATATCATAATTTTCCATAATTCTCATGGAAGTCATAATTCTTCATAATTCCTCATTTGGTACAAATTCCAGGAGAAAATATTAGATTTTTCTCATCGAATTTGTAATTTATGAGGAAATATAGAAAATTGTCACTTTTATGAAAATTACGGAAAATTATGAGATCTACCTTCGCCAGGGAATCGATACATGAATTCGATGAAAATGTTTCGAGAAGAAGACAGCATGCTATAAATTCATGTATTCGGGTTCATAAATTCATTATTGTAATAGTTCAAGATATTCAAGAAGTGCAATTGCGCCTATAAATAGGATAAGATGTCATCGAGTAAGTGCATGATATTTTTTATTTATATATATGTAAACGACGGTAAAGAGCAAGGTTAGGAATGCCGGTAATGTTTACTAATGCTGATTTTGAAAAAGTATACAATGACATCCAACGAATATACGGATAAAATATCATACACTTACTTGGTGAATTTTTATCCCATGAACAGGTCAATTGCACCTTTGAATCCCTTGAATTCTAATATATAATATTTTTATGTAAAAGATTCAACATTTGACACGTACCGCACGCGAGAGAATGAGGCAGAAAAGTGATGTAAAAGGTAAAGTCGGTAGACGCCATTTTTTCAGAAATGAAGTTCTGAAAGATGTCTTATAGATGATATTTTAAGAACTCCGATGCCATCGATTTTTCAGATATATTTCAGATATCTTATACAAACATCTATAAGATATCTTTCTGAAGATTTCTGATATATATTTATAAGACATCTTTTAGACACATCTTAAAGGTTTCTTTCATCGGATATCTCATATTCATCTTTAAGAACTCAGGGTTTACTGGGTACATGCTTAGTATACATGCCCCAAGGGAATTTGAAATGAAAATTCAATCGCAGAAGACTTGGATTAGATAAGAAGTTTCCCAAGTTCCGCCAAAATGAGGCAATTTGGCACACTCATCCTCTTTGAATGAATTTCTTTTTTATCTATCAAATTCATTTATAGGAATAAAAAATACCCTATTCATTATTGTTCAATGCATTATAACGTACAGTTGGGTAATGATGAAGATGCTCCGGATTCTCATCCTGCATCTGCTGACTGTATTCAATCAAATTTCTCATTCTAGGAGGAAATTCTTCCAACCTCGAGAAAGTTAGAATTCGATGCCAATTAGAGTCCACCAGTCCTTCAGCATTCAAATATTGACCTGGAGGTATTGAAATTGATTATTCAATCGAAGACCAGTTCCGTACACAAACCTGAACATATATGTATAGTTTTAACGGAGGAACACTTATCTCAGTCAAAATATTCAACAAAATATATACAACACTTACAAATGCATTGCAACCTCTTAATAGTACCGCTCGCTTTCTTTCTTAAGCGCAACGCAAAAACTGTTTGAATGAGAAAGAAGGAGCACGGATTTATTTAGATATTGTACCGTATGATGCATCCATTTGAACAAAGTCGGATGTTGCAAATATTCTATCAGAACCTCACTCCGCTCAGGAAACAATTTTTGTCGAAATTTGTATAACTTTAAAGCTTAGAGGTAAGGGTGGATAAATGGGCCTCTACTTGGTTGTTTTTATAATTACTTTTTTTATTTTCAGTGTAAAAATTAGAAATAAATCAGAATATTTGTCCGAACTATCCAACACTAATTGCATAAAATCCCGATGTATTCTTCGCAGCCCTCAGAGGAATATAATGGCTTTTCTGAAGTTTCCCATTTTTCCATCATCAACTTTTATGCGGGTAATATGGACCCCAAGATATTTATGTAAAAAAAACAGGACAACAATTGGGAAAAACTGTCCACGTTTCCTTTCGTTCATGATAACTTCCGTTATAATGTATGGATATGAATGAATTTTACGCCAAAATATTTGTCTCGGTGAGGAGACTAGAGCCTCCTATTTGGATCGAAATTGGATCTGGGACTTTGAAAATAGGAGAGAAAAATGATTACCAAAATATTGACCATTTGCCGTTGTGAATAGCTTTGGTTACGGTTGGTGATTTTTGAATGCCGTTTCTCCCAAAGTTTTTACGTAACTCAAATGACTGAAATGTATGTTTTTGGTGGGGATTGGATCAGAGGTTCAGGCGCTACGAAGGAGACAAAAATCCGATATTGTATATTCTATGGCCGGGAAGGTAGCAACTGCCCGGAATACAATAATTTGTGGATTCGAAAATAATTACTAGAAGTTTCTAGCTCTACTTAAATAGCTACAGACTCTACTGCTTTCAGGTAAATGGCCTCCCGAAGAGAACATGGAGCTCCGACAAACGTTCAGAATAGGTCAACCTAGATCAGCCTGAAGCTGTATGTATGTATGTATGTATGTATGTATGTATAAATGTATTTATTTATACTCGGCGCCTGCTTACGATGTTTGCAGGCGCCTCCCACTTACAATCCTCTCCAATTCCTTAACTCTACTTATAAACTAACTCAAAATTTTTAAATTACTCTTCAAGCTAGCTCATATTCACTACCATTTTACGAGAGAGAGAGAGAGAGATGCTTTGTCTCATTCATCCTTCCATCCATCCGTACATACATTCTCCCTCCCTCCATACAATTCTCCTCCTTCTTTTTCTCCAGCCTTCACACCCAATCCTCCCCCTCCTCATCTTCTTCTAGTATCTCCTTGATCCTCTCCCCCGTTGCTCTATCCTCTCCTCCCATGCATCTCTCCAATAAACGTTCCCATGTTTCCTCCTCGACCTAACATACCCCGCACCTTCTTTTTTCCTCATTTCCTTCCCAGTACCTTCCTCCTCTCATCTCATTTCCCAGTCTGAATCTTGCTATCCTCTCCCCCCCCTCTCCATCTTCCCACCTTCTTCCAAATACTTCGGGATCCCCTCCACCACAACCTCTCAATAGCACCTATACTTCGATTCACTATCCTTCCCCATCTCTTCGCTCTTTGCTCTTCCCTATCCCTTTCCATCCCCTACCATCCCCCTCTTCCTCCATCATTACCCCCGTCTCCTCATCCCCCAAGTCTGGGCTGGAGCCAAGTTTTAGGTTCTTACACGTTTCACGAAATTCAGATGAACATTTGAATGGCCAATCAGAAATGGTTTCAAGAGAAGTCTATTAACGGTTCATTAACGTCTATTAACGGTTCTCCGAAGATTCATTCAAGTTTCAATTGAGCATGTTTTAGAAGGAATTTCAATTATAATTATAATTCCCTTTATGGTTCATTTTTTCATGGAAAAAACATAACTGAAAAAAACTTATATTGAAAAATTGGAACTCCAGTGTCTCTTCGGTAAATCTTCTATGAACGTTCTGTGAACCTCCCTTGAAATTACTCTCAAGCGAACATTGTAACGCCCATCAGACCTTCGTCGAATGTTTATGAACCTAAACTTCCCAAGTAGCAGAAGAGGTTAGAAATGTTAAGAGCGTGTTTGGAAAATCCTACGAACATGCGTAGAACCTCCAAATGAGACTGTTTCGAATAATTATGTGCTATGCACCTCCATAGAATATCTTAACGAATTTATCCAAAATAGTCTCATTCGCACATCCCTTTCACATTCATAGAGTCACCATAGCATATTTGAGAAGTTCTTGTGCTACTTGGGTTGAGCTCCAACTGAGCTTTAGTCTAATCTATGTTGATTTATTCTGAACGTTTCTAAGGCCGCATGTTCTCTTCGGGCTTTCAGGCACTCCCTGCTCATCATATGATCACAGCCCGTACAGCACAACCACCGATCCTCCACCTAAGACTTCGGTGGACCAGAGGTGGAGAATTGGTGGAGAAATGGGAGCCGTGGAAATAAGGGAGAAATAAGGGAGAGTCTCCGTTGAGGCAACGGAGAGGCGACGGAGAAATGTCCGCCCCCTATATTTTCAGTAAAACTTCAATTCGTGATTTCATACATTCAGATTTGGTTACGTAAATGCACCAATAAGAATTATATCGAAAATACAGGGGGCGGACATTTCTCCGTCGCTTATTTCGCCCTTATTTCTCCCTTATTTCCACGGCTCCCATTTCTCCACCAATTCTCCACCTCCGGTCCACCGAAGTCCTAGGTGGAGGATCGGTGGTTGTGCTGTACGGGAGTGATACCACGCACGATCCATAAAAACCACTAACCTCAACATTCACGCACTAAGAGTATACAAATTTCGACAAAACTGGTATTCGACCCGGTCTATGCAACATTGAAAATAAAATACTGAATGAGGAATTCAGTTTATTTAATTCACATCATACGATTCTCCTACTAGAATTTTTACGAAGATCTTTCTGAAATTGCCATTGTACACTGACTCACCTCTATGATCAAACACACGCACCATTTCTCGAGCAATTCGGTATCCCAAACGAGCATGATTGAAGTATCTGAAATCAATATTACGTGCACTGAGAGAAATTTGGCGCACAGGTTATACTCGGTTCGAAGCGACAGCAGTGCCCATCAGTAAGAACGGTCTACGCGCTGAAACGGAGTAGCTACTGCGTTTTACCTATCTCCCTGCTACTCCAAATACTCCGCGTATAAGCTATACATGTTATCGGAGTCGAAGCTACTCCGTATTGCGCATAATGTACACTGATTGGAAATTTTTCCGCCAGGTTATGACAGGATCTTAAAAATTCAAATTATTTCGGACAAAACGAGATAGAAATTTCCTGGGACGAAAACCGATCAAATCCTGACATCATTCTTTGTCCAGATCTGTCTGGCATTTTCAACAGGGGTCTCTTGCTGGGGTAATGTTCCTTTAAACTGTACATAATAAAAGGGAAAGCAATACAATGAACAGTGGCCTGTAGTTGATGTCGCACTCGAAGAACCTTTGCGATTTGAATGCAACTGAACTCGCAAGCCCTTCGCGTCAGGCTTTTCGACACGCTCCGGTTGAAATCGTAACTTGTCGGAATACTTCCATGCAATCGGTATACTTATGAATTCCGTTCCAAACGTATACAAAAAATTCTTTTGACCCAATTTTCAAATGTTTTATTACTATTTTCATTGGTTAAAATAGATGCATAAAAGAAGCAAATGGCTGGCTAGCTACGACGGATCTGATCCAACCAGATATCCGATGTATCCCTATTAATAATAATAACAATAGTCATAATAATCATAAAACATTGTCAAATTAGGTTGAGAACTTTTTTTGTATATTTTTATACGTCAATAATGAAATACCGGACGAAACAAATTGATTGAATTTTATTTTTCCATCAAAAAATTCCTGAAAAAGACGTGAAAAAACGTGCAAGTTACCAGACTACTACACTGAGAAAAAGGATGAGTGAACTGAACGAAAACGCAGTCGACTCAACTACACCAGGAGGTTAAATACGTTCAACCAACTCTGGAGGTTGCATTGAATCATTTCCCAGGTTTGCCGACTCTGTTGAGTCAACTACGTGAATGATTGGGACAATGAAAAATAGTTTCCGTCAAGTATCCATATACATTTGGCACAAAATAACGAAGCATCGATTGCCTGCGAGGTTGACCCAACTACGCGAGATTTTGAATGAAACTTCTTCTGTGATTTGTTGACGTTGACACACATTGGTTCATAAAATCAAGGAATATGTTTGAGACAATGAAAAGTGGCGTAGTTGAGTCTACAATTTCCAAGTCATTTCAACTAAAAATTCGTTGATTCATTCATAAATTCTTCAACTACGCGTGGTGGTTAATGGCACTTTTATTTTTTTTCTCAGTGTACCTCGATCAAGGTCCTTCTAATCTCTTAAAATAAAATGGGTGGAAGAAGTAAAAAATTAAGGAGTACTTGAGGAGATAAATGAAGAAACATATCGTTGAAAGAAAACTGTAGTAGTGAAGTAAACTGATAGGACGCAAGGCATGATGCTTTACTGAAACTAATATTAGAAGGAACAATGAATGGTAAAACTTGTGAAGGTAAGCCTAGATCAAGTTATATATGAAGCAAATTATACAAGACAAGGGCAGTCGTAGGCATTCCTGGTGAAAATGAAGCGTATACACAAAATTAGAAGGAAACGTATATGAAGCGAAAAACGTTTCAACTCCCTTTTTCTGGAGCGTATGATACCCGCTTGCTGGAAAGTCATAACAAAGTTCATAAACTTTCGATCCCGTTTCGCATATGCTTCATGTAACGTAATAGTAGATTATATGGATCGTATGCGAGTCATACCTATTCTGACTTCAAATAACATCTTTCAGCAGTTGATGTCAACGACGATGCATAGCTTAGTGGATAAGAACCTACCATAGTGGAAGTCACCGGTTCGATTCGCACCACAAGATTCAATTTTTTTGTCTAGATTTCTTGAATTTTTGCCGCTTCCTTTGTTTCAATTCCCGTTTCACATACTCTTTGTATCCTTTCCATTCAAGCTTCGTGTACGTTCCATGAACGTTTCCGTTACTCTTCAGCATACGCTTCGTTTACTCTTTCTTCTCGTTCCTATCTTCACCAGGGATGTAGAAATTGGGCGTTTGGGGGATCACAGATACGGTTGGAGGATTTCATCGAACCAGTCATAAGACTGATCACTTCATAATGATGACCTTAAAATCATATCTATCAGATGAAATGGAAGTGTAATCTATTGCAATGTTGTTTGATCTCAATCTTTCACACTCACTCAGGAAACGTCTCATCGTAGAAAGGTGATTGTAGAGCCCCTGCCGGAATCACTGCAGAATTAAATTTTGAATTCATTAGTCCGTTATTCAATAATTCTACTTGCTAAAATGTACGTTATCAACAAACTCTCAACTCTCTCAATTCTTGATATTAGACAATTGAAAAAATTGTGTAGTGAATATCTTATGGTGGTGGGGTGTAATGAGATAACGTTAGAAAGACAATGGGGAATTACGATAACGCATGTCTAGTGGAAATAAAACGTACTGGGGAGAGTAACAAATAAGTTGTTAGAGAGGGCTGTAAGAGTAATCAAAAGGTCAATTGAAAATAATAGAAATGTTTTGAAAGAGTCATTTAGTGGGTATGAAGCATCACCCTACCGAGGGAGATATTTTTTGCATCAGTAATGATTACACCCCCACCATTCGAGTTTCCAGACCTGTATGTACGACCGTGGACATCACTCAACCTCTCCGTGATGTTTCATCTCGCGATGAGGTGATTCTTCATCTCAATTACAAGGAGCATCAACTCAATAACCAATTTCGAGAACTAACTCTAGCGCCGCTATATGCTTAGATAGCATCGGGAGGTTGTCTGAACATTCATAAAACGTACTTGCTCACACAGAGAACGTTCAAATGAAATCCCAGGATGTTCTAAGAACGTCGCATGTATGTCCCAGGGACATACAAATGTTCCGTAAAGTTGGGAACGTGTTCAATAAAGGTGTCAATGACGTTCTGCGATCCCTAACAGCAGCTTCACCGATTTCCACGTCGCATCTCCGTGAACTCTACGTGGATAAATGGTGGATGTAGATACAAGGTGGATGAATAGAGATTCTACGTAGAGGCAACGGAGAAATGTCCGGTGCTGTAGGGGATGCTACGCATATATTTGTAAAGGTTAGTTTTCATGAGAGTACGTTTGAGAAACATAATAAGAACGTTCCGTGTTAGATGAAAACAATAGATCGGGAACGTATTCGGGTGCATTAAGACGCGCAGAACTAAGGTTATGTTGATAAAACGTCCAGAAGGCTTTCGATGTTATCTGGGTGGGAGACCACTAGAAATAATCTCACTTATATTTACTAACACAAGTGATGAACCAATTATAAAAATATTAAAATTTTTATTGGTGAATACGCTCTCTAAATTTCTTGGAGTGAAAATCCACTCTTGAAGAGCGGAAATACTGCCAGTGCAACAAGAGTTAAATTCCACTCCTAAAGAGTGAGGATTTTACTCATAAAAGAAGGTGAGAACTTTCACTCTTCAAACCGAGTTAAAACTTCACTCTGTTGGAGTGAGAATTCACTCTTATGGAGTGAAGAGTCATTCTTTAAGAGTGGAATCTCACTCTCTCTGGACAGTATTTTCACTCTTCAACAGTGAATTTTTCACTCCCAGGAGTTTAGAGAGCATGTAAAATGCTTTGGTGGTTTCCCGAACGGCGGTGCTAGAGGTAGTTTTGAAAATCTTATTATTGAGTTGATGCCCCCTGCGTGGAAAAACATCACAACATCGGAGAACACAAATCTCGAATTTCGGTGATATTATTCCACCGTGAAGTTGTAGATCTAAAACCAAGCAGTTTAGTGATAAAGAATCACCAATCGGTTGATTTTATTTCACGTCAATTGTGATATCTCACGGGTTTCCTGCGTGTATATGATTCACAAATGGGATATATATGTTTATGGAATATTTAAGTCTGTCACAAATATTATTCATTTGTTGGTGCGAGGGCGTATTCCCGACTAGAAGTTTGGTTGGGGACACCATAAGGCCCCTACTTTTACCTCACCAAATTTCTAGTCGGGTTTACGTCCAGACTATTGAAGGTGGAGCCTCGAATGGTATATCTTGAAGAGGTGCCACGCAAGAGTCATGCGATACTTGAGATATGAACAGAGCATTCTATTCATCTGTTGAAGTAAATTATCAAATTTATAATTTTTTTCACTATTCGTTTGGAAAAGAAAAGGTAGGGCACCTTAGATTTCACCCTTGGGCAGCACCTGTCCTAAATTCGGCCCTGTATTGGTGTTCAAACCATCCCTGTTGAAAAATTCCAATACATTCCAATAGATCCCCGTAGATCCTGTGACAAAACGACATGGTTTTCCAATAGGAGATTATTTTCCATCGATGTTCCTGTACCAATAAAAACCACCATAATATCAGGTTCCACACGAAACCCAATAAAAACCTATAGCGGTTATGACAAAACGGCACGGAAAATCGATAGAAAATCATCGATCCCGATAAAATTACACCTATCGGTTTCTATCGGGATTTTCCAATAGGGATATGTGGCAAAAATTTTCTATAACGACTGGAATGTTTGTGTTCAATAAGATTCATACCCATACAACACCGAATACCTCCGTTATGTATCAAAAACGTGTCCGTTACAAAAACGGACATAGAAACATTTCAGAAGGTCTTCAAATACCTTCCAAACACATTCTATGCCCGCCCATATAAAAATCTTCAGGCTCCGCCAATGCTGACGACGGAATATAGCTAGACGCAAGGCTGCCAGCCAAAGCTGGGCAATCTATGTAGGGACAAGGATGGTTGACAATGGTCTAAACATTGTACCAATATGGGAAGTCATAAACCGACTCCATTGATCCATCATTGATCATTGGCTGCGCCACGCTTGGCCCATCCTTCAACCAATATTGCTTGAAGGAAAAAGCATGCTTTCAACAGAGGCTCTCTAGGGCTTGGCGGGACACTGCTCCAAGCATTAGGCAACTCTGAATGACAATGGATTCTCATGTTGCACCAAGCATGGGTCGTAGCTTGGTCCAGCTTGGGCAATAGCTTGGCTCAGCTTGGGCGATGGCCTCGCTCAGTTTAGGCGTTAGCTTGACTCGACTTGAGTAATAGCTTGGCTAAGAGTGAAACTTCCTTCTCAAACAGCAAATTACAATAACTCTCACCAGAGTGATGCTTGTTTCCTGCGAGTGGCGAACCAAGCATTCAATCAATATATAAGTCTCCTTTGAAGATTCCATGACAGAAATAATTCTTAATCTGTTTCCAGACCCGCCTACTTCTACGCCAGGAACACCGGATTTACGTCATTCATCAGTTTAAACTAATCAGAAAAATTACATGTTGAAATTCTCCGACATTCATTTCGTTCAATCGAAATGATAGAATGGATTTTTTATTTTATTTTCAATTACAATAAAAAATAAAAGTGACCATTGGCATGAGATGGGCGCAACCCTGCCGCAAGATTGCTACAGCGTTGGCTCATCCTTGGCGAACAAATTTTTGTATGGTCTGCCATTGACGGCATATGCTATCACAACCCTGTTTCCAGTGTTGGGTCTTGATTGTGGAAACAAATGGGCTGAGGCTGAAATGATGTTATCATTTCAGAGTTGCGCCATACCTGGTAGCCTAGGCTCGGCCCATCTTGGTGAGCCTTGCGGCAACTTAGCACCCATGGTCAATTTTTACCTGGGCGCTTTTGTAACGCAGCCATTTCTGATACACTACTGGAGTATTTGGTGCAGTATGGGTTTACTTTTTGCAGATAGATGTGTGATACTTCGAATCGGGTCGAAATCTTTCTACTTACGAAGCGTATTAGTACTGTACACGTAACGTGGTAGAAACGATGTTGCATACAATGGGGTATCTCTGGAAAGATACATAACAAATCAGTTCCTTTTGCATCCATTTCATCGATATCAACATTATATTATTGATATAATTCGCGTGGAAATCAAGCGGGTGGTATGTGTCTTCACATGGAAATCGAACGGGGATTGAATTAAGCTCGGATGAGGAACGAGCGAGTCCCATGGATTCTCGCATGGGAATTCACTGAGTTATATGTATCTTTATATTTCCAAAGACCGGAACAAAAGCATCCAAACGGGTAGGATATGACTGGATCACATGGGTTTTTTTCATGAAAAAAAAAACTGTGGAATGCAGGATTTTTTCAGGGTTAAAATGATATGGACAACTCATTTTCGTCAACAATGCGACTTACGGGCTTCTTGTTTTCGACAGCAGAAATTACATTTAATTTTCAAATTAAATTTCTCCACATAAATTTTTCGAAAAGCTAAATGGAAAGAATTTCATAATGAAGTCGAAGAGTTATACTTTGATATCAATCCAGGTAATTTTGATTCTTCATTATTTACTAGCCAAACTAAAATAGAAAATGAAAAATGGCCCAAGGCTGCCGACTCTCCCGCACTACTACTATCACAGTTACACTCAGAGAAAAATCTGGTTCGCATAACCAGACAACGTACTTATTTTTGGCTCCAACCATTTCATCTAGTTGCCACAACCAGATTTACGTGACTTTGTTTTGTTTTCGTGGTTATTATAACCAGATTCCTGGTCACTGCGACCATAAGTTTCTAATCATGCAAGGATGGTTTATGTGACCACGTCGCTTCTTCCTCAGTGCATTCTCCATATCTAGCTCCACAATAATATAGCTACTGTAACTACAAACATGGACCCGAGCACAAATTCAACTCTAATTTTCTCTCACTTTATGCAGCATCCGGATACCGGAAACCAGGGATGGGCAGCGAACGAGCACTTTTGTACTCCCAAAGTATTTTCAGTCAGAAGTCCTTTTCACTAACCTCGTGTAGAGATACATTTCCTGGGATAGAAACTACTCTTCATTGAAAGTACCCTGGGAGGAGGAAACTACTTTCAGGGTGCACATCCCTGCCAGAAACAAGAGTCAACGCAAATTTTGCATAGTGAGTATTTGGGGCCTGAAATTCATGAAGAATTGCATCTCTTGTAACTATCAAGGCCATCATTGTTTTCCAATATTATGAGATAATCTTTTTCCAGGCTATTATAATCTTATAACCGATATGACTACAAACCCTGGTGAAAATCTAAAAGTGAAGAAATACCATATCATTTTGATTGTCCGAAATTTGACAAAAATGACGAGAAATGAAGAGATTTCAGTCAGACTTCGGACATTTTCACAGAAATGTAGGGGAATGCGGGATCCTTTTTATTAGGAATTCGTTACGCCTCAACGCTTCATTTTCACCAGAGAAGTCATATTCGTCTCCGTATGGATAAACGACTGAATATTACTCACTTTCCGTGAACATTACCATATTCCCACGAGAACCGTTGCCGAAATTTATTCACAGCATTTAATTTCTGATGATTCAAAATATTGGTGAGATGATCAGCGTCTAGTACAAACTGAAATCATAAATCAATTATACAAAATATACTCTGGTGCGCAGTACAGTGAGAGAAAGTATTAGTTGTCATTATCTAAAAAAAAAATTGTAAGATAACGTCTCAACTATTTTTTTTATAATAGTATCACTTAAAATCCTAAAAACTCGTCAAATTCACGAGCGTTTGACCATTGGGTCTATCATTGCGCACATCTCCAACTCAATTATAAGAAAGTAAGTTCCGTCCAAAAGAAGTCAAATTTGAACAATCGGATTCAATGATACACTTATTGATGCAAATAAAATATAATGAATGTAACAATACCTCGCGATAATATTCATGTAGATTTTCAGCTTGATTGTACCAATCGGGATAGCCAATGACCACTCCCATTCTATTGAGTTTATGTAACTTCTCGTGCGCATTAGGTATTGCAGATCTATACAGGATCCTTCTCATGGTATCCCTCAAATGTCCAACTAAGATTCTTATCTGGAAATGGAATTGGTCCAAAAACTTATGCATTCAGAAAATGATTCTTCGACAGTTGATAAATGTAGATTTGGTTATGACGGGATGAATATTTATTGCATGAAAATTCATTATACTCACAAATATGATTCATCGACTATTCATTTATTTGTACAATCATTCAACGGGATCATCCCATTGCAAGACAAAAGAACTCAAATAACACAGAATATTCTGGGAATATTCTTTCAACATCCGTAAAATGTACTCTGTCGGATATTCTCACAAAGAGCGTGGATAATTCGTGAATATTCATAGAAGATTCTCAAACTTTTGAATGGGACTGTTTCTAATATTCTAGGAGCATTCGTACAATATGCAAACAAAGTTTGTAGAGAGATTGAGGCGCAGCGCATGCGTAAATATCATGATGACATCCATTTGGATTATGAATCATTTCAACCGATACATTTATGATTGATAGAAGGAAAATGATTGATACATCGATACATCGGTACGTAAAACATTGAAGACAATATCGATGTATGGAATTAAAAAGTATCGATACACAAAATATCAATGCTGTATCGGACATCCCTAGGGCACATGACATGTGTGCAGTGATATGAGCTTGTCAAATGACCGGTCATGTAACGGTCATGACCGTTACTTGACGGGGACAATTTTTGTCAGTTTTGACGGCCAGGTCACACTGAACGGTCAAAAAACCTTCTAATAGTCAAACTTACATCTAAAAGTTAATAAAATAATTTGGCAAAAATTCCCTTGCAATAGAATTTTTCATAACTTTTTCTCATGTTTTTCTCATAATTTCTCAAGATTTTGAAACATTATCATGAGAAATAATTCTCTCATAATTTTTCCATAATCTTGTCATCAAATTTCATAATTTCTTGGAACTGTTTTTTCCTTGAAAAGTTCCAACTTCTTCAGGAAATTATACTGCTTCAAGGATTGATGGATTTTCGAGAATTCATGAAGAAAATTAATAAAACTTGCAATGACCATGGTGAATTGTAATCGTGTGTTATTTTCCATAGAGCAGTAAGGAAGAATCTATAAATATGGCTGCATGAAATTTTTTGAAAAATTTGTTGTATATTTTTGTTCATGAGAATTATTAGTTTTTATGAGAAATTATGACTTCTTGGGGAAAAACATATGTTATAGTTCAAAATTACCACAAACATATGTTATAGTCAGCATGAAAGAAATTATAGAATTTCATGACATTTATGAAAATGTATGAGAAATGATGAGAAATATGAAAAAATATTGAAATACATGAAAAACTATGAGGAACTTTCTCGTCAGGGTTGTTTTCTCTTGAGAGATAATTTTTTCCCAGTTATTTTAACGAAACAAATTACTTTTGGAGTCGTGAATTTATGATTTCATATTAATAGAAAAGTCAAGATGTTTTCATGTCCATTGAAATCAGTGAAGCCAGGACTCCTCCCGTATGGAAATATTTCGCTGAAAAATGTCTGCAAAACTATGAAAAATCTCTGAAAAG
Organism: Gonatopus flavifemur; assembly: GCA_018340375.1. Classification (NCBI taxonomy): domain Eukaryota; kingdom Metazoa; phylum Arthropoda; class Insecta; order Hymenoptera; family Dryinidae; genus Gonatopus; species Gonatopus flavifemur. The sequence goes on from JAFFJZ010000003.1 coordinate 24,552,710, forward strand.
AAATGAAAAAACTCTGAGAAACTCTGACAAACTCTGAGAATCTCTGAAATTTTGATGAGAAATCTAATATTTTTGGGACATTCTTTACAGACTTTTTTCAGACTTTTTTCAGAGTTTCTCAGAGTTTGTTCATACTTTTTCAGAGAAATAGTAACGAAATTGCACTCTGAAAAAACTCTGACAAAACTCTAATAAATTGTTGACATTTTTCTGATTATTGAAAAATCCTGAAATTCAATAAATACATTCATATGCCGTATTCAAATATCATGTGTGAAAAAGTGTTTGAAAATTTTTTAATTTTTTTCTAAAAGTCAGAAAAATGTTAGCAATCCATCAGAGTTTTGTCAGAGTTTTTTCAGAGTGCAATTTCGTTACTATTTCTCTGAAAAAGAATGAAAAAACTCTGAGGAACTCTGAAAAAAGTCTGAAAAAAGTCTGTAAAGAATGTCCCAAAAATATTAGATTTCTCATCAAAATTTCAGAGATTCTCAGAGTTTGTCAGAGTTTCTCAGAATTTCTTCATTTTTCTTCAGAGATTTTTCATAGTTTTGCAGACATTTTTCAGCGAAATATTTCCATACGGGCTAGATCAACGTAGTTACACTGATTTCAGAGGACATAAAAACATCATAGACCATGACCATGTAAAAGAAGTCTACAATAGTCCAGTGCTGCTAGGAATGTTTCAATATTTTACCAATATACTGAACTCCAAAACCTTCACAGAAAAACTGAATTCGCATACTGTACTCAAAGTTTGATACCAATAGTTATTCCATCACTATCCTAATAGTACATGATATGTATATAATATTATCACAACATTATATTAGAATATGCATAGAATGTTAAATGTCCAGTCTAATCAATATTATAGGAATATTTCTCATTATGTTTTTCCCTATAAAATCACATTTGTTTTGTGAAATTTGAGTTGTATCAGAGATAAGAGTAAACTATCCTCTATTCTCCTCAAAACTTCATCAAATGTGTGACTTGATAGAAAAATATAATCTTTATAAGGGTGGATGTATAATGTTCTATGAATATTTTGGTAAAGTATTCTAATAATATTATAAGAATGTTATGTACTATCAGGGTAATGTTTTGTGAAAAAGAAAAGAAGATAATTTGAAATGCAAAAAAATATTCAAACTTTCCCACATAATTAGGAAAGCTTTTGAAGTGCATTTTGGTAAAGCATTTAAAACATATTCTCAATCAATCAATCTACTTGTTGAAATACATTCAAAATGTAGTAATGTATTTTGAATATATTTTTAAACCTTTCTCAATTCCAAAGATCTATTTGGAATGCAATTTGAAAGCTTTCTCGGTTACGTAGGTTATATTTCAAGAAATTCGACGAGAATTTCTATTTGACTGGTCCAACAAAAGTTTTGTCCCTTCAATTAAATTTTCGACGTGTTAACAACATTTTTTCATTGGGATGATAATATTTATTTGTTATAATAATGGGAGACAAAAGTATGATCGGATCAGTTCAGGGAAAACCTTATATTTGCAATATCAAAAATTGATTAGAAACAGCAAAAATCACTCACCTTCTTTCTCTTTTGTTGAGTCAGTTCCTTCTGTGCGTACATCAAACCAAGTACGTGCTTCATAGTATGCTCTTCAATACACTGCGTCCATCTGGAAAAATCACATCGATTAGAAAGATTGCGTTGAACGAGAGAATTTGATGAAAGATGTGTTAATTTTTGTAAGTCGAAAAGCAAACAACAGCATAGTGCGAGTTCTTCCGAGTAAAACGTCAAAGCACTGTGCCTTCAGTAAAGTTCCATCAAACTTACACAATGTGATCATGATTTTCATAATTTCATGCTGCTGAAGTTTGAATCATTTATTTAAACGAATTCGTAACCGAATAACGAAATACCTGAGTTACTAAAAACTCTCAATCTCGCAGTACATTCTTCAAACATTGTTTCTAGTTCCAAGGTGTTTATTCAGGAAGATGAACACCAATGATTCATCTAAAATCGTGAATTCGAATTTCCGTTTCGTTCCTATAAACGATTCGAACTTCAACAGCGTATAATTTTGACGTAAATAAGGAGAGAATAGGAGCCAAACATGGAGCAGTCATGAGAGGGAATCGATCTCAATCAGCTTTAAAAAAAATGGAAGTATGGCATTCTAACTTGCCGTACTAGCGGAGTGAAAAAATTGAATACCAAAAGAACAGACCTCACGCTCTTCTCAAATTCCATTGTAGAGTTACATATTCTATACCGCAGATCCAAATCAACGTGCACTAAGGTTCTCTCCAAGAATGTTAACTGAATGTGATCCACTGTTTGAAATACTTCAATGTTAGCTCAAATTATTCAATGTGTAATAAATTTAGATTTTCAAACGTTACCAATTGTGCTCAAATCCTCTGTTTCAAAAATACCCCTCAAAGAGATCCAATAGCCAAGTGGAATGAGAACAGGAATAGTAGTTTGAAGAACACCTTCACCTCCGTATGTCGGAGAGAATCGCGACGGATGTCCCAAAGATTCTTCCAGGTTGATCATGTATTCGATCCATGATGCAATCTTGGAGAAAATTTTGTCAATAATTATCTCACTGGGAAATCAGAGCTAATAACGTTCTAGATTGAGTCAGCATCGAGCAATCGACTGTATGATTTTACGGTAACAAACGATCAAAACTTAAGAAACATGTGAGTACCGTATGATACAAACCGATGGAACGTGAATTATGCCAAACGTGTGCTCGTGTATCATACTCAAACTAATCCTTATGGGTATTTCAGAACCAAGGAGCTGGTGATCAAAAAAGTATTTTGAATGCATTTGTCTCCAAATCAAGAGGATAATGCTCACGAAATAAGTTACCTCGCTTAAGCGAAGTCGAAATTTGTAGACTGCAGTAAGACGTTTTCTCAATTCATCCTCCGAATACCCTAACCCAAGACTTTCAATGAATTCACCGATAATTTCTGTCCAAGAATTCACGTAATCTTGTATATGATGCGGACTCAACCAGTACGAAAATGTTTCATCAGCCTGTCTTATCTGAAATCGAGGATGTACGCTTGTATTATGACCGATAGTTTCGTTGAACCATATCCAACTTGAATTAAAATACGCTGAAGGAAATATACTGGGAGAAATTTAGAGTTTAATCCACTCCACGATTATCGGAATGGAGGAACATCCTGACTTTTCAATAGAAATTTAATTAAGCTTCTGTTTTCTCGTCATGGTAAGTTTCACTCTGATCCTCGGTTGCAAAGTGCCATAGTAAATTCTATTCTAAATTTCTCACAATGTAAAACGAACCACGTAAGGATATTTGATAGCGAGAGCTAATTGAAGAATGTAAGAGAAGAGGATAAGTTATCCTCTTAAATTTATTGCCCCAAGACAGCACACTCGGAGAAATCTTCAATCATTTCAACCGATCAGCTTGATTGAAAAGCCCGAAAACCGCTTTTTGTATTTCATTCAACCATTTTTTCCAATTATAATAACTAATTTGTTGGTTATTCCAACTGAAATTGATACATTCAACTTGATTCTGTTGATTCAAACGATGCCAATTTTTCTCAGTGCAGGACCGTTCAAGCGTTTGTCAAAATTGAAAAAAAAAAAAACTATGGACATGTGAAGATTTATTAAATGTTCGTTGAATGTAAATGTATCTAAAATCAATTTAAAATCGATCGATTCAGCTCGCATTCTGTTGGGGTGGAAATACTCACGTAAAGAAGAGGGCGGAAATCAAATCCTACGTCAATCGTAAACATTGTTGATTGGCCAAATGTTTTGGCATAATAAGCAACCGTACGTGCTATAATTTCACTTTTTGCTGTCCATTCGGCGAATCTCTGATTGAACTCTTCATATTCCGTTCTATTTTTCAAAAGCAACAGGCCAACATCAGGGATGTTGGACACCTCTCCATACAATTTCATGAAACTATCAGAACGATTCAGGTGTTTTTCTGTTAAATTAGAAGAAATTACGAAAATTATGTTGATGAAATTCAGGTTTTCATAGTATATTGTAATTTATTCCGTGTGAATTCGGATACGATGATCGATTATGGAGGAAGAGATTTTCGAAAATAAAAACAGGTTCACAATTATTTATAAAGGCGGAAAAGATAAACTGGAGAAATAAAATGTAGAGGAGAGTTGGGCGAAGTGAGAAGTCTTAGAGCAAGAGCCTGTGACTGCCTGACCTTCCTTGGTTTATAAAAGCTGAAAGTTCCTCGGCGTATGCTTCCAACATAGATAGCAACTTTGGGCTATTATGAAGTTTGGATCATCGTGGTTTTGGCATATAACAGGTTGCAAAGTTGTATAAAACAGCAACCTGAATTCATCAAAGTATGAAGAGTAATTTTCTTATATTTGAGTCCAAATAATATTAGGTTGGTAAGAAAGTCTTGCGACACTTTTTTTCAAACAATCTATTCCTTCTAATAACCAAGTTCGAGAACATTCGAGAGTCGTCTATGCGAGCTCAGTCTAGAACCTTTCATACCGCAGTGTTTATAAACCAGTCAGTTGTTCCGCGCAATCAGTATGAACAAAAATGGAACAAAGTGCACTTCGAGCAATCGCTTATTACGAATTTTTACAAGGGCATTCTGCAAGAGCTGCAGCTTCTAGTATTTGCAGTATTTCTAGTTATTGTATAAATTCCACACATGACTATTTAACCTCATTAAGCCAGCGTAGAACAGTGTCAAGTTTATTGTTTTGACTTCGCAATATGAAAGATATGTATTCGATGAATAATCATGGATTTTGATGACCAGTTTTAATCGCAATTGTTCAGTTCATCTTCAGTATGAGAAGCATCCCAGATGGCATGAGAGCTCTAGAAGAGTTTTTTATGAATAGATTTTATTCGTTACGAGCTCTTTTAGAACTCCTGTGCTATCTGGGATGTTTTTTATGATGCAACAAAGGGGACTAGACCAGGGCTGAAGCCTTTGAAAATGGTAAAAAGTGAAAACAAATTATAGCAGGGTGAAACCCATTGGAAAAAGAAGAGAATATAACAAGAATGAAAGGAAAAATAATTTACGGGCGATCTGAGGTCGGGAAGTGGGAGGGGGTGAGGAATTCATAATGAATTTATTTGGAGCTATAAGCATCACAAACGAATACATTAGGAACTCTTTCTGAACTGTTGTACTGTGTGGGACGGTTTTTTACAGTTGCTACGAAATAACAGGTAGTAAAGCCCAGATCCTCCTAGCCCCTTCCCCACTTCTCTACGAAATACGTTTTGATGGGCTAAAATTTTCCGTAGTTCACTCAGGTATATAAGTTATCTTGGAATAGCAATAAATAGGCATTTACACGAATAATTTGAAGAAGATTCTACAATTTTCTCAAAATATTGTAGATGTCTTATTAAATATTGTATCTTTATTAACTTATTTGGTTGTTAATTATACTAGTATATTTCGATTTGCAATTTTTTTCTTCATAATTTTGACATGAAATCTTACGCTTTTCGAGTAATTAAAGTGTGAATTGTAATAATCGAGTTTTTTTTCGTTTTTTGCATTGCCTGAGAAAAGTTACCAAAGTAAGATATATTTTTTTTTACACCATCAGAAAGTAGAGATTTCAACGAATGAAAAATCTACCGACTTTTTTGAAAAAGCAGATATTTTGACGTGAGAATTTTCGATTGAAAATTAGGGTGGTTTTTCGATATTAGGTCCATAAAAGGTAAAAAATAAATATTTTGGATCAAAAAAATTACAGTGTCTTTGGGACATAAAAAGGTAAGTTTTCACTGAATTTCGTGAGAAAAAAAATTTTTCTGTGAAAGATAAAAATAAAAATCCAAAAACTTGGTTATTTTAATTTTCTCACATAAATTTTGAGGTCATGTAAAAATGCGTGAATACCAAAGTTTTTATTCCCCTACAACTTTGTCATTTAACTCTTTTCCATAGGACTTGTAGTTTCGCCGCGAATCGAGATAAACCATTTCTCACCCTTAAAAACTCACCCCCTCCCACTTCCCGACCTCAGATCGCACGTAAATTATTTTTCCTTCCATTCTTGTTATATTCTCTTCCTTTTCCAATGAGTTTCATCCTACTATAATTTTTTTTGGTTTCAAAAATTATCGACCCTGGTCTAGACGTAGAAATAAAGTATTGAGTATTACATCAGTGTGTGGAAATATATAAATTTCTAGCCGTTATTATATTGGTACTACCGTTGAAATTTTCATTTCAGATATTTCCACTAACTATTAAGTTCCAATCCCATTAAAATATTGGATTGAAGAACTTGTGGTTAGAAGTGTTTCCATCCTTGTAAATTCTGTTTTTAATCTCGTTCCTCTCTCATTTTGAATCCGATGGAAACAGCAATCAATCCCACTTTAGCTCCGTTTGAAATCCGGTGGAATTGTAGTCATAGACACATCAATATATATTGCTTTATTGTTCTCGCAGAAGAAGTGTGAAGCAGTGATGCTAGCATTCCGCCAGCCGACCAGTTTTATTGCCTCCATCATGTTATATACAATCAAATTCCTTTTGTCGGAGGCTTCATTGCGTGTATGAGATTTCTATCCAGATGGATGTAATGGAGAGGGTAAGGCTGGCCGATCGACCGAATGCTGGCATCACTGATGTAAAGGAGATTTTGGAAATTTTTTTCGGAATTTTGTTTTGGGTATGTTTTGTAATATTCTCCCCGTCATGATTAACATCCCTCCAAACAATCATTACTGGCGTTTCAATGGGCCGCTAATGGTCCTGCAATGCCGTTGAAGAGCCGTTACTGGCCCTTTGAACCGCCCACAGCTGTGTTTGCTGGGATAAGTACTTCATTCTTCACTCTTCAGACTCCATCTTGCCAAATGCAAAAGGACAATGTAATAATCCATTACGGTTTCAAAGGTATACACGTATGTGTGAAGTGTTGGACGGTTAATGTGGGAAATCGCTTGTCGGGTGGAGGAGTATCGTTATTGGAAAAGTACCCTAGTAAAAATGACTGCCACATTCATGGAATCCCAGGCTACAAGTACTACCCAGACAGATTGGTTTTTTACCCACTCCGGTTCAATGGGTCCGAACGAACTCAACGACTCAGTCTCAACGACAAATGCTTAGTATCTAAGCGAAACGTTGGGAAGAAAGGTTCAATAAAAATTCCTGACTCACATACTCGTTCTTAGACTTGTTTACACTCCCACATTCATGTAATTTGGATTGAATCCGTAAGCAATGCATATACGGGCATATACGGCCTGTATATGTCAACCTTTATCAGGGTGTCTACTCCCGGAAATTCCATTTCCTCTCATTGGTTAGTCTACTCAATGAAAACGTATGATTGGTCAAATCCGTTGAATCTCTGTGACTGGTAGACACCCTGTTTATGCATATACGGGCCGTATATGCACCACATATGCGCCGTATATGCATTAAATATGGATTATATATGGATCATAAGTGGTCATATATGAAACCTCTGTCCATATATCATCATGTATGGTTTATGTGTGGTCTTATATGAATCATTTGTACTAGGGATAGGTGCGCATTAGTACGTATTTTCGGTATTACATCATAAATAAAGGGATAAAATATGAAATGAATATTTGTACAAGTAAGTCCATGTCCTGTCAGATCTGATCAGATTTGATGTTGGATCCAATCGTATCCTGTTGGATCTGACCGGATGTGGTGGGATCCATTCATACCAAGAAATGGATATTCGTGGAACGAGGTCCATGTCTTATCAGATCCAATTACTGTTATGAAAACGGTATAGTTACTACCTGGTAGAGCGGTACAACGTTTATACTGAATCTCTGCTTTCGATATCAAAGTTCCATAGGCATCAGCGCGCCTTCTTGATTGGACACCCAAGCCTGAAAACAATGCGACTAATTCAAAAAATCGGTATGGAGCACCATACATTACTTCCATGTTTCTCATATTTAAACACCGAACGAAAATCCATCGGAAATTACCCATATAGGAATTTACAATTGGTGCTAGCATGGTGCAACGTAGTAAAGTATGGCCGAGGCTGGGCAACCAAGCATGGCGCAAAACGTGGAATGATAACATCATTTTATGATTTACCTACGTGTTTTTCCAATGAATTCCCATCATCGATGAAACAATGGCAATCAAATATACCATCATTGGCAAACAATTGGACATTTTGTTCGTCAATGCTGCGCCAATGATCAAAGTAAAAAATATTTCACCTAGAAATATATAAAAAGTATGCGCATTTCGTAATTTCTGACATATGTTGTTTGAAGTCTTATTTGTGTTCCCCTCATTTGTTGGTGAACAACTCGGCGTCTTTTGTCGGTAAATTTTGCCATGAGAAGTAGACACAATGTACGTTGGCTCAGCGGTAGGAGCTCTCTGGTGTAACTCATAGTAAAGAGCGATTGACTGTTCTTCCAAAGACCTTATATATTCTTCGTATACGCGTTTCACCATTCGCGAGAAACACTTGATGAGTAACGTAGCAAAAATATTATATAGGTTGCCAATATTGAACCATGCTATTACCAATGATCGGCGCTACATTGAAAGCTAATTTCTACCGCAACTAGGCCAAAGTTTGGGACAATATTGAACCACATTTTAAATGATCTTGGCGTTGAATGGAATCTATCGTTTAGTCAATGTTGGGCCAAGGATGAGCCAAGCAAGAGCCAAGCTTGGCGCAATTGTGCCACAATAATAGGCTGACAAACGAAATCCGTCGAACACCGACATCGGTGCAACATTTTATTTATTGTTAATCAACATTGAAGATTTATAGATTGCCGAGCCTTGTTTATCAACATTGAGCCAAACTATATTTTATTGTCAGCGTTGGCGGAGCCCAAAAATTTTGGTATGGGTATATGTTAATTCGGAATTTCAAAGAACTCATTTTTTCATCCATCTGTGTATCTATGGAATTTCTATCTGTGTCATCATTCGTTTCATGGTATAAATTTGATTGCAATCGGATAACCAGAAACGCAAATACGAGCGGTCGTAAAATTACAATTTTTGATAACATTTTCCCTTCCGCCCTTCCGGTTTTTTGGAAGAATCAGGCTGAAACTTGTAAGAAACCACTATCGAAATTGTATATACCTACGATAAAAATTTAATAACGATCGGACGATGAAGACGGAAGATATCCGCATGACAGCGACATTTACGAAATTTCGAAATTTTCTTCTCAAGTTCGGTGCTTACCCTTTTTTCCCCTCACTTTCAATTTGCCTGAAACTCATATCACGAAACCAACACCCCGTGACTTGACTATGCTCAGAGTTTCATGGCATTCGGATGATACAAACACGTGGAAGGCATGATTTCAAAAATTTGTCAAATAATGCAGATCGCAAAAAAAAATGTTCACAGTTTTCAACCGATTGGAATGAAACTAATATGAGCCTACTATCGGATCATAACTACAACGTGGTATGAGTTTCGTAGCAATTGGATAATAGGAAGCAGATATATACGTGATCGCAAAATCACGATTTTTCGAACGATATTCCGCAATATTCTCGAAATACGTTATAGGCTTCGTGTCTTCGCTAAGACGAACATGTTGGCGAAAATCGAGAATCGTGTGCACGCGCGCGGACACGCACACAGACACAGACATTTTTGGGAATCGAATTTTTCTAACGTTCTGAAGCGTTTGGCAAAGGGGAAATACCCCCTTCTGCATCATAGATTTTTGACCTTATCACAATACTTCCGTTTCCTTATGAATAAGGAACATGGAAGTGAACGGAATAGAGATTCTGATTCTTGTAGACAGATGTATACAGCGCATCCACCGCTTCCAAGTCACATCTCCGTGGAGGTAATGTGGATAAAAGGGGGACGTGTACACACGGTGGCGGAACGGAGAAGTGACGTAGAAGCGACAGAGAAATGTTAAGCGATCAGTGGTAATGCTGGATGGGTCACGCGGGGGACATTCATTTCTCCTATATTTTGAAGGAATTCCCCTCCATTTGTAAGAAAATTCTTCCTTTCTGAAAGGAACGTCTCTCCAAATACAGGAAAATTCCCACAGAATATGGGGAATTAAATTTTCCCCACGTGGGGGATTCTTGCTGCCACCAGATGTGGAAGAAAATTCAACATTTACTTTTCACAATGTACTCATTCGTTATCAACGGAATATATTTGATTCAAATAAATATTTATTTCAGCATAAGCACACTGAAAAAAATTGTAGTGGAACCAACCTCGTGGCGAGTTCGAATACGACGAATCTCGCCACGAAGTTGAGTCAACTCAATATCGATTGAATGGGCCGAATAAGCAATTACTTCAATCGATATTCAGTTGACTCAACTCCTCGGCGAGATTCGCTGGATTTAAACTTACCGCGAGGTTGGTTCCACGACATTCTTTTTCAGTGCAAATACGGACGTTTGTTAACTTCATTTGTTTATAAATAAACCTTTTTCCCATCCTAACAGCACCAACACGTTTCAGAAAGCTTTCTGAAATGTAACTCTGCAAACTTGAAATGATTTCAGTTACGTGTTGAAAGGTGGGTGATACATTTCAGATACCTTGTAAACAGGTACGCATTTCCGCTCAAATTCATTAGAGAATGCGCACTGAAAAAAAAATTTGTTTTTGCAACCCCACCTGGAGTTGGGCAGGTATTCAGTTGAATCAACAGAGTAAACGCTTGACATAAATTTTCCGTCATTTGGTACAAATATACACTATGCTATATAAGAAGCGCGTTTCAGTCAATTACTACATCATTGATATAAACACAACAAATTTTCAACGCATCTTCTCCAGCAGTTGTTTCAATCATGTATTGAGGTGACGAAAAATAAATGGCGCTTGAGAGGAACATTTCTTAAAAGGCACACCTCGAAGTTTCAAGTCCTGGAGCAAATTGATGAGAAAAATTTCAAAAATGCGGGATACAGACCAATCGATTTGGAATTTTCTGGAATAAAAAATCAAAAGGTCGTGGGAGAGAATTTTTTCTCGACCGTGATTTGTGAATTTCCACAAGTGCTAAAACATCGGGAACATAGTTCACGTCAGAATTGGGGTCAATGTTTGATAAACTATGAACATAAGAAATAGAAGAAATTTTTCACACGTGACGCTCAGGAAATAACGATAATAATCTGTTTCTGAGTTCTCTAACTATTTCTAATATTCAGAGAACTCATTTATTCATTATAATAATATTTATAATAATAATAATAATAATAATAATAATAATTCCTACTCGCCTAATATAGGTGACGCAATGGGATTTCTTTGTGCCGTTGGTTGAGTCAAGAGTCCTTGAAACAAACAGAATATCAAATGAATGCACAGTAAAAATTTCATATTAGATATTACCATATTTATATTGTACTTTTGGGATATACTTGATTATGTCGTTATGATCCACAAGTATACGAGCATTCACCATGCTCTCTCGTGAGGATGGAGATAAATATGTTATAACTTGAAATGAATATAGTTCTGAGCCTTATAATAAAGTATATCCCACGAGTACCATAAAAATATAGTAATCTTTAATATAAACTTTTCTCTGTGTGATAGTACTTCAATTATTTACTGATGTTGCGTAATAAGCATCACGCTAGGTGCTAAACAAGAATATCAAATATTTCAGATATATATTCCAGAAATTATATACATTTACCATATAATTTCCAATCAATCATGGTGTAAAGTTGAACTCCTTCGTAAAATGGTTCCGACCAGATAGTGATTTGACTAGGTGACGGAACTATTCTCTCATAATTACCGCAAATATGTTTATAAAAATCGTGACACGGCCGACTTCCAGGCAGCATAGATCGATTCATTCTTTCAACTGTAAGAATGAAAATCAGTAGATTGAATCAAATGCACGGGGAAAATGCAGCTCGAAAGGATAGTAATCTTTAATAGAAAATTGGAGAATATTTCTTGAAATCTGAGAATATTTCTTAAAATCTAAGAATTTTTCTTAAGTTCGTAATAAACATAAAACGGTTCAGATTTCTCTTGAATATTGCTCGAAAAACAATGGAAAATTATCAATGCTTAACAAATCATTAGAACAAATATAAAATTTTACAAAGTGAATAACAAAATTCTGTAATTTGAAAATAAGATTCCAAAATTTTGTTATTTACTTTGTAAAATTTCATGCGCGACTTTTGGAAACTTTATATTTGTTTTATGATGTGTTGAGTATTGATAATTTTTCATTGTTTTTCGAGCAATATTCAAGAGAAATCTGAACCGTTTTATGTTTATTACGAACTTAAGAAAAATTTTTAGATTTTAAGAAATATTCTCAGATTTGAAGAAATATTCTCCAATTTTCTAATCGAGATTATTATCCTTTCGAGCTGCATTTTTCTCCGTGTGCGGTGCACTGAATGACGTGAGTAGAGAATACCTATTTCTTCCCATATCATTGATTGTGTTCCGCTGAATCCCATTTGGAGTATGAAGAAAATGGTCGTCATTGCTGTCGAGATGTACATCTTGATCATCTAGTGTTTCAACTGATTCGCCGATGGAGTTCACAAAGAGCTTCGTTGTTATCCCGTAGAAAACTGTCGCTCAAAGTTTCTCGAAGAATTGAATACATACTAAATTTCATGAACTTTTACAATAATAAAATTGTATATAAATTCGAGACGTGCTCCACGTATCCTTATCGAATCCCACGTCACAATTATCATTGTTACTATTATCATTATTATGAAACACGTGTAGAAGGAATTCACTAGAAATATAATAGAATACGTACTTCTTATTGGCTTTTGATACGTTTTGAGCTATTTCCCTTGTTATGAAATCCTGGTCGATTCAGATCAAACCTCATTAATTCTATTCCCAATGTTATTCAGAAATAATTATATGAATTCTCATTTTTATATTTGATATCCCACACTGTAAAAAATATTCGTGGATTTCCAAGCGGGAAAGTATGGCGAAAAACTTACAGATTGGTAAATTTCCAAACAATTTTTGTGATTTCCCAGAAAAGATTTGTCAATTGACGAAAATTGTTTGTAATTTCACCCACTATGTTTGTGAACTTACCAAAAAATATTTGGTAAAACCTTTTTTTGGAAGTCTTTTTACAGTGCAGTCTGCTTCCTGGGCATTTTCATTGTTGGATACTCAACTCATTGTAACTAGTATTCCGTTGATTGAATATATTGATTAATTAATTAATTAATTCCAGGATTCAGAACGTTACTCCAAAAAAGTTACTCGTTAAAGTTACCGTTGGCATCATCAAGAAATTAACGAAGTTACCGTTACAGTTTCAAAAATGTAACGAATTATCGTTACCGTTTTCAATATCTTACTTGCGATAATTTGAACATTTATTTGGGAGTTAACCCAATTTTATATGAAAAACCAGAGATATAAAGTATTCTAAATAGTTCTATTTAAAATACCTATCTAAATAGAAAATCCTATTCTTATATTCTACATTCAAATAGGGTTTTGTAACTTATTTTGTACTTGATATTTGAATACATAATTTGATCTATTTTCTATTGAAAATACTTTCAAAAAAATTGCGGATTCAAATCAAGATTCTCGGTTCGATAATTATTATAATCGATTTGTATGATCCAGATCCGTAAAAAAAAGCAATTGAACCAGAAAAGGCGAATGAATTGTATTCATTAACGGGTTATACGCCGTCAGAAGGGCGAAAAATACCGATTTTCCATGAATTCCTCCTGGATAGATATTTAAATTCATGGATACAAAAATGTATATATGTAATGTGGTAACTTTCAGCCCTATCTTTATATTTTTTATGCGTAATATTTCGTTTTATTTTTGTTTTGTATCTGACCTTGTCGTCATACACTGTAAAAAAATTCGTGTGAAAACACTCAATAATATCATTGGTAACATTTAGCTCACACTGAGAAAAATTTTCTTGTACAATTTCCCATCATCGCTGGTTTTCTCAGTGCATGATATATTGTGAAATTTCACGTCAAATTTGCGATGTTTTCTGATGATTTACGTGACTTTTCCAAAAACTTTGATTTTACATGATAAAACTTTATGGAAAGTTACAATGCTCTACACGGAGAGAAAAAATTTGCTGACACAGCAAATCGAGGTATTATATATAGAATAGCAAAATTTTTTGCTGACCTAGCTAAAAATTTGCTATAACAGCAATCGTGTTAGCTGAGACAGCAATTTTTCAGCTGTGGCAGCAAAAAATGTTTGCTCCGCCAGCAAATTTCCAGTATTATATACAGAATAGCAAACAAATTTTGCTGGGATAGCAAAAATTTTTTGCTGCCCCAGCTAAAAATTCGCTGTCGCAGCTAACAAGATTGCTGTCACAGCAAAAAATTCGCTGCTCTGGCAAAAGGAACCCAGCAAAAGTAGATTCCGCTGCCACAGCGAATTCCTTTTTCTCCGTGTATAAAATTCCATAATAGAACATCGGCTGAAATATTATTAACAATGTATGATGAAATTTAACATGGTATTTTTTTTACAGTTTGGCTCTTATTCATTCGAACGTGTCATTTGAATTATCATTTGATTTTCATCTTTTCGTTTGATATTTCGAAATGAAGGAGAATTTTTTTAATGAATGTTCTTGTATGTGTTTGAGAATCATCATCCAAAACCATTCGAATCATTTCAGGACATAATAATTCCTACTCATTTGCCATCAGCTGGATAAGATCATCTCTTTCAGCTGCTCCTTGAGTCAACAATGCTTGAAACGAACATATCAAATTAATTAACCTTCAGTTACCCCACGGGGGTCTAAAAGAGGAAAGGGCCCACATAACAATTCATGTCTTGCGATGTCTTCTAGATATGTTTAAGATGTCTTGCGCAACACATTCAGATGTCTTTTAGACCAAAGAAGAGTTTTAGACATCTAAATGTGTTGCGCAAGACATCTCAAACTTATCGAAAAGACATCGCAAGACATGAATTGTTATGTGCGGGGTCGAAAATCTGATCTTCTATTTAGAGGTGTGAAGAGGCGCGATTTGAAACCAGAACAGGGATCAAATTCGAGAATCATAGTACGTTTTTGTTGATAGAAAAAGCTTCATTCAGTTAATTGGAATACACAACGGCAGATTCATGAAAGCAGGCGGAAATACTTGGGGGGGTAACTGAGGGTTAAGATATCGAAATTTATTACCATCCAGTACTATAACCGACTACAGATTATGTATGGAAAGCACGACTCTGAAATAGTTATGCGAAATAATAAGGTGGAGCGAATTTGGTCAATGTTTGAATTCAATTATCAGGTTTTGCACACTATTTTCCAACACCATTTCGGAGAATATGAACCTAGATGGTCTGGAAAGTTGTAATAAAAAAGTACTGGTTTATAACGAAAAATCAATGAAAATGAAAGTAAAATCAATGAAAAAACAAGGAAAATGATGTTGATTTTGAGAAATTATTTGGTTTTTTATCTTAGATAAGAATAACGGCCTTCATTTGGCATGCAAACATAAAAAATAGTATTAACCATCACACTGTAGGTCCACATCTTGGGAAAAAATTAATTGAAAAAAATTTGTGCACTTGAGTGCGTGACAAATAAATTTGGAAAGCGTCAGAAACTTCTCATCTTCTTTCCATCTGAAAAACAATTCCTGAAATTCTGCCCTTCTAACTGGTGTGTCCTCCTTGGAGAACTCTTCGGAGAAATTGAGGTATTTCAAAAGAGTCTTTTTCGAACTCTTCATGTCATCTGGGTGCAGCTGTTCTCATAAAAATATCTCAGCTAGCACAGGAGGCTTTTATGTACGTTTTAAAACCCTAACATAATGTGCAAAAAACATTGCAAAACATACAAAAAACGTTATAAAGACATACTGGTAACGTGCATATGTCCGCATATGTCCAAATCACTCACGCATGGGTATCAAAAAACAACATTCGTTTTAAAAGTATTAAAAATTATTTCCATTATTTTTGATTATTAGATCCACACTTTTGACGGAAGTTTCAATAATCTAATGAATAATATGAGGAGTTAAATTGAAATGATGAAATTGTTTGAGGTCAAAGCTTCGCACCCATAATAGCAGTCCTCATAAAATTCGAATGCTTCAATTGAATGAAATCTTGGACTTATGAAAGCAATGTTCTTTAAACATTGTGCGCTAACTGGGATATTTCCTGTTTCCCAGATACGACTTGTGTTTATTACTATAGAAAAACTCTATGGTATACGTTCGTTTTGCATTTTACTCGGGCGACCTTGGCTCTACTGAAAACTTGATTCGACTTCGAAATTTCTCCTCGCGGGCATCGGTACAGCGAGAGTTGGTTTAAGGTTACTGAGGTTTCATCCTTCTCTGTATAGATAAACGGGGACAGACTAAAGGTGCCTGTCTAAACGTTCGATGAATTCACGAATGCATGACTGTTGCAGGGTTTCAGGAGTAAAAATAAAAGAGAATTCAAAAAATGCGTTCTCGTTACAAGTTTATATACAAGTTGTATACTATTCTTTTTGTTTTGTTTTCTAGTTGTAGTATTTAATATAATCTCCCCCCCCCCCATCCCCACCTGTGAAATAAGAAGTCAATCGATTAACAGGAAATTATGAAATATTCCATTTGAATAGTTTCTCGAAATGTTTTATTATTACACGGAGAAGAAGGAATGGTTGTAGCAACCGCTTAAATAGTCGAGTTTCGACCATCTACTTAAATAATTGCTGCAACTACATTGTAGTCAGGACAATTATCACGTTAGCTGCCTCAATTGACTCGATAGTTGCACTAACTAACGAAAATACTTCGTAAGTTGCCAGGTATTTACGTTAGTTGGTTGCCGAATTTTCTTCAAATTTCTATGGTGGAAAAAAATATAGAATTGTGTTCGAAAAAGTTAGGGACATATATGACCATATAAAATGTATACATGACAATTCGATCCATATAAGGACCAAACATGACTCATATATAGGCTAAATACGCCATATATGGACCATATAGGAATTATATAAGGATCATGTATGATTAATCTTGACTGAGGAATTTATATTCCATCGGAGAGTGGATCCTGTGAAAGAATGTTCTACATCAGAAATATGATTCGGAAGGACAACAGTACCAATAAAATATTCGAATCCCATAATGTCTTTTAACAGAATATTGAATTGCATCTGTTTGAACTAAATCGCACGATCTGTTTCACGAATCGAATTGTCCCTATGCAAAATCAATGTAACGTACCTCGATCGTGTATGATTCATTCTAGTGGGAGAAGATGACTGAAGCAGAGGAGGTACAAACGCATTCAAGTGGGGAAAACAACAGTAGAATTATACACGTAAGAAGGTCTCCGAAACCGTTGCTTATCACGATCATTCGTGTTCTCACCAGTCGCATGCGATCAGTGATAGATTGTGGAAGTGTGTGCCATTCGATACTTTCTTCAACCGGGTCGACATTTAATTTATGAATTGTACAGTTTTATTTATAACCAGAATCCAAGTGACAAATTCGTCATGATTCAACAGAATTTCATCCTCGGTGTAGTTCTAGTATTAGCGAAGTCGATCCTTGCACAAGAGATTATAGGTGAGATATTTCATTCAATCATGAATCATCCTTCTCACCTGAAACTATGAGCAGTATGGAGATCATAGGGAAAGCTCCGTACTCTTAAATTTTCATTAGTGTATACTTATAAATATATAACTTTATAATGAGCAAATTTTGTGCTCCATCGAAAAATAATGAAAGGATCATTCATTTAAGTGAATTTTGAATATCATTTTTATCTGATTTGGTATATAAATGTTTTGTGTAGTTCATAGAGTGTTATTCATATCCAGATTTATACGGTCACGTGAAAGACGTTTCATTGAATTCGATGCTGAAAAAAAATTCGAAAATAACTAATTTGTTTGGAAATGTGTGAATGTTTCAAAATTTTTATTGTTGGATTTTCGGTTTTGTCAATCTCTTCGCGCGAATTTATATATCATTTACAGGGATAGGTTGAAATCTTGTATTTAAACGTTATTTTATGTAAAACATAATTTTTATACAATATCTTTACACAGTCATATAGAAATCGTTTGGAGAATAGGATGGTCACGGCGTTTTAAACGTGAGCGACCCCCAAATCTCTTTTGAAAATTATGTAAAAAATATTGTAACACTCCTTCATGATGTAGAACAAAATTAGAGGGTCAGCCGTACAGAAAACTTGTTTATTGAAAACAAAAAAATTAGAAAACACTTTTTATATATAGAATAAAAACCACCCTATTGGAGATGCACTTTTTTGATTCGCCACACCAAGTTTGAGAGATACATTTCATACATGAATTTGTATGTGAATTTATTTATTGATTCATTCGTTTGTTTATGTATATCAAATACTCTAGGGATTCATAACATTGAGAGAATTATTATAAAATCAGAAATCATTATCAAATTCTTAAGAACTGAGTTTCTAAAAATGTTTTGTGATTCACAGTGGGAATGAGCAATATTGCTATTATCGATAGCTTTGTGTAAAATATAGGTCTGCTTTGTATGAAATATAATAGGTCTACTTTCTATTCACATCTTATAAAAGCTTGTTAAAAATAGATATCAATAATTATCCCTGATCTTCAATTCACAGAATCATCAAACAAGCTGACCAATGCAAAAAGCTAGAATTCCGGCGCTGATATTTCTTCAATATAAACCATGTATAATGTACATCCAGTTCATATGAAACTCATGCACCTACGTTATCAATGCCTCACTTGCATTAAGATAAATCTTTTATGAACTATGTTTCGCAGCAATGCTTGATTTATGTAAGATTTGTATACACGAGGATAAGGATAATTTCACATGACCAATTTATATTTTGGAATTTCCAACCCAAGTAAAAATTTTCATTTCGGGTTCGCTAAACAGGACTGGTGCAGGCTTGTTGCATTTTTCTGCGGTACTGTTGCGGACGTGATGTGCCCGCACTGGATCTGCAACAGTACCGCACAAAAATCCAACATGTCTGCACCAGTCCCGTTTGGCGAACCGAAATTAACATTTTTACTCGGGAAGTCGTTTATCTACAAAGGCATGCAAAGTTCCGTAAAATCTCATTGATAAATGGAATTTATCTGAAACCGACCAAAGTTTAGCATGAACCATCACTCAGGTTGTTATTTCTGAATGACTTTTATGGACTATTTTAACGAGGTTGATAACACAATCTTTCTTGTCCTTGGTTGATATGCAATATAAGCGAAAGAAATGAAACCAGATGTTGTGGGTTATCTACTATTGGGCATGAAAAAACCTTGCACAATACAATCGGTACATGTAAAAATTTACTACGTTGTTTGCAGAGCAGAAATATAAATCGGAAGCTTTCTTTCTATAAAGGCAACTCACATTCACTGTTCAAATTATTTGGAAGGTAGTGGTGCATTCTTTTTTTCCGAATCATCATTCCTGTTTTTAGCTTGCATGCGAGAAGCAATGATACATTTTACATAAATAGACTTTTGTTGAACTCTTCGGAAAAATTCTAGAATTCTCAAAGAGCCGACATTCCCAAAATTTTCCAGAAAAATTCGATTTTTACTAGCGAGATTTCTTAAAAAGTTCAAAAAATTATAATTTTCCATGCTGCAGAATTTTTTTCTTCTTCTTCATATTGAAACAAATAAAAATCAAACACATCGAACCATTCATTATCAGCAAGAACTCCAACATAGATCTCAGTTTCAATTCTAACCCCCTAAAGCAGCATCTACTGAAGAAAAGAAGAAACAATTGAATGAAGGCAAATGCAACCAGTGGCTGAATCAATTCAAATATGTAATTGACCCGACTGCGCAGAGTTGACATAACTGGATATCGGGTTTGTTTCAGTTACCAACCACGTTTAAAGGTACTCAACCTATGGAATCATAGGTTGAGTACCATCGATGGGCAATACCTGACGGTATCGATACTTTTTATAAAACTTTCATCAAATTTGGATCGATATTTTACCCAGTTCCACATAAACTTGACAAATTTTCTACAAAAAGTATCGATGTTGTCGAGTATCTTCCATCCCTACACTGAGAGAAAGGTCCCTGGCCGGGGCAACACGGAGAGAAAAAATTTGCTGACGCAGCAAATCGAGGTATTATATATAGGATACCAAAACTTGTTGCTGACCTAGCTAAAAATTTGCTATAACAGCAATCGTGTTAGCTACGACAGCAATTTTTTAGCTGTGGCAGCAAAAAATGTTTGCTCCGCCAGCAAATTTTCAGTATTATATACAGAATAGCAAACAAATTTTGCTGGGATAGCAAACATTTTTTGCTGCCACAGCTAAAAATTTGCTGCTCTGGCAAAAGGAACCCAGCAAAAGTAGATTTCGCTACCACAGCGAATTCCTTTTTCTCCGTGAAATAAAAGTCTAATTGTCTGAAATAGGAATTAAACGATTTATTCAAGAGGAATGAAAAATTTACCTGTAACAAATAGAATTTATTTGGTCTAACTAAATTTTTATTGACAGTGACTAAATTTCCTAGCTGTCTAATATTTAATTAACCAAATCCTTTTTCTCAGTGTAATTCAACTGTCTCGCGTGGTTCAGGAAAAAGTCCGATTTGTCGATTTCTGAGCTCCATCGCATCCTAAATGATGCACACATTCGTCTAAAACAGATTCCTCCACATGATTCAACATTGCTTTAGAAGAGATACGTATAATGACAAGTAGACGCAAATATTATTAAGAGATGAGAACAGTAGCGGGGTGAGAACTTCTCTATCTTTCTTCAACTGATGCGGAATGAGGAATAACAGGTGGGAAATTCCCATCTCTTATATTTGTTTCTACACAAGGTGATGGATTAGAATTATGACATCTTCCTGTGCATGACAAAATAAGATTCGAAATATGGCATGTTTTGTGTAATCAATAGACAGAAATTTGAATTACACAGGACAACAACGAATATTTTTTTCTCTGTTGCCCGAGATCTGGGAACTGATTTGGAGTATTTTTGATGTGTTAAATGCCAGGCCAGTATCAGATTTTTTGGATGAGCTCAATTTTTATTATCTTTCATACACATTTTTATATGAAATCTATATGAACCATAAATTTTATACATAAAAAAATTGAGCTAATCCAACGAATTTGATGTTGAAAATACCTGAAAAGGTCAAGAACTTGCAGATTTTCCATTCGCTCTGGTCTGACATTCCAAATTGTTCAAATTGGTCCATTGAAAACTGACAACAATCTTATAACTGATAATATTTGATGTTCGTGGATAATTGGATCTAAAAGGACGCTCAGAACTGCTCAGTTACGGGTAGAAGTTCTGTCAAACTTTGAACGTATTTCCCATGACAAGAAACGGTTAAAATTACAATGATGGACAAAATAAATCATACCACTGCTAAAGAAATCGCAATTATTGTTCAACTGAATGGGATGTTGAGTAAAGACAAAAGTGTAGGCATAGGCATAGGTTCAAACCTCGTGTGGTAGGATATCATTTTCGCTTTGCCCACTCGAGTGAATGAAGTTCTTCAATGATTATCAACCATAAAAATGATCAAGCTACACAATTTCATTGGAATTTTTTGATTTTTAAAATAAATTCTGCTCTGTTCAATAGTACAGTTTGAATATTGGCAAGATTGAAATGCTAGTAACTTCTCTGATAACAGATGTATTATTGTTACAGTACTAGCGAAGCAACTGGCCTTTCTGAAGTGCCAGAGTTCTACACAGTTCTACAATAGCAGGTTGATTCGGAATACCATTACCGATACGATTGTTATTGTCTTGCTGACCCTTCCCAAGTTGAAAAGTGATTCCTCCTTTTCCCCTACATATGAGAAATTAGGAAATTTCTGTCACTTTGAGCAGAAAAGGAGGAGGATATAGCGCCTCTTCTGCCTCTCAAAGTGATGGAAATTCCCCCATCTTTCATATGGAGGGGGAAAGGAGGAATCACTTATCGACTTTGGTTCTTCATAAGTCCAAGTAGGAAAATTCTGTGAAATCCTATTACGAACCCGTATGGAAATATTTCGCTGAAAAATGTCTACAGAACCATGATAATTCTCTGAAAAACATCGCAATTCCTGTGCAAAAATCTGGAAAACTCTGAGGATCTCTGAGATTTTTATGAAAAATCTAATAAATTTGGGACATCCTGTACAGACTTTTTTCTCAGAGTTTTCTCATTTCTTTCAGACCAATGAGCACGAAATTGCACTCTGGAAAACTGCAGACGAAACTATGATAAATTATCAACATTTTTCTGACTATTGAAGAAGAATTAAAAAATTTTCAAACACTTTTTCACACAGAATATTTGAAGTTAGCATATGAATCTATTTATAGGTTTTCAGAATATTTCAATGATCAGATAAATGTTGACGATTAATTAGAATTCTTTCAGAGCGCAATTTCGTTCCTATTTGTTGAAAAAAAAATGAAAAAACCATGAGAAATTCTGAAAAATTTTTGAAAAACTCTGAAGAAAGTCTGTACAGAATGTCCCAAATTTATTAGATTTTTCATAAAAATTTCAGGGATTCTCAGAGTTTGTCAGAGTTGTTCAACGAAAATGCGATGTGTATTAGAGATTTATCATGGTTTTGCAGAAATTTTTCAGCGAAATATTTCCATACGGGAATAATGAACTTTCTGATTGAATATCATTGAATTTCATTGAAACCTATTCATTTTCCCATTCGTCAATGAGATTTTATAGATTATTTATATAACAGAGAGGTTATCAGAAATCCCTTCAAAATATTGAATCCATTGAAATATGTAAATTCCTCGATTTCAGGATTTCATTTGCAATTCGAATAAATCAAAAGTGAAAAACTTCAATTTGTTCGGAGTAAACTCGCTCAATGGAATAGCAAGAAATCATTGCTTTTGAAGGCTTAACAAGTAGTGGGCATATGTTCCAACTGAAGCAAATATCATATCAGTATTGTAAC
The DNA here is from genome assembly GCA_018340375.1 of Gonatopus flavifemur. NCBI lineage: Eukaryota > Metazoa > Arthropoda > Insecta > Hymenoptera > Dryinidae > Gonatopus > Gonatopus flavifemur. The sequence goes on from JAFFJZ010000003.1 coordinate 24,575,742, forward strand.
GAGGTTATGTTAATCGCTTGCACCTATAATAATGCATACCATATTACTTCAAACGATTACGCCACCAGCGAAGTACAAAAAAACATTCCTTTCAATCCAAAAAAGTTTGTTTCTATCCAAAAAATTATCCTTGTTGAAGAGATATTTATACGAATATATTCAAATAACAATTTCTTAAATTCAAAGAAATCCTTTTTCTTCATGTATATCTGCTAATAATTACAAACAAACTCGGACAAAAACATTTTTAGAATAAGCCCTTGAAAACTCAAGAAGATTCCTCAAATATCTCTTGCCGGAATTATTCAAATATACTTAATTAAATTATTCTGTGTGTATAGAGCATGAAACGGCAAATTAACGAGTTCAAAGAATATAAACACTGTTTACACATCGCAAATTGTTGAATGAATGAATGAATTATTGCAAAGTCTATGGTTGAAGACAAATTCATTTCTGTTCTTTGTAAAGCAATGAAAGAGAAGATTGAATTATAAAAAAATGAAATGAACAATCCCAGCAACAATCACACAATAAAAATGAATTCAATTCTCAAAGGAACATCATGGATGTCGAAACATCATGTTTTATTTTGTATCTTTCATAAAAGTTATCTAAAATAAGTCAATGGAGTTAAGATAAGTAATCAAATTCATGACAGAATACTTCAGCAAATATTCGTTAAAAGCACCAACATAATTTGTATACGCCTCTTGCACACAATCGGAACAAAAATAGAGAACAATGTAAAACGTGTAAATGGTAAGAATAGTCATTGAAGAGTGTGACTTGTATGACTCAACATATACGAACATGGAACATTACCGATCATTACTATGTTATTTACAACATGCAACGTTACATTACAGAATTATGTTACTGCCATTCATTTTATCCAATAAACTTTCAACCTTGTCGAATTGGAATTTCAAATACCGTACTCATATTTATTCTATGTCCAACTATTTTGTTGGAAATTACTTGAATTGGAAATACTGTCCTGACATTCGTTCATAAAAATTCTCAGTATTCATAACACAAATATCTTTGAAATAATAAAAACGTATTCCACATGTGAATTAATTCTACACGATATATTTTAATCTTCAGTGTTTCCATAATGGGATTTCTCTTTCCATTTGATTTAATTTGCTAGTTGATGCAAGTTTGTGATTGGAAAGAGGGAATTGTATGGAAACACTGATTATCTTGCCAAAATATATACAACGTGTATATGTGACTTGAATTTCAAAGGATGTTCAGCTTCGAAAAAGTATACAAGATTTCCTGCGATTTTATTTTATAATAATTAAATGAAGTGGAAGTGGTTTATTATGATTTGATGTATAATTATCTCGATATTTCACATGTCATCATTCTTTCATTCATTCATTATTCCTCTTCAGTGTCCAAAACAAATAAAAGATGAATCCACACAGAGAAGAAAGACAACATACATGTTTCTAGGCATATATATCATATTATGAATACATATTCATGAATGAATCATAACATTTATTTCTTCATTATATCTCATCGAAATTCATCAGTAATTATCGTCTGCCTTCTTGGCGGAAATAATTCATTGCAAAACGTACGCAAATTAATGCACAAGTTGTACCTTAAACTACTCAGAACGACGCAAAACAACAGTATTTGACCCAAAACATTTTTCTAAAACATGAAATATTTCAAAAATAATTGCATGAAAGTTAGAGTGTATTTAAATATGAATTTTGAAATTCTCATTCGGAACGGAGATAGCAAATTCGATTTTAAGAATTCGTCCTAGCAAACACGACTGCAGACATTCCAAGGAATAAGTAATGACTTTAACCGGCTTTGCAAGACCATCAGCGATCCATTGAAATGCCAGGAATCATTGTTTTTCAACCTGTCTCTCAGATGAATAAATTTTAAAAAAGTATCCAATGAAGTTCGGAAAAATACAATATTTCCAGTTGTTCGACATCAAAATCGTTCACTTGAAATCAACGAATATTTATTACTATTCGTTTTTTATTCATGAATATTTATTGATTTTTATTTTTTTTTTTTCAATCCTCTGTGAACTATTTTTTGATTTTCAAAACAAGCCCAGAATTTATGACTTGGAAACCAAAATATTTGTTTATGATCTACTTTTTATTATTTTTTTGTTTTTAACATTCTGAATGCACTGAGAGAAATTTTCAAGGTTACTGTAACTAAAACGCCTCAACCAAATGTTCTTAGTAGGAGATACTAACAATTTCATTAATTCAACTAAGAAATTGTAATTGATACAATTAAGTGATGAATCAACTATCCCCTATTTAAAGAATCTCATTGAACCGATTGATTCTCATTGATTCCTTTGCAGAAAACTGATTAAAATCCATTGAGAATGAATTTTTGAATGGTTTTAAATCGGTTTTCTGCATCCGAATCAATGAGAATCAATCGGTCCAATGAGATTCTTTGAGCAGGGATACTTCTTTGATGAAGTCAGGTAGATTTTTAGTAGCTCTCATTAGGAATGTTGTCGAGATGTTTTAGGTACTGTGACTATAGAGATTTCTCTCAGTGTAGGAGAAATATTGTGTCATTTAATTTTTCAAACATTGGGCGTTCCACTCAGAAAAATTTCCATTCATTTCAATTATTGATGAGGTTGATCGAAAAACACGACAACCGCTTTTAATTGTAATGACTAATTTTTCAGTTATTTCAACTGAAATGATACAGTTGTCTTGATTTTGTCTATTCAACTTATGCGAATATTTCTTAGCGTACTCAAGAGTTTTGTTGATATTCTTCTGCAGGGCTCGACTTATTCAGAAGATTTAGATTATGCGCTACATGCTCTCCTTCAATATTCAATACTCCCCACACAGCACACCAGTTCAGGAAAAATACGTAGTCAATTCATTTGGAATTATAAAAATTCAAAATGAATGCATTGAGAACTCTTTCTGAACTATGGTGCTGTGTGAGTCTATTGACAATATTTCGGGAAGTATCGAATGAAGTACAATGTTTATTACCTCCCATATTCCATCACAAGTGTTGAAGGTTGGAAACTTCTGAAACCCAATAATCTTTTTTCCATTTGAAATGAACCAAAGTTGATTCGGAAATAGTATTCGAAAATAATCTAAGACCAATTGTAACACATTGTAAAAAAAATATTGAAACCCTGCTCAAAGAATCTAATTGATTTCGATGCACAAAACTGATTCAATCCAATTTTTAATGGATTTCTGCCTCGACATCAATGAGAATCAATCGGTTCAATGAGATTCTTTTGGCAGGGGGATGTTTCCCCACCTCGGTGATGGATTCCATCCTCTGACCTGATTTTTCTTTCATTTTGAGGAACTAGTCCGCTCAACTACAAGTGAATGAAAAACCAGGATTCATCACAGTCTGAAGTAAATATGTTGTACAAATGCAGGTCACATCTGTCTGTTACCTTGCCATCAAGGCGTGATGCAAATCGAGTACAAATGAGCGTCATGTGGCAATCTGGGAGTAATTTGATATAATATAATGCGTCATTTCTATTCAACGTAGCTCATCGTAGTTTCTCACGTTTTCCAATGAAAGTATCCGAAACTCTGAACTCATGCGTATTTTCTGCTATAGATAAGCTTAATTTCTTTTGTAATTTGGTATGGAAGTATTTTCACAAGAATCATCAGAAACGAATTGACACGACATAGGTATAAAGACGTGTGGTGTCGCGTAGAAATTCATAGCAATCTACGTAACTCTATGCCACGGTACTTCATTCCACAGTCGATGGTAAAATGTTGCGAATGTCAGTCCAAACTTTTTCAGCGAGCGATAAAAGTAGTAGTTAACCAGATCATACATTCATCAATTTCTTCTTTGTTCCGAATGAAAAACCTTCCAAAATTCATTGCTCGGCTATTTTAAAATTTCGAAACAATTCTTCAGTCAGGTATTGATATTTCACATCTTTCCCCATATAGTTCGGTATTGTACGTTAATTGGCATAGTTCTGCGTTGAATTATTTTCGCCAAGGATGAAACAAACCTGTGAAGTGTATTTTCCTAAAGAACCGTGGGTTATTTCCCGAAAATACTTTATTCAAACAAATTATTGTTTCTTTAATTCCTCTTGCAATTACATTTATACTCAATTTGTGCCTGTAGAAGGCCGATGATTCATCAATTTTGTTTTTTCAATCATCGTATTTGTTTGAACGCATGCATGATAATATTTTGACAACATTGTAGCGATTCAAAGATTTATGGGTATTTATGGAAGCTCAAGGATATTTTTTCAACTTGGCGTCGATTTTATTCAGCATTATGGAAATAATGTTCAGATGTTTGTACCCTGGTGAAAATGGGAGCGTAAGGAGAGTATGAAGCGACGTGAGAGAATAAATGGAACAGTACCCAAGCGCGAAAGGAGCGGAAATTGATGTTCTTGAAGTTTGAATCGTTTATGGAAACGAAACGAAAATTCAAACTCACATGATCTGATCAGATAATCGCCTTAGCATTGGGAGCATGATTTAAAGAATATACTACAAGATTTTAAGTCTTCATAAGCTGAGTATTTTGTTATTCGATTGACAATCCGTTCCAATAAACGATTCAAACTTCAGCAACATCGGAAATTGAAATATTTTACGCTTTATTTGTTTCAAAGTTTGCTTCCGGCGAGCGGAAATTGATGAGATTCAATTGAATCTTCGCTTACTCTAAGAGAAATTTGAAACTGCCTCACTCTTTGAATTGCTTAGAGCGAAACTCCACTCTCAGAGAGTAAGCATTCCACTCCATCTCACAGAACATTAACTCCTCTAAAATATTTCAGTATGAGATGATAATCTATTTTCACTCCATTAGAGTCAACTTCTCACTCCTATTGCAGTGACGGTATTTTCACACCATGCAATTCGAAGAGTGCTTCCAGAACATCTCTTCCCTGATGAAACTTTGGACAAAAACACCTAGTAAACAACAGTAAATCGTTGAGTTTTGTTTAGTTTGTTGAAAAAATTATGTCCGAATAGTTTGCGTTCCTTGAGTTTTTTTAGCCTGGGTTCATATGTAAATTTATACGTAATTTTGTATTTCTTTCGTGATCATATTCACGTGACTTCACGTCTATTTATATCGACAATACACAAATTCAATTTATTTTATATTATCAAAGAATTATGCATGACTTATTTCTATATGGTTTTTTTTTCACGACAAAATGACAAAGATAAGAAAATATTGATTACATGTGCGTATTTTTCTTCTTTTATCGAAAAACACTTGTATGAACGATGTTGATAAAAACATTTCAAAACTTAATTCTTAATGATTCCGAAATATCCTTATCCTCCAATTCATTAGTCATGGAAAAGGTTACGATTCCAGTGACGCTTTTGGGTCTCTTTGTCATTTTCGGCGACAAAACCTCCTAGCAACTTCCCAACAACAGTTGCTCCGTGTTGTTGGGAAGTTGTAGTGAACTTTTCCAACACTTTGCTGTCTGGGTGGCAACGCATCAACTTCCAGTTGCTCCGTGTTGCTGAGAAGTGGTGAATGTTTCAAGCACTTTGCTGTCTAAGAATCCATATATGCCCTAGCAGACACGATTCTAGGCACCTTATAGTTAATTTCAAGGCCCTTTCTAGTGGCTAGCTTCACGGCGAGCGCCTTGAAAGGTACTAGACAACTGCTATAATCATTTTTAAAAAATCACTTGGAAAAAAGAAAACAGCAATGGTTACTGTGAATCACAGAAATACATTGAAACTCAAATTCATTCCATGCAGTACTGTGTTTCCCAGTCCTCGTTACTATCCCATTACAATGCCCATCACTGTGATCACGCTAATCCTCATCATCCAAGCGTGTTTTCATTTGTTTTTCAACCGATCGCTGTCATTCGCAGTAACCAATAATTCTTTCTTTTTTCCGTGTAGGGTGAGTTTCCAATCTTTGCGTCTATTTATTGTCACAAGGTTCCTTTGTATCATGAAACTTTGAAAAATCACGCTAATATTTGCATATCGAATTTCGATAACTTTTCAATGGTTTTGACGCTTCAACTGAGGAATTATTTGAGAGATTTATTGATCATAATTCATGATGATGTCGTTTCTTTTCTCTCGTTTTTGCAATAGAATCTTCATTCCGCCATCACAAGAAAAAATACACTCATCTCTACACTGTGAAAGAATACTGGAAATTTCTTGTGTCTTGGTACAAGAAAATTCAAGTACTCTCATTTTGTAGTACATTCACTGGGATTTTACGGATTTTATCCAGCGAAATTCCGATTTTTACAGAAAATTCCAGTAGGTTTATATTGGCTGAAATATTCCTGCAAACATGCTTTCAGTCCAAAGTGTTAGTGCATCATTTCCAATGAAATACTGAAAGTTTCCAGTAAAAATTGCAGTGCAATGCAGGTCATAGTTCTATTCACTTCAAGAAACTCTTATACTCAAAAAATGATCTACTTGAATATGAACACACCCACACAGCAGAAAGAGTTCAGTAATAATTCTCTAAGAATTCTAGAAGAATTTTTAAAGAACGCCATAACTCATGCAAAAGAATTCAACTAGAATTCTCAAGGAATTTTTCATTCATCCTAAAAACTTCCTAATGAACTTACATGGTAAACGCTTTATGAGGTCATTCAGATATCATTACAGAACGCGATAATTTCAACATTTTCCAATTTCTTCAACTCTCTTTGGACTCGAATTATGTACAAAAATAGCTCTTATTATCATGATAATTTGGATGCCTATTAATTAATGTACACATTATTATAAACATACACCTAAGAAAGTTCGATGCTTAACCGGCAGAACAAGAACTCTACTCCTTATTTCTCTATTCTCAAGTAACTCTATTCCTAAATATCTCTATTCTCCAATAAGTCTATCCCCAACTATGACTTCTCCCCAATATCCCTATTTCCGAACACTTCTATTCTTTTATATGTAAAACAAGAAACAAAGATTATATATAATTGCTCAAAGTAAACGAAATTTAACGAATTTTTTCTACCAGAGATCTTTTTTTGAATTTATTGGGATGAGTGTAAGCATTCATAAGACATTCATTGTGATATAAAAAGAATTCATAATGAAGTCTCTCTGAACTATTCGTGCTGTTTAGGCTGGTTATTAGTGGCGTCTTCTATATGTGGAGCCTGACAATTGCTGAGGAATACGTTCAAATAGACATTTTGAGCTCAATTTTTATGGGCAAAACTTGGCTGGTTAAAAATTGTGCATATTTCCGACAAGTAAACTAACCTGCAATTGGATGCCATTTTTCTTTTCATGGCCAATTTTCGGAGAAAAGTTTCCGAGTGGTTTAAATGGACTAAAACTGATAGGGGGCCAAAAAACTGTTCACTTTATCCACTAGAGTAATGAAAATTTTCTGTATTCAAGTGAATGTTATTTCGTATGAATAAAAATTTGATCCAATTGGAATTTCAATAGATTCGTGATTAAATAAAAATCGAGCTAATTCACATAAGTCTGATCGATGCAAATATTCAATTTTTTCCGGTTTAGATGAAGCAATCGGCAATGTATGTTGAATAACACTTCGATTAACTTTTTTTCCTATTTTAATGAGCATGCGCATTATCTAGATAATCTAGTTTTTCAGCAAAAGCAAAACTCATTTTACGTCGAACATGAATTTCATTTATCCATTCGCGTCATGATTCATTTAGAGGAAAGTTTCCGTTTTCCAAATAGACTCAGTAAGAACTGAACATTGTTATTCATGCACGACCTTTATAAGATAATATTGAATGTAGATAAAAATAAACAGCCTGGGAAGAAATGATTTTGCTCTACGTAAATCTCTTTACATTTTGCTAGATCTAAAAAATGGGAAATGTAAATGTATTAGATTTGAATAGATCTAGTTAAATCTATGTAGATATAAATCAACAGAAATTTCACGTTAATTAATTGCAATTTGCGTACATCAACTACCTATTTTCTTGAATTTCTGGATGCTTTCTAAGAATTGAGTATTTTTCGAAAAAATTAATTGAATCTCTATATAGATCCAAATTGGAGGTGGATTCATCATTCTCGAATGAGCTTAAACAAAATCATTTTCCTGTTCCATAATGTAGAAGTTTTTGGGTAAATGAATAACTCCACAAAGAATAAGATACAACAAAATTTTCAAAAATTGTATTCAAGTTTGAAACAATGAAGTTTACTGAAAACCCATGAAGTCTCGAAATGAGTCTCGTCTTGACTTGATCTCGAATGAAACAAATTGTTGTATCTCTGTGACAAAATCGATTTTATTCCTCCCAACTCATTTTAATTAAAATTTCGGGAATGAATAATATTGATGATTTTCAAATTTCACCCAAAAGTCTTGGGTTCACCTCTAATCCGAATAAATTCACGTCACTCGAAGGACACTCATCTTCTCATTTCTCAGATCTACGTAGATCTAAATGAATTTTTCCTTGAAGTTGAATACGAAAATATGCCCGGGAAAAGATTAATGAGATTTGAACTAATCAAATGAGATCTAATTAAATAATGTTTATAGATTTAAAAAAATGAACTGAGATAATAGATCTCACAAGTACACAACACAGCTCCTTCTGTATTTAGACCTGTGTAGATGTAAATTGGTCTAGATCAGTCCATAACTTTTTCTCTTGGATCTAAATAGATCCATTGTTATTCAAAGGAAACTTGAGCAGATCTCTCTCTCTCTCTCTCTCTCTCTCTTAATTTTGTTGATCTGAAAAGATCTAATTAGATTTAACCTCTTTATACCTCCCCGATTGTTTTGATCCCTTGAAATTTAATTTTATTGTGAATAAAATGGTCAGAAGAGATGCAAAAGATTCAATTTGAAATCACAAAAACTAATATATGATTTATATTTCTACAGATGTTGCTATTCCATGCAATCAGACTGCTGGATGTGAAGACTTTTGTCCGGATAAACTAGAAACGTCATGCACAAATGGATATTGCACGTACAAAAATGATGATGGTGTTTTACGGAATTGCAGTGGGAAACATCTCGCCACGCAAGATATAAAAAATCCTGGTGAGTTGAATTCACGAGTTCTATTTTTTTCTCTGCAATCGTTTTATGAAATGCAATGTAAATTGAATAAAGGAATAATTGTCGTGTGCGGGTCATTTTTTCCAACGTAAGGTTCAAATAACCATTAGTTGGCATGAGCCATTCTTGATTTCATTTGCATCGTATGATTAATTTGCTGGTCACAGCAAGAAGATATGCACGTATGAAACGATTAACATTGAAACACTCGATCCTTACTCTCCACATTCGAATCGATCGAACTCAACTGCCTTTTCCCCACGGAAACATTTTCTAGTCCTCAGAAAATATGTTGTTTTCCTCTTATTTCGAATTATTCAAAAAATATTCGTACTCTTCGCGAGAAATTCCTCTTCATACTAGCATACAAGAAACAATTCTATAGAATTTTTATTAAATTTTTGTATAATTCTTGTACATGGGGGTTCACAAAATTTGGTGAATGTGCTGTGGAAAATGTCAGGATTCTTCGATCTTCGAATCTAGGGGCGTAGAAAATCCAAAACCCATTTATCGGAAACAAATGTCGATTGCCAACGTGAAGATAATTTCATTACTTTTAGTCATGCTTCATGAGTGTCCTTGACATAACAGGTTCATGTTATGCATCGCATGATATATATATTGAAAGGAGCATCAACAAACATTATTTCAATCTCTCATACAATAACAGTGCGTATAAGACACGTGTAAATACCTACTCTTGGAAATGTTCCTTACGTTTGATATGAAAAGTTATAATTTCAAATGATTGTTGAATTCAATGTAAGTTATTTTATACCAACTATTTTTTTCCTCAGACGGAAATTAAACTTTGATTAACGAGAGTATTCAACGGTAGTAATCAATTAATGAATTTCTAATTCTTTTGCCTAGAAGATATTGCAAAAAACATTGATTCGCAAAGTTGATTTGATAATATTCTGATGATTTTTTTGATCAATTCGTGTTTGGATATTCTTCTACGCAGATGTTCTCTGCGTGAATAAAAACGTTACTTTTTCCTCTGCTTCGTGATTGTAAAGAATCAATAACTTGAAAGTTATCTGTGTCGATTGCTTGTTCTAAATACATTCAACCTCTATGAATTATAGAATTGATTCGTTGAAGTTCATCACTGGTACCTAATGTATCTAAAAGTAACTACTCTTAATTTTATATCGTTTCATAAACTCTCGATAAACAACGATATACTGAGAAAGAAAATGTCTCGGACCGATGAATTTTCCTTTGAGTTTGAGAAATGAATTCATTCAATGGTATCTGTGGAGTTATTGCATCAACTTGACGTGATATGTAATTCACACAGAAGTGGTGGAATCATTGGATGGAAGATTTGGATTTTTGAATTCATGAAATTCAATTTGATTCAATGAATTATGCATTTGATGGGTAAGAGCCATTCATAACACCGTGATACCCAACTGTAGCGCCGAAATAATAATTTCTCCTTTCAATAAAATATTTAATTATGTGAATAACAAAAGTTTTCAAATAGGAGAATATCGATATAAATAATATAAATATTTCTTGCATTCAAAATGAAATGTAAATCTAATCCTGCAGATAAAACTTTCTTCGAATCAATGAACTTCATTTTGATCGAATGAATTATATTTAAAAAAATTTCCAGAATAAAAATGAATAAGCAGGAGTCAGAGCATTCGCGCAAGGGCGGAGCCGACCTTTCTAGTTTCCGTGTGATCTGTAATTCATTTGAAACAATTGGATTATTCGATCAGATGATTAATATGATCAAGAAATTCGAAGAAACTGTTTTTCTTTGCGATCGAGTCATATCCATTGATGATGTTCAATGCTGTAATCTGAAAGAAATATTCATTAGGACGGAACATTATACTTACTATAGGTTCACGCTGAGTTAGTTCTTTATATACAAACTGTTCTGCAAAAAGACAACTGGTGAGAAAGTATTGCCACCTTTTGAGAAGTAATTTGTCGGAGAGAATTGAATACATTTTTATTTCAAAAACATATTCCCTTGTTTCAATGAATTCATAAAAAAATTCGATCGATTGATCCATTTTATGGACTCGATGAAACCTTTATTTGCAAGAAGCACTGAAATTTTGCATAATGTATCAAATTTTGATTTAACCAAACGTCGTATTGACAAGAATAATTAGGTTGGCAGTTTATTGACTGAAATCCTTCTTCAATTATAAATGAGAATTTTTAATGAAGCGATTCATTTGATATTGCTCAAGTTTGAACCGTTTATTGAAACTAATTAACAAGCGAATAACATAATATTCAACTATTAAAGCCCAAAAATCTTCCAGTACATCATTTAAACGATGTTTCCAGAGGCAAAGAGTTGATTTGAGAAAATATGTAACGACGATTTATCAGATTTCCTGAGATTTAATTCTCGTTTTGTTTCTATAAACGATTCAAATTTATCAACATGAATAAAAGTAGCTTCATTTTATGCTTATAAAATAATTATGAGATCATCTGTAAATTACATCACGGTCTCAATCATTTCGTTCTTCATGTAATGAATGAGATAAAGAAAAAAATAAGGATAAGCGTGACTTGATTTGTGGACATTCCTTATGGTCTTGAAAATACATTTGTTCAACGCAATAAACTGGGAATCAATGGAATGTATTTCATCAATCTTAATAGTATTCGTTTCTTTTGTTGATTCGAATGGACTAATGTTTCAAAATGAATTAAATTATTAGTATTTTAAGTGATCTGATTCATCAATTTCATCATACTCAATACAGCCATACTATAAATTTTGATCAAAATGCATTCATTGGAAAAAATGATTATTTGATTTGAATTCCCAAATCATGGGTCATAATACTTCATTTTATTGATTTCAAAACTATCCAAACTATCATTGTTCATATGAAATCTGTTCCATAAAATACCTTTTATTCAGAAAAATTGCTGTGAAGTTTGAACTGAAAAAGTATCTCATTGTGATCATAAACTTAGTTTTCTGTTCAAAAAATAGAACTCTCGGAATTGAAATTCACAACTATAGAGTACATGATTTAATTTTATCATCTGAAGAAATCACTTGTATTGAAATGAATGAGATTATTATACCAAACCGTAACGGTTTATGAATAACAGTATTTTTGGTCCTAGAATTGCAATTCACCTGATCTCGCGTTGTTTTTCTCATGATGGGAAAAATTCATAATTTGTGAGCCATGTCTATTCATTTTACGAAATATATTTTCACTTTGAGTCCATAATCATTCTGATGAAGAAAAAAAATTATCATGTCAAATACTTGATTATTAAGAATTTAAAATACTAAATATAATCACGATTCGAAATCGATTTCCATACGAAACTTTACGTTATAAAATTGAAGTTGTAATTCATTGATCTTGCCTGTGGAATTCATCACATGAGAGTTATAAATCGGATGAGAGATGATATTGACAAAAATAATTAGTTATTCGGTCAATAGAGTGCGTTTTTAATTTCAGAAAATAAATTTCAATGAGATGATTTGATGGTATGAATAAAACGACTTTTTATGGTGGTTGTGGAATTATTATAGAGCCAAAAAGACATTTATTCAATGCAATGAAATGGGAATCAATGATTTCAAAGAATTTTTTTCTCGGTGTAGTACAAAATATCGAACATGTGAGTGAAAAATATATTAGTTTTGACGTTTCTGTAGTAGTATTTGTGACAACGAAATTCAATGTTTAGTGAACCCTACTTTCAAATTATATGTCATAATTATATTTAGTTCATGTATAAGTTATGTGTGACTATATATCAATTATGTATATATGTTTTTATTTTTCAACTCGAGCTGAAATGTGACACGATGTGAAAGAAAATATCAGAAACAATTTACATATCATCAAGCTGAAATTGGGAGCCGTGAAGCTCTAGCAGCCGATTGTCATAACTTTTTATATAAAGCCGTTATCACGGAAGTATCTGAAACGCCTGGTGAATGCTGCTTGGCTGATTTCTGGTATACACAAACTTCAACGACATTTAATCAAAAGTTAGAACAGTCGGCTGTTAATTTCAGCTCCATTTATATATCCATGATACAAATCACACGTACTTGAAATATCGTCGAATCGTGTAATAAAATGACAAAAGTATTTGTAAAAAGTTTTGAAAAGACTCTGTGACAAATTTGTCCAAGCATGCTGTTATTTTTCATTCAACGTCCAGCGCACCCTTTCCCTGGGCACTCTCATCCGACTCTTCCATAACTCTTTCCTAAGATCCATTGATTTATAACATTCCTTTAATGAACGTTTTCAGAACCTTTATAGGACTTATTTTGTGCATGATTTAATTTTGGGCTTAGAATATTCGAAGGTTATTTTATACCCTCTTCCTAGTAAAAATGATTCATATATAGTCCATTTGTAAACCTTATCTAATTCATATATAAACTTTGCAAAAATCATATATGGTCATATATAATTCATATATGACCATTCGATTAATATGAGGACCAAACATGACCCACATATCGGCAAAAAACGCCATATTTATGTGTGTAAAATAATTAAATTGTCTTGCACATCTGATATTATATTATTTCATTGATTTTTGAACGTTGAGTCTGAAGCCTTGTTTTTATTTCATGCAAAAATTTGAATTTATAATAAAGTACAATTCATAACTTATCAGTATTGATAATTAATCTTTGAGCTTATTTTCTCCCTATACTTAGTTTTGAAGTGTATATTTATGTTCAGAGTTATCTATGGGAGTTGTAAGCCCAGAAGAAAACCAAATACTTTCATCACGCTTTCAAAACAAGCCGAATGTACTTTTTCTTGAATATTAGAAACAGGTACGGGCACGTTTCCAGATCACTGAAAGAACCCTTCATCATCATCTCCATTAATTAATGTAGAACGCTTTGATATACGAGTACATTTCACATCCGCTAAATGAATCTTTCGAAATGCCTTTAATATGTTTCATTGACCCTTCGATTACAGTAGACTCTGGCTATAAGCCTCGCTATCAGTGATCTGCGTTTCTTTCTCCCATAAGATTAAGTACCGAGTGGAACAAAGGTACAGATGAGGCTTATAGCAAGAGTCTACTGTACTCTCACAGCACTTTCTAACAATCTCTTCGTAATTCTCCCTAGGACGCTTCATTTTCACTAGAAATATTTTCTATTGTATTGTGTAATTCGTAACTTATTTGATTACAGTGGTATTGATCACTCGAATTTGTACACACGATCAAGATTGTGGAGGATTGAGTACTGCTTTTTGCAATACTACTAACCATCAGTGTGATTGTATACAAAATTATGTGCCATCCGAGGATAAGAAGGACTGTCTTCCAGGTGAGTGAAGATATACATCATTGATTTATTTCATTCATGAATATCACTTCTATGACATTATAATTCATTTTTTAGTGGTTCAAACATTCGACTCACCGTGCAACGAGAGCAGACAATGTTCAGCATTCATGCCCAACACCACTTGTAAAAATTCCACATGCACGTGCATACTTGGACATCATTTCTCGAATAATACTTGTTGGAAATCAGTTGGTAAGCACGATATCTGTTAAGATATTTGATTCAGAACTCACAATAATTACAAAAATAAACGATTTATTTCACATTCATCGTTCATTTCCAAGATAAGTTTCCTACTCTTTGAAACATGTCTTTGTTTTCTCACAACATGAAAGAAATTATGGAAATTTTGTTAGTTTAAGGAGATCCAAACAGCACCGGGAGTTCTCAAAACGTTTTAAAAACGTCTCAACAGTCCCACAGATTTTAGTTCTCTAAAGCACGTATTCTAAACGTTTTGAAAACATTCACTCATTTCAAATGTCTCATGAACATTCCATGAAAACCTCCCTGATTCTAAAATCCAATTAAATCCGATAAAGAAGAATCCTATCGGAATAAATTGAGTTTCTGCATCGAAAATTTTCGATTGGTGGTACCAATAAAAAATTTTTCCAACTAGATTAAAGGTTCTTTTTTATCAGCAATTGATATTCCCATTGAATCTGATGAAAAATATTCTATCGGAATGAACCGAGTTTCTGTATGGGCGATGTCCCATTGGTTCCGATTAGAATTCTTTGCTTCGGCTTGAGAATATTTTTACAACAACGTTGAAAACCAATACCTATAAAATCTTGTTTCCAAAAAACAAGTATTGGATAACACCGTTAATGTGACCAAAGCAATGGTTCTCATTCGATTCATTTTTTCTGGAAATAGAGGATTCGATAGGTGTGTCTGATGTTGTTTTGATTATCCCCATTCAATCCAATTGAATTCGAATCGACATCTATTCCTTTCGACTAGATTTTATCGAATTACCAATAAAATCTACTCATTCTAAAATCGAATGAGATATTCCCCATAGAAACCTAATGGATCCTCAATTTCATCAACTTTATAATCAAGTTTATATTAAATTTGAATACAAATCACTTATTTCTGGAATTTTTCTCTCAAGTTTTGTGACATCTAGTACAAAAAACGTCTCTGATTATTTCGTAAGAACCCTCTGTGGTCATATGAAGAGTTATAAAAACTTTTGAGCAGCTTTTACTCATTGCCCATCCGACAACATATTTAAATTTATATATAATTTATATCTAAATTTGGAAATTTTTCCACATGGACAATGAGTAAGAGCTGTACAGAATATTTTATAATTTTTATATCCACATGGATGGAAATTTTTTTCTAAACATTTTCAAATCCTCATGAAATACTGTCAATTAATTTGAGAAACTCTACAACATTACAAGATTCTCACAGGAATTTTTCTACCAAGGATGTCCATTACATTATGTTCCTTTCCACTAAGAAATTAATTGGAACTTTACTTATCGAATTTGTTTAATTAAAAACAGCATTCGGGAGTACCTGCACGAATCCTGAAGAATGTTCTCATATCGTCAATGCAACTTGCACCTCGAATAACGTATGTGGCTGTCCAAACGGAACTGTGATTAACATGAACAACGATCAATGTCTTCCAATTGCGAAACAAATCAATGACCCTTGTGTTGGGGATATCCAATGCTCACTGACCTTTCAGGAGGCAATTTGTTTGAACAAAAGGTGCCAATGTCCAAGCGATTATCATTTCGAATTGGATAAAAACCAATGCATTCCAACCAGAGGTAATGTAACCCAGTTTTTATCGCAGCATTAAATCACAGTTTTCTCTGTTTTTTTCCCTCATATCATTCGCAAAATTTCCATGTTTCTTCTCTATTTTGTCAAATAAATGTCATGTGTCGAATTAAGGAGGGAATGAGGCAGACAGAGGGGAAAAAATAAGAAATTTTGTGAGCTTGAGAAAAAGTTTCATAATTTTTCCAAAATCTCATTCATTCGATATGCAAATTTGCAGCTCTCGACGATCCTTGTGTTGATCACAGCGAGTGCTATCAGGGGGAGGCCTACAACGAGTCGAGGGCGTTATATTGCCTAGCTAATATATGTGAATGCGCAGATGATTTTGATCGAGCAGGTGATAAGTGTGTCAGGCATGACAGCAACGGTGAGTCGTACATTTTCCTTTAGGTTTGCAATTTTCTGTATTCTTTTCCCTCATGCTTGCAAAATTTCCATATTGTAGGAGAAACACGAGGGAATGAGTTATATGCTTTCAAAATACATTTCGAGAACATTATCAAGTGATTTATAAACAATTTTCGTACAAAAACATGAATAAATAAGAATATATAATGTGATTTTCAGGTGCAACTACCAACACCATGTCCGTCATCTTGGCTCTCTTCCTATCCTATATTCTGGCTGCCTTGTGAGAAAGAAATCTCTTGTTGATATTAGAATTTAAATTTCAATTGTGCCGAAAAATTCCTTTCGTGAACCTCAGGTTTCATTGTCTCTTTCGAAAGCATTAAATATTCAGAGTTTTATTGAAATGATAGAATTTCAATTTTTTGGGAGCAATCAAATATGCCCCGATAGAAATGGCACTAGAAAGATGCATTGCATATCATTGATATCGTCAAGTTGATACACAAAGATATTTGAATTTGAATAAGAAACTTTTAGAATGAATGCATAAAATGTGTGTGTTCAGAGTAATTGCCTCCAAACATACATGTGAAATGAAATTCAATGAACTGTGAAGACAACAAAATGAGATCCGAATGGTATTATTCTTCAGTGAAGAATGAATGATGACTGTATAGTACAGTATTAATCACCATAAATTTATCTTATCTGATAATCATGTACTTAGTATATCTTAACTTTTAATAATATAATACATTCCTTTGAAATGCCAAAGAATCAATTGTCAAGAGTGAAAGAATCGAGCTGAAAGAATATATTTGCAACAATGAAAAGAAGAAAGTTTCATACATTTTATATATATATTTATCTTGTAAATATTGTGATATTCGAATAAAATTTCATTTTTAGAACTCTATTAGTAATTTTCCTTCTATCCTTTCACATGATTCATTTGATTTTGGAAATATCATGCAAAACGTCAAAAGTCATCTTCTGACCTCATAGATACGACCATTCAAAACACGGATATCAGCGTAATATCAGGCTTACACGAGTGGAAGCTCACTAAAGTGACTCATGAAAATTAAGACAGATTTATCTCAAGATCCATCAGTTACACAAGAATGACATTTTTCCGTACGACCCAAGCAACGCAAGAGGTTAAAATTGCTAAGAACGTGTTTGGAAAATCGTACAAACATGCTCAGAACCTCCAAATGGAACTGTTATCTCGAATAATCATCTGCTATAATCAAAATAGTCTCATTCGTACATTCTTTTCACATTCACTGAATAAGCATAACATATTTGAGGACTTCTTGTGTTACTTGGGGATATTTCTGGTGGAAAAGTAACGTTCCCCAAGTGTAAGGAAAGCAGTCGATATTGCCCCAAATAGCACAACAGGTTAGAAATGCTAAGAAGCTTCTTTAAAGATCCGAGTATATTTTACGAACATTCATGGGATCTTCGAATGGGACTGTTTCGGATAAGTATATCCTATGCATATTCTTAGAATGTATTTTACCAATTCATTCAAAACAGTCTCACCTGCACATCCTATGCATGATCTCAGAATTAACGCAGAATGTTCGAAATGTTTTTGTGTGACTTGAGTACAAACACTTCATATTAATTAAGATATCGCTCTGTACAGCACTTCTAGTTGGATCAGAAAAGTGCTGTACAGAGCGATATTTGGATTAAAATAAAGCGTTCTGCCGTAGTTTGTCATGAATGATTTGGCTGCTGCCACGCGGCGGACAATCTCTCCTGCCCGAGAATAATTCATTGATAACCCATTATTACCCATAGAGCAAAAATGTTGCCGTATCTAAAAGATTTCTACTGGATGTCTAAAAAATTTCTCATGCAACCGTTTTCACTGTCTTCAAGATGTCTTTGTTGAAGAAATCTGAAAGGTGTTTTTAGATCTCTTTCAGATATCCTTCAGATTTCTTCAACGAAGACACCTTAAAGACAGTGAAAACTGTTGCATATGGAATCTTTGAGACATTAAACTTATTCGCAGTTAATTTTCACATATGTTCTACCTAAATATAGTATACGCTCTGTTGAAAAAGTCCCATCAATTCTCATATATAAGTCTTATCAGTTTATATGAATTTTTACAAGTTTTTGTCAATCTATATGCGGTTTCTGTCCTAGAACTTATGGGTTTTGTATGATTTCATATGAGAATGCAATAATTATGTGAGAACTTTATGAGATTCAATTAGAACCATTTGCAAAATCTCATAAAACTGTATAAAATCAAGTGTGTGTACTAGATTTCATGCGGTTTCTGTCTTAGAAACAACTAGAATTCATTAGAATTCATGAGATCTTTTCAAAAGGGCGACAAAAATGTCAGCGACGAAAATACGACGGTATTGTAAATGGTTTCTTATTATGAATTGCCATCCCATTACCTCCCCATTGACTATTATATTTGATATTTGGCAACAAATTGTATAACTTATTCAAAATCTGTGCACCGTTACGAATAGATTCCATTTTCCAACATTGAAATTGATCCATCCATTGAGAAGTTATGAATTTATAAAAATAATTACTTGTTCGCGTGTTACGTGTGCGGTATAAATAGCTTCAAACAGCTCTGAATGGAAGAACGAAAAAATCATCATTAATGGCACCTACCATCGACTGACGGTATGAACTGAAGCTGGAAGTATCAACACAATTATTTCAAGTGCGAAAAGTTAAAATAAAACAACTTCACTTTCTAGCTTTCCAGTTTTGGCCAGCTTTTGGGATTTTGAACCACTGTGCAGCGTGATCTACGCCAAATGACTGTTTCTGGCGTGAAATGCGATAAGTCTTCATACAAGATGTCCGAGCACGCTTTAATCCTCATACTTTACAACCGTTCTATAAACTCCCCTTGTGGAAATAATTATTTGAAAAGTTCTCTGAAAGTCTTCAGAACTCTGAATAAGACTTTCTGGAAGTCTCAATATTCCTAACTATGTCAAGAAAAGCGTTAATAAGTCTTGGTAGCTCTGTAAAACTCTTGAAAAGTCTTATTTTTCCTGAAATTCCGGACTTTCCGCAAGAGTTATGAGGAGTTAATAAGACTCATTCAGAGTTTTACAGAAAAAATTATAAGATATATCTTTACTTACATGTATAAACTGATGATCTGTACAAATAATTTCGATGTTTTGTTCACCCTGGTTAAAAAAATCCATTGATTCTCATTGAATCTTGGATAATGTTTTGATTGAATCTCATCCAGCGACTTTTCAATGAGATTTTGCCAGAAGAATTAATTCTTCCAGTATGAATCTGATTGAATCTCGCCAAATCTCATTGAATCTCGGACAATGTTCCAACCAAATCTCATGAAATTTTAATCCTCAGATTCAATGGATTGTGTTAACCAGGGTAAACTTCAATTTATTTCTAACTTGTACTCTGTCCCAGAGAAATATTCTGAATAAAATATTCCGCTTTATAATAATAATAATCGATTTTGTTACTTAAGCATTCCTTACAAATTTAACTAATATTACTTTATTAGTCTTTTTGAACCTTCAAAACTCTCATAAAATCATCTATCTTGCTTATTTTTTTTTTTTTTTGAAACTCTGAATAAGTCTTATTAACTCTCAATAACAATTACGAAAAGTCCGAAATTTCAGGGAAAATGAGACTTTTCAAGAGTTTTACAGAGTTACCAAGACCTATTAACGCTTTTCTTGGCATAGTTAGGGATGTTAGGACTTCCAAAAAGTCTTATTCAGAGTTCTGAAGACTCTCCACAAGGGTCGGTTGAGATGAAATTTTTGTAAACCGTTCCGTGCACGCTTCCCGCGCGTCATGAATTCAATTGTCTTTGATAGACCACGCTTTAAAACGCCAACTCACGCTTTTCAAGAGTTTTAATTGACTTCACAAGCGTTTTTCCTGCACTCTTAATTGCGCGCTTCATTTTCACTAGGAATTATGTTGAATAATTTGATTTATAAACTTTCAACGGAGATATATTTATACAAAAAAATTGGCAGTTTACCTCTATTTTTATTTGAACTTTTACGAAAAATTGAAAAAATTTTAAATCATTCCCGATGTTTTTCAAAAATTTGGATCCAACTGTTTCACGCAATTTCAATTCATATGAAAGAAGTTAATTTCAAATGTTCTGTAATGTTTATAAGACAAGGTCTGTGAATCCTATTCATGGTTTACATCAGATAAAACCAGCGCGTAATTATAATGCTGATAGCATTCATGTTAATGGGAATTGTGAGTTTCTCATTGCTGCTTATACTATATATAGATACATTGTCGGTCAGTGATACTGTGCCCTGATGAATTCAAGAGACAGGTTCTTTCTTAAGAGCATATTTATGTTTCCGAAATTTCAATGCAAATCTAATATGCCATATACATGTACATTAATAGACAAAACCTAATGAACATTAGAGATACCTTTAGATACTGATGTTAGAAAATAACTTCTTAGGTTTCACATGCAATTTATAACCACACTCAGAAGGAAAAGGAACCATTTAATTTATTTTATATTGCACATACCTAAATAATAACCCCAGCAACGCCATTCATGGAACTGTATAGGCCCTCACGAAAATCTAGCCAATGGCTAGCAAGAGTCCATAGTGGCTCAAGAGAAGCTTGTAAGGACCTAACGAGTGCTGATATAACGCATGCTCGGGAACGTACATCGCAATCAGGGCTATTGAACAATCATAATTCCACACACCCTACACTGCACATTAAACTCTCACACATACCAAATTTGAGCACATAAAGTGATGTATCGGATACCTATTATATACAATTATAGTTATCTTAATTAACAATTTCCATCATTTGCTTTATTGAAAGCTATTTCCCTAAACTATGGACAATGCAGGGGAAAATCGATAGAAAAGTGAGAACAAACGATACAAAAATAATATGGATAACTTTTTTATGGGACTTAAGAGGTAAAATATCACGAGTTGAGTGGATTCCAATCCGCTTTAATTATATCCGCAGCTTTTTCCGCAACCATATAAACAGGAGCATTAGTGTGTCCCGCCATCAATTGAGGTATGACACTGGCATCAACTACCCTCAAACCCTCGATCCCGTGTACACGAAGTTTATGATCCACGACTCCAGAATTCTCTTTGGTACCCATTTTGCATGTACCGATGAAATGGCCCAAAGTCGTACTAATGTGTCGGCAAACGCAGCCCCAGTAAGGATCGGAATCAAAAGTAAACTGTTTACAGAATGGAAATGATTTTGGTATCAACGTCGAATTAAATCGCTTGAAAGCTCTTGTGGATGCAACCTCGATAGCCTGTGAAACAAAATAATCACTGTTATTTCTCCTCGGAAGATCTCCATTGCCCTAAAAATTCAAGGTCAAATCTCGCACAGCAACACGATCCCATAAGAATTCACAAAGAATTCTTGTTGAACTGATTCCGTTCTTTATGAATTTTTTGAGAATTTTTTTGGGACTGTGGCGCTGTGTGGATTAATTTAATTTTCCATTGTCAGAGTGAAGTTGAATGTCGTTGTATTTTATTCATTGAATTTATTTGAAATAACGGAGTAAGACTTTAAGTATTGACAAAGAAGTCATTTTTTATCGTCTCTTGCCGGTTATCGTCCAAACAGTCCTTTGACCTCATCGCGATATCTTGCGAACAAACTAAGAGACTAAAATTTCACGCCTTCAATGAACTATCCCTACACAGTAAAAAATTTCGTGTTAGAAATAGTCCACTTAAAATTTGTGTTAAAAATCAAGACAAATAAGTGTGAAATTGACAGATTTTCAATCCCAAGCGTGTATTGCCTATAATGATGCCGAATGGGCCCCAGGCTGGGTCCATCCTCTTTAACCCAGTATTGGGGAATGACGATGGGGCTCATGTTGGTTCAATCTTGGCCCTGTTGTGCTTTCCCATACAATTATGGTTGGTAGAAAATAGAAATAACTTTTTTATGGGACTTAAGAGGTAAAATATCACGAGTTGAGTGGATTCCAATCCGCTTTAATTATATCCGCAGCTTTTTCCGCAACCATATAAACAGGAGCATTAGTGTGTCCCGCCATCAATTGAGGTATGACACTGGCATCAACTACCCTCAAACCCTCGATCCCGTGTACACGAAGTTTATGATCCACGACTCCAGAATTCTCTTTGGTACCCATTTTGCATGTACCGATGAAATGGCCCAAAGTCGTACTAATGTGTCGGCAAACGCAGCCCCAGTAAGGATCGGAATCAAAAGTAAACTGTTTACAGAATGGAAATGATTTTGGTATCAACGTCGAATTAAATCGCTTGAAAGCTCTTGTGGATGCAACCTCGATAGCCTGTGAAACAAAATAATCACTGTTATTTCTCCTCGGAAGATCTCCATTGCTCTAAAAATTCAAGGTCAATTCTCGCACAGCAACACGATCCCATAAGAATTCACAAAGAATTCTTGTTGAACTGATTGCGTTCTTTATGAATTTTTTGAGAATTTTTTTGGGACTGTGGCGCTGTGTGGATTAATTTAATTTTCCATTGTCAGAGTGAAGTTGAATGTCGTTGTATTTTATTCATTGAATTTATTTGAAATAACGGAGTAAGACTTTAAGTATTGACAAAGAAGTCATTTTTTATCGTCTCTTGCCGGTTATCGTCCAAACAGTCCTTTGACCTCATCGCGATATCTTGCGAACAAACTAAGAGACTAAAATTTCACGCCTTCAATGAACTATCCCTACACAGTAAAAAATTTCGTGTTAGAAATAGTCCACTTAAAATTTGTGTTAAAAATCAAGACAAATAAGTGTGAAATTGACAGATTTTCAATCCCAAGCGTGTATTGCCTATAATGATGCCGAATGGGCCCCAGGCTGGGTCCATCCTCTTTAACCCAGTATTGGGGAATGACGATGGGGCTCATGTTGGTTCAATCTTGGCCCTGTTGTGCTTTCCCATACAATTATGGTTGGTAGAAAATAGAAATAATGAATCTTAGTGCGGGCACATTTGAACTTGACCCCAATTTGGACCAGCGTTAGGCTAAGATTGGGGTGAATTTATATCTGGGGTAGAATTCAAAGCAATTTTCCAATTTCAAAAAAAAAAAGAAGGGGCAGTATTGATTGCCTAGTCTGGGTTCATGCCTGGTCTATGGCGTTACCAACCCTCGGGCAAAGCAATACAGCCAAGCTGGAAACGATGTTATCATTTGTCTGCCGAGCTTGGCCCCACATTGGGCAGCATGGGCACCCGCCCTGAGTTTAGATTGGGCCCGCCGTTAATACACACTTGAAATGTAATTGATAAAAAAACCGGGTGGGAAACCGAATGAAACCCGGATGATAATCCAACTCAAACTCGGCTTTTGCGGTGATTCTTTATCCGATTCCATCCAGATCCTATCCGGGTTTTGGGACGAGAGATTTTTTGGAATCTCAAATGAAACCCGAACAAGGAGACGAATGAATTTTATCCAAATTTCGTGTGGGATTTCGAAAAATATTCAGTATTAAAATCCGGATAGGGTCCGGATGAAACCGGATAAAGAATCACCGCAAAAACCGTATCCCGGAGATATCATTCGGGTTTGAGCCGGGTTCCCATCCGGCTTTTTTACCAGGGAAACTTAACATATTTGTATCAATATTCAACACAAATTTTAAGTGGACCGTTTGTGACATTCACGTGTGTTGAAAATACACAAAATTTTTCTACCGTGTATCACCTGAGTTTCTGGACCTATATAAATACGATCGTAACCAAAATATAAACAGTACACAGATATCCATTAGATGTCCAGTGGATATCCAGGGTGTTTGGGTATCCAATGGAAATCTAATGGACGTCAAATGGATATTGTGCCGTATGGAAAGAACGTTCAACAAACGTTTGATCATTCCAAAATGAAGCTATGGACTTTTGGAGGTTCATTGAAGTCCGTTCTCTAACAGCCCACCCAATCGTTCTCAAAACGTTTGACGAACGTTTTGTATTACTGGGAATTTTTATTGCTTGCGCTATGAGACAACAGATTAAGTCAAGAATATAAAATTTGCATCGAATATTGAAATAGGGTAGATATTAAATACGTTTGATCTTGTTCATTCAAGAAAACACACTCACCTTTCTTATACCACGGATCATAGTATCTAAATCATCCGGATGATCATAATAGTTGGGTGTAATCATAGGTGGCTGGAACGGATCAGAATTCCTCAAAGAAACCCAACCACGGCTTTTTGGATGTAATAATATGGGAACGATGGTAAACGCATCCATACCTTCGTATTTAGAAAAAGCTTCTCGGTAAACATTCTCTTGGAGTCCCAAAAGAGTCCGATAAAATCCTGATATATCTCCTGTCAGAGCACTTATACCAAAGACTAATTCAATATCGGGATCATCTTTTTTAGAAATTTGTGATAATTTCCTAAAAGCATCTTCGTTCACTGTTATAAGATTAATATCCGGAGTAGGATGATAGTCTGCAAACAGAACAGGAATCACAATTTCATCAAATCCGTCAGTTAACGTGAAATATATCTTTCTTGATGAGATCGTTGACGATAGTAATTTTTAGGCCGGCAAATGATCGCTAATGTTTATCAGATGCCAAATGACAACAAAGAAGTGGGCTTTATTTATTCGAGATTTATGCTTTTCCTTGCAAAACTAATGTTTGTTTGCTATAGATGTACATCGTAATTCATTGTTCGAATACAACCTTTCATTCTGAAATATAAGACTAATAGAACTGTCAAACTTCATGCTCAAGGAGATTTTGAAACTCTTTACTTCATTTTGCAACGTGTCCTTGTCGTGTCATATGTAACAAATTTACGTTGAAGAAATACCAATATAACAACGTTCAATTTTTTCTCTTTCATTCCAATGCACAATTACGTTGGTCGAACTATTAGGACTCAAACAATTCGAATATAATATATTGTATCTTGTTAAGACATACATGACATCTTGTTGCCCAATCTTCAAGTGATCGAAGCATGCAATCAGTTCGAATTACGCATTCCATACACATTTTGAAGAAATGCATTCCCTTGATTCCCTTAATCCCTTTGATTCCGATTAAACATGCGGAATTCAAATTGAAACTGATCAATACCCATGAAATTTCAATCGGAATTCTGCAAGTTTGATGAGAATTATCCGAAACAAATAGGATTTTTTGACCAGGTTTGTTTTTAATTTTGTCAATTTTCTAAATTATATTATGTTCATGAATTTGAAGAAGGAATTCAGAACCTACTTTTCTTTTGCTCCATTGAAGCTCTTGGAATTGTATTAGAATCAGCTTCGTTACGAGAATCGATCTCGTAATCTGGAAAATTTTGTTTGGTGTTGATGAAAGCGATTCCTTCTACCGCTGCGGGCAACGTTAACGGGCCTGTTCCTTTTAAAAAATATTCAAGTCCGGTGAGTGGGTTCAAAGCTATCCTGGGTTCCACTATGGTCACGGTGTCGTTTATGAGAAATGTCAGTAAACTCATGCTTACATGATCTTGGAGATTGAGTCCCACTGGCAGATCCTCTATCACGTCAATTCCCAATGATTTCAAGTGTTTTTCAGGCCCGATTCCCGATAACATCAACAGTTGAGGAGAGTTGAAAGTTCCTGATAAAAATGAGAGACTTGTGAAATATTGAAAATATATATGGGATATTTATATCTTTAGTACTCACCTGCACAAAGTATCACTTCTTTCGTCGCTTTAACGACGTAAGATTTATGATTCTTGGTAAATTCAACGCCTTCGGCTTTTTTTGTTTTAGGGTTCACAATGATTTTAGTAACCATCGAGTGTTTCGATAAATGGAAATTAGTCCTGGCTCGAATTGGATTTAGAAACGCTTTGCTGGCGCTCACTCTGTGACCGTATCGAAGATTCGCTTGTACTTTCGAAAATCCAATTAGATGATCACTGTTGTAATCTACCGTATCGTATCCCAGCTCCTCCCCAGCTTCTAAGAACACTTCTCTCAATTCTGATGTATACGGTGGTGTTATGACATCGAGATATCCTCCGTAACCGTGAAATCTATTGAAAAACAAAGTATATTCATAGGTAAATCCGTGCCTAGAAATTCGTGTTCATTTTGTGTTAGAAAATTTCACCTCTAAGAAAACACTCGCTAATCGATGAATCAATTTTATATTGATTTTATATGTATTTTAATAGACATTGAAATTTCCATTAAGTCGTCTGAGATTGAATTAATTCTTTGCGAAAGCAATTTAAAAAATCAGGAATTAAATTCTTCTTCTACGAAACTTTATTCCAAAGTTACGTGCCAAGAGAAGAGATCTTCAATTAAATTCATGGTAATTGTCCTGACCGAATATTTATTCCCATTAAATTACTTGATTCCTTTCGTCACGCACAATTACATATGTCATTGAGTACCTGACATGTTTTCTTGATGTGTCGACATTTCCCTCCGATGCTACGATGGCGGTATTTCAAGTACATAATCCAAATAAGACGTAATTCCAACAACCCATTGATTTAAAAACAGAAAAAGAGACCTGGCTATGTGATTGAATCAAGTTACCCTGTTTATTAAATCGGTTACTAAATTTTAGCATCAAGATCAATCGATTTTCCATCATTTCAAATCGAATATACGTGCGTGTACGAGCGGATATCACGAATGATCACTTCAAATGAATGTGCGGTAATCGAAGGAAAATGATCTCAATGCATATTTCAAATTTCATGACCTGTTTCCGTTTCAAGGTTTGTGGGTTTTCTCAGGACTTATCGATGAAAGAAGGTCTGCTGTTTAATTTTGCAATTGACCTTGCCAGGTGGCAAAAAACGCGTGTAAAACTCTCGCGTAAAGAAACGTGTAACGAAACGGATAGCTTGATTCTCTTGGCTATTGTCATTGAAGTTTTCGAATATTTCATTTCCAAACAACATGAAATTGTGATCGCGACTCTGCAAATGTGTCCGGGAGAATTTCACAATGAATATTTTAGATTTGAAATTCGATACAATTTGTTGATATTGATAAACATTATTCAAGGTTTCCGTTTGGTCAAATTCAAATTTGAAATTCATTCAAAAAATAGATTTCGATATCTGAGTTGAGATATTCAATGTCAATGTTGAAAGGGAATGATAAACATCTCGACTCATTGAAGCTGGATTGCAAAGATTAACTGGTATTTCAAATAAGGTTCAGAAGACAATTAACTGAAAGTCACGATCAATGATGAATCTGTTCCCTTAGACATCATTCGATTGCGCCCATGTTGGGAGGAAAGAGAAGTAGACGTACTATAATTTGCAATATGCAATTTTATTGGCAGATGAATCTCTTGAAAATGAAATTGATCGGCTTGCGCTCTCAGTTGGGACAATACAGTCCCCTTCTAGAGTGATGCGCTGATTTCAACGCTTCTGTAACAATTTGATGCTTTTTTGTAAAACGATTTGCACTTGGCGTCAAAATACGCCTCAGTTTAGGTGATCGCTTCTTTATTGAGGCTCTTGCCCCGGAGCATGCTTCTAGGATCTTCAAGCAACCGGTAATCGCTGAGGGCTTGATCTAAAGAATACGGTGGGTGTAGAAGCAATTGAAAATGCAAGTTATGTGCTTTTGTCATCGTTGTGATCGACTTGTAACTCAGTGCATTGGCATGATCGAAGAGAGTTTCTTCCTTTCTCATTTCAACGCTTTTGAATGAGTTGGATTTGGAAAAAAATCTACCAGGTGTAAAAGTATGAAACCGGATTTTTTTGGTAAAAATCACACGTTTGTTGTTTGTAAATGATAAATAATATTGAAATAACTTTTCCGGCAGTTTATGAATGCCACGCCAAAAAAACAGTTCCTCTTTTGAAGCAAACCAGTTATCGAGCCATTCT
Organism: Gonatopus flavifemur; assembly: GCA_018340375.1. Taxonomy (NCBI): domain Eukaryota; kingdom Metazoa; phylum Arthropoda; class Insecta; order Hymenoptera; family Dryinidae; genus Gonatopus; species Gonatopus flavifemur. The sequence goes on from JAFFJZ010000003.1 coordinate 24,604,283, forward strand.
CCTACATTTTCATACGAATTGAAGCGTTGTTCAGCGAGAGCGTGTCCCATTGACGCGAATAGATGATAATCGGGCGGAGCCAAGTCTGGAGAATAAACCGCATGTGGTAGCATCTCCCAAGTGAACGCCTCGATCGCTTCCCTGTGTGTGATGGGGCATGGTCGTGGAGTAAGATGAGTTTGTGTTACCTTTCTCCATATTCCGGGCGTTTTTCACGCAATGCGCGATTCAAGTCGATCATTTGCTGTTGGTAGCGATCAGTATTGACGGTTTGCCCAGGTTTTAGCAGCTCATGGTAGATTACACCCTTCTGATCCCACTAAACACAGAGCATTGTCTTCTTTCCAAAACGATTTGGTCTTGCAGTGGATGTGGATGATTGGCCTGGATTCACCCATGATTCCCGACGCTAAGGATTCTCAAAATACATCCATTTTTCATCACCTGTCACAATTCGATGGAGAAATGACTTTCTTTTGTATCTTTCGAACAGCATTTCACAAGTGGTTTTTCGATTTTCTTGCTGTCTTTCATTCAGTTCATGCGGAACCCATTTTCTCACTTTCCGAATCTTTCCCACGGCTTTTAAACGAATGGAGACGGCTTCCTGCGTCAAATTCAGTTGATCCACGAGTTCTTGTTGAGTCCGAGTATCATCTTCATCCAATAAGGCTTGTAATTCGTCGTCTGCGAACTTTTTCGGTGGTTTCCCACGCTCTTCGTTTCTCACGTCAAAATCACCACTTTGAAATTTTTTGACCCACTCGAAACACTGTGTTTCGCCAAGGGCATGTTCTTCGTAAGTTTCGACAAGCATTCGATGTGATTCTGCAGCAGTTCTCTTCAAATCATAACAAAAAACCAATGCTGTCCGCAGATCATAGTTTGTAGGTACGAACCTCTACATGTTTAAGGTTATCAAACAATTACGGGTGTACAGAACTTCTATTGGTTTGTGTTGAAAATATTCATGAGATGTTAGGGGAAGATGATGGTGCTGGTCTTAGGGTCCCTAAACTGATGGCTAGTCCCATTTATAGGGGAATTCCGGTTTCATACTTCTACACCTGGTAAAGTGCTCATATCTCAAGAACAAAGTCTCCAAAAAATTCTTTTTATACGGGAAATTATTGCATTTTGGCTGTAGAATATGTCATTGAAATATAATCTGTCCGACTGGGGCCACCCTGTATTTGGTAAAACTGTTAGAAAAGTTCTTAAACTTAATACGAAGTTCTTGATAAAATATGAAATTTTTTTTATTGAATTGAATACTGATTCTCAAATTTGATATGAGTGATGAAATTTCTCAATTTTTTACTGAAATGTAATGATTATTCATTCAATTTCACAAATATGTTATCGAAGTTGAGAATAAAATTCTTAACATTAAGGACTATATTATTGAATTCAATATTTTATTATGAGTTCTGCTTAATAAATTGTTTATGAAAAAAACTTTATAACTTTTCTAACAGTGAATGATTCAAATTAATTTTGTTCAAAATATTAGGTTGCAACCATTTGATTCAATGTTCGACTACTCCTGAAACTTTGAATGCACCAACAATACTCAATTTACGGAAACCGCCGATCGCGGTCACGGGCGCGCAGTAAAAATCTTTACTCGTGAACAGTAATTGCGCGGGAATAATGAATGCGTAAATCTTGCACGGAACCAGTACAAGCAGCAAAAAACACGTTTCAAAAATGGCTCAAGTAGCTTCACTCAAACCACGTGACGTTTAAAAGTTAGTATTTTATAAAAATCATATAAATTCGTTATTGAGCGATGAGTTATATTTCTGAGACATGCAATTGATATAGTTATATACCTCACATCAGTGTCCAGAAGTTTACTATTCTCCGATTTGATAAAGTACGGCAAAACCTCTTGATAACTCCATCCAGGATTCCCTTCAGCAGCCCAGTTATCGTAATCTTTTGGAGATCCTCTTGAATAGATCATAAAATTCACAACCGAAGTACCACCAACGGCTTTACCTCGAGGAAAATTACATCGTCCATCGACCATCGATAAACAATAACCTCCGCCTCCATCGAAATTCACCGAGCTAGGCTCGGATTTGTATTGCCAATTGTAATCAGTGATATGAAGCGTCGGTGCCAGTAAAGGTATATCAGTGAGAAATATTTCATCTTTACCAGCTTCCAAAGCTAAAACTTGCCAATCCGGGTTTTCAGTCAAACGATTCGCTAAAACTGAACCTGAAACGTAGTGCAGATTTTACAAAAAGAGAAGAAAAGAGAATTGATTTCCGGACAGATATATACCAGGGAAAAGATCTTGAAATTATGAAAAATTTACCTCCAGATCCTGCACCAACAAGTACGAAGTCATATTCTTGTAACATAATTTTGTCATTATTTATCAACCCCGCTGAACGTTCTGGAAATCCTGAGAAAAAATTTTGCATACTTTCCCATAAACTAGGTGTTACTGAGCAGTAAATATTGCTCACGAAAGAAATATATAAAAATATTTTTAACGTCATTTTGGAAGAAACAAATGTTAATCCACTACAGCTATTCTCACAATTTCACCACAATCACGTTAAAATCATGCTGGGCCCATACAGGGCCATTATTTATACACGTATTTACACGTATGTGCGCACAAACGAACACAACAATTTTGTATCAAGAACATTTTTCAAACTGATGCAGCGAAGAGTAGAATTAAAATAATAATTCACGTACATCGTCCTGGAGTCAACTGACACTGTCACGAAGGAAGACGAAGATGTTCATTGAGTTCTCTTGTCCGATCTTTATGCCGGTTATTTGATACGGTATCAGCGTTGGGAATATTAAACGCATTAGTTGGGTCATTGTCTTTATTGTCATCTAAAAGAGGTACCAATACTCGATTCACATCGTCTGATTCATTCCTTGCATGTTTCTCATCAATGATTAATATCACGCTGTAAAATAATGTGAAAATTCAATGGTCAATGTCCTTGAGAACAAGCAAGGAGTACATAATGAGATCTTGAAACTTTCCTCCGTATTTTTGACGTAATTCTACACGTGATTAGAACATTCATGACTTTTGTGACTTGAGATTCAGTGTTTGAGTTGCAAATTATTAGTATTTTCTTACACTTTTCATATTCAGTCTCTTTCTCTGCTTCGCTACATTTCTCTTCTTCAACATAGCAAAACCGGGGAAAAGCTGTGATAATTCTAGAAAAGAGGGAACTGGAAGAATTTTTTTACCGACCGTACATACAAACTCTCCCTATCTTCTCCATGGTTTTGCTCTGAAATGTGGAAGGACTGAGCAAAGAAAATATGGAATTTTAGAAATATTGAGGCAGATCTATGTTTTCTATACTTTTGTTCCAAGTTTTCCTTGTTTGTTCCATGAAATATAGGACTCGCGCAATAATTATAAGGAATTCTGCAATTATGAAGGTGGAAAAAAATTCTGCACAATTCATATTTGCAAATTTTCTCTGCATGTTCTTCATATTTATTCTTCAAAATCAATAAAAAGTACAAAGAGCTCTTGAGATGTTTGCTAAAACTCTTCTTCCAAGGGCAACCCTTGTAAAAATGCTTTGAAAATTCACAAGTATTGTAACATTTGATCAGCCTAAACACTGTTAGAAAAATCTGTCTTAAACTTAACAATAATATTATGAAGTTTTTTACATAAACATTTTATTAAATTTCATACGAAATTTTTTATGAAATTTCATATTTCCATATTAAATTTAAGAACGATTATTAAATTTAATATGAAAACATGAAATTTCATACAAAATTTCGTATGAAATATTAATAAAATGTTGATGTAAAAAACTTCATGATAGTATTGCTAAGTTTAAGACAGATTTTTCTAACAGTGAAACTAGACATTTGTCAATCTCTCCCTAGAAACTTACAAGGAAGGTGCCCAGTCTGGCTGGTCAAACTTTACCAGACGCGTAAATTTCTAGATCATTTCTACTAGGGAAATTTTCTTTTTCTTGCATTACTTATTTCTTCTACACCCCTTTCCTATTTTTTCCCTCCAACATGAAAAACGAAATGCAAGAGGATTCAAGTTTTGCAAATATGATAAAAATAAAAGAGAAACTTCTCAAATGAGCAATCAAATTTAACAAAAATCTCTCGTGAAAAACTTTTCGCGGGTTGTTTTCCTAATTTTGGAAACATATATCCATCTTCATTTCTGATTCCTCTTCTGTTTTAGAGAATGAATCCGAATAAAATAAGGAAATTTTCCAACGAAAAGAAAAGCTTCCTTCGAGGATCAATGAAAATACTACTTCACGAAAATGACAAATTTATTACCCTGAGTAACTATTTTCTAGAACGAAAGATGAAGTTTAACAAATATTGAATTTGCATTATTGTCACTCATAGTGACGTATCGATCTTTTCTTGTTAAAGTTTCATTAACACTCTTCGTCACGAGAGGATACGCTAATAGATGAATCACAGAGTTTGAAGATACTCGTAGATTACAAAATATCGATATTCGTGTGAAGTTTTCAAGTCATTAAACATCTTTGAAATTCAATCACGTGCAACATTTAAATACTTCACAAAAGCAAAATACAAAATTTTTTGCTAAATTTTGCAGATTTAATTCAAATGTATTCAACCTATTTTTTGAGTTTCTTCGAACAATTAATTTATGATGTATTAAAAAAACAAAAACCAATCACTTTCCACTCACTTCGTTCAAATCTGCATTCTAAATTGACAATAAAACAATTATCACAATTCATCATTCGGAAGTATCACTTCAAGCACCACCGATGCGTGTCCGTTGTATATCGGGTAGATTTAAACACTGAGATCAGGCGAGATCATGTGGCGACGCAACTACTTCATCCCATCTTAATAAAGCGCGAATAAATTCCAACAAGGTTAACCACAACCAACCGGCACTACACCATATGCGTGTTTGAAGGGCAGGATTTTGACTGTTAGATGCGGATAATGAATATATTTTAATGTTGTATCAATATTTTCGACATATCCATGGTAGAACGGTGGATGAATAATGTAAATCATCCCAGCTTACCACATCAAATAATGATGGATGAATTTTGAAACGAGATGACTCTGTGCGATCATGCTTTTCGGGATGATTTTAAAATGATCTCATAAATACGTCAACAAAAAACTTGAAAGAAAGATTTTTCATCGATATTTCATCATTGAAATTTGAATTAATGAGATGTGATATTTCAATGTACTTATCACGCTGTGACTTCAAATATACAAAGCCTTGGATTGGTTGTTGCATGATAATTTATGTATAGTTCGTAACATACGTGATCCATTATTTCTACTCGGGTATTTGTTTTTGATCCACGCGGAACTTTTGATCTAAAAATCATGAAATTATCCTCATTCTCATGGGTATTTAAATTATTTCAACATCCTTTTGTATTTCTCGCGAGGAGTGAGAAATGATGAGAAGATTATTGTAGAAGGATAATTATAGATTTGTGTTGAACTGAATATATTTTCATTTTGCTCATGCTTCTCATACCACAAAGCTTACGCAATGGATGATTTGTTTGTTAATGCAAATCAACTTCTTCAAAATATGCGTTGACAAATGTACCAAGCTTGGTGCCAAGCTCGAGCCAATGCTAGTCAACATTGGCACCAAATTAGATTAATGTCTGGGATGATAACAATATTCAACGCTTGGCATCCAAACTTGGTTCAATATCAAGATTCAATATTGGTTTTATGTATTGAATCGATATTGGTGCCATGATTGGTATACAATCGACCTCAACGAATAGGATAGTTTTCTTATCGGCATCTAAGCTTGATTGAATATAATATATTCCGACGCATGAAATTTCGGAATATTGGATTTTGACACAGTCACTTTAGTGTAGATAGCACAAGAGTTCTAGAGAGTTCAGAATTAATTAAATGGATTTATAAAGAACTCTTTTAGGAATCTTGTGCTATTTGGGAGGACATTGAGAGGATACCTGTATTTGGGCTGACGTACATTCAGGCTTATAATCTTCCAAGTTTTTGAAATACGAATAAAGTCCAAATCCACGTCATGTGGCTATATCTAGGCTTACGGCGAGCCAAGTATCGATTGAAGCTTGGTTGACGAAAAATAAATCAAGCGCAGCGCAATATGTTTAGTCCTGGCATTGATGTCTGAGGTGCTATCAAGGGTTGGTTAGCTGTGACGGGCCAAGCATCAGTCGAGACTTGGTTAACGAAAATTGAATCAAACACGGCAAAATATGCTCGGTCCTAGCATTGGCATCCAAGGATCTATCAACGCTTAGTCAGCTACGGTGGACCAAGCATTGGCCAAGACTAGGCTAACGAGACTTGGCATACCAAGCTTGACGCCAATCATGGTCTAATTGTCAGTCTTGGTATTACTTGCCTGGGAATCCTTGCCAAATCTCATTGAATCTTGTACAACGCTCTTTCTGCCCAAATTCTATTCAACCATTCTCAATGAGATTCAATCAGATGAGTGAATTTTTTCAATGTGATTCTGATTGAATCTTGCACATTGTTCTGACGAAATCCCATTATATTTCATTTCGTCAGTTCTAGAGATTTTTTTAAAGACCATGGAGTCCTTCGAGGAATGCGCAAAACTTTGCCAAGTACTTTCTGATCAACTAAGCAATAAATACAAATCTTAAATCCACAGTAATAAAGTACATTGCTAAAATTGGACCTTGAATATGAAATTGACACTGCAAATGATTTCTAAAAATTATACAAACGATAATGAACATATTAACCTCCAAATGTCAATAATTTTTATAACTTATTTTCTCATGTTTAGGAATATGTTTTGGGCTTTGGATTTATATTTAGAGCCAAATCCTTGCAGTGCACTTTATTGCTATGGTAATAAAAGTGATATTATTGCTATGCAATAATATTGCATTTCAAATATATATTCATGTATTTAAAATTTGTAATCATTGCTAAGTTATTCAAGAACCACGTAGCACAACTTTGTTCGTTTACTGACACTCTATGGTCCTTAACCAGGGATCCTTAACTCTTTCAAAGCTTAATAATTCTTTTGAGCTTTTACAGAATTCAAGATCAATTCTCATTCAAAATCCACGATGAAGCCCCATATATCACAGTTTTGATAACGGTTATATGCAGTCTGCGTTGAAACTTTTACTTTTGAAGATGAAAAATTCCGCCAAAAGATTTCTAGTTCCGGAATTCTCATCATATTTCAGGAACTGATTATCCAAAAGTATTTATAGGAATCCTATTCATTCCATTCGATTAATTCCAAGTATTAGGAATTCGTGAGCATTCCATTCAAAAGATTCACCACTAAATGACAAATAAGAAATTCAATCCTTTTTTATCTTGTTAACGACTTTCAGAAGAGGTTCCTTTGTATGTATGTGTAGGTATACCTCAAATGACTTGGGCTCGAACGATCTATATGTCAAGGCCGAGTAAATTGGAAATGACGCACATCAGAGACACGATTACCCCAATATTTCAATGAAAGTACAATTAAAAAATTCATAAAGGAGATTTCTTGTGAGCTGATGGTTGTGTTTTTTATTTCAGCATACAATTGCTTTTTTTCAGCTCAATTTGTGTGCCTAAACTGTAAATGAGTTTTATGTTGTGGAAAAATCATAGACAAATCAAAATTGAATCACCGATTCGAAACTTCAAAGATCAACTGGGGACAAAGTTTGCAAAAATCTTCGCAAAATGAGAATTGCGACAGGGGATGAGTTTCGATCATCCTTGATATTTGTCTATCATCGAACTGACATACTTTTTTTCGATAAGCAACTCTTATAACTATTCCGTTTTAGATTGACCAGTAGTCCCGCCTTCATCTCTCACGACCATAATGAGAATGATATTGGCCCATTGCAGAGTAACCGGTACTGACAAGAAATAGTTGCCTAACGATTCTGCCATCACAACGCGTAATTCACCTAGCATTCATATGTTCGCGTACGATTTTTCCCTCTTTCGCATCGCCTTGGTACGTTATCTTGTAACACAACTCGCAAAACATTCCCGAAACATGAAATAAGCACATTAATTCGTTGATGAGGCTCAAAGTTCTTCATCCTATATTCAGAAAGCGTCTGCCGTTATAATAGGGATATATCATAGATGACATTTTGAAAATTTCTCTATGAAGAAAGAGGTGTATAACATAGATTTCAACATTTTCACTTGAAAATATGTAAATCCAACAAGGAAAAATCACGAAGTGCACGGAGAAAAATGGTCTGTTACTATAGCACCTACAGAAAAAATTTGTTGTTCTTACAAAAATATTGATTCCAGTGGCTGAGACGTTACGTAGTTTTTTTGCTGAATTTATTCATGTCAACAAATCAAAATATTTGTGTCAATTGGTTTTCTTGCTCTCAGAGCTCATTTTTTCTGTAGGCGCTGCAGTAACAGACCCGCTTGTTATGCCAACAATAGTTTTTCCTCTGTGTGTCCAAAGTAGATTTTGTTCAAACTGATGTATATTGTAGAATCCGCTATTTTAAGGTGATACCAGCGACCCCTGAAGATGCCCAACCAGACTCATTGGTTAGAAAAGGACATAAGCAAAACTATTCTGACAAATTATGCGTAAATGAAGGAATAAAATCAAAATATGGCTCTATACAGACCTTTTTCAATTGATAAAAATGGTCATCTTTTTCCAACTTAACGAATGATGAATGGCTCGAATATATATTACACAGTGCTTTCGAGTGATTTGGATTTGAGAGGAAATCTAAAAATGCTGATATCCTAAAAATGAAGTCTCGAAAACAAATTTTCAATACAGGAAATTATTGCACTTCGACCGGATAATAACGCCTGTTTTTCAGTGAATTCTGGAACACCCGGCATAAATTATATATAATTTCAAAAATGTTTCGGGATAAAAGAAAAAGAGGCTACAACCGAATGAGTAATTCAATAAACAAATGAATAATTATCTATGCTTGCTGCCTTTAATTGTGATTTATAACTAAAATTAGAATAATTTGTCATAATCAGGTCATAATATGAATTACACATTATCATTGTGATTGCTATTGGAGCAATTGGCGCCTTTTTTTCACTGCCATAGTATTCAACACCCTTTTTGGGTCTACATGGATGTCAAAATAGATAGATATATTATCATAATGATTGAATATAAATCATCGGAACAATAAAATATTGGAACTCATGGTATATTCTGAACCAACCACCTGAATATCATGAGTTCGTTATAACAATGCTACGTAAGTCGGGTTATCTACAACACGGCAGGCTCACTCAACTTTCGTGAGTCGGGTCATCTACAACACGGCAGGTTCACTCAACTTTCCATGAGAGTTTGATACATTCTCATTCGAGTTATACTTTTGTGTTTCGTGGAAGGATAATCCCAGTTCATTTTGTATCATTATTTTTGTCTTTTCGGAAGCGCAACAATGGGGAGTCTAAGGATACCAGGGCACCCCTTTTATTTTAATGCCTGAATGGTAAAGTATTCGAAATTGATTCAATGTATATAAACTTACACATGAATTATATGTAAATTAGTATATACAATTTGGAAAACTTGTCCACAAAACAGAAAACCATCAAATCAAGCTTGTTAGATGGTTTGGATACCCTTTCATAGCTTTAGGTTGTTGCGCTACAGGTCTTTTGTATCACAGCGGTACATGAAACAGCGCCTAGCATCCGATATTCTGTCTTAATTGAAGGGCCGAATCGAATAATCGGTTGTGCGCGTGACTTTTCGTCTAGTGCACCTTGAAAACAGGCAACCGCCGCTAATCTCGTTGGAGGACTTTTATGATGAAATAAAATGTGAAATTTGCGATACTAGAAATACTTCCAGCGGGACAAATTTAAAGACAATTCTCTTCTGTAGGTTAGAAATTATCACAGATTCAATGGAAAAAGAATCGATTCAATCGACGCATATGGCTTTTTTCCATTACATGTGTGATAATTTCTAACCTACATTACGAAATTGTCTCAAAATTCCTCAGAGTGTTATTGAATACATTTGCACCAACTTTCTCGCCGGAAGTTTGTTTTGGTATCGCAAATATCGTACTTTATTTTATCATAAAAGTCTTCCAACGAGATTATTGGTGGTTGCCTATTTTCAGGTACACTAGATGAAAGATCACGCGCACAACCGATCATTCGATCCAGCCCTTCAATTGATATCAAGCTTTCCAGCAGTTCAAGAACTATTTTCTTTGAAAAATCAAATTTTGTTGACGAAATTTCTATGACCTGAAATGAATACACTAATTAATGCAGAATAATGCACACTCACATGGATGTTACTGAAGTTTGAATCATTTATTGCAAGGGATGATTAATCAAATAACGAAATACTTGGTTTTTATAGATTCAAAACCTTGCGGTACATTCTTTGAACGATGTTTTCAGTTGCCAGAAGTCAATTCGAAAAGATAAATAACGATCAGATTTGGTGAGTTTGAATTCTCGTTTCGTTTCTATAAACGATTCAAACTTCAAAAATATTTCAACTACTTCAAATACGAATTAGACTATATATGAAGTTCTTTTGCACGTGGTATGGATAGTAGTCTATGATTGAAAACCAGTAAATTGATATAAAATCTACAGATATTATACTCAAAACTTGTATGAAAGTATTTGTGCAAGAAACTTTTATAGAATTTTCATACACTTTTGGTATATTTTGTACATGTATGTTATATTTCAATATGAACTCTATGAAACAAATCTGAGAAACAGCGTTTAGACTCACAGTACTTTTATTAGATTAGACACTTATTATCAATATAATAAGTAACATATAAATACATATCGAGGTCTGCCAACACGAATTACATCATATAGATTAAATATATTCTAATTATCAACATTAATCTACGTGAAGCATAAAACTATTGATTGCTGATATTTTCATGTATTTCACTAGAACATAACTCATTAACACATATATGTAATCTAAAAAATACAATTTTTGTATATTTATATATCCTTTAATGTATATATATACACTCACACACCCATAATTTCTTTGGAAAAATTAACAAAAATATATGAACATTTATGTGAAGATTTATAATGAACAAATGAAATTTTTTGTAAACATTCGAATCCTGAGTTTCTATTAAAAATTTCGCATGCATATGATGAATTTTTTAATCACTCCAATGCACTGCTGTTCATATGTTAGTGAGTTTTTATAATTTGTTGAATTCAACTCCATTTCTGCGATGTGATGTTGCCCTATCAATCATCTTTGGTGTACTGATATCTAGTCACACTTATTTTATTAGGTTTCAATGATATTTGAATTTTTCTGTAATATTCTGTCTTACTTCAATCATAGCTTATGTCGCTCTTAATACAGTAAATTAATACTATTTTACAGAGACATCCTAGTGAAAATAAATCACATATAACTTTTTTCTGATCGTTCCAACTTCCATTTTTGTTCAAAAGCTTCTACAGATTCTCCATTGTTCAATCTCACTGGAGTATTCTTCAGTTTATTCGCTGAGATTTTTATTTACATTGTTTCCTCAATTTTTAACCTTCAAAGTAATCAATACTTATGAAATTTATAAATTAAATTCTAAAAATTAATGAATAGATTAGATCTGATCAATTGCATGTAGTAGACGTGGAAACTTATAATTTCTCGTATCCACTCCATTCGTATCTATATAAAATATCCCGTAGAAAAGTTTTCCTCATTCATGCCAAAATTCCTTATTCTTTTCTCCATTTTGTCCTCACAACATGGAAAATAAGATGGAAATTTGACAGGATTATGGAAATGGACAAGGAAAACTTTTCTACGGGATTCTCAAATAGATGTATCTTGATATATTTGGAACAGAATAAAACCAAGCAACAAATACACCTCAGTAAATCTAATCTATTCTCTCTCAAATATAATCGAATGTCAATTTGTCAACCCTAGAACACGCACGCAAAAACACTCCATTCGGTCAACGCGCACAGGGATGTTTGAAACCCCAGAGAATTTCAGAGAGCTGTGATTCATTTGAAACCAAATGCATTTGGACTCACCATGAGTGGGATTTGTTCACCACAGACGAATAAAAATTTACTGTAACAGCCAAATTTGATTTTGCTGAAGCAGCCAATTTTTTACTATGACAACTATCCATTTGCTATCACAGCAATTCTGTTAAGTATTACAGAAATTTTTTAGTTTTGGCAACAAAAAATGTTAACTTCTGCAGCAACATCTGTTCGTTACTCTACATATAATACTGAAAAATTGCTGGAGACGCAAAAATTTTTTGCTGCCATAGCTCGAGAATGTCAAGCTAATTTCGGTCTTAGCTGACAAGATTACTGTGATAGCGAATAGATTGCTGTCATAGCAAAAAATTTTCTGCTCCAACAAAAGGGACCCAGAAAAATTAGATTTCGCTGTCACAGCGAATTTCTCTTCTCACCGTGTGTTTACAGCTCGAATATATTTTAGTTGAAAATTGTCTCCTAGAAAACATAAAATATCATCAAAGAGATTTGAAACATAATTTAAACACGATTCTTAGAGAGAACAAACATTCTGAGGCCTGACAGACCCCTGTGCGTGTTCTAGGGTTGAATAATATCTTTGTATGTTGATATAGTATCTGCAAATATTAATTTTGAAGAATATCCTTTCACGTTGATGAGCCCACAAAGGTCGTCGTGCAATAGATAACACTCCCGAAACCTTTCGCTAATCATCACCGGAATATGCTCGAACTGAGGAGAACGATCGTCAGGAGAATGCTGTAGATTTGTAATTCAGAAGCACCTGTAAGTAGAAAAATTGATTCAAATTCATCTCTGAATTGTAACTATGCAATCATATGAATATTACATGCTGATAATAACTTTTTCTATGCATTTTCATAATATTCTTTGGTGAACAGAAACTAGTACCGCAAATGAGAATTCATCTCTCGAAATATCTTTTAGATGAGTTGAAAATGCCTGATGTAATTCTTGCGCACTGTAGTTAATTGTAGAAAGCAGTGCTTGAGAATTTTGGTATCGCAAAACTAATGGGTGAAGAGAAATGATGTAGAATTCGAATATGTACGATTATTGGGGATTATAAATAAAATTTATGTGGGATGAATAAATCATTCTATATTAATTTATGTTTCAGTTCCTCTTTTATCACTTCTCTACCATAATTCGCATGGAGACTCGTTATTGCCTTTTTTGAATGAAAAAGAAACACCAAATATTAATATGAGTTGTATAATTTGATGAAATAAATGATTATCGGATGATAATGATTGTTCCTTGGATATTGCGGATAATTCCAAAAATTGCGTCATCTTTCAGATGAAACAAGTAGTGAGACTCACCATTTTCACTGTAACGAATACAGTCCCAACGGTTTTCTTCCCTTGTATCTCGCGTCATCATATAGTCTGGAGCGCATACACATGTTCCTGGAAAGATATTTGTCGTAGATCAATCGAGTCCCTTCCTTACTTTCAACTGGATTGTAAAAAAATAATCGGAATTTTCCTGTATACAGCAACCGGAAAATTCCAATCATTGGATGAAAAACTAATTTTTGATGTACATACATGAGATTTGCCATAAATTTATGTGAAAATTCCAAACTTTATAAGATTTTTACGACCATTTCACAGTAAATTTCCGAGCATGGGAAATTCCTTAACACTAGAACGACGGTAGCGGTCGAATTGACCGCTAAGCTTTTTTTCATGTTTCATTTTATGCATGTAATTGAATTAACAGGCATAAAGTGTCGACGTCTTCTGACACTTCATGAATCAATTTCAATGTTCCTAAAAGTGATTTTTAGAAATTTCGGCGACGGTTTGAAATTTTGAAGGGTGTATCAGGAGGTGAAATTCCCTCCGTCGTTCTAGTGTTAAAATTAAAGAGTGACCGCAAAAAAGAGTATTTTTCCACCTATTTTTTTTGGAACTGCGAGTTTCAGGTTGAAATGCATTCTAAAAAATCCTCTATGTTGATCATTTTCCGGTGAGCACAACTCTGGTTTTGGAGGTGAAGTAGTATCAATTTTCGATCAAGATTATATAAAAATCTATAAGTTTTCTACAGAAAAGAATCGGTTCTGTGAAGAATCTATCGATTCTGTCGAGTTCTGTATCTCTAAAACCATTGTTGTGCTCACCGGGAAATGGTATTCCCTTGCAAATGATCGACATAGGGTATTTTTCAGAATGCATTTCAACCTGAAACTCGCGATCCTAAAAAAACAAGCGATTTTCTCGCTTACTCTTTGTTAATTACTTCAGATAATTATATAAGAATTTTATCATAGAAATTTTTTACAGTAAGGATGTCATCTTCTCATACATGAAGCATATATTACCCCACTGTTTGAAAAGATTGAGGATGATTTCATGAAAGCATGATGAAAGGACAATGACTATGAAACAATCCAATTATTCAACGAATGGTTGACCAGTGGGGTGCAACTTCGTCAACAGAAATACTGTTGTTATGAATTTAGTTCGATTCAAAATTTCTTCAGTGTGAGGCTGTCATGATCGCGCAAAGATCATCGAATGAAAAAGATGATCGTACGATGATGACTTTTATTGAATGATCGATTATCTAATGAAAATTCATCATTGTATAATAATAATTCTCATCCCCCAGTTGTGCGCCTTGACATTAAAAAACTTTTGAATTAAACGAAATCCATACACCGGGAACAAAACGATATGGTCACAGAAAACATGCTTGCATGATTAAGGAGTTTTGGTTACAGTGGGCTGGGATCTGGTTATGATAACCAAGAAAGCAAAACAAAATCACGTGAATCTGGTTGTGGTAACTAAATGAAATAGTCAAAGTCAAAATTAACTACGTTGCTTGGTTATGAGAACCAGATTTTTCTTTGAGTACAATGTGGAATGACTTCCATGCGTCTGAATTTCTTCCAAAGGTTGTAGGAGCATTTGGCCAAGGATGAGCGGGTAGAAATGGAGGATTTCATGGTAGTATCCAGTGTTGATCCCTGAGAAAAAACAATCTCTTTGAAAATTTCAAGTTCCAGGGAAATTCGGAGGGTTTCAGGAAAATTAAGAAAAATTCACAAAAAGGTGGATTGATATAATTCTGCTAATATTGTGAACAATCTGGAAGAAATTCGAGAAAAGTCGGAATAATTTGAGGAAAAATTTGAAGAAATATCTCCACTAGTCTTCAAATTTCTTGGAGTGAAAAATTCACTCTCAAAGAATGAAAATACTGCAAGTCCGACAGGAGTGAATTTCTACTCCATAAGAATGCAAACTCACTCTCTCAGAGGAAACTTTTTGCTCGGTTTAAAGAGTAAAATTCCATCCTGTACTAAGAGTGAAATCACTCCAAGAAATTTAGAGAGCCTGGTGTTGTTTAAACACCCCCTCCACACATGTTTTTCCTCCCACTTCTGTACTAAGTTTGATAAAAATAAAGTGCACCAAAGAATTCTTTTTGAGACGTGAAAGCCATATTAGAGTATAAACATGAACTGGGTATGCATCGCGAACGATAACTCCTTTCGCTTCCCTCCTATCATGTTCGAATTCAATTTTACATCGGTTGGAATAGGATATGGAAGAGGAAAAGGCTCAATTACATCTTAAGCAGTATGAATATAACCATATACAGCAGGTTTTTTTTCTCAGTGCCACTTCCTTCCTGTATTAGATTTCGTACGGCTCGAACAGATCTGTTTGTCCTTTTCTTTCTTGGTTGTCATCATATAACAGAAAATTAGCATATAAAATAATGATTAGAGAAGTATTTTACCGTCTACACAATCCACGTTCATTATATCTGTTGAATTGGAGTCCCTGTAGGTCAGAGTGATGCATTGTCTATGGCTTTCACATCGTTGATTCAGACCTGAAACAATAATTTCAGAATCAAATATTTGAAGATGAAATTAAATCCATCTGTGGATCAAAAATGCTCTGATAGAAGGAATTACATGCAATTTTTCAAAAATTTTACCAAAATTTTCCTACATAAAATTTTATATAATTTGTGCATCATTCAATTATATTCCCCATTGAAATTTTCATTTCATTTCCCAAACAAATTAGAGATGTAGAAATATAATTTCTTTATCAAAGAATAAATATCAATATTCTAAGATTTTCAATTATAGTATTCAACTCGTGAATAAAAGCAGAGATTCCACTTTTATAATTGGCGATATGCGCATAATCATTCAATGTTGCTGAAGTTTGAATCGTTTATTGAAACGGGTTTGTAATCGAATAGCGAAATACTCGGCTGTTAAAGGCAAGTATTCTTGCAGAATATTCTTTCAACGACGTTCCCAGTTCTGAGAAGTCAATTTGAAAAGATGAATAATGATAATCCATCAGATTTTGTGAGTTTGAATTTTCGTTTCGTTTCTATAAACGATTCAAACTTCAACAACATCCCTAGTGAAATGAATCATATGAGAACATGTAAGAATCACATATCATCCACATAAAATTTATATATAGTCATATATCGCCATATAGAATTCGTACATAATCTATCCCTAGTAAAAAGGGATTATATATGGTCTAAATATAATTATTAAAGTTTATATAAGAATTATTAAGATTTATATAAGCACTTATATAGTTATATATGGAGCTATATATAAAAACTTGAATTGTTATATATAGTAAAAAATCTGAATAATTCTTTTCATGTATAACTATTCCAAATTCCATATATACCACTGTATATAACTATATATGTGCATATATAAATTTCAATAATACTTATATAAACTTCAATAATTATATATAGAACATATATAATCCTTTTTTACTAGGGATGTTGAGTCCATGTATGGCCCGTATATGACCCATAAATGCAAGATTTTTTCACGTTTGTGAAGAAAATCCGGCATTACATGAAATATTCTGCATACATGGATTATACATGCATTATATATGGATCATATATGGTCATATATGGATTGTATATGGATTATATATGATTCCACACGTTTTCATGTATAGACCATATATGGATTATACATATATGTATTATGTATGGGTCATATATGTTTACTTTTTACTAGGAATCATATATGAAATACATATGAACATATATAAACATATATGAGATCATATATGAGCATATATAGATTTTGGCCATATATGATCATGTATGAATGAGACCGTACATGGCCCTATGTGATCATATTCGATCATACATTATCATATACATCCATATATGGACAAAAGAATGTCACCATTTTTTATGGAACATGATGAAAAACCAAAGGAGAGAGAAGTGAGATCAATGCTGATAGATTCCCCACTTTCATATATGACCATATATGAATCCATATATGGGTCCATATATGGAATTTTCTTTTCCCGGGTTTTTTAACTTCATTGTACCTTGTTAACTGGTGTGTCGTACATGGAATAATCGAAAAGAAAATGTATAATTACAATTCAAAAATTGAAGTGATGTCAACTATGAGAAACATGTGTAAGATTTTCCTGTGACAGAGTTTTCTAATTCATAAGGAAAATTAAATGAAAGATATGAACTTGAGGAACTCGAGAAAAGATGACGTAACTCATATGCCCAATTATTATTTTTTTTGTAACGCGTACATTGTCATGTCTGATGTCACAGATACAACTATAACCCTTCGTTCGTACGTGTACCGACCGACATGATGATGCACTCCCATCATTATACTTTTCTCCAACTCTTTTTCCTTTTCTTCTTCTTGTTCTTCTCTCGCTCCGTTAATGTATTGTCACGAAACTGAGCGCACGTGCATGGTACGTACTATACGTGTATGATGTTCATAACATTATATCGTGCGTACGATCTTCTTTCTCTTTCAACTTTCCTTTCTTCTTCTTTCGCCATGTCGTAATCGTTGCCATTACAAAATCATCTCGGACCGTATTTTTCAATTCTCTATTCTTCTAAGATTATTACCTCAATGTTATGCTACTTAGGTCTATTGTTCTTATTCTATTTTGCTGATTTGCATATGTAATTCGCAACTGCATCGCTGAGGAAGTATCCAAACTTCTGCCGATTCACACCACGTACAGTGTATTCTTTTATATTCCATCTCTTCATCGAATCAATTCCTTTTTGGTTTTCAAAAATCTGCCTTTATCTATCACGCTATTCTTAATTTTGTGAATTTTGTTGTTTTGCGCTCGATTTCGCACTTTTACTCCCAGAGATTGACTTGAGCTTTTGAATTAAAGTTAAATCTTCTGTCTCGTTTTTCCAGGGTGAAACATACACTGTAAAAAAACTTCCAAAATAAGGTTTGGAAGTTTTTTACCAAAGGTTTTTTGGTAAGTTCACAAACATAGGGAGTGAAATTACAAACAATTTTCGTCAATTGACGAATCTTTTTTGGGAAATCACAAAAATTGTTTGGAAATTTCGGAGAATTTGTGAGTTTTCAAACAATTTGGAAATTGACCAACCTGTAAGGTTTTCACCATACTCTTCTGCTTGAAAATTCACGAATATTTTTTACAGTGTACAAATGAGAATTCTAAAAGCAGTGTAACCCTACGACTACAATTCAATAGGGAAAAAAAGGAAATTCCCTATGACAGTGAAATATAATTTTGCTCGGTCCCTGATGTTGAAGCAGCAAATTTTTTTGCAGTGACAGCAAACAGTTTGCTGTCTTAGCAATTTTGTTAGATACGACAGCCATTTCCTACACTGTAAGAAATTTCCTATACATGTGAAATATGTCACTGCACAACACCCGCACTCAGGATCGAACCCGGGTCGTTTGGGTCGAAAGCTAGCACGCTACGACTCCAGCTGCGGCGCTGCGCTGGCTTTCAGTGAGAACTTTCAAGTACATTTTATACGCAATTGATTTCTTTTTCCCGTCTCTTTGTCGGAAAATTCCGATGCACGTCGGCTTTCTAATAATAGGATAAGGAAAATTCATATACAGGTCATGGAATATCTATTTCCTACACGTGGTTGGAATATTCACATTCTCACGTGCAGGAAAATTCCGATTATTTTTTACAGTGTAGCTGTGGCAACAAGAAAATGTTTGCTCCCTCAGCAAAATTTTTCTGCCATTCTGTACACGGAGAAAAAATGGTTTGCTACTTTAGCGCCCACAAAGAAATTCGTTGTCCCTGCAAAAATATTCACTCCAGCAGCAGAGGCGTGAGTTCTGTTAACAAATTTGTTTATGTCAGCAAAAACGTGCAGTTGTGTCAATCATCTTTCTTGCTCTTTCAGCTCATTTTTTTTTGTAGGCGCTATAGTAACAGACCGGCTTGTTATGCCAGCAATACTTTTTTCTGTGTATATATGATACTGAAAGTTTTCCTGGTCCTGCGGAAAATTTGCTTCTTTATTTAGCCGTGACAGCGAATTTTCAGCCGGGTTGGCAAGAAGATTAGCTATTCTGTATATGTATTACCCATCGATTTGCTGATTTGTTCAATATTTTGCCTTCGTGAGAAATTCAAGGATGATATTGAATTCCTACAATTACACACAAAGGAAGAGATCGTTGATGTAGCTATTCTGATCAGCTAACGAAAGTAGCTGCTACATTATAATTGCCATAGCTATTTACGTCGTTGATGAGACTATATATCCGCGCTTTTCCAACACGCATTCCAAATAACACGTAGACTTGACATAAGCTTGTAATTTGATTGTTTTGGACTTATTATTGATAACCTTCACGGAGAAAAAATGGTTTGCTACTATAGCGCCTACGAAGAAATTTGTTGTTCTTGCAGAAATATTCACTCCAGCAGCTAAGTGACATTAGTTCTCTTAACGAATTAGTTTATGTCAGCAAAAAAATGTAGTTGTGTCAATAATTTTTCTTGCTCTTCCAGCTAATTCTTTTTTGTAGGCGCTATAGTACCAGATTTGCTTGTTATGCCAGCAATACTTTTTTCTCCGTGTTGTCAGTGTAAGGTTGATACAATTCTGATGCAAGGTATTTGTAAGCTTGTACTCTTGTTGTGTACAACAAGAGTTGTACATTTGAATTTAAATTCTGGGCGCAAATGTATTTGGGGAGGTGATATTTTTATTCAGAATTTGAAAAACCTTATTTTCTCATTCATCGGCGTCTCTACAAAAATTTAATTCCGCATCATCATTCGCATCATTCGATTCATGCAATGAGCAGTCAATTCAAAATCTCAATTAACCCTCCGTGACCTACGCTGACAATCGCATAGGATAAATAAATGAAAAACCCCTTTTTTTCGCGAAATTGGAAAACAAATATTTTCTGACATTTCTCTACCAATTGGAATCGAACTCGCGAATAGAATTACTGCAGAGTGATTACTAAGAGGTGATATAATTTTTATTGCAATCGGATAACCAGAAACAAAAATACCAGCGATCGCGAAACCACAATCCTCGGTAACATGTTTCCTTGTCCCCTCCTGTTTTTTCCGTAAGGATCAGATTGAAATTTGCACAGGATACTACATACAGGGTGACCCGAGTCGGGTAGATTTTATTTCAAGAGCATATTCTGCAGCCAAAATGCAATGATTTCCTGTATGAAAAAAGTTTTTTTTAGGTTTTGTTTTTGAGTTATGAGCATTTTCAGATTTTTTTAATAATCCAAATCACTCAAAAGCGTTCACTGCTACATACTTGAACTTGATACCATTCGCCAAGTGGGGAAAAAAAATCAAACTAACCTGCCATTTTTCAATTCAGAGTAACAGCGATTTGAAATTTTTTGGCTTTTAGCCAACCAGAATTCAGCAACTTCAAATTGTTAAAGCTCCAAACCGGAGAATGATAAGATAGCCAATAGTGTCAAGTTCAAGTATGTCGTACACAACACTTTTAAGTGATTTGGATTTTGAAAAAAATTTAAAAATGCTCATAACTTAAAAACAAAACCCCAAAAAAATGTCTTTCAT
Source organism: Gonatopus flavifemur (assembly GCA_018340375.1). Taxonomy (NCBI): domain Eukaryota; kingdom Metazoa; phylum Arthropoda; class Insecta; order Hymenoptera; family Dryinidae; genus Gonatopus; species Gonatopus flavifemur. The sequence continues at coordinate 24,625,258 of JAFFJZ010000003.1, forward strand.
ACGGGAAATTATTCCATTTTGACTGCAGAATATGCCCTTAAAATATAATCTACCCGATTCGGGTGACCCTGTCATAACTGTGGTAAAAATTTTGTAACGATCGACTGATAAAAATAGAACATATCTGCATAAATCGGCATTTACGAAATTAATGCAAACATTTCTAACGGTGGGTCTATCTAAATCCCTATCTCAGTCGCTGTCACAGTTATTCCTTTTCATTTTTTTGATTCGACGAATGCTTTGAAATTCAACTCACCAACATTCCTGAAACACGCGGAACCCCGATGATGGAAATTATCCGCACACGCGCAGCGTCCTTCAGGATTGCAAATAGAATTTATCAGAAACTCAGAGCACTGAGAATCTTGTTCGCAAGGATCACCGATCATATTCGCAGCTTTCAAGCACCGATCTCCAGCTCTGGACAGTACATGGTCCACTTCACAGCCACAATATTTCATGCATCTAGAATGTTCCGAGACGCACTCGTCGTCGTTGACGCACTCCTCTCCCAAAGCTGAAATGAACGTGGAACGTTGACAAAAATCAATCCTTTGGATTGGCAATTCATCCACTCACCAATACTCTTCAAACATCTGATTTTATCTGAACTCGCGTGATGTTCGAGTGCACAAGTGCAGAAACCTGATACACAGTAGCTGTTTTCTATGTGACAATTGTGATGCGTCTGACAAATTTCTCCTAATCCTGCGAATAATGCAAATTTCACTTACTTCACAAAATCCCACTCAGGAAAAAACTGAGGAAAAAAGAATCTAAAGCACGCAGAAAATATTACAAAAACAAATTGATTTACCTACAGAAGAGTAGCATCTTCTTTCATGAAAAACAGTCCCGGACGAACACTGGCAAACGTTATTTTTGCATTCCGATAAGGGCGTAAAGATGATCTGGCATTGCACGTCTGCTGTACATTCGTCTCCGATTGAAGAAGCCACTGTAGAATATAAATGTTACTGACCTATTAAAATTGACTAATGCACCGACTACCGTCCTTAAATGAGAAATATACAGCATAAACTCAATGATTGAGAAATATAATACAATTGAACAGATATACAATAAATTATATTAATTTTATAGGATTCCCAATCGGGTGCATAAATAAACTCAGTAAAAAACTGTATAGATCGAAATTCATTTTAACAACGTTAAACAATTTTCTTTATGAACTGATTTGATGGAGTTAATGTACACTGAAAAAAAAACCAAACATTCGTGGTCGCAATAACTTGAAATTTGGTTCGATTCATCAGGAAATGTGATTGTGATATCCAGAAAAAGTGGTTGAAGCCAAAATTAACTACATTTTTCAGCTTACAAAAACCAGATTCTTTTCTTGGTGTAATAACCAGAATATGTAGTTAATTTTGGCTTCAACCACTTTTTCTGGACATCACAATCACATTTCCTGGTGAATCGAACCAGATTTCAAGTTATTGTGACCACGCATGTTCCAACCAGCTCGTTTTTCTGTCCGTGTAACACCATGTTTTTCCTAATTCTGAAAATTTTTTCACATCTACGATGCACGATTAGTACTCAATTGAACCAAGAGAAGAAATAAAAAAATTTCTAATCAAATATTATGAAAAAAATTCTAAATCTTTGCGATGTTTGGTCTTGAATTTCTTGAGGTGAATTTCAGCGCTGTTACCGATCACGAACATCTTTCGCGATATTATTATTCCCATGCTTTATCGAGGGCCAGCGAACACGACACGCTTCAAGTAATACAGCAGGAAGGAAGAGAGAGAGAGAAAGGGAAAAAAGAAACCGTGAGAAAGGGAATAGGGACAAACGAGCGAGCTAAGGAAGATCATGAAATCACGTTTTGCTTCGGTCGGTGACACAGTTTTGTATTTGAATGAAATCATTTTTGAAAAATGTTTCGAGACATTAGGATCTATTATATAAATTGTATACATAAGAAATACGATCTTCAGAATCCCGTTAGATCAGCGATAGTTGAATAATATAATAACAACACAAATATTTAATCTTATTTATATACTGCGCCAAACTAATGAGAATGAAGTGTGCAAAAAAGAGGTCTCTTTGTTATATACGCTTCACAATAAGACATATCCAACCTTATTTTCTCACTCTCTCACCAATGGTTGACCGTAACAGAGTAAATATTCTCGTAATCATCATTTTTTTCACGCTCCGCAAAGAAACAGCGCGAGTCTTGGATGGGATAATTCATCCGTAATGAAGATTATTAAAAATTCACTGTACCACATTAAGAATACAGACACGACAAAGAACGTCAATTAATAAACTATAAATTAATATTATTTCATTATTTCTTTGTACACGTTGCCGCGTTTTTCACGTTGGAATCGCTGAAATCTCCCCTTTCTTGACAATGAAAATTTAATTTGCTTGCTTCGTCTGTTCTAGAAAAAGTCCATGAAAGTATTTCGCAATCGCAGGCGTATAATTGCAATGTGTTCCCAAGAGCATTGCTGTAATAAACAATGATAGTTCACACAATGGAATCTCAGCAACATTTTATAACAAATACAATTGGTTACGCAATTTTCAATGAATTTTTTTTAACTGATTGAATTTATTAAATCAAACTATTAATATCAATTATCAATTATCGTTCAACTGTATTAATAATTCACGAGTCTGATACTTCCTTCTTGGTAAGGAATTGATGTCTTATATTGCGAAAAGAGCCAGAAATTTGAATTTTGCGTAATCCAGAGTACTTTCTTTGTGAAAAATGTCAATTAGAACGAGATTACCGATATCTCGATGCAGATTGAATTCTAACTGCATGATTAGAATTTAATTCAATTGTCAGGAGAAGCTCGTGGAATACACTTCGCCTGAGGAAGAATTGAGAAAAAATGATTTATGTTGTTTATGAAAACGAAAGATTTGATTATTCACTTTTCTCTCGTAGATTCGAATTCCCATTGTTCGCTCGTGGGAAGAAATAATCGACTTCGTGTAAATGGTGAATGGGTTTATTGAAACATTTGATCGAAGAATTCTTGAATCACTGTATTGTTTTTGAATGACTATTAGAGAACATTTGAAAGGTTAATTTCACATCAACTCACATTGAACGATTGATGAAACATCAATTCATTTCTAGTTCCATGGTTAGATATTTCTATCCTACTGAAAAATTCTTATTCCTATGGGAAATAAGATTCTCGTACTGAAACATGTTCGAAAAATTTCATCAGTCATACAGTTTTATTAATATTATTATAATATTTTGTTATGACAACCACAATTTTTTGAACTGGACACAGCTTTTGTTATTTCAACCGTAGAATTTTTTTGATCACATTTCAACAAAACATCTTTGTTGAAACAAGAAAACATTTTCTTCAGTGCGGAAAAAAAATAATTTGCCAATATGTGGATAGCTGAAGATGAGTTATGAGAGCTATTTTTTCAGCCGTCACACTTTTTTGCCAAGTGGGTAGCAAGTTCGCACAGAAAAAGTGCAGTTCGAAAATACAATAATCTTTAATAGAAAATTAGAGAATATTTTTCAGAATCGAAATGAAGATAAAACGGTTCACATTTCTGTTGAATTCTACTTGAAAGAGAACGAAAAATCGTATTTTCAAACATTTCTTTTTCATAGGAGAAATTGAGATATCGTTTTGAAAATTTGTGGGTATGTTCATTAGACCTTAAATATTACAAAAAAAATTTTTCCAGATTTAAGCAAATTTTTTTGTCTTTATACTAATTTAAACAACAAAAAACACTTAAAAATGATGGTGGGAGTGATTTGGGACGACCGGATTATCTGAAAAAAACAAAATGAAATGGCAAATTATTCCTTGTTGAAGTGGCAATCGGATGAACTAGGATCTTTTCGATTGGCCAGAAATTGCCCGATTTTCCACCCTCAAAAATCGATTTTTTCGGAAAATAGCCACCATTTCGTTATTTTTTGATGAGAAAACTATTCTAGTTCATGCGATAGACACTTCAACAAGGAATGATTTGCCATTTTTCTTTAGATAATCCTGTCGCCCCAAGTTACTCCCACTCTCATTTTTTGGTGTTTTGGTGTTTAAATTAGTATAACGAAAAAAAATTTTTTCAATGTTTAATAAACATACCTACAAATTTTCAAAGCGATATCTCAATTTTTCCTATGAGGAAAAAGTGTTTTCTGAAAATCTCAATCAGAAAGACCCCTTAACAAACATCTCAGAAGAGAACATCAAATCTCCGAAAGTCAAAATAAAATTCAGAAATTTTGTTACTCCGGTCGTAGCATTTCATGTGCGACTTTTGGAAAATTCATACTCCTTTCTATTCTTTGTTAGGTATTGATAATTTTCCATTCTATTCCTAGTGAAATTCAATAGAAATGTGAACCGTTTTATCTTCATTACGAATTTGAAAAATAATCTAATATTTCAAATATTGTCAGATTTTAAGAGATATTTTCCAATTTTCCACTAAAGATTACTATATTTTCGATCTGCATTTTCTCCGTGTCGAGGGGGGAGAGGGAGGAAGTAATCCTGAATGATTTTTTAAAATGCACTCATATAGTATAAAGGAATGAGGCTTGAAAATTTAGAGTGGGTTTAACTACACACTAGGATATTTTCGAGTGAGTTGTTGTACTATCTACACTACCCATGTCAACCACCGGCTCTTTTTCGGTTACTCACTTGACTACAACAGCGAGGATTGTAGCTGCCATACACAGACAAAAATTTAATTGGAAAGATGACCATTTGAGGGGGGTCCTGCTTTAGAAGGCCTCAAAATAGTGTTTTTTTGAGAATTTTTTTGGTACCAAAGAAATAATTTTATCCAACCAACTTTTCAGGGTATTTTACTTTTACACTTTTCAAGTAGATAAAAAAATTGTTTCCAGCGTGAAAAGATCATATATGTAAGAGTTATGTCCACATTCGTAGAGTGCCTCGCAATTCAAATCTGCTATCGGTGGGAAAGATACAGGTCGTATTTCTTATCTAAAACGGAAAAACCAAACGACATTTAAATTTTCATACATCATTCTTCTATGTGAACCAACAAAACCCGGAAGGAATCGTGGGATTCAAAATTTACTCCGGATTTGAAGAAAAACAGCTCATTTTAGAGGAAGAATAATCACTTAAACTTGCTATAAAAATGGCTGAGACATAATTTTCTATAAACTTTTTTAGTTCAAATAGAAGAGGATACAAAACTGAAGATAACAAGTGTTGGTCCATTTCGATCGGACGTCTAGTTTTTCTGCAATCACTCCCACCAGTTTATAATGATTGTAAAACTGAAAACTGGAGAAAATGCACTTTCCCTCATTATTTCTCATTGGAAAAAAATTTTTTCATCAACTTTAAACATACACGAATATACTCCAAAAAGTTCGTTTCATTCAATTATTTTTTTCGTATCTCAAAAAATTTTCCAAAACAAGGCTTTTTTGAGGCCTCCTAAAGCAGGATCCTCCCTTCATTCGTAAACTGGAACTATTCGGAGAAGTGAAACAATCATTTGTAATATAAGGCATAATCGTCTCCAGCTGTGATTATGACTTATGTTATAAGTTATTGTCTAACTTTGCCGAATACATTCAGAGAGAAATCTGGTTCGCATAACCAGGTGACGTAGTTATTTTTGGCCTTAACCATTCCAACTAGTTGCCACAATCAGATTCATGTGATTTTATCTTATTTTCCTGGTTATCATAATCAGATTTCAGGTCACTGCAACCATAAGTCCTTAACCGGGCGCATGGAGAAGAATTTATAGTTAAATTTACTATAGGACTTTGTAACCGAGGAACAGACTGAACTTACGATGGAATTTACTATGACGATACAATAGAAACATGATCAAATTCACCATGTTTTACAGTAAATGCCATTGGAAAGTCGGTATGTTCTTCGGGCAAAATACAGTAGACTCTCCGAATGTGTCCACCAACCTCTCTTTTCAACATTCCACATGACGGAAAGTTAAAAAGAGAGGTCGGATGACACATTCAGAGAGTCTACTGTAATCACATAGTAAATTTAACTACAAATTTCTCTCCGTGTGAGAGTGATTTCTGTAACCACGTCGCTTTTTTCTCAGTGTAGTTTCAGTTAACAAATAAAATGGTGATCCTTCAAATTAGATTTTTCTCCGTACAGAAATTCTCGTTGTGGCAGTTGATGAATAGCTACTGCAGCGAAAAATGTTAGAAGAAGTTTTTACCCTCTGAATTGCTTTGGAAAATTTTCCCTTATTATTTGCATATGTTTTCTCTGAAAAATATAAGCAAAACAGGGGAAGCATATTGAACGTACAGGAAGCTTATTTTCAACAGGAAACAAAGAATTTCTTTTGAAGTTGAACTGATAATTTGTAGAAAATTTGCCATATATTGTAATTGTTCGTCTATGAATTGTCTTAGCGTAGTGGGTAAGGTAAGAGACCCGATAGCCGATCAGTGAACATATACCCGATCAGTCCTTATTCTGCAGATTTTCATTGTTTAACTGTGCAAAAAATCTTAAACCAAAATATTTTTTGTAACCAACGCATCGAAAATCAACTTTTTCATTTGAAACTTATAGCTAAATTACTTCATAAATTGACGTAATCATCAAAATGATCGGGTACTAGTCCCTGATCGGGTATAGGGTGTCTTACCTTACCACGATTTCATCGTTCAAAGCGAAATATTATAGGTTTTCATGATAGATGCATAGAGTTTGATACGAAAATGAATTATTATAACCCTATTCATACCTTTTAAACATTCGATATGACTACGATTGATCCGGTGAGCGACATAATTCTCCTTACAGTAGCAACTTTCCTGTCCCGCGCAATAAGCGTTGGGCATGCAATCAACGTCATAATTGCACGTCGCGAGAGTCTCTGAAACAGAAAACAATGTCGATAAGATGAAACGTCTGTATCGGATCAAAATTTATACGATTTATTATTCCAAGAACAACGAGGAATGCATTTTTCTTATGTGTAAAGTGCAAATATGAGTCATTCAAATCAGGAGTGTCGAGCATGAATCGTAAATTTGTGGATAAAACACCGAGAAACGCAATTCTATACAGCTATGCTTCTTTAAAGTCGATTAATTAACTCGTCAAAACCAAATCGGAGACCAAAACACGGAAAACCAAGTTTATGTTTTCAACACGTTCAGAGAACTTTTGTGCTGTCTGGGGTAGGTTCATATTCGAGTAAATCATTTTTCTGGGTGTGAGATAAATTAATGCTACACTAAGCATTGGTAGTGACTAATCTCAATCTTGGCTGCAATCGTCAGGTTCGGCCCAGACTTGATACCCTCTTTTACGAATATTTGGGTGTAGTGGAAAAAAGATTTTGCGAAGGCTCCCTAGTAGAAATTTGACAGGGAATTCCCTATTAGAAGTATGACCCTCGAAAGGTGGCAATAGGGAACTCCTAATTGAGGAAAACTTTCAATTATCTTATCAGGTCCTGACATGGTATTCTGTTTGGGACCTCACAACAATGTAACGCTAGGTTGCTGACAGGTCCAAGTCAGATTTCCCCTTTCAGTAACTCCATGTCAGGACATGGTATTCCTATCAAAACCTGTGCAGGATTGCCTTGACTCATCCGTATTTCAATCATGTGATAACCGACAAGACAGCCGAATCATGACCTGATCAATTCAGAACGATGAATGTATCAAATTATTCCGAATTTCCACAGGAGTCATTAGAAATTTACCTGTCTTTTTCAAATGTTCAACTGAGGTCTATTTGGATCATCAGTATAGAATTTCTTCTGTTGGGGGAGTTTCAAAAAATTTTATGAAGAGTGAATTCCCTGAAAATTAAATTGAATGTTAGAATATAGATTAGATGAGGTCGTGATTGGGAATTCCGCTACCACCCGGATCAGGTCCTGATTGGGAATTCAATTACTACTCTGATCAGATCCTGATTTGGAAACGTTTGGTTTCCTTGATCAGTACCTTGTCTTGTCCCTGCAAGATACTAACAGATACTCAAGTCAGGACACTGACATACTGAACAGAAATCAGGCATGCCAGATCTGGACCTCATGTTTTCTGGGTGCTTTTGACTGCCCACAACATACGACTGTCTCATTCAGATGAACTTACACGTTTCAATATGAAATCATGTAATCTATGTGAACAATCGGAAAATTTGCAGCCTGATGGATGTTCTAAAAAATTTCAAAGCAAATTATATCCTAATCATATCCCGTAAAGAATAATTGTTGAATGTTCCCCTGAAAAATGGTGCCAGGAAAATTCGGCCACCAATTGGGAACTCTTCGTCACGAGAGGGTGAACTGTTTCTTCACTTGTAGAGGATTGAACAACCGAAAAGCAGAACAATTCCTTAAAGTTAAGGAAGATCCCCCACTTCTGATGACAAATATAGTCCCCCAATGAAGGGCTGAAATTTCTCACTGAAGTCACCCGCTGTTATGCGAAATAAATTGTAAGTAACACACATAAGATACACTATCTAAAAATTCTGACAAATTCATACCCTATTTCGTGACCATCAACTCCCATAGTAACCATTCTGTTATTGAACTAATATCTTCCACCTCTAGTGAACTTATATCGATTCATGTCTCAGAACTCGCCCATGCACGCACCAATGATTCAAATCTGCCAACGACATGTATTCACATGTGTACCATCCATTCAAATTTGATAAATTTTGTACATTTGGTACAATTTTCCACACGTGAAGATCGAAAACTCACAATACAACTCGATTGAAGAACATTTCGTTTTTTTGAAGAGATGAAATTGAAACAACTGAAACAAGACTTTGAAATGAGAACTCATCCCATACAGTACAACGTTCTTCGTTGAAGATTTTTTCTCAGCGTAAACCACACGTACACCACTTTTAGTTTCAATTTCAAGACCTAAATTCACACGTCCTCGTGTTGATTTAATTCTGTTTACGCGGTATATAAATCAAGATTAAGTCGAAACGCATTCAAGTACATGACACAAAATGTACACTGGTGCATTGTCGGTTCTCGTTGGGGATCTCGTTGAAAAGGAAAGAAATATGAAAATTTTGTATTCATATTTGAAACAACACAAATTTTCAACTAACATTCTCATCGTAGATGATAGTAAGATACTTTTGATTTCCTTAAAAAAGTTACTTTCACTCGTTCGTTGACCTTTGAACGAAAAAAGGGTTCTAGTATCCACCCAGCACCTTCACAGAACAACCCAATTTGCACCTGGAAAAGCTGCAAATGTTCTTAAAACGTTTCATTTAATAACATTGTAACAAATTTGACGTACCCACAACAATGCTCTATTATCTCTTCACGTACCGTGTGAATCTAAAAACGAGTTACCACAGCCGTACATCACATCCTCTCTTGCTTTGAACCAGAAGAAGGAAAAGAACGTCATGGGCTGTAGCAACTTATCACAGATCCTCACGGTTGAGAATACTCAATTTAAATTTCCGTCCCGTCAAAGTTATTAAAATATTATGATCGTGATGAATACGTACGATACGACGACGGCTCACGATCATCGCATCGCGTCATTCCCTTGTTGAAGTAACTGTTGATCGTCATGCAAAAGACAGTAGCAGGCACGAGAAACAATAAACTTGTAAATCCATACAAAGTTCTCGTTAACGTCATCCTTGTTGCGATGTCCCTGAACGTCTTCAACCTTCTCTTCAATTTCACTGACACTCAGTCTCACCACCACTGTTCGATTTCTGATCGACATTTTCGATACCGATTCCACGATGAAGATGATCGCATCGCATGTATACTCAGAGGCCGTGACACATAATGGTTCAACAACTGCCGATGTTTTTTAGCACACCCATTAGCCTTTGGATAGTGTTGCATAATCGTAACAGATGATGCATAGCGGTATACTAAAGGTAACATGGACATATATTGGCCTACATCGTATTACCGTTCCTTATTATCGTAAGAGTAGCAGTGAGGCTCAAATTAATAAAAGTGATCATCAAGGACTCTCATTTCATAGATAATAGATTGAGAATTTTTAACCCTGTTATTCTGTATCACTTAGTTATATTCGTTTGGTGGGAATCAAGGCAAGAATAAGCTGATTCAAGTTGTAGTATCTGAAAGAATCATGAGTATTTATTCATCTGGAAACCCAATAGAATAATACGATTCAAATTTCGGATACTAATTATAATATAAATAATGATTCAATCCCCTACTGTACAATTTCTTGTCTATTCAAGGCGAGTAAGTTTTCGAATCAAAGAGCATTTGTACGTATAATTACGCATAATCGCACAACCTGATATAAGAATAATTATTCTCTATAAACGCCACGTGCTGTCGCAGACGATTATTGTTTTTCATTCTGTCATTAAATTTGCTTCACGAAGCTCAGAGTTTTATTTCAACTTCCGTCAATTCTGTTACAGAGACATTATCCGAATCTACGTCGTTTGAATAACTCAATAATACGGCCCTCAACAATTGTATTTGTCTTCATTTTTCATCGCATCAGCCAGTATTATGTTGCCATTGGTGTAACTCGTTCAAATTCAAAACGATTCGAGTGAGTACGAGAGACCACGAGGAAGAGAACGTGAGCAGTGACTCATCCTTGAGTGGCTTCACAGGTGCTGGGCAAAGAAAAAGAGCTTACTATTACGTTTTCTGTTTACACTCGTATCTGACAGAAGATGTGACGACAAACGATGAATGAAGCCTCTCAAAAATGACGCACAATTTCGTTGAACGATCAAACACTGGTCATTGCGAGAGCGATAACATGTTTTCTACAGGAACACTTCAACACAGTTCTAAAGTTTTCCATTGTTCGCTTTGTTTCCACTTTTTGAAAAAAGCTACAAATGAATACCAGGCAGATCCAGACAAAAAGTAATTGTCAGGATTTGATTGGTTTTTGTCCCAGGAAATGCAGTCGAAAACTGACAAAATTTTTCTGCCGGGTTTTGACAGGATGTTACAATTCGGTGATTCCGGACAAAACCAGATAAAAATTTTTTCAGTTTCCGACTGGATTACGCGAGACAAAAACCGATCAAATCCTGACAATTGTTTTTTGTTCGGATCTGCCTGGCATTCTCATGTTGTGTAAGAAAAAAAGCTTTATACTGTTTACTGTTTTTCCCTAGCGGAATGGTTTGACGGAAAATGAATAAAAATGACAGTATTTGGACCCTGATGGATGTGAAAACTCCCTTCGTTTTCACTCTGCTCACTTGAATAGGGGAAAATGAGTGGTCCTAGAATTTCAGTGTCTGTAACGTATATGCCATCTTCGCCACGCTCCGGTTACGGCTTTGTGAAAAGTTTAGCAGCTTATGATATATAATCCTTCGTCTTGAATCGTAATCAAGAGTAAGCCTTCTGAACGCAACAATAAATATATAGTATATAAATGACGCGTTCAACAATGATCCATTATATTTAAGATTTTATGTGTCAAAGTTGTCGAAGACTGAAAATCTTTCAATGCATTGTTTGAACGATGTTTCCAATTCCAAGGAGTCAATTCGAGGAGATAAATAACGAGAATTCATCAGATTTTGTAAATTTGGATTTTCGTTTCGTTTTTTAAAACCATTCAAACTCTAACAACATAAGATTTTCCCTGTTTTTTCCCTGAGAGAAAACACAAATGATATGGATGGAGAATGCGTTCCCGGAACGGAATTCTTGTAACATGCGTGAAACGTGTTAAAAACGTTTTACGAAAACACTGTAGCTGTCGAAACATTTCAAACCCATCCATATGCTATCGAATTTGGATGAAGGTATAGTTTTCAAACTTTTCAAAAGGAGTTTTTTTATTAGAAATTTTCAATTAAAAAAGACAACATCAAGGAGATTGATGTAGCATAATATCAACGTCTCCTTTCAGCTTTGTTGAGTCAAACTTTTTCCTACCGTAATATTCGTGACACTAGATTTCTTAATTATTAAGTCAGCAAGACAATACCTTCAGTGCTCTCTTCTCATTTAGTTCCATTTCGTGCGAAGCGGAGATAACGACATACTTTGCAGAATAATTCATCACGAATTTTAGGTAAATTATGATTCAATTCTTCCCCAAAGAACGTACATATTATATAATTCCTATTCACGAAATGAATTACATTGAAATTGTGCGATAAAAGCGTACGTTGATGAATGAAGTTCTATAAATAAAATTGTGAAAGAATTTAATTTCGTTGAAGGAAGGTTCAACGACTTATCCACATATTTCGTGGTACATTTTATACAAAGTTGGATCGAAATGTTCACAATAAATATAGGTTCAGGAAGAAACTCATTTGCTCGCTAATTTTGCGGGTAAGATCTCGGAAGCATCTTCTTATATTGAATGAAAAACTCATAAAGTCAATAACAGGTTCCAATTGAAAATTGACCGTTGATTCTAGCCGTGGCGCAGCAGCGCTCAAGATTGCCCTGCTTAGAGAATCTCATTAAACCGATTCCGTTGCAGAAAACCTCTCACCGGGTTTGAATCGATTTTCTGCATCGGAATCAATGAGAATCAATCGGTTCAATGAGATTCTTCAAGCAGGGAGGGTGACATGAGGATGGCGCAACTGTAAAATGTTAACATCAAGTCACGTTACCGCCAAACATTTTTTCCAACATAGAACCAACATTGGCAAGACGCTAAACTAAATTTAGGACAAGACTGACGGTTGAAGCCAAGATTGAGGCTAGCTATTGGCAATAGCTTGCTGCAGGCTCACATGGATACTAATCTCAGATTGACAAAATTCATTTACTAATTACCAATACCCTAGTAGAAATGCTCTAATAATTCACGAATTTTGTAACGCTTAACTATAGCCAAAAACCAGACGCTTGCAAGTGCCTCGTAGGGTTCTGGCGAGGTACTTGCAAGTGTTTAGTATCTGACTAGTTAATCGTTATAAAACTCGTCAATAACTAGAGCATTTCTACTTGGGTAACGGCACAGCATTCTATCATGTTTCGATTAATATTGACTCTACATAGATTGCCAAATTTTGTCCACGTCGGCGAAAGTGAAATATTTTTATATAGGGTTCCCTGGTGGAAATATAGGGTAAGTTCGCGCCAGGAACCCTGATAGCATTCGATACCCAATCATCCTCCGCCTCTACACGAGTGCGAATTCGGCTTCTCGATTATCTTTTTCTTTAACTTTTTATAAACAAGTCAGAATGAAGTTTAAAAATACATGAATTGAAGGTAAAATTTGTCGACGAACTCGAAAATACTGTATTCTATCTCAGAATGCGATTTAAAAACAACGATCTATGTAAGGACCACTGGTTTCATAAATTTTTGACGGTGCGAATTCGCACTCGTGTGAAGGCTGAGAATTAAAATAGTTTACATGATTTTTTTTTTCATTGAACAATACCAGTACTCATTTTGTCCTTGATATTTCAAGTCTTATCAGATCAAGATATTTTGATTCAAGACTAAATAATTCAAAATTTCTTCCAAATCATATATTTTGAAGAGAAATTTAGTTCCAAACAACTGCAGTCTCATGAGATTTCGTCGTGGAGTCGCAAGAAAAAGAGCTATAACTCAATATAGCTTGTCAGCCAAAATAAATATGTTAGAGATAAAAAAAACTGCATTCTCCAATGAAACTTTCAGTTCATTCATTAACGAATATTTTCAAAAATATTGACATTTTGAAAAATCGAAGAGTCGCTACAAAAATTCTTATAAGGAACTGTATTTAGAAGATCTTCATTGAATCTTCCTAGCAAAATTGGTTATCGAATGCAATTATTCTTGAATTTATATCTATATCTATTTTACTATGCTTCACAGAAAAAATGCCCAGGTGAAAATCATATGGAAAATGGGGTAGAGATCCACAGTCCTGTTAGATTTACATTGTTATCATAGACACTTCACACAATATAAGTATATAACAATATGACATTGATTACAATGCAAATTTTACTCCAATTGCATTTATTTGAGTAAAGTTGTGTTTATTTAACAACAACCAATGTAGAATCTACATGGGACTTTTTTTCATGTTTGTTCTAGGAAAGTGTGAAAAGAAGATAGTTTCCTCATACATGGGATACACTGGGTCAGTTTGAGCCAAGTGTTTTTCGATCGCTCATATCTCGGCTTTAAAACATCGTATAGCAATGTTTTCTTTTTTAATCCATCGCCGAAGTCTGCAGAATGCGAATCCGAAACCCGCTTTGCTCGACAGTTGATAGTTTTCTCATTATTTAAAGAAATGTAAAGGTACTTTTTCAGAGATATACAACTTTTCGAAATGAAAGATGTGTCATTTTGACCCAGTATATCCCCAGATGGTTAATCAAAAGTGTAATGTGAAAAATGTTGAAAAGGATTCCGATAAGCTCCAAAAGTGAAAAAAAATTACCAGCCGCTTCGTTGTGATCTCTCATGTAAAAATTCAGTAAGTGATTCTATCATTTTAGTTTTGATATTTGTTTATATCGAATCAAATACACTCGTTGTCTCAGTTTGGACGCAAAGGACTGGAAAAGTTGAGCAAAAAGCAACTCGAACTTCTTCAAAACATTGTTCCGAATCTAAAGTTGATGTAAAATTCAACAATATTTCAATTCATTTCCTATTGTATCTCTCCAATCAAGTTCCACACGGAATAATGATCAGTCCAATCCTCAACAATCGGTGTTACATCACAAACTTTTTGATACAAAGATATCAATGATCGCGGTTCCTCTTCGACGCACACTCAAAGAGAAGGTAAACGGTACCAGTCACCGCAAAAAATGGGTGTTGAGTGACAGCTTCGGAAACTGAGAGTTGATACTGTCATTATGAGCACGCGCTTGTGTATATACACATGGTTTGATGGAAAAACCCTTGTTGAGGCAGTGCAAGGTCAATTTTACGTTCCTGAATAGAAGCGGGAAGTTTTCATACATTTTCTGCCCTGCACAGAGAGAAAATTGCTGTAATCGAAGAGACAGCATGAAATTGCTGTAAAATATACCGAAATTCCTGTTCAATCGATCAAAGTCTCCGATAAAAATGAAAATTTGCTGCAGTGGTCACATGAATTGCCGTAAATCTATTAGATATTGCGGTATGAATCACAGCAATTTAATGGTATCCCTATATTTATCGGACATAAGGTGAATTTTACAGCAAATTTTTCACTGTGTGGTGAAAGGGAAGCGTGTATTAGAAAGTGTCAGTGGATTTAAGTGTATACCGAACGTCAAGTGGAACATTGAGAGTAGTTCGAACGTATATTTGTAGTACGTGAAGCGTATCCGAAGGAACACCAATTTGTAATTGAAGAGTGGATAGGAAGCATGTGAGGAGTATTGGAAAAGCTATCTGAAACATTCTTGCGCTTTCGTTACTCTTTATGGCACGCTTCCCGTTCACCAGGGTGCTGAGGATCATTCTAGATAATAAATTTTTACAGCAATTCAGAGTTTTTGTGCTTCCAGTATCGACAAAATCTAAAATAACGGAAGTTGAAACAGAAATATTGCATCAACTAGAAGTAAAACGTAGGCAAGCCAATTCGATCAACTCCTGATCGAAAAAATACACAAAATTTGTTGAACAATTACAATTCTGGACAGCTACACGGAAAAAATGCCAATGTAAAAATTACATGAAAAATAAGGTAACGATTACATTGAGGATCATATGTAAAATTTCCTACACAGTCCTGTTGGATTGACATTGTTATCATAGTTACTTCACAGCAACGCTACTTCTATTCACTTCGGAAACAATGTAAATATCGCATTGCTTCCAATGTAAATTTCACTCCAATTGCATTTGTGTGGGCAGTTATGTTAAATTAACAACAACCAATGTAGAATTTACATGGGACTTTTTTCTGTGTAGTTTCCAGAATTTTCCTCAAATGTACTCTGTAAATTCGAATCAGTGAAAAGTACTGAGAATCAGTGAATTTCACTGGCGAATCAGTGCTAAGTATGCCACTGATTCAACCAGTGGCAGACTTAACACTGATTCACCAGTGAGTTTCACTGATTCCCAGTACTTTTCATTGATTTGGATTCAGAGAGAATATCGAGCTTTGTAGTATCAAACTTCGGTATTGGATCAAACAGGATGTTTTGAAAATATTTTTAGAATTTGATATGATTTTTTCATAGGATTTTTTCATGGTACACTATAATGTTTTTGACCCTTCACTAACGACTCAGAAGAGAAGATCTGTATATTATGTTTAGTTTACACGGAAAAAAATGAACTGTTGATTTTACCAGAATTCCGGTTAAAATAGCAGTAATTCTTGCTGTCCATATATTAACCGGAGTATTTTTTTCAGTGTATATTGTTTTTCGGTCTGGTTGCTCTAGGGAGGAAAGCCCATTGAAGTAAACTATCTGTGATATGGGTGGGCCAGTTGGTACCACCCATTTATATTCAAATTAGCAAGGGGCTCTGAGATTGCCTCAATTTATTAGCCCCTAACGAGCTAGGTTATAATTTCTGTAGGACCCCTGAAGCCAGATGAATATTATTATTATATTATCAAAGCTATATTTGTATCACTTCAAATTTATATTATAGTTATGTATTTATGTATTTGAGCCAGGCCCCAGTGTCAATTTGTACCGCGCCTGGAGAGCATTTTTTGAAAACAAACTTAAACCTTGGTATTGGATCAAGTCAGGATGTTTTGAAAATTTTATTATATTTCATAAAAATATTTTTAAAATTTGATATGATTTTTTCATGGTATCCTACAATGTGTTTGACCCTCGACTAACGAGTTGGAAAAGAAATCCCTGCATTTAATTTTTGAGAAGTGGTTCGCTCCATGGGTGGTGAAACTGCTAAACCATATAATCACAATTCTGCTGTCTTCTGAGGATTGATAAATTATGAATTTTAAGCTACTAGCGAATTCAATAGCGGAACCATACAACGCAATGCGTTATAGAGTTTTTCTAAATGTTCTTAAGAACACCATGCGTACATTGTGCAATACGGGGAACAACTAGTAATTATCATCCTCCTTCTGATTGTTCAGTCTCGTATAAATACTGCAATCAGAATTCTCCACGATGAGCGTAGATGTAACATCGAAGAAGAATTGATGATTTTATTTTCTGCATAATTTCCAAAATATTTGTTCAAAGAAAATTCAGATCAAAATTATTCCAGAACTTTCATTTCTTTTGCATCTCAAATCTAAACATAAGTCTTAATGGAGGACACGTACACTGAGCCCACATTATTCAAAACTCTTATCTTTATAGGCCAACGTACATTGTTACCTCAATGCACTTGCGTATACCCTTCGATTCTACGCAAAAAGCGAACCTATCTTGCAGTAGGAAATAACGCTATTTGTTTACATGATTTTGAAGAGAGAGAGAGAGAGAGTTCGTAGTTGTGGAGTGATAAAACTTTTGTAGATGAAAATAATGGTCAGGTAATAATGTCATCGTATTCTACGTGAAGATGCCGGTTACTCTACTATAATTTCAACCCTATTTTATGTATTTTCTCTGTTCTATTGAAACCTCCGAGCGAAACCTTAAAATATCATCATTAACCGTATCACTCGTGCTGACGTTTTCAACATTCTCGTTTATTCCGTATCACATAACAGAACACGAATTCCCTCACAACGCAATTATCACTCTAGAAATACGAAACCCCACAACAACCCCTAATCACAAATCATGAGAATTTGAAAACACAAGTACTCATACATCATATTCAAAAGAAATTTGATCGGATCGAGAATATGTGTATTCGTGTTACTCGATGAATAACACTCGGGAGAAATATTTTTCATTTAGTTTGGTAATTCTCTTTTGTTTCAGACACTGCACTCAATCTTCCCGCGGTTTATTACGTCGGCATTAAGATTCAAAGGATATCCGGTCACACTCACGTCTACTGAGGAGATGTTGATGCTTTCCGTGCGCAACAACTACTGCGATTCTTAGAATGAGGCACAGAGTAAAAGTATGAAGCCACCGTAGCGACGTTGCCGGTGAAAAATCTCCAGGTCGACCCTTGGTTGTTATCTCACTTGGGAACTTCATCGCGACGAAATCACGGTTTCTTTATTTCTTCTTTGAATTTTTCTTTCAAATTAACGTAATGCGCTAAATTAGTTAACGAACATTACGATGCTAAAGTCTGTCCACTTTTGGATAAGACTCGTCGTACTTACGTTATCGAAAATCTTATCAGTACCGTCGCTGATAAATACACAACGCATGGATGTGGTATTTCACCTGCGTGAAATCTGTAGGGTCAGGAGGTTCAATTGGACATTAACCGGTAATGATGTACATTATGATAATGTAACTAAATTTTATCGAATCTTTATGAATCGAAACAAACAAGATAGCACTTTTGGCAAAACAAGAACTCTATTGTTTGTTTCTCTATTTTCAAATGTCTCTTCTCCTAATTATCTCTTTTCTCAAATGTGACTAATCCCAAATATCTCTATTATTGCAAACAAAAAATATCTATATCGATTAGATATAGATTTCTCTTGTTTTATCTGTTCATTCATTTATTTATTCATTTATTTCTTTAAAGGGCATAAACCTTTAGTACAAAACAGAAAGAAGCAACGCAACATCGCAAGTTATGATCAGAAACAACAATATTCACATTTCAAATTTACAATTACATTACTTAGCTCGACTTTTTCAGGAATCCAGATAGAGAATTTTCAAATAATACACTTGACCCAGAAGATAAACCCACTTCATGTATACACAGTAGAAAATTTTGTGGATTTTCAACACACGTGCATACCCCCAATAGTCCGCTCAAAATTTGTGTAAAATATTGACACAAAAGATGTGAGAAATCAACATCAAAGTGTTGAATGTATATTAAAAATCTGTCAATTTAACACTTATTTGTTTTGATTTGCAACACAAAGTTTAGATAGACCGTTCTTAACACAACATTTTTTATTGTGCAGGAGTAGGGATTGGTGAGAATAGAGATATTTAGGAATAGGGAATGTTCTGCCGTACTTTCCAATAGATTTTCTGACAATTCTACATTTTTTGAGATTGGTTCAATAGTTCCAAAGTATTCCAAATTGCTGGGTTTTTGTCAATTCTTGTCTACACGCCATAATCCTCATTTTCAGCGAAATTGAGTAAAGTCGATCCTCGATATATACTTATTTTAAAGTCACATTTTGACATGTTCTACTATGTACGTGAAATTCCATGTGTGATACCGATCTTGCAGAAGATCGATTGTTTTTTATGAAAATTATATCAAGTTTTGATCGAAAGCTCCCCGAGTAGAAAGATTTTCAAAATTATATATAATTTATATATAAATATATATGAATTAGATATAAACTATCCATAATTATTCATAACTTATATATAATTTTGAAAATTCTTTCACTTGGGTTATAGAAGTATGTAGAAACTAGATATGTGTTTTATGAACAAACAAATTGTCCCTGTCACGAACCGGCGGCATTAATATGTCAAAAACATTCGGTAATTGATGAAAAATTGATTCAATATTTCGGAAACAAGCATTTGAAAGTTTCATCAAAATGCCTATTTTAATGGATGTTGAGTCTAAAAGGGTTCCCAAGCAGCACGAAAATGCTGGTAAAGTACTGTCGATATGCCATCTGAGATAAACTCAGATATATTCATTTGGTGGTTCATTTCCGTAGACGTACTATGAAGATACTTGGAACGTATTTAGCTGTACCAAATGCACGTAATATTGCGGATGCATTGCCGGTGTCTGCATTGTACTAACGTTATTTTGTTGTTTTCATACAGTACACAATTTGTTGCTATTTTTGAGATCATTATCTTCTTACAGCACCTAACTGGTTCTGCCAGGCCCAAAAAACCTCTCAGCAGACTTCAGCAAGCTTTTTTAGTAAATGTTTCGCTTTGGCACAGTGCATTGAAAGGAACGGCTTGCTTTGAAAAAAATTACAAGGGTTGTAGAAATTGTGTGTTCTTTAGTTGTTGTGACACAATCAAATCCCCTCTCCGGCGGATGGTTTACATGTCCAACCTCTGCATAACACTTCACCCACTTCTCCATCAATTTCTCTGACTTCCGCGTCCATCTTGCATCCTCCTTATACGTCAGTTTTCATCTTTTTGCATGATGCACCAATCTAGATAACATGCTCTCACGAAGCGACGCACATGGATAAGCTTTTGCACGCGAATTGCACGCAAACCTAGGGAGGAGCTTCAAAATGTTATCTGGGAAGAGGGCTGTCTCGTGTCGCTTAGAGTACTTCACATTCATTGTGGAGATCATAAATTCACCGATATGGAAAACACCCTGTACCGGAAAACTATATATTGCCGGATGGGGCATGAGACGACCACTTGGTTCCGGTGCGGAACCTGTCTGAACAGTAGTATGGTTGAAACCCACGCAAAATCTACATGCGGAGGGGAATAGATGAACCATACCCGCGCCGAAATTTCCTACAGGATTGGATTCATTGTAAAATTTGTATAGGCCACCCTAAGTCTATCTTATATCAAGTCCTTATATGGATCACCAAGTGAAGATGCGACCAACGCGAAATTTGCATGCAGATGGGAACGAATGGGTCATACCCATACAGCACCACAGATTCCAGTAATGTCTCAATTACATTTCGATCTTTCACCTTCATTACATTTCAGTATACTTTCACAGAAATGTGTCAAAAATCTGTCAATTGGAATGTTACCTATTTCCAATGTCTCAGATATATTACCAGAGAAAAATTACAATGAAATATTTCATAAATATTCTTGAAACATTGCAGAAATAATTCAGAAATATTGCATTGAAATGGAAGATTAGCGGACATTGCAATATTTCTGAAGGGACTTTGAAACCTCGGTGTGACATACAGCAATGTCATAGAAATATTTTAATGTTTCAGATGTCAGATTTCTGCAATCTTAATGAAATCTTCGGTGCTGTGTGGGTATCCGCCCAAGAATTTTCAACAGGGCAATCATTTACTGATCAAGTATGAAATTCGTCCTATAAAAGCTTTCACGGCTAGTAATTACAAGTGTTATTATATAAATCCGTCAGCCCCTGTAAATTGAAGGGATGATGACAATGGGATCATGACAAGATGTGTTGAAAGTCATCAGATTCGAGAGTAATTCAATATTTTAGCTTAGATGGACAAAGGATCAACCGTTGATGAAAGAGAGCGGTTTCAATTCCCACACGAGACATGTGAAATCGAATTCAGGTTCTGACTTTCTTAAAAAGAGAGTAAAACAACTTACCTACCTAAGACAAGGAAAATAGCCCTGTTGACAATTCCTGAATAAATGGGATCCCAAAAGCCCCGGATTCCCATCCGGAACCAGCCGGGGTTCCACTGGGAAGTCGCTTGTCTTTCCAGGTTCTGCGCAGGACACTTCAGGGTCCCTCAAGTTCTCCGTTGCCCTGGTGAAAATGGAAGCGACCCTAGTGAAAAACGAACATATATGACCCATACATAATACATATAAAATTCATATATGATTCATATATGAAAATGCACAGAATCATATACAATCCATATTCAATCCATATGTGAATTTTTTCACATGTATGGGAAAGTCTTGCATCGAGAGGTCATATATGGATTGTGCATGGGCCATATATGATCACATACGGATTCAATATGGGTTGCGTATGAATTATGTATGGTCATATATGACCATGTATGGTGTCTATATGATTTATGTATGTTTTTATATGATTAATTTTTACTAGGGGAGAAGAAAGAGTAAACGAAGCGTATGCTGAAGGGTAACAAAAATGTTAATGAAAAGTATACGAAGCTGAAATGGAAAGGACACAAAGAGTATGTGAAACGGGAATTGAAACAAAGAAAGCGGGAAAAATTCAAGAAATCTAGACAAAAAAATTGAACCCTATGGTGAGAACCGAACCGGTGACTTTCACTATGGTAGGGTCTTATCCACTGAGCCATGGATCGTCGTTGACATCGATTGCTGAAAGATGTTATTTGAAGTCAGAATAGGTATGACTCGCATACGCTTTATATAACCTACCATTATGTTACATAAAGCATATACGAAACGGGATCGGAAGTTTATGAAACGTATACAGAATGTATACAGAGGGAGTGGAAACGTTTTTAGCTTCGTATACGTTTTCTTCTCGCTTTGTGTATACGCTTCATTTTCACCAGGGCGGAATCCCCCAGAGGCCAGTCAAACGGGAGCCCAAATGGTCCTACCCCGCAAACTGAGGAACCCCAAACGATATCCTGAATGTTCCCGCGCAGGACCTGAAAAGACAACGCGGGTCCTTGGTGGGTACCCGATTGGTTCCGGATAGAGACCCTTTAATCAGATGAGTCTGGTCAACACGTCTTCGTCTGTATATCAGATTTAGAACGTTTTGATTGGTCCGCCCTGTTTCCTCTAACTCAAGTAGGGGAAGCTGCGGCAAATTCAAATCTCACTATGGATCCTTAATTGAATGGTATACATATAACATTGTCAGATATCCGATCGTAAACCCCTATATCATCTTACTCTATAACATAACCTCTTTGACGAGTATTATTCATTTATACAATTGAGACATATAAGTCAATCACCACTGAACAGAAGGGAATTCATTTATTGTGTTTATACGCAAATTTGACAGTATTTCAATTTCAAATATAGATGCATATAAATATATCAAGCGCATTTATATTCATCCATACGAGGTGTTCTAAACGTTCAGACAACGTGCTTGGTTACACAGAGAACTTGCAAATAACGTCTCAGGGTGTTCTAAGAACGTCACATGTATGCAGTGCTGCCAGATTCGAGACCGAGACCGTTTTGTATGGTAAACTATTCATAATTTTAAAATTATAACCCAACTTGACCATAAAAAAAATGATGCAGAAAACCCCCTTTAGTTGTCTGCATGAGTTTTATGCGCACATTATTCCTTGCATAAAACCTACCGTATTATGCGTACCAACCCTGGTTATCAACAGTCAAGTCAATAGCTAAGTTCGTTTACCGATGTCCCAAGTTACCCCAACTCGCTCCAAGTATTTTGGATTCGCTACTTCCAGTTTAAGCAACGAAATGATTGGTTTGGTACAAGTTGGAGCAACTGAGAGCACGTAGAACGAACGAACCTAATATATTAATGGCATTCACCGCCTTCCCAAAAAGTTACTAGATTCCAAAATCGCCCCCCCCCCCAGTTTTCTCAGAAACGAACAAATAAAATGAAAAATAAAGAGTAGCTGCACTTTCTTTGATATGCTAAGAAGATGCACCTGCTCATTAAAATCGATTATATTCATTAATCGTTGAGAAAACTGGGAGGAAAGATCTAGTAACTTTGCCTCTGATGAATGCCCTTAAGATTCACATAACCTCAAAATTGACGCGAAACAAAATTTCACTACCTGCAATGTATTAAAGAGATGCTAATGTGATTTATCAAATCTATCGATACAGGCTTCACCGCAGTTCATTCGCATCTCCTTGAAATTGAGAATATTAAAATATTTGGTACAAGCTTGATCTTTAACAAAAGGTTCGTTCGTTCTCCCGGTCCTAACCCTCCAGGGGAATGCAACTCCAATGATTACAATGGAACCTTATTTGCGCGCCATCTCCTAAATAAATATTCATGCGAACTAAAAATCAATATGGCGATCTGGTACACCGGGATAACCTCAAAATTATTATAGTTAGTTTGTATTTCGAAACACTAACAATATTACAACAATAAAGCATTGAAAAATTCTAAAACCGAATTATCAGTTGGACTCATTCAGTTTCAGAGTTGTTTCTGATGCTTTATTGTTGAAATACTCTTGATTTTTCCAAATCCAAACTGATGAGATTGATATCAAGGTTATGTCACTATACCAGGCCGCCATTGCTGTTTTAGCCCCTGATCGACACGCCATCATGTGAATAAATATGACCCATTGGACTCTATACATACTGGAATGAGCACTCCCTAGGTTCCCAGACAGCACAGAAAGTTCTCTGGATGTTCTATAAACATATTCTTGGTTCCGCGTGTGTTGGTGCCCAAGGCCAGTGATGCCAGCATTTGGTCGACCGAGTCGATTTTCCCTCTCCATCACATCTGTCTGTATAGAAATTCCACACACACAATCAAACCTCCGACAAAAGAAATTTGATTGTATACAGCGTGATGGAGGGGGAAAATCGACTCGGTCGACCAAATGCTGGCATCACTGCCCAAGGCACATATTTTCCAAATGTTTAGAGTACCTTCGCTTTTGATGCACATGAATACGTACCGAGCACGTTCTTTTCACATACTACGGGACGTTCTTTCCGCGTTTTCTAAACGTGTTTCCATGAAAACTAACCTTTTAAAAACATATGTGCAACACCGCGGAACGTTGTGAAAACCTTTCCTTGAATACGTCCCAAGAACATTGCAAGAAGACATGAATAGAACTAAACGGGACATTTGCATGTTCCTGCGACATACATGCGACGTTTTTAGAACATCATGAGACGTTATTTGCACGTTCTCTGTGTAACCAAGCACGTTTTCGGAACGTCCAGAAAACCTCCCGGTGCTGTATGAGTTAGCGCCGTCAGAGAGAGAAGTCATATACGCAGTGAATGTACGACAGTCATCGCCTTACCCTGCCACTTACTACCTTAGATAAAAACATGGATGCCCAGGCAGCACAACGCAGTGCCAAATGAACTCCCGTTATGGCCGCATCAAATGAATTTATTTAGAACTCATTTGGTGTTTCGGGTATTCTTTATGAATCCATTTGGTATGAGATGAATTCATAAGGCATTCATTTTTTGCGGCCATAACGGGGACTGTTCAGGAACACCTATTCTGCTACATATGAATTCATGAGGTATACTTGTGCTATCTGGGTGATTTCCACAATTTTTTTAGCAAAGGTAGTAAGTGGCAGGGTCAGGCGATGTCTCTTGTACATTCACTGCTTTTTCTCTCTCTGACGAAGAATTTCTATTGAATATCTGGGGAGTGCTCATTCCAGTATGTATACAGTTCACTGATATGACCGTAATCGAAATACGGTTTGAGGTCATCCTATGAAGTTGTATACCCCTGTAACCCTCACAGCACCACAGTCCCAGAAGAATTCTTAAAGAATCCATAAAGAACACAATCAGTTCAATGAGAATTCTTTATGAATTCTTCTGGGACTGTGGTGCTGTGTGGGAAGTTGCTCCAACTTGTACCAAACCAATCAATTTGTTTCTATAACTGGAAATAGCGAATTCGGAATACTTAAAGCAAGTTGGGGTAACTTGGGACGCCAGTAAACGAACTTAGCTAAATTCTCACTTGTTTCATAAACGTTCCATGGGAACCTAAATAAGACTATACCGTACATTTGTACATCCCTGGAATGTTTATGCGACATTTGTAAAATGTCCTCGAACCTTTTTTGAACGTTTTTCTTGTGACCAAGTACGTTTTCTGAACATCCGAAGAATGTCCCAGTGCTGTCTGGGAAGGAATAGAGTGGAGTGGGTTACCTTTCTACCCATGGAAAAATTTTAAAAAACATTCCTAATTTTTTGATGGGTTAAGAGACACCACTCTACTCCCTTGGTACCGGAAGCACCCTCTTCGAACTCTTTAAGAACTTTTTGTATTCTGAAAGAGTTCTGTTCGTCAGAATTCATGTGGGATTATTGAGTGCTATTTGGGAAGCACCCAACCTGTCATCGGCATATTTTAGATCGCACCACCATTCATTGACGCACGCAGCACGACTGGTACACTTGCGAACACATCCTACGCGGGAAGACGCGGCACCGTGAACTGTTCGATCCATCAAGTCCATCAGCATGCACATGGCTCTCGCTCAAAATTCTTAGTGAAAATTTTCCTATAACAGTGATTATCCAAAAAGAAAAAAAAATCGAATACATAATGAAATATATTTTGGTTACCGGTGGTGTTATAAGTGGTGTTGGAAAAGGTGTCATTGCCAGTTCTTTTGGAACTATTCTAAAACACTGTGGTATTCATGTGACATCCATCAAGATAGATCCGTATATAAATATTGATGCGGGAACTTTTTCTCCTTACGAACATGGTGAGTAAGAATTCAATTTATCTTCTATATTTTTCACTGCATTCACTATTCTTGATTGCGAACTCTTATGATACGACGTTTATTAGTATTCCTTTCAATATTTAGTACTGGCAACCATTTTTAAACATCTCACTCTTCCTTCACGTGTTCCGGTTGAACGTCGCGGTTCAAAATATAATTAAAAAATGTCGGCGAATGGCATTTCATTCCAAAAAAAACCTTCATTTTCATTGTGTACTTTTTTTTTTTTTTTAATTCAGACTTGAAAAGTCTTAAATCCTCAGATCAACGAAATTTCCATTGTGTATCTTTTGTATTATTGGATTGTCTTCTGGTAGCAGTATTATGTATCGTACATATATGTATATGCATGTATAGATTTTTCAATTCAAAAATATAACAGCTCGTAAATGAGTTATGCGTTGTAGATATTCAAATGTGGACGAATGCCCAAAATTGTATGTATAAGTATACATGAAAAATCATCTGCCGTCTGTTCAGTATCCAAGTGCACAGATTTTCATAATCTTATGGTCATTCATGAGAAGTGATGAGAATTTATAAATTTTAAATATGTACTTATTTAGAAACGTAACAAACTGCTTCATAATTTAATGAACGATTGAAATTCATTCGTTCAATACTGTGTTCATAACCTCTGATTTTTTGTTTTTCTATTTTTGTCCAACTATTTCAAATATTCTTTAATGCGAAGAAAAGCCATTTCTTCATCTGTCAAATACATTTATCAATTCTCGACTGTTACAAGCAGTTGACAACCGTCAGTTGTATGTACAGTCATTCACAATTATTCAGTCAAATGATATTTATAAATAATCAACTGTCACAACCATTCAGAATATAGCATGGTTTTCTGTTTTTCAGACTCCTCATCTTGGACTTTGCGTATGATGATTTGAATTTTAAATTAATTGGAACGATACATTAATTATTCATCAAACGACTATATATATATATATATATATATATAACTCCAACCATGTAGATTTTACTTTACAATCAAATCTTTGTACATCAACATGACGTGAAATATGAAATCTCAAATATCACTTATTTGACGTCAAATAGAAAATATCGGAAACATCTCATGCGAGTATGTCATTAGATAATGATTATTCAGAGAGTGGAAATCATTTTTCTCGTCTAATGAATAAATTGACAAGTATTTTCTTCATTTTCAATGACAATCGAGTTCTGTTGAATATTTCGTTTCATGACGCAAACTTGATGCTGTACAGAAGAATTCAATTTCTGGTAATCTAAATTGACTTAAATTGAACAAAATATTTCATGCGGATGTGTTACCCAGGTAATATCAGCCCTGGTGGAAAATGTGAATGGATTTGGATTGATTCGGATAAAAATTTGAAGATGGATACAAAAATAGGATCGAAACGAATAGAAATGCAATCCAATTTTATCCGTCTCGATCCTATTTTTGTATCCATTTTCATATTTTTATCTGAATCCATCCGCATTTGTACTAGGGAGGGTTGCAAAAAACCAAAAACCCAGGAGTTTTTTGGTATTGAATTTAGTTTTTCCAATCTGACCAAGAAATTTTTGATTTTCAAAGTTGAAGTGAATTTTTTTATAACTATGAGTATCAATTTTCACTAATAAACAAATTAGACCATTCACATACAAAACAGAGAATGCTTTATTGGAGTGAAAAATCTCACTTCTGATCTAAAGCTGAAAATCTAAAGGTATTTGGATATATATTTTGAACAATGGATATATATTATGTGGTATAAATTAGTTTTATATTACTTTGAGAGACAGAAATTATAAACATCGCTATCACAATACTTCAAATTTCTTGAAAAGGAACAGTAACCTTCAACTTTATTTGATTAGATTCAATATTTAGCATCTTCAATATATAATATATATAAAATTGAGCATGAAAAATTATTCTTGAAAATTCTGTAAAGAAAAACCAATCTTCTTTTATGTTCTGTGGGCAGGAAAGTCCATCAATAACTCTTTTCAAACTGTTCTGCTGCATAAAATACAATCCCATATCATATTTTTCAAATTTTTTTAGCAATCTTGAAACATTGTCGCAGAATTCTACAATGATTTGAAAAAGCATTACATTCGATCGAAAAAGGAATCCGGAAAGAGTTAGATTCTTCGGGCATCTGCGAGCTGTATACAATCTCCATAAGTGTTCTTTTGATCACTTTTTCTATCCTGGAAAAATTCTTTTTTAATTCTTTTAGAACCCTTGACGCTATCTGGTTATATCATTGTATTTCTTGAGCTGAGCTGGCAATATTAAATCGTTGTGAAGGAAATGATATAATGGCTATCTGTTTATTTATCACGAATATCCGTTTAGTTTTCACAACGATACATGTACTTCCGTATTTTAGATTGTTATAAAAACTCGACAGTATAATTACGAGAATAATGATTTTTTTCCGTGCATTTCCATTTTCCACAGTACAAAGTGATCCTACAACTATCACCAATGCAGATCATGAAAGTTCATTTGCGAAAAAGAGAGCATACAAACAAAAAATGAGAATAAATATTCCCACATTGAATTGTGGAGAAAATTACGTTTGTTTGTTTTTTCAAGCAAAAAAAAAGACTTGATTTAAACCAAACAATCCTGGGTAATATTGATTTTGGGTTGCTCTTTATTCATATGCATAGGACATGAACATGTTCAGTATCTTGTACAATTCCAGAATGAAAATGGATTACTTTGAATTTATCATTTCAGATGATTTATATCATTATGTTTTGTATTTTAATTGACCTTGCATATTCATTAAATATTTGAGCTACAAGTATTATCTCGAATAAATTCCAAGAAACTGTAAATTTTGTCAACAGAATTCTAATTTTATGCCCTGGAAATGTTCTGATTGAATGAATGTTTCGCATAATAACGCAATGGGATAGATAATCTACTACTGAGAGACATCTTAACATTCCAATAAGAATATGATAGCATTCGAAAAAAATATAAAATATTGGAAACATCTTTCAATCCTATTAATTATTCTATTATAACTTAATTTCAGATCAAAAGCATCTCAATCTCGTAACACCCTATGTTCTTCCCATTCATTTCTTGAATCTTTCTTCTTCTGTTTTATTGACTCCAATGAATTCCTCGGACAAGTGTGTAATACAACAGAGAATATTGATTTTTGTATGACTTTTCAAACAAACTGATAGGATTCAACAGTATAAATACAATTTGAAGCAATTCGTTACACGCATTAGCATAAATCTAACAAAGTTTTTCAACCAAAACGTTAAAAATTCCATGAATAATCCTAATAATTAATTCTCACTTTCACAGGAGAGGTCTATGTGCTGGATGATGGTGGAGAGGTGGATCTCGATTTAGGAAATTACGAAAGATTCTTAGATATTACCCTACACAGAGATAATAACATTACAACTGGAAAAATCTATCAGCATGTCATTAATAAAGAGAGACGGGGCGATTATTTGGGCAAAACTGTGCAAGGTAATTCATTTTGAATTGACTCTTCATCAGAAGTTTCGAATAGAAATCTACTCGTTACGGAAATATTAATTGGATCTCTTTCAAAAGTTGTTCCACACATCACTGATGCAATACAAGAACAAGTTGAGAGAGTTGCACATCAAACGGTAACGGAAGACGGCGATAAACCAGAGGTAGGTATCATTTGTAAATTTATCTGTTTTATCCTCATGTATTGGAATACGATGATGATTCACTTTTGGTTATAGGTATGCATTATCGAATTGGGTGGAACCATAGGAGATATAGAAGGAATGCCATTCGTGGAAGCTTTCAGACAATTCCAGTTCAGAGTGAAGAAAGAGAATTTCTGTTGTGCTCATGTTTCCTTAGTACCACAGGTGAAATATACATTTTCAGAAATACAAAATTTCAAATCAAACTTATGCAACATTCATATTTTTTGTTAGCCGCGTTCGACTGGAGAACCCAAAACGAAACCAACTCAATCCAGTGTCAGAGAACTGCGTGGGCTTGGTTTATCTCCTGATCTCATACTCTGTAGATCTGAAAAACCTATTGGTGACAACGTCAAAGAGAAGATATCAAACTTCTGTCATGTTGCACCGGAGCAGGTAATTTCTTCTATCCCTTCAACGTTGTTTTTGAATGTACAAACTTATGACTGGAATTCCCTATCTTATCAGGTTATAACGATCCACGATCTATCATCCATTTACCAAGTTCCTTTGATAATGGATAGTCAAGGTGTTATTGAATTTTTAAACGAAAGATTAGAATTGAACATTACCGTTCCAAAACCTCGATATTTCATGCGCAAATGGAAAGACTTGGCCGAGCGCATAGATCGTCTACGAAAAGAAGTTAATATCGTGCTTGTAGGAAAATATACTAAATTGGAAGATTCTTATGCTTCCGTGGTGAAAGCGTTACAACACGCTTGCATCGAAGTTGGATATAAATTAAATCTGACGGTAAGTATTTTGAAAAAATTTAAAGTTCCTTAAATTTTATATATGTGTATGTGATTTCTACATTCATGAGGAAACGATTGGAACAGATCTTATATGTTTCCATGGAATCTAGTTACTTTTGACAGAGTAAAAATGCACATACCGGAAAAACCAGAAATTATCATAAAATTCTATTTATTTGGAACTCGTCATGGAAATGTCGGGAAATTTTGAAGATCATGGAATTTTTGTTTGCCTTGTTTTGTATGAATAATCGTACACTGAAAATCATTAGATTTCAAAACCGGTATCTCTTCATACTCTTCAAATTTCTTGGACTGAAAATCCAATCTTGAAGATTGGAAATACTGTGACTCCGATAAAAGTGGGAATCCACTCCATAAAAGTCAAATCTCAACTCGTTTTGATAGGATATCCCAGCGCATTTTTCACAAATGATTCTTCTTTTGATAAATCGGCAATTTTTGTACCCAAACCCATTCATTTTTCATTTTGACAGCAGCGGATTGAATGCTGTCAATTGTCACGATTTGATTCTAATATCACATTTTTCCGTAATTCATTCCTTCAAAGTTCTCAACATAGAATTTCTCCGTCGAACAAACCCCGAGGGATCGTTCTTCACTTTCGAGTCAGACAACACAGATTTGAAATAAATAATCCGTCGATTCAACAATTGAAATGCTGATACTATGCAGAATATTATTTTGTAATAAAAAAAAGAATCACACACGAAGAGTGAATTTTTTGTGTCAACAGTTAATCATTCGTTCGAAGAGTGAATGGAATAGTCGGCTGAAAATCTGTATGATTTAGAGTGAATCATGTCTAATCGGAGTCCGCTGAAATTGAGTCGGTTAGAGAATTATCTACACAAATTGCGTAATTATGAACTCATTTTCTGTGTTTCCTCGAATCCTGTTTAATCCTGTTCAATGTTCTGATTCACTAATGGGATTTAATGGATTTTTTCATATCAGGGTGAATCAGTGCCATTCAGAAATCTTCTAAAAATCCCACAATAGCTCGCGAAAGTGTATATAAAAGTCCAACCTTTTAGACTGAGTTAGACTTTTCAAAATTAAAACATTCTGTTCATTACTAACTTTTTAAGGTCACTCAAGCGCCAAGAGAAGCGGGTAAAATTTTGCGCCAACTTTCTCCATCAATTACTTGATAAATTAGTCTACTTAAAACCGATAATAATACTGTACATATCTGACGTTGGACTCCGAATACAAATTGGGGTTTCTTCATTACTTTTGAAATCCTCCTATACTCGCCAGAAAATCAGTAAAAGACTGAAACATATTTATACTCCAATCCTAGTCGTGGATTTTATTATTCACTTGAATGCATAATTTATGGAGAAAGTTGGCGCAAAATTTGACTCGCTTTATTTAGTACTTGTGTGCCCTTAATCGTTTAAGTATTTAAATTCATGTTGATAGAGTTTTAATTTTTGTCAAAAATTTTCTCCATATGTATTTTTTGTACCCAGCGTCTGTTGAATTACTCGCAAACAAAGTTGGGTATCATAATATCAGGGAAAAATGTGCAAATCTTCATAAAGATTGTAGAATTATCAGGGAATGTTGAATCATTTTTTGCTGGCCACTCGTTTTTAGAACAAAAAGTGCACAAAAGTCTATGTACATTCATAAGATTCATAGATTAAAATACACAAGACTTGTTCAAGAGAAAATATACCGAAATGTCATTTCCAAATTCTAAAACATTTCAGTTTGTGGAAGCTGCTAACTTAGAAGAGGCTACAAAACAAGACGATCCAGTGTTATACCACGAAGCATGGCAAAAGCTATGCAGAAGCGAGTTAGTATTATATTTTTCTTACCAACGCATACTCGAACAATCATTACCCTGTGAAATTGTTTTCTCTCAATCAGGGGTGTTATAGTTCCCGGTGGTTTCGGTAAAAGAGGTATAGAAGGAAAGATAGAAGCTTGTAAATGGTGCAGACTGAACGGAAAACCTTTCCTTGGAATTTGCTTGGGATTGCAAGTAGCTGTGATAGAATTTGCTAGGAATGTGCTGGGGCTCGAAAATGCCAATACTACTGAAATCAATCCTGAAACCGATGCTCCTGTTGTGATAGATATGCCGGAACACAATACAGGGCAAATGGGTGGAACAATGAGATTAGGAAAAAGACACACCCTTTTTGCAAACGATACAAATTCTGTAATAAGTAAGTTGAATTTCTACAACAATATTAGAACTTATTATTTTCAAAATACGAAACCGGTGATTCTTCAATTTAAATATGTTATTATTGTTTTAGAACAATTATATGGCAATAAAGATTCTATAGAGGAAAGACACAGACATAGGTACGAAGTCAATCCAAAATATGTTAATGATTTACAAGCAGCTGGACTGAAATTTATGGGTAAGAATTCATAGATTTCATATAAATTCATATTTTGTAAACATAAGAAATCAACGGTTTTTCGTTTCAGGCCATGACAACGATGGAGTTCGTATGGAAATAATAGAATTAGAGGGACACGATTATTATGTTGCCACGCAATTCCACCCTGAATATTTATCTAGACCTTTGAAACCATCTCCTCCCTTTTTAGGACTTATTTTAGCGAGTGTAGGAAGATTGAAGAATTATCTAGCCAAAGGATGCAGATTGTCACCTCGTCAACTTAGCGACAATGAATCTGGTAATATATTGTATTCATAACTGACACTTTATGGGATTGTTGAAAGAGTAATGGCACTGCAAATGTTCACTATTTCAACTCATTACAAACATGAATTTTGAATACCTCAAAACGAATCATTGCTCTTTCTCTGAAACCAGTGTAAAAATCGTCAAATACGTGTTTTTAATCCTAATTACTCTTGATTTACAGATGAAGAAGCACCTGTAGTGGATGTTTCAAAACTAAGTTTAGATAGTAATCCGAATGAAACTATGAAAATTTCAGTTTAATAATCTTGGTTTCATGTTTCTCACAATGTATACAATTCAAATTCATAAACTTAATAGTACAATTTGTCATTATATACGGGATATATTATTATCTACTACATGTACAATTCACAGCATTTAGTGAACACTTTTATTTGTAAACCGCTTCGCGTGTTCTTACAATATTCAGATTTTAAATATTTTTCGGATCCGGACTTTCCAATATATCGAATGGTGCAGATTTTTTTATCTTTCGTATATTGATATTTTTACAAAAGTAGTTTCGAGTGATTTTGGTGCATTCTTCCAAAAGAATTTCTTTACTCAGGAATCGTATGAAATGATACTACGACAATTTTACCATGATTCTGTACATACGTTTTATTTCACATTCATTTCGTAAGATACAATTGTTTTGGAATATATTCAAATGGTACAAAATAATAAACACATTTTTTCTTATATAAAAGTGTTGTATGTACATTGTTTTCCCTATAATATCTAGCATATAACTAGCGTATAAATGGTAAGTCAATTGTCAGAGTTCCCACGACCTGGAATTTTCTTGTCTTCAATTGCTCATGATGCTACTCAACAGTCATCTCCGATTAGTTAATTCCGTTGGAATTCCAGGAACCGTGGAAACCCCGATTGTTAAATAGTGGTACGCTTAAAACATAGGGTTTATTGAAACTAAAAAATCTGCACAATACAAAAAAAACAAATAAAAAATAAAATAAACAAAAAAAAAGTGTAAAATGCACTTTGGACGGTAAACATTACAACTAATACTGAATGAGTCAGGAGTAGAATTAAATTCAGCGAAACCACTTTTGTACATTGAATAATTTTTCAACCGTATTCAATCGTGTAAAAATCAGTGTAGTCTAGGCACTTCGTTGTTTTCCAAGTACCGTTGTTGGTCGTCGAGATAAATCGTTTGCCGTTTATAAATTTTGTTCCTCGTTGGCACGTGCAAAAAAAACATCAGTTCAAGCAAAACATCGCTACTCTTTATCCATTGATGGGAAATTTTGTTTTCAATTGTTGTACGATATAAAAACACAATTCGATTACGAATGGGATGAATGTATAAATTAGAAAAAAAGAAAAACAAATATAATTTAATACTAAATTACATCTTCACAAAATTCTACAACTATATGTGTAAAAACATTAAAATTACTGATTAGACTATTATCTAGATCTGAGATTCAGAGAATTTGCTTTTCATCCAACATGAAAATAATGATTTAAAAATATATATGTATATGTTTATATATATATATATATTTGTTTGAGATAAAGAATTCATGGAATCGTTCGTTGGTATTGAAAATATAGTCAAGAACTTTTAATTTTTTTGTCTTTTTTCAATGACAGATGAAATATCGATTCACTGGAGATTCAACAATCACATTTTTGTCGATTGTAAACTCAGGCATCTTGTGCAGTACTCGTTATTACTCGTAAAAAAGTATTGAAATACTATTTATGAGTACTAAATGAGGAATTGAATCGATTCAACGGAATTTATATAAACCTAAATGAACCATTCTTTCTTCTTTTGAACTTGATGCCCCGTGGCGGAATGTACAACCGCTGAGTCCGGATCCAGTGCTATTTCGGCACCTTTATCCTCTTGCGTTAAATATTCTCCTTTGTGTCTCGACATATATCTACCTATGAGTATGGCCATTATAACAAGCGCTATGATAATTATTGCTAGCACGCTACCTAAAACTGCTGTATCAGTCTCATTATACGCAGCTCGAACTTTTTCTTCATCCACCAAAGGTGGTGGTCTTGTCTCGACAATATTTGGCGGATGCGTAATCGGTTCGACTCCACAAAAATCTTCGTTGGGAACGTCCTCGCCTAACGCTCGAACATTTATCGGACCGTTTTCTTGGAATAACAATTTCAATGGATAAATTTCATCAAATTCTACCCTAGATATGCAACCAGCGAAACCTTCGGTCATCGATTCGTTTTTACCGATGTACATATATTGTATGTTATTGAATTGAGCATCCGCCGAGGCTTTTATATCGAAATGAAATTCTTTGGGCTCGTAATTGTCCACTTGCATCGTCAGAGTCGAGCCGGAATTTTTCCTACCTATTCTCACATCGTGATACTGTCCCAAACCGAAATGTTTCGACGGGAATATCACTTCTCGTCGCTCGAAACCAAAATCAAAAACTACCCTCAAATGGCCGCTGTTGGAAACCATGATCATCATGTACTCGCCTGAAATGTTTGAAAATAAACCAAGAAGAAAACCTTTAGGGTTCGTTGTGGTGAAGCCAACTCTTATTTTTTCGGAAATAGTCGATCGCCAACTGCCCATGAAATCGTACTTTATCATTGAATTTGGACGCATGGTGACACCGATTTCTAAAAGAAAATATTCATCAAAATGTGTTCAATCAACTTTGTCGAATGATCGTTGAATTTCAACTCACCATCCGCACAGATGGGACCTTTGAACGCAGTCCATCGACAATCGCACCAATACCCGTCGTACCTCTCGTGACAAGTTCCATTATTCAAACAAGGATTACTCGCGCATCTTCCTACACAACCTTCGCTCACGCCGTACAAACCTTGTTTCGCGTGACTTCTCAAATCTTGTAATTTTCCATTCAATAATAACGATCTTATACAACCCACGTATCCGTCTCTATATCTGGTTGTTGCTCCAACGACAAATTCTGACGTAAGACGAAGTGCTCGCACTGGTCCAGGTGGTTCTCTAACTTCATTTTTCAATGATCCGTCGATAATTATTTTAGCTTCCTTACGATTTCTTTCGACAGACACGGAATGCCATTCATCGTTCGCCAATGTATAAGAGGTTTGTACGCTAACCTTCAAAGGACCACCGCCAGCTTGGTATTGAAAAATCATCTGATTCCCACCATTTATAGAAATCTTTATATAATCTTCAGGCCCTGTACTGTGTATCATCACAGCATCTTTAATTGTAGTTTTGAATTCAAAATAAATATCTCCGCTATGGCCGATGTCGAATGTCGGTAGATTGATTGTAGCGTCAACAATACGGAACGTCACTACATTTTCAAACAAATCTGTAACAGAAGACATGTATTATTAATAATGTTCTCGTGTCAACGACTAAAACATTAAAAAAAAGATATCATTCATAAATTACGATCAACGCTTTTGCAATTCACCAAATTTTATAAATGATTGTTACTTTAGAATGATGGTCTTAATTGAACTCAAATTGTGATTTATATACAATCTTCGAGGAATCTACATATCGGATAATAGGTTAGTAATCATTCTACTTTGATGAGATTTTCAAATCGTTTTAGCATACAAATTAATTGTTCTTGATAAAAATTTGAGATTATCTACATGAGATAATAGTAAAAAATACAAATCATCACTGAGAGGTCAAAATATTTGTTCACATTTCATAAGTCAATGATCTAAAAAGCATGGAATAAAGACTCCTATCGCTAAATGGTATAAACACATGTTCCTATCGTGACTGAACTACGAGAACCACTGTGAAAGCATTCGTAATTAGATATCTCACCTGATGCTACTTTGTTATTGACATACAAAGGTAGTTCGGTTCCTTATGAACAACGTAAAATTCATTGAATAAAGTATGGAATGAGTATTTATGAAATAAAACGATATGTTATAACTTACCATCGCCTTCGCAAACCAATGGTCCAAGCGTATAACGTCCTTCTTTCTCATCGAGCGGAGTTCCAGTATCCCCGAAACGTAACTGTTTCACGGGAAGATACTCTTTTTGTTTGATATCACCCTCGTCCTCCAACCATCCTTCCAATTCTGAATCGCAATTACACCATTTGGATGGTTCCGCACAACTACCGGACATACCACACTCGCATTTACGCGAACCAGGCAAGGCACCGCCCCAGTAATCCATTTTTTGATTATTTCTACCCACCCACCATGAATTTGGTTGGAAGTGATCACCTTGTGGTACTGAAAAAACACATATTCTATATTTCAGCAAAACATTTTGTATTGATCAGCATGCTAGCGTGATTGTTTCATATTGAATATACAATACCTGGTGAATTGAATAATTTTGAATGTTTGCAAGCATAACTGATTCTTTGAGTACACGTCGAGGAACGATTTATCAAAGCTTCGATTTGATCGAGATCGGCATCGTAATTGATGTTTTGCATGAAACTTCCTGCTTCTTCGAACCCATCGACTAAAGTGGGCGCTTCGTTGCTGTGTCGTAAAACTGTCTTCACGGTACCACCGGCTCCGAATTCGCAAGTAACAGGGAATGGTTTCAGAGGCCCGCTTCCGTCAACATCGATTTTTACTTCTGCTCTATTATTAACAGCGTTCTTGTTTTTATATGCCTCGCAGGATAAAGGATTCAAAGCTACGAAAAGGAAACGGAATATTAATTAATTCACGATGTTTCTGATTTGAATATAAAGAAGGATCTAGGGGATTAAGCATGTGAAAATTACCTCCACATGTATCTAGTTCAAATTCACACCACATGCAAGTATATGCGTGAGATACAAATATCCTACAGAATGTCTTCGAAATCCAAGTTTTGAGGATGTTATAGAGGGGAAAATTAATTAGCTTCGAAACAACTAACATAATTTTGATCAAAAAATTATATATGTTACACTGTTCAACAAAACCAACTTATTGTCCGATGCTTCTATGATGCCCTGGTGAACTTTTACAACTTTTTTCATTGATCTAATAATTGGAAGTTATAACATATAATTTTTTATATCAAAATCGCACCCGCCCTTTTTTGAGAAAATTAATTGCTTTCCTCTATAATACTCTCAAAACTTGTATTTCGAATGTATCCTTTGAAGATAATTTTATATTATAAACATACTTATCTGTGGTGTGAATTTTAAACAAATATATAAGGAGAAAATTTTCATACGTTTAACCCTCTAGACCCTTTTCGATGACTGTCTTTGCTTACAAGTATGACAAACAGCTCCAGTGTATCCAGTATTGGCACAATCACAGAAGAATTCATCAGAGTTTTGTCGACAAGTACCGCTGTGTTTACAAGGATTCGGATTACATCGATCCACCATTTGACACGCATCGAATATGACTTCGTTTTTACAACAATACTCGTCATCTTTCCAGTCCGTAGGTAGTTTATAATTTCCATCTATGCTTATCATTCTCATACATCCAACAAATCCCCGCTGATTCAAGCTGCTACTGGAATCAGCCATACCTCCAACGTAGTACAACGGACCAGTTATCATTTCCAACAATCTAATGGTTTTCATCGGTCTACCATCGACGTTTAGAATCGTACTGTTCGTGGCTACAGTTAAAATCACTTGATGCCATTTTCCGTCATTGAATTTTTCATCAAAATTATCAAGAACGGCTCTTGGATATCGTTTGGTTTGAATTTCGACTTTCAATTTTCCATCTTCCAAGAATAGCTTTTATTTAAAAGACAAAGATCGATTAAAACGAGAAAATGGTAGGAATGTGATGAATTGTGAATACTATAAATGATACTAACCTTAACGTATCCAGGAGATAAAAATGAATGATACAAAAGTACTCCTCGATCTTCGTAACTACGGAAAGACATGGTAACGTTTAGAGATGAAACTCCTTCATATCCTTTGAGTTTTGCATAGGAACCAGGTGTTAGGAACGTGATGGGTATGATTGGTGGTTCAGGACACGTAAACGTGGTAAGAACTTTATGATATCTAAGATTCTCATCAGTATCTTGAGACTCTTTTAGATCCCTTATTATATTCGTAGTATTCAAGTACAAATTTTCTATGCAACCAGTGAAATTTTGAGTAACCACTAAACCTTCTTGTTTATTAGGAACACCTCCTATGTAAAGCTGAAATGATAGAATTTATGTTATTATTGTTATATCATTTACGATATATATATATATATATACAACTTACCGCTCGGTTTAAATCCAATCGATGAAACTCTCCTTTGATTCTACCCTTAATCAAGACTCTATCAACGGAGAAGGAAATATTCTTTCTGTTTCTTGATATGACAACATCATGCCACATATTATCATCTAAAAGGCTTCCTACGGACAAACTTGTCATAGTTTCAGATCCAAGATCGATATTTAATAACATTCTGTTATCACGCAATTGTAAGGCTATAAAATCTCCCTGTGTACCACGCGAATATAAAAGTATGCCATCAGCGTTATTCGTTTTAAATCGCAATCGGATAGAATGCCGATCCGTTTGAACTGGTTCTCTAAGTAAATCCAAGCGTACAAGGGCGGATCCATTGAACGAGAGTAAATCGGATTCTACAACGAATACGAAATAAGAATTACTGACAAATCAAATACAAAGAAATTTCATTTTAAATCATTCATCGCTTACCATATTCACATCCATACAATTCCAATCTCATTGATATTTTATCTTGCCATCGTGTTGGATTTATTCTAATCCATTGCGCTATTATCGGCACTTCAAATCTATTCAGACGTATGTTACTTCCATCCACGTTCCCTTTGAACATCTATGATATCAAATCTTTCATAAATATTCAACATTCCTCACGAGACAATATTTTGTTTTTGGTGCAATCGATAAGTGCATCTTCCTTCACCTTGCAATAATTCTTATAATTCATTTAGAAATTTTACAAAACAAGCGTAATGAAGAAAAAAAAAAAATAGTAGTAAGGTGCCAAGTATGAATTACCGGTACATAACAAACATGCAAAAGCAACGATGTCTAAATAATGAGATTAGTAATGAAGAGAAATCTAACAAAGAAAATAACTTATGGGTCCAGACACTTTCACTCGAGTGATCAAATAAAATTTTCTTTTCATCGAACTAATTCAAATGAAATCTTTTTTAATGAGAAACATAAATCTCTTGGTCATAGTCATATGGGAAATACCTCATCTACGCCATCCTGGCTTTCATAACTCGTCCAGGCTTGACCGTCGTCAGAATATTGGACTATATATTCTGTCACATATTCATTAGTGTGAGCACGACCTCGAGTTGCGATGCTTCGTATCTCGTATCTGTCCCCCAGCTCCATGGTAATATGTTGATCGAAACTGTTAATTTCTGGTGACCAGGCAGAATCCCCTGCAAAGCCCAGCCCCACGTCCAAGTGTAAAAGAAGGAAAATTAAAAGCCAAAGCGATTATATATCATATTCTCTAAAGATTTCTCAAATAATGTATTGTTATTGTGATGTTTTTAAAACGTGATAATATCTGAATGTACTATTTTATATTATTATCTCACATCTACAACCATCTAATATATCAAAAATATTCTGTTGACAATTTCATTTTACATGTTGTTCTTTTTACATCAGGAATTTTTTTAATGTGTCGATAAGCATAAGTGCAATAAATGCAAATTAGCATGCCTCAATTACAACTCACCTGTCAATGCTTTGATATAAATATACAAAAATGTTGTCAATTAATGATGGATGGTATGTATAATGATGATATCTAGATGAAAGGAGGTATCAAAGTTTTTTAAAGACACTGTTATGGTTAGAAATAATAGTCTACTTCATGCAGCTAGAAAAGTTTAGTCCAACCATTACCAGAATGAATAGTTCCATGCGTTGTGCGGTATTAATAGGAAATGTATTGTTGCGTTATTCGACAAGACAAAAGCCAAACACAGCGCGCGAATTACTTACCTTGATGTTTCCATCTTCTTCTTTGTAGTAGGAGTAATCAAGACCATTATAACCATAGCTGATACCATATTCCATAACATACTCATTTCTATACGCTCTACCCTGAGTGGCGATAGAGGTGATCTTCATTGGCACACCCAGGTCGATTACCAGATGTTGGTCAAAATCAGAGCTGCTAGCTGTCCATGCGTTGGCGCCTATGCCACAACATATACGCATGCATGCAACTCAAAGTAAACTTAAACACGCAATTTATTTATAACTACGTAAAACTAATAGTAGAATTGAAACTATTTTCATCCGATTGTATTGTTTATAAAAATTGATAAGACAGAATGTGAGAAGAATGTGAAATTATATTGAAAAGTAGTTCTTCGACAAGCACACGAGTATTTATTTATATACCAACTAGTCATAGAGAGAAAAAACATTTAAAATATGAGAACGATGAGATTCATTCTTTGTTGGAAATTATCAATTTAATTTTATTATTAAAGCAATTCCCTGATTTGTTGGGAATTTCATAATTGATAAAAAGATTTTGTATTTACAGAAATGACGATGCATAAGAACATTAAATACAGCTAAAGCAGAGATTTGACAAAACTTGAAAAATTCTCAATTTCCAATTTTCTAAAACTAATTGTAATGGTTTTTTAACGCAGAATCAAAATCTAGGGAAAAAAATTGTGGGTTTCTGTTGCAAAGAATGAAGTTGACCTCCAAATAACCTTGAGAACCCCACCCACAATTATCATCTTACAGAAGTCTGTAATAGATTTGCTTGAAATTCTATCATTCGATCATTGACAAGTGATTCGTTCCAAAGTACACTGTACATATTTAAAGAAGAATTCATGTGAATTCCGATACGGTCTCTCCACGAATCAATAAACCTAGAGAAGTATCTTTCTGGTATCATTTAATTGGATCAAAGCATAAGCTGGTGAAATGGTGAAACGAAACAACGGAGATCACACAGAAAAGAGAAAGCTTGAACAAAAAAAAATGGAACATGTTCATTTCTTTTTCACGGATTTAATAAAATTGTGTAGGGAATTTAAGAAGGCACTTGAATTGCTTTGGAAAA
Source organism: Gonatopus flavifemur (assembly GCA_018340375.1). NCBI lineage: Eukaryota > Metazoa > Arthropoda > Insecta > Hymenoptera > Dryinidae > Gonatopus > Gonatopus flavifemur. Next base: position 24,667,632 of record JAFFJZ010000003.1, read on the forward strand.
ATTTATTCAACCCACCGACTTAAACCATGTACAATTATTTTAAACTTGTTCTCTTTACAATACTTGTTTTTCTTCAAAACATCACAGTAGCAAAAAGTTGTCAAAGAAATTCTGATTCAAGGCTCTTCGTACTTGGAAAAATATAACTGTGCATACTCAGAGTCTTCCGAAAGGAGTGGAATAGCGTTCTTCACAAGATCGGTGAAATTCAATTTTTGAAACTGCGTATTCTTAGATTCAGGAATTATTCCATCATGTTTTTGCAATGCCACAGCTACGCAATGTTCTGAGTCCAATAGAGATTCTTCGAACAACCAATGCTGTTTCACATTATCGATATACAACTCTGTATCAGTGATCAATGAATTTTCAACTAATTTTGAATGAGTTTTAAAGTCCATAGATTGTAATTCGAAAGCTAATCCCACCCCCAAAGCTTTCACATAACTCTCTTTCAGGGCCCAATGTCTGTAAAACATGGCAATTTTCTCTCTATCCGTTGTTAACGTTGTACCATTGATCTCTCTCCATTCGGAAACCGTGAAAACTCTATTCATCAATCGGAAGTATTCTGACAACGGTTTACTTCCCGTATATTCTAATTTCATTAAATCTACTCCTAGTCTTATATTTTCAAGTTCCCCAGCTAATACCGTATAATCACCTTGATGAGAAACATTGAAATTGATACATGAAACTGGATTTCGTAAAACAGGTCTATTATTCTCATCTCTATCAAATACAATCCGATTGTACGGAATATCAGCGTATTCGTTAACAAATTTTCTCATCAATAATCTACCCACGAGCGAAGCTCTAGCATCTTTACGAAATACAAACTTCTGTAATCTTTCTTTCTCCTCCGATTGAATACAAGAAGACGCGAGGGTGAATTCCTTCTCACACGGATTCCACTCTTTCCAATTGAACGCCCATCGAACGCTATTGCAGAGCATCTTGACAATATTCAAATTAGAACTGATCATTCAGACAAAAAGAAAACAGAGTTCAACTATTCGACTCAAAGCACTACGCAAGCAGTCCTTGATTCCTATACCCTTAGATCTCTTGATTCTGGATTTATAAAATCAGTTTAGATTTTAAGATCCACCTAAAGAAAATATAATGAATTTTAAATTGTGGTCAAATCAAGTGAATTTCGAACTAATTTAAAGAAAGATTGATGTTGACTGTATCAAAGGACCCGGAAGGCACATACATAATTGTATGGCGAGTCAGAGATTAAATTTTGTATATAATTAAGCGTGGGTGTATATGAACGTACCCTTCATTATGAATTGAATATGATGATCGGGTGTGTCTTAAAATCAAGGATAAATCATCCTTTTTCCTCAGAATCTTTCACATGACGACAAAACAAGTACAGATAAAAAAGCAATTATGTGCACTAAGATAGCAACGATTCGAACGAATAGAAAACAAGCAAGCAAGAGAATGAAATGTTTGTCTATATTCGATATTTGACAAAATGATTTGTGTGTAACTCCATCAGTGTCTTTAAAATAAAAATATAATTTATGAAGAGAATATGAATATTTTGATCATACCATTGAGCCTCGCATTTTGTGGACCTCTTTCAGGTAAAGACGATGTTGCCGTTATCTGAGCTCTGTCCAAAAGAGGTGTACTACATTCATAATCATCTAAAAAAGGAAGAGTTGTGATAAGGATATAGAGTAATTATTGTCAAAACAATTCAAATTTATTTAACAATAATCTTGTGGAAAGCACATGGTTTTTCAATAAATTTTATGTTGGAATAAGGAAATTCTCGGAAGATGAATCATCGACAAATATAATTACTGTAGAACGGTGTCGACAATAATATGATGAATCAATATCCCTCCATGGGTTGTCATACGGAACATTACGACACATACAAAATACCAAATACGCCATGTTGCTTTCGGGTGGGCTTGGTCACTTGGCGAGATTAACATTGTAAATACGTGATCTTACGGTGAAAGAAGGATTTTAAAAAAAGATCGTGGATGGAGGGTATACTTACAGGCACTTGTTAATGAATTAACGGCAATAACTAACGTCAACACCGAATACCTTAAGGCATTCATCGTACCATTGCCCTTTAAAAAAATAGCAGCTCTACACTATGCGCACCTAACAATCCAAACAGGACGCGCTGTTGTGACTGTTGTATTCTCGCGCGTTGCGATTTGCTCCCACCGTTCGAATGTGTTCGAAAATCTTTCATGGGAGCTCAGTCTCAGTCTCAGTTCTGCATTTGGGCGGAGGTTCATAGAACCTTCCGATGATAATGCGAACAGACCTAACGATGAAGTTCGGATATCAAGAAACAGATGGTGTTCGGGGTGAAAATTTGACCAATTCAGCTGTTATTGGCGGGAGTTTTGAATGAATACGAAAAAAATTATGTGTACGTGAACATAAATACTTTTTCAAGGGATGAACATTCGAAAAAATGTATCGAGGTGTTTCAGAACTTCCACAAATGCGTTTTGATAATATACAACTGTCCATGATGTGCTAATTTATATATATTTTTCGTATAAATTCCAACCCTGATAACACACGAGAATAGAATTCTTCAAAAACTCTTTTAGAACTGATGAATTCATAAAGGTCTCTGGAGGAGTTCAAAATTTGGGACGTGACTGAGTTCTTTGAGAGTACTTAAACAATACTTTCAGTATTCTCAAAGGACTCGTTAATGTCCCAAACATTGAACTCCTCCAGAGCTCTTTATGAATTCATTAGTTCGAAAAAAATTCTTGAAGAATTCTACTCTTATTTTTGGAAAAGAATTCTTTGTGCTCTTTAAATTCCTTGGAGTGAACACCCACTCTCAAAAAGTGAGAATACTGCAAGTTCAACAAGAGTGAGATTCCACTCCTATAGAGTGAATTTTCACTTCATAAGAGTGAATTTTCACTCTATTGGAATGAGAATTTTACTCTTTGAACCGAGTTGAACTTTCACTCTGTTGGAGTGAGAGTTCAAACATATGGGATGAAAAGTCATTTTTTAGGAGGGAATCTCACTCTTGCAGTAGTTTTACTCTTCAAGAGTGAATTTTTCACTCCAAGGAATTTAGAGAGGGTGTTATCAGGGAAGCAATCCCCGCTGATGCAACCCACCATAAAAGCGTCCCGACTGAGTGAGCATTTTTTCGGCAAGAATACTCTGAACTGAATTCATGAAGAAGTATGAAATTTTCAGGAATCAATCTTTAATCCTTTGTCTACTGCTGTACATTGCCCGAATTTTGAATGTCGAAAAAATAGTCTGTGTCACCGACTGAAAAAATAATGTTTCTTCGAAATTCAAAATTCGAGCGATGTACAGCAGTACATGAAGGATTAAAATGTTCACTCAGTTGGTACGCTTGTATGGTGAGTTGCATCAGCGGGAATCACTGGTATCCCCTTTTAAGGTCTACCCAGTTAACACACGAAGAATTCTTTTTCAAGAGCAAAAATAGAACTCTTCAAGAACTCTTTTCGAACTAATGAATTCATATAGAGCTCTGGAGGAGTTCAATCTGTCGGACTTTAACAAGTTCTTTGGGAGTACTCAAACAATACTTCTGATATTCTCAAAGAGCTTGTTAATGTCCGACAGATTGAACTCCTCCAGAGCTTTATATAAATTCATTAGTTCGAAAAGAGTTCTTGAATTCTTATTACACTTATTTTATATATGAATTTCTCCTGTATATATCAGGGTGATTCAGGAATCGCGGACCGTACTTCATAGGCATATTCTTCAGCCAAAAAGCAATAATCTCCCGTATAAAAAAAATTTTTTTCAGGCTCACTTTTCAAGATACGAGCATTATTAGATTTTTTTGAAAATTCACCCTGGCGAAAATGATCTCATAATTTTTCATAATTTCTCATAAAAGTCTCAATTCCTTGAAAAATTATGAGAGCTTGTCATAATTCCTCAAGGAATTAGGACTTTTATGAGAAATTATGAAAAATTATGAGATCATTTTCGCCAGGGCAAATAACTCAAGAGCATTGTGTACTACATCCTTGATCTCAACATCATTCGCTAAGTCGGAAAACGGCGGATCTCTGGAAAAGTAATTGAACTATCCTGTCATTCTTTGTTTCAGAGCTATAGAAATTTGTATTTGCTGAATTCTGATTGGCTGAAAGCACAAAAATTTCAGATCGCTATAACTTTGAATTGGAAGATGAGAGAATAGTTCAATTTTTTTCCAGGGATCCGCCATTTTCGAACTGAGTTAATAGTGTTACCCCAGCGTGTATGAATTCTGGCCCACTCTGGCCCAGTCTTGGGCCCATTTTGGCAGGATGGACCCCATACTGGACCAGGGTGGACTCCATGGTACATACATGCTAGGGTAAGATCAAATATGTAGTGCACAATGCTTTTGAGTTATTCAGAGGCTTAAGAAGATCTAAAAATACCCGTAACTCAAAAACTAGACCTCAAAAAAATTGTTTCATACGGAAATCATTGTATTTTGGTTCAAGAATATGCTTATGAAGTACGGTGCGTGAGTTCTGAATCACCCTGCATTCATATTTTTCTTATAATTCATAGGAGCATTTGAATGTTGATTATTATATTTTTATAGTCGCACCGAGAAAAAGAGCAGCTCTAAATGCAAAGGAGCCCTTCACGCTTCTAACGCTGTTGCTATAGAGCATGCTTTTTCTCTCGGTGCCTTCGCCCCCCCCCCCCGCCCGGATAGCATCGGGAGGTTTTCTGACCATTCAGAAAACGTAGTTGCGCTCACAGAAAACGTCCAAATAAAATCCCAGGACGTTCTAAAAACGTCGCATGTAAGTCCCAGGGACATACAAATGTTCTGTGATGTTCAATTCATGCCCACCATGCGACGTTCTGGGGACTTGTTCAATAATGATGTCAATGACCAGGGTTGGGTTTATTACATGATTTTTCAATTTCTTACGTATCATACTTGGTTTCTGACACATAATAGATGTAAGATACTTGGACCCTCCTGTCCCTCTCAAAGGCAAGGGGTTGATTTTATGCGTAAGATACTCGGTTTCTTACGTGTCGTAAACTATGTAAAATACTTAGAAGTATATTACATGCCAACCCTGTCAATGACGTTCTGCGATACTACGCATATGTTTGTAAAGATGAGTTTTCATGAAAGTACGTTTGGGAAACGTGACGAGAACGTCCCGTGGTAGATGAAAAAGACGTACTGGGAACGTATCCAGGTGTATCAAAAATGAACGTTCTTTGAACGTATTCAAACCTACTCCGAGGAGATGAAGCGCGCAAGATTAAGGTTATGTTTCTAAAACGTCCAGATGACTTTCAATCAGTGATCCCAGAATGCGGGAGCTGGCGGCCCCCACCACGCGGTCGGTGGGACACTAACACTGTCTCACTGCGCGTCCGTATGAGAAAGAAAGAAAGTCTAGAATATAGACTTTCTCTGTTCACACGGACACGCGCTGACACAGTATTTGTGTCCCACCGATCGCGTGGTGGGAGCCACCAGCTCCCGCATTCTGGGATCACTGCTTTCAATGCTATCTGCCCATACAGCACCGGGAGGTTTCCTGAACGTTCAAAAGACGTGCTTGATTTCACAGAGAACGTGCAAATAACGTCTCAGGATGTTCTAAAAACGTCGCATGTATGTCCCAGGGACATGCAAATGTCTCGGTTAGTTCTATTCATGTCCCCGTGTGACTTTGTGGTTTTTCAAGGTTAGTTTTCATGAAAGTACGTTTAGAAGGCATGATGAAAACGTCTGGTAGTAGATCAAAGGAACGTGCTTAAAACGTATTCAAGGATATCAAATGGGAAGGTACTCTAAACGTTTGTAAAACTTGCTTCAGCGGGACCAAAACACGCAAAACCAAGAGCACGTTTTCAAAACGTTCAAAGAACTTTCTGTGCTGTCTGGGTGGGCGGGGCAGGGGTTCGCCCCTGCACCCTCTCCTACAATAATACAGCGTTGTTTAGAGCTACTTTTGATCCGTTATAACATTCTTTTTCGATACTCAAGACTCTCCCACTGTACATTTTTCGATCAATTGTTTCCGATCAAATGTTTTCGATCAAGCTTCCGCATACCCATCCGAACTCGCTTAGATCTGTTAAATATGAATCAAATTGAACGTTTGAGTTTAAGTTCTAAAAAGATCTATTGATTACAATTTGAAAGGATTGAAATTTTGTAAAGTAGTTACATGAAAATCGAATAAAGTGTACCGATCAATTTTACTCTCTTACATTTCCCTTTCCGGGTCACTTCCATGGAAGTCCGCATTCATATGAATCATGAAAAATATAACATTCAAAATATGAAACATTACATTTTATTGGAAAACGAAGAACTACACGTTGACAAATATGTTTCCATAAAACGTACTTACTCTTCCGTAGTACAAATACAATGATTCACAACCTGCGCCATGAGATGCCTTTCATCTGCAGAAACGCGAATTTGAACAAAGAACCATATGAAATAGTGATGTAATAAAAATTATTCAAACAACCTTGATTTGCATTGTATTCGTATTACATACGTACATCTGTATACATTTACTTACATTTTATATTTATGTTTTGTGGTGACATTCAAATTTTACGATGATCTATTTCACATTTGTATTCACATTTTATGATAATCTTTCCCAATAACTAGAAATGGTACGTGATTTTTCATCTTCTATGAATTATGGTTTTCATCATTTACATGAAATTCAAGTATCCTAGAAAGAAGAGTACGACACGAATCATATTTTTCATAGTCGAAAAGTTAAAATTAGGGAAGAGATTTCTTTGTTCTTCATTTTTTCTGTTGTTATCCGGATTATATACCCTAGTAAAAAGTAAACATATATGACCCATATATAATATATATATATAATCCATATACGGTCCATCCATGAAAACGTGTAGAATCATATATAATCCATATACAATCCATATATGACCATATATGATCCATATATAATGCATATATAATCCATCCCAGTAAATATTTTTCCCCTCAACATTTGAAACATGCATTATGCTCTCTAAATGCTAACAGAAAGTTCTCTAATGCGTCGATTTCGGAAATCTTTTTGATGCCTTTCTCATGAGGCCTGGAAGTTATCAGAAAGTTGACTTGGATCACATTCTGATAACTTCCAGACCTCATAAGAAGGGCATCAAAAAGATTTCCGAAATCGACGCATTAGAGAACTTTCTGCTAGCATTTAGAGAACATAATGAATGTTTCAAATGTTAAGGGGAAAAATGTTCACTGGGATGTATGGGGAATATTTCATATATGGCAGAATTTCTTTACATGTTTTTTACATCATTTTCCATGAAAAATCTTGCATTCGTGGGTCATACATCCCTGCTTAAAGTGTCATATAGAATCGTATAGAATATCATAGATTATGATTCAAAAACATGATAGAAACTGTGAATCTTATCATGTTTTTGAATCATAATCTATGATATTCTATACGATTCTATATGACACTTTAAACAGGGATAGGCCATACATGGATCAACTACGGAAATTTGGCAATTTTATGGAAATAGACAGGGAAAACTTTTCTACGGGTAGACAGCGATGATTCATGTCCAACAAAAATTTCAAATTAGCCATCACCAGATGCTCCTCAGACATCAACTGTTTGCATCCGAAACATACTCAGTAATCCCTGGTGGAAAAAATTTTTGAATTTACTTGAATTTCATTAAATTTTGTGAAATGTTCCTGAATTTTATTGAATCCCATGTTGAATTTCACTTATAAATTGGAATATCAACAAAAAAAAGATGAATTTCAACAAATTTCAATGAAATTAAATCAAATTCATTTAACTTTGTCAATTTTCTTTGATTTTTGTGAAAATTCGTGGATTTTTGTCAATTTTTAACCGGAAATTGTCCCAATTGAGAATGAAATTCAACAAAAGTTTTTCCATCAAAGATGCCTTGCACGCGAATAGTTGATATTTGATGCAGTTATGCCAGATCCAACGAAATTACCCCCTTCAGCACGCTCTACACAATCAAATTTCTTTTGTCGGCGGTTTCATTGTGCGTGTGAGATTTCTATCAGATGGGTGTGATGAAGGGGGTGATCTCGTTGCAGCTGGCATAGGTCTGGCGAGCATCTACACGGAGAAAAAAGACCTTCTAGATATTCCTACATTTTGTATCAAAGTAGCAGGATAAGTGATATAGTATAATTTTTACAACACAGTGTAGTAAAAATGATCGCTTAATGATTTGGAAAATCGTTTAATTTGGTGCAATTTCACATCATAAAGCTTGAGTTTTTACTACACTGTTTTGTAAAAATTATACTATATCACTTATGCTGCTACTTTAGTACAAAAAGTACTCTCTAAATCCAGAAAAGTGAAAAATCACTCATTTCACTCCACTAAGTCTCACAAGTGACCCACTCCACTCCGAGTGGGATTTTCACTCGTTTCGAGCGGACTCCCACTCTTTTAGACTGAAAAATTCACTCTAGAATTGGAGTGGCTGTGAGTTTATAACCTTAAACCTTAGATTATCACTCTAAAAGAGTGGAAATTTCACTCGAAATTTCAACAGGCTCACTTTTGACTGGCTAAAGAGTGAAATACCACTCTAAAAATTTTAGAGAGTTGAATCAAATTTGAAATTTCTTGTGTACATGAATCATCGCTGTCTGGCTGCTGTGCAGTAATGTTTCTTTTTCTCAATGCGCCACAGAGCCTGAATTTCAGGTTTCGGAAATAAAATTTTTTTTCCTCAGTCGACAAAACAAAATTTTTTTCGAAATTTGAAATTTGGGCTCTGTACCGCGATAGAACAAGTATTCCAGATTATTATCTGAGAATTTTGGACTTTGTTATGAATTCAGTTCAGAGAATTCCTACCAAGAAAATATTTACTCAGTCGATACGCTATAGTATTCCCACAATTATTCATTCAAATTTGAGAAACCGAGGCCGCGGATTCAGAAATTCTGAATCTCCGTACTTCCTTCAAGGACGTCAACAATATGATTTCCATTAACAATTTTTCCAAGTGCTTTGTCCAGGACAATACAATTAATCATGATTAGCATTCGAAGGCTATACATCTTTCATTTCAATCCCGAAGTAACCAATTACAACTATACAACCTCTTTAAGAACTTTCTTCAAGTAATCTGAAATGAGAAATTAAAACAATATCATTTGGTAAATACATTATTTGCGGTATAATATTCCTTTCTCTTGTACGTCATATCGTAAGGGAGACGAAGCACCATTATTTTAACATTAGCGTAGGATCAAGTAGGAAAAAAAGCAACGTTTGCGAGTACTCATTACTCTCTCTCTGAATCTGAATGGAACAAAAAATAAACGTAAGAGAGGAATGGAAGGAAGGATATATATGTACGCGCATAAAATCTAATGGCACGGAACTGTTGTTCTGTCAGATCTATTATTCAAAAAGCATTTTATTCGGGTTATGATACATTAGCGCTGTACAAAATTTTGTTCATAAAATTTGTCTTCAGAGTAAAAGAAAAAAAGGGTGCCTTCTGTTCATTTATTTAATGAATACGAGTACCATCGTCATAAAGACGTATGTGCGAGAAGAAGAATAGATACAAAAGAGTTGTAACTGCACTTCTATTCATTACTGTTTTCAATGCAATATTGTGAAGGGAAAATTCGTACAAAGACGACAAATAATCAAATTCAGATACTCTCATAGATTCATTTCATTTCATATTCAATAATTCTCAACCACCGTTATGAAATGATTCGGTATTTTGATTTCACGAGCATCCCGTTTCCGTATAATTTTCGTCGTTGCCAGTGAAAAAGCAATTCTCATAAAACGATCTTTGGTTCATATCTGTTTCCACTTTACTGTTTATGAGATACTTCATTCTCGTTTCCAAGATCGGCGAATTTTATGTACGATGGCTGATAGACAGCCTTGAATTGAAATATCTAACATAAACGCGCCCGCTCGATTGAAATCAACTTCTGTCTCTGGGCAGAAGGGTGCCAATTTTTGAAGAAATATCACTCTGAATTTCTGTTCTTTTGAATTTTTGAAAAGGTTGGATAATTTTTTAGATTGGAAGACTGGGAGATTTAAAAAAATATATATATATCATATAAATATTAAGTCAGATTACAGTGGAATTGTTCATATTATAATTAAACGTTGATTCAGGGATAAATTGAGTACATTTTACAGCCCTGGTGAAAGGGAAGCGTGTCATAAAGAGTAACGGAAGCATAAGCATGTTTCAGATTACTTTCCTAATACTTCTCATATGCTTCCTATCCACTCTTGGATTACGCTTCCGTGCGTAAAGCCCGGTTTCTATGAAATTGGGGTTTCTTTGGATACGCTCCACACACTTCGAATATACGTTCGAACCACTCTTAATGTTCCACTTGACGCTCGGTATACGCTTAAATCCACGTTCCAAATACTTTCCAACTACGTTCCTGACACTTTCTATTACACGCTTCCCTTTCACCAGGGAGGGGCTGTTTTGAGACCATAAAAGTAAGACAGAGGAACTATGAAACAAACTCATAAGCAAAACGCAATTGCGTGTAATCGACCAGTTACATCTTTGTTGATTTCCAAAACAAAGAAAAACATACGTAAAAACGAAGCATGCACGGAAAAAATCAGTGATCCAAATTTTCGTTGACTAGTATGTCACTTTTGGACGGAGCACAATTTGGAGAAGAATTCGTACACTGGATTTTAATAATTCGTTGACTCTTTCCATTATTTCGATGATAAAAACAAAAAGTGAATTCCATTGTTCGAATAGTGAACACAGTTAACGAATTATTAAAATCCAGTATACGGATGCTTGTCAAACTTGTGCTCCGTCCAAAATTGGCATACTAGTCAACGAAAATTTGGACCACTTATTTTTTCCGTGTGAAGAGCTCAATCGAAATAGAAATTCAACAATATACATAGTGCAGGTTGGTAAAATGGTACAAATATCCATGATGAGCCATCTTACACTGTGTGAAGAGCGGTGAGTAATATATCATACGGTTTCTATAGAAGTCCATCCCAAAATTCGGTGTCAGAATAACTCTAAACGATGTGAAAAACACACTTCATCGTGTAAGAATGAGAGCTAGCGGTGGGTTAATGTAACTTTTGATAGAATCCCAAAAAACATAAATGTCTTGAAGAGACGTTTAAGATATCTTAAAGAGAAGTTCAAGAAATGGAACTAAGATGTCGAATTTAAGATAGATACAAGATATCCTGAAAACATCTTACTTGAGATATCTTCGGGATACACCTTGACAGTGCCGGATTAATGTATGGGTCTGGGCCAGGGGCCTCAAGCTCCTGGGGGGGGGGGGGGGGTCAAAAATTTTTAAAAGTTAAAAAAAACCGAATACTCTAAAAAAATTTCCTTACAAGGGGCCTTATATGCTCAAGTGCCCAGGGGCCTCGATAACCATTAATCCGGCATTGCACCTTGAAGATCTCTTTTAGAAATCTTGAAGTTATGAAATGAAAATATCTTCCACGAGATACCGGAAAGATGCAAAGGTTCCATATCTTCACAAAGATATATTCAAGATGTATCATTGAGATATCTTTAAGATAACTCTCAGGAATTACATTGAGGTGCCGAATTCGAGAATAATACAAGATGTCTTGATAACATCTCAAGTGAGATATCTTCGAGATATATCTAAGAGATCTATTTTAAATATCTTGAAATTATAAAACTAGGATATTTTCCGCGAGATACCGGAAAGATGCAACGGTCCCATATCTCCACAAAGATATCTTCAAGATGTATCGGAAAGATATCTTAAAGATAACTTTGAGAATTGAAATTATGATGCCGAATTTGAGTTGGATACGGAATGTCTTCGAAACATGTTAATTCAGATATCTTTGGGATACATCTCAAAGATCTTTCTTATAGTAGATATCTTCAGGTTATGAAGTCGAGATAATTTCCATAAGAAAATTTTAGAGAAAATTCTTTTCTGAAAACTTGGGTTCTGTACGGCATTAGATGAAATATTGGATTTATTCTTCTAAAATTCCAGACCTTCTCATGAAATACATTTTGAAGAGTTTCAAACAAACACCAATTTTATCAGTTGTATAAGCTTATGACCTTGAGTGAGTAATAAGCCACTATATAATCATATGGCGCGTTAGCTTAAGTTGTTAAGAGCGGTTCTTCAGGTAGGTGATAGGTTAAGCAAGCAGGTTCGAATCCCTTTTAAGAAATGAAAATTTCTCGGACAGGAAAAGCATACACGGTCAAACATTTTATTGGAAAATTCCTATATATTTATGTGAAGTAATTAACACATACATGCGTTAGGAATTTTCTCAACTCGTCCAGAAATTTACTGTGAAGTGTTGGGAAAAATCCCATAAAGTTTGGAATATTCAGATAAATGTATGGGAAATTTCATATAAATGTATCGGAGATTGATTTCCTTATCAGTGATTGGAAGTTTCCGGTTGATGTACACAGGAAAATCCCGATTATTTTTTGGGAAGAATTTTTGCTTTATATTGATTGAAAATCATAATTTTCGGATTGCTATTGTTTATGACATCTTGAATATATCGTTTATATCTTAGAGAAAACTTTGAGATGTCTTGAAGATATCTTAAAGGTGTCTACAGAGAAAGTCTGTACGATAATCATGATTTCATTTTGCAAAAGATTCTGAAAAGATATCTTGAAATACATCTTTGAGTTATCCGATTATGTTGCATATGACATCTTTTATGTATCTTAAACATAACTTTACGAAAAAATCTCAAAATTTCTCAAGATCCATTCAGATAAAAAATATATCTCCAGATATCTTTTTGCTTATTGGGAATTGTTTTTTTGGAACATTTGTAAGTGGTCGAATCGTTTATTCGAAAGCCACTTAATCAATTTTTGGTACGAAAAATATTTGAATTGATGGAAATCAAAAGTTCTATCATTCCTTTGTTAGCTTAAGTTTCATAAGAACACTATTTGGTGTGAATTTCATCTAACGGCCCCAATACTGTACAACCCCAGATAACACAATAATTCGTGAACCGTTCCAAAAGAGTTCTTGAACCAAATTCTGGAAGAATTATTTTTCCGAACTCTTGACGAGTTCTCAAAGAGTTCTTTGAATTCTAAAAGAATTATTTGACAGCTCTATAATAAATCCCTTGGGTGTTCTATATTTATTTGAAAGAACACTTTGAGATGACTCGAAGGACTCTTTAATGTCCGCTTGTTAGAACTCTTATGAAGCTCTGCCCCTGCTAAAGAAGAACTTCCTACGAATTCAATGTACATGTTGAATTCCCGCAGATTTTTATGATTGAGAAGAATCGTTTAGTAAGAATAATTAAGTGATGATGGTTGGTTCGAGTCCATAAAATAAAGAAATATGTAATTAGTAATATTGAATGAGAACAAAAAAACTAATCATATATATTTTGTTTTTCACTCGTGTAAATTACAAAGATTTTGGCATCCATCGATACTAAAAATTTCAATGATTGATTTGGTATGATCAATTTTGTAGGTTATATTTTTAAAAAGTACCTGAAATTCAATATTTTCTGTTAATTGAATGATCGTTCGATAAATAAAAGCTTGATGAACGTAGAAGATAAGATGAAACAATCATTGAATAATTATCCATATACACATAATATGTTAGAATGATTTTTATATTTGGTAAACGCATGAGTTCCGTAAGAGTTCTTTAATCATTCATGTCAAGAGTCCGCAACGACTTCTGTCAAGTAATGGACCGAACTCGTCAAGAGTTTCATCAACAGGACATTAACGACTTCTTAGGGTAATTGAGAAGAACACTTGTCGATTACTTTAGAATTCTTGATGAATGCTTTTTACAAATGCCGAGTTCTTCAGGAACTCTTCAAGAATTTCTTGTGTTATCTGGGACGTATCTGCGCATTCATTATGGAGTACCAAAAAAAGGTGTGCCTAAAAGATTATGATGCGTTGTTTTTATTTTTTCCCCGTTTTTTAAACTATTTTCGCCACCAGATGTAGTGATCTTTGTTCCGATTTAGTGATTTTCTCGCGAATGTATAATTTCAAGGCATTAGAAGTTCATTTACACTCTAGTACGTAATCGAGTAATCGTTGTGAGATATGTATTGAACCAATATTATCTCTAAGCCCTCATGCAATGCCTTCCACTCTATTCTACTGCACATTCCTATTTTCATCGTGGTAACTTTCTACCTTTGTCCATTTGTTTCTCGATTCTCTACCTAAGGTGCTTACGTTTTGATTTAATTACTAGAATCCGCTTAAGCCTTTTTCAGTCTTCTAATTATATTTACACAACATGATATCATTTCTTCTTTCTTTTTTGCAATGTCGGATGAATCATGCCACATAAAAGTTTTTTTAATAATTAAATCAAATACAGATACAATATAAAAATATTACTTTATCATTATCATCCATATAAAAAGACAGGAAAGCTTGTATGAGTGCATTTTCCTTCTAACGTGTATCACATTGATTGGACAATGTGAAAATATGGTCGATGTTTTATACTTACGTATTGCATTGTGTTCATGGGTCGAGAATAGATGTTTTTATTCATTCTAGAATTGGCTGGTGACTTTGGGGAAATTGTTAGTTAGCGATTCCAACCCTTCGCATTTCCTTAAGCAGGCCTTATTGATTCATTTTAGGAGCTTACCTTGGAAAATGCAGCCATTCTGAACGAGGGGAAACAGAAAAATTGAAATGATTTTGATAGAATCGTTTCACTTTTGAACCATCCAGAGGAAAGTCAGGTAAGGTTGCAAATAAATTCACATAAATTTATATAATCGTTGATCACAAAATATATATATTATATCATATTAAATACATATGTTTCCAATTTTCATCGCTATATATTCATAATAATCGAAAAATCCATGAGATTTCATTTGGTCTATTTATAAAATCTATCGCTAAACCTAATTCTTGATATACTATTGAAATCTGTTGAACAATGAGAAAGCTTATTATTAGGAAGTAACGTAGAGAACATTTTCACCGAAGTACTCTTCTCACGCGTACATTTTTCCTTTGAAGATATATCATCCCATAGAATATATGATACGACATAATACAACACGAAGTTAATTTGTGAATCCGATGAATATGTATCAATCGATATTTCGTGTGAGTTATCCACTTGATTGAACGATTATTTTGATCCGTATAATCATGATCGTTTTGATCGTTCGTCATGTTAAGTAGTAGAAATATTGAATATAGAAAAAATATCTCTGTTTAAATCTTGTATTTTCTACAGTATAGGATACCTTGGTATGGTTTAATACTAGTATTTTCAGAAACATTATATTTTTCAATAATACTTTCGAATGTCTTTTCAAAGAATGATTTCAATCCACTGAACTTCTGACTGAAATTAGGTGAAATAAGATCAATTCTAGTCATTTAATGTGAGACCAGAGTTTAATTCCTATTTGCATGATTTTATCTAGAATTTTTTCAGTAAAGACTTTGTATTCAAATAATGTCAAATACCATTATAATATTCTTCATTAGAAATTGAGAGTACTGGTACCCAGAGGATCATTGATTCTTTTAACTTTTTATTAAATATTAGACTCTATAAGCGTGTTTTTTCAACACAAATATTCAAATACGATGATCTGAAATGTACATAAAATACACAAAATAGTGTTCTCTCAGAATATTCTCAATATTATTTAGAATCTTTGAATAGGTTTGAATTGAAAAATATATTTTAGATGCAGTAATTCAAAATCTTTGAAAGCAAAGTTTTGTACCTCAAGAAAAACGTTACTGTATGAATTCATATTTTCTTTTATTATTCCAGGGACATTCAAATATTTTGTTTATAAATACAGTGATCAGCGATCACAATCGGTGATGAGAATTCACAGTACTTACGAACAAAATATTTCAACATCCTAATTAGAAATCTATGCGATAAAATTCCCTTCAGTGTTTTCTTGATATTGAATATTTTTGCTCAATGAAATGTAGAGATCGACCAAGAATTTCGACCAAAAATGACTAAAATTGAAATTGTGACTACTGATTTAGAAGAGAATTTCGAATTGGCGGTTGACAGTGTAAAAAAGCTCCCTAATAATTATTATGAACCAAATTTTGTTCGCCCCAAATAAATTTTGTTTCAGCCAACCAAAAAGTTTCTTTGCGTCCATTTCAACCAAAATTTTGTTTGGCTGGAACAAACTGTGCGTTATTAAAAATGAAAAAATGAAATGCACACGTTTTTTTCAACATCCATTTAACGGAACAATTCAATAGTGACGTCTTTGGTACTTGTCGTTAAGCAGCATTGTTCTTGGGAACTAAATCCCAGATAATTAATTCCAGATACCAATCTCTCTGTGCGATGCTGAGTTGTCGCGAGAGATTGTAATCGACAGATCAAGTGAATCCTGTTCACTATGGATAACATAAAATTCATAACAAGAATCGCTTACGAATCAATGAGTCGCTATAATAAATATTCGAGGTGCTTTTTTGTGCATGAATGTACAAAAATTTATTTTCTGTGCAAAGAATCAACTGATAAATTCTCTCTCTCTAAATTCAAATTAGTAAAAAGCACTGGAACTCAGTGAAATTCCACTGAGGAACAGTGCGGTATATGTTCCACTAATTCATTCAGTGGGAGACTTGGTACTGATTGTCAGGGAAATTTCACTAATTTTCAGTATATTTTACTCATTCGGATTTACATGGAATCCTAATAACCCTGTCAGGTTCTTGTAAATCATCAGGTTACCTCAAAGATAATTCCTAATCCGGTACATTATAGGTATTATAAATTCAATCAAGAATCCTACATATTATTACAATATCTCTTTTTTTTCAAAAAAAAAAAACAAGTACAACGTTCAGTAAATTTCCATCCGGGAGCGACATTCATCAAATTTATAGATCGCACTTCAAATATGTAATTCACAAGGAACCTCAATATATATTCTCGAAGGGGAAAAAGACTCCTTCGCAAAGTACTTTTCTTTTACAAATTTGAGGATAGAACTGACTGATCAAGCTGCTGAACATTATTAGCGGAGAACATTATTTTGTCTCTATAACGTGGTGATTTATTATCCCCGACTGATTTATGTATGTTGGTGAGAATTCCCAAAAAAAAAGTTGGGTCTCTATAGCAGCAACTACATGAACGATGCCTTACCGAAGGGGTGGTCTATGAGAATTCATGAGAGAAATCCATTCCGGTAAACTCCCATTGTTGTGGAGAGAAAAAAAGAAAGGTCCTTTTCTCACGTCATATATTATTTATATCGGAAAGATATTCCTATATGTATTTAATTCATCTCATTGGAACAATTTATAAAACAGGATGTACAAATTAGGAACAATTCAGTTGGCATACACACTATTTGGATAGCAATGGACTGCTGGTTTGCAATTATTTTGCGAACAGGATATTCAACTGCAGACAATATTATTAGTTCTTATCGTTAAAATGAAACTTTTTCCGAAAATTGACATTGTTTATTCAATGTTGAGAGTGCTCACGTTAATTCAGATTGACTGCGAAAAATCCTTGGGCGAAAGTTGAGTAATTCAAGGGCACCCGAGTACCAACAAAAGCGAACCAAACTTTGCGTCAACTTTGCTCATAAATTATGCGTTCAACGGAAATTTTCAATGGATAACAATAAAATCCACGACCAAGATTAGACTTTCAAGTCAAGTTTCAGTCTTTTTCTGATTTTCTGGCGAGTTTAAGAGGATTTTAAAAATAATAACCTCCAATTGTCAAAAATTGTTTGTAATTTTGTTCTCCAATACTTGCGAACTATGAAGAAACCTAAATTGATATTCAGAGTTCAATCTCAGGTATGCACTTAATTATTATCGATTTTAAATTCAATTTTATCAAGTAATTTATAAAAGACGTTTGCGTGAAATTTTACTCACTTCTTCTGATGCTTGAGTGCCCTTAAATTGAACCATTTTCCAGAGTGAAAGAGGAAAAGAAAACTGAAAGTTATAGTATCACTTTAGCTATAATCTACTGGCTCACCCGTATAATCCACAATATTGGTCTTTTCTGTGTGTTTTCGATGAGTTGAAAAAAACTGCTTTGATGCTGTACACCATAAGAAGGAATTATTCGCATTCAACTGTGGAAACTCTGAATTTATGAATATAATTCTTCGAGAGAAAAAAAGAACATTTTAATACATTACTAAAATTCGTTCTCCTACTGAATTTTCCAATTCTTCTAAACATTCTTTGTATTCATATAGACATTTTTAAATGTATGAAACTTTAAACACGTATAAGATTTTTGTTTTATAACATTTATAAATTTTTTTTCATTCCATCTACTCTCGTCTCAAAAATAAAGAGATCATCTCAAATTTTATCGGATCCCTTTAAAACATTACCCTGTACATTTTTCTGCGTGTGTTCAAAAATATTTTATATTTTATACATTCGTGTTTGTTTAATAAGTGAATATTGAATATACTGGTAGAAATTTCTGAATGGAACATGAGGACTTAAGTAAGTTGCTGCCGAAATCCAATGGAAGCGACTAATGAAAAACTCTCGTTGATTGGAATGACCAATGATAAAAAAGAAAATTACACCGCTGATTCAATTAAGTGTGATGAAATTCGGATTTCTATAACATTTGAATAAAACTTTAATCACCAAAATATACTTTTGCGCGTAATAGAATGTAACGAAAATTGAAAACCTCAATCAAACTTCATTGAATCCTCAGTTCAGTCACCGAAAATTCGAAATTTCAATAACGAGTGTACATTGAAAATGCACGGAAAAAAGTCTTATGTAAATTTTACATTGGCTGCTGTGAATTTAACAAAACTGCTCACATGAATACAATTGGAGTTGTAGTGAATATGTTATATTCACATTGTTACCAAAGTAAATGAGATGAAACTGGAACTGACAGCCGTAGAGCTAGCAGCCGCTTTTCATAACTCTTTATACACAATTTTTATTGAGGATTTGAGGATCTGAAACGTTTGGTAGGATGCTACTCAATCGATTTCTGGTATAAACAAAGCTGCAATAACTTTGATTCAAAAGTTAAAACAATCGACTGCTAACTTCACGCCTGCTAGTTTCAGCTTTATGTAAATGAGAGAATCTTGCTGTGAATTACCTTTAATAACAATGTAAATCCAACAGGATTGTGTAGTGAATTTTACACGAAATCCACACTGTAAACGTTACCTGACTGACTCTCCATGTAATTTTTATATGGGGATTTTTTTCCATGTGCATGAGATTAGAAGAAATTTCTAACAGCGTAGATCAGAAACAAATTGTGGGAGCAAGTAACATTTTCCAAACTAAATCGGCAATGCGGAGATTTCGGAGAAGATTTGTATTAAATAATTGCCATAGATTTCACAAAATGTATTACATAATTTTTCATTTACTTCTCCGAAAAATCAGGCAACATTCTCGAAGTTTTTTTACGTGTTGATGTTTCAAATAAGAACTCCAATTTGATGCTTTGCAGGGTATTAATTAGCGAGAAAAACGTTAGTTTCACGTACCCAGTGGGTACCTCTCACAGTTGGGATGGGAAATACGCAAATACGTACGTTATACGCAGATGTGCTGTCCTTACGTAACACGAGCATTGCGTGAATAGTGGGGAATATGTATCCCTGCTTCAAGAATCTCATTGAACCGATTGATTCTAATTGATTCCGATGCAGAAAACTGATTCAAACCTATTAAAAATTCATTCTCAGTGAATTTGAATCAGTTTTCTGCATCAGAATCAATGAGATTCTTTAAGCAGGGGTTGTGTTACAAAGGTGGCTGATGATTTTGAAACTTGAACGCTGAAACTTGTGTAGCTGGATTTTTACTCAACAATGTAAGAAGACCTGTTTGTTCCCTGTTGAAAAAACTCAGTTGAGTTTCAACTAGGTTTGACCATGTTGTGGAGGACCAGTAGGAATTTGTTCACATGGTCGAACCATGTTGCGTAGGATCAACCTACATAGGACAAGATTGGTTCTACCTAAGTTTGTATTATCTAATATAATAATATAATTCTACATGAATTCTTCAATATAACTTCTAAAACTTCTCCACAGCTTTGACATTTAATTTGAATTTATTTACAGATTTGTCCCACTGGGATTTCAAGATTTTTCTTTGTTTATTTGTTGCTAATTCAAAAAGAATCATTTTTTCAAATTTTGCGACTGCGTGGATACTGGGTGATCAGTTTGTTGGGTTTCTTGTATTTGTAAAGACGTGCATCACAACAAGTTTTCAAAATTACTCTGACATTGGCACACTTGGAATGAATTGAGTTCGAGTTGGTATAATTGGAATTAGGTCAGTCTAGCTAGAACCAGATTGTACCTTTATTGGTTGTTGAGCTGGCCAACTGATATCAGCTGGAACTAACTTTTGCTAGTCCAGTTGGAACCAAGTTGGTCCTATACTGATTGTTGAGCCAACCATCATGATATTTAAATGATACCAGCTGGAACCAAGTTGTCTTACTGAAATCAAGTTGGTCTTTTTTTGGTTATTGCGCTGAGAGAACTCTTTAGTTGTAGTGCCTAAAAACAACATCAAGTAGAAAATTCAAATTGCCTGAACTAAAATATTGTTTGTTACAACAAAAATTCTCAGTTGAAGGGACTATAGCTATACTGATATTTAGCCGAGGCAACCAAATGTTTAGTTGAGGTTGCATTTTACTGAAATTTCCAGTCACGACAACTAAATAGTTTTTCCAGTGTAGACCAACCATCATGATCTATAACTGGCACCAGTTGGAACCAAGCTGGTCCAGCTGGGACCAAGGTGGTTTCTTGTTAAACCATGACGGGTTTTTTCAACAGGGTTCTCTACTTGGTTTCGGAAAAAATTTCTGCATAAGAAAAATCATTGAAAGAAATGAGCGCAATTAGTGCAAAAAAAACAATCAGAAAACAACATATCTCTATTCCGAGACTACAAAAAATTGTTGAATATCTCATCACAGACCACAATAACATGTTTTTACTGAATCTGCTTTATTTTCTCATGAAAATCACCAGGTACTGCTCGACAAACTCCGAATATTGACTCAGGGTGCGTAAGTTCGATGGAAGATGAATGACCAAATTCCCTAAACCAATTTATCGCAACAATTTCCAAGGGAAGCGTCGCTGAGAACGAGCTGACTTGCAACCTTATTGCATGATGGGTGCTTCTATGTAAACAAACTGTGGATATAATATGCTATCAATTTATTTGTCTTGAAAGAAATTGTAACTTCAATGTGCAAGATTGAAATGAATAATTATTTTGCAATTTCTTATGGATTATTTCATTTCGTATGTTAGATTCGTGTTTATTCTCATACTGGCACCTCAGTTTTCTTCTATGTTGAATGTAAAAGTCTACTAATGCCTGGTTTTGGAATTATTCTACTTCCATATAGATATTTTCCCAAGTTTGAATTTCAATGTTTCACCATACTAACTTCACACTAAAAACAAGTGTCTAGTCGTCTTCGAATTGCCATGTTAGTTGTTAATGGATTGATTTTTACTTCTTCCCACAATTTTCTTGAATTTATCATAAACCAGAGGAACTGTCATGTTTATCTTCATATATTCCTATGTCACTAAACGACAGTGCCGGATCAAGCACTAGGCCTACAAGGCACAGGCCTATGAGCCCCCACCAACAATAGGCCCCCACCAATGAGAAAACAATTTTTTTATATAAAAATCAAATAAAAATTCAATATTGATTTGAAAAAAAAATAATACATCAATTAATGTGTTATTGTACTGATTGATTTCATCACTCACAGTATTTTTAATCTAATGTTGAAGAGTAGTTAACTAATGTATTTATTCGACCGATGAGTTTGGATTACACCACGTTATTTTTCTTGTCAAAATATTTATGCTAAGAACATCCAATAAATTAATTGCATCTAAAGAAACTACACTTTTGTTGAATTTATTTCGTAGCTCGGAGTTTTGTATTTTCAACTTATCGTTTTCAAGCTGCCCTTACATAGGCCCCCACCAAAGTTTGCCTAGGGCCCGACTTTCGGTGAATCCGGCACTGCTAAACGAACATTTATTTTCAATAGTAGTAATTCACATCACTTACCTAATACTATATCAAATCATCCGTTTCCACTTGAACGCTCTGAGAAGAATGTAAAATAAAAATAAAATTTGATGCTCTTCACATTTTGACTCTTCGAACTTCGAGTCATTCCTGATTCTACCATGTTCTTATTTTGAAAGATATATTCCTCTCAGAGTATAATACCGCAGATGGCACATGTAAATTATTCGAGAAACTATTATAACTCTAACATGAACTTCCTGAATATTTTTATGCGATGATATATCATTTGAGATACATAATTCAATCCTCGTTTCCTTGAAATCTGGAAAATTTTAATTCAGAGGTTTCGAATTCGAAATCGTTATCGCTTACTTATCGTGTAAAAATGAAATTGAGAAATATCTTGAATTCTAAAATTTTTTAACATTAAAACCTATTATTTTCATTCAACGCGTTGAGTTTTCGATCATGATCGTATGAGTAACATCGTAATATGTAGATTACTTTGGATTGAGGTATTGATTTTGGTTCTCTAAATGGACGTGGTGTATCGCAGGGTCTTTGTTTATCCGTATGGCGAGTGTGTGTACAGAACAACAAAGCAATACCCTCGCATTATGGTTGTTTCGCATGTACGGTGCACGGAGGCAATTGCAACCGTCAGGCAATAAGAAGGAATCGTAATAAAAACGAAGATTGATTAAAATGTGCGAAGACTCGAGCAAACTCACGGGACAAAATCAACTGCACCAAGTTTGTCTTTTGGCATCGATATGTCCTGAAGAATGTCTTTTTGTGAATATCTTATCACCGAACATGAGTTGGTTCTTTATATGGCATTATACTTTATCTTGTACAGTGAATTCTGTTTCTCCAACTCTAAATACGAATGATCTCCGTCTTTCTATTTTTCATGGATTACAATGGAAATACAAATAACATTGTTTCAATTGAAAAAGTGCCATGAATGACATTAGATAAATTTAGGTACATTTTTCAAACACTTCAAACACAGGTTGCTTTGTATCCAACCATGGCATCTGATGTTTTGCTGGAAGACGGTCGATTGTAGCGATGAATAATAGAATTATTATCGTCGATGTTTTCGACTCTGCTCTCATTCCCAGTGTCCTCTTTACTTCTATTCAAATTTTGTACCTTTCCAGCTGTATCGAAATGAGCACTCGTGTCAGCACTGTAGATTTCATCCAAATTGCTCGAGGTTTCAGGATCATCGAGTATCGTAGCGGCGCCCACATTGCTAATAGCCTGTCTTCCTTTCCAATAATTACCCCTCACGTTGGTACTTCGATAATCCTTGGTAGTTTCTAAAACACTCTGCCGTCTTTCCCTTGGCGACGATTTTCCCAAATAAGACGGAGTTTTCGACCAGGCCAACACGTCCATCCGATCAAAATGATGATCCAAATTGTACCGTGAGTGTAGAGACGTTTTATTGCACCCTCCTATTAAGTCGATTCTATCCGACTGACAGATGAATTTGTGACGAGTTTGGTAAGTTGGTCTCCCGCTGTACGCCAGGACATCTGTTTTGTCGAACTGACAAATGCTCATGCCCCGATCGCGTACCGGTAATGGTTTTGTCGCCAACACGTCCATACGATCGAATCTTTCGGTCTGACAAACGCTCATTCCCCGATCGCGGACCATCGAAACTGGCCTGCTACTGTAAGCCAACACATCCATTTTGTCGAATTGGCAAACACTCATTCCCCGATCTCGAGATCGAACGGTTGTCGCTGGTTTCGCTGATACGTCCATCCGATCAAACTGACAGATACTTCGTCTTCGTTGATCGGTAACGCGCTGTGCTGGTTTCAAAGATGATAACGACAACGACGATGGTTGTTCGATTTTTAAAAATTCCGGCGCTTGGCTTATGTCCTCGATGGATTTACTCTCCTCCACGTTCTCCATTTCGATCAGAGATTGTAAATTGAAAGCACTCTTGACACGACGCGGAGAGTCCTGATTTGCTGCCAACAGGGATGTACTGGAATTGACGAATACGCTGTTGCGTCGGGGTTGGGCTCGCGATGATCCCACGATTCCCGATAGTGATGGACATGTCTGATGTTCGACACAATGGACGTTGAATTTAGAACACGTTGCAAGCTGGAAATTGAGGGACAGAAAGAGAGAGAGAGAGAGAGAGAGGGGAAGTGGAAAAAGAGGTAAAATAGAGATTGGTTTGTAGATCGTGGCGTTCGTATGAATTGAAACCATAACACAGGTGTTTGGAAGTAAATAAATAACGGTTTTCATAATTAGTCTTGAATGATTCAACATCATCCCGGGTCGAAAAATTTGAACAGTTTTTGTCCTCTTATTCCATTTTTCAGGCTGATTTTGTCCTGATTGTGGAATAGTGCGGACAAAAACAGTACTTTTTTATGATTTTAGTCTGAATTTCTCCTCAATCAGTTTCATTCGTTGGAGGAAAAATTCAGACTAAAATCATGAAAAAGTACTGTTTTTGTTCGCATTGTTCAACAACCCGAGTCGAAAAATTAAGACCTGATCTTGGTCTGTTTAACCTGATGTCATATTGTATTCGACCTGATTTGATCAGTTCTACCTGATTTCATTCCTTTTGAACCTGATATTGTTCTATACATAGTGATTCAAATTCAGGTCACAACCTGATCTCGATCTGTTGGAATTTGAAGGAAAAATTATAAATCCTGCTCACAACTGTTTCAACCTGATAATGTTCTTTTCATCTTGATTCTAACCTGGTTTGCAAATGTATAATTAAATTCAAATGTATGTATCATTTATGGATGATAAAGTTGAGTATTAATTAATCAATATAATTGTATTATCAAAAAATTACACTCAATTAACATAACGTAAATTTAATCGCATTTGGAACTTTGGTCATTTCTGAGAATAATGAAATGTTAATAAATTCTATAACATGAGACTCGGAAAAGTATAATGAAAATGAAATCGAATGAATTTCATGAGAAAATAAGATGTTTGAAATTTATTTGGAATGATAAGCTTACATCCATATATACACATCCAATCAATTTTCATATTTAAATTTCGATATCCATTCAAAATTTCTCAATGTTTGGAACTTGCTATTTTAAATCAATACTATATTTCAGGTGTAATAATTTAATTCACACTCATATTTTGAAGACTATAATAATGATAATGATAATAATAATTTGTTTGTAAATTTTATTCAGAAAATGCCAGCAACGTGATACTAGCTAAATCTAATTTTAGAAATTATAAAAAAATAATGCAATATAATCGAATCATCGAGATGTACAAATTGTAAACGTATATTACCTTGCTAAAAATCTTCCATAAAAAACAATAAATTTCCCTGATTGTTGTATGAAATTAACGATTCAAAAATCACATCACAAAAGAAAGAAAGAATTTATCGTTTTCATTTTAAACCAGGAAACTTTACAAATTTACAATTGTACATCTCGAGAGTTTAATTATATATCATTATTTTTTGATCATTTTTAAGGGGGATAGCCACTGTGATGGGTAAAATAAAATTTTTTGTTTGTTTGTTTTAAATCAAAGTTTATATATTCAAAAATATGTGTACTAAATTTCAAGTCAATATTTCAAAAATTGACTATGTTACAATGATTTTAGTGAGAGCCCGGATTAAAGCTGCTGAGAATCGCATTGAAAAAATTGAGAAAAAAATTAAGTAATCCAACAAGACCCCTGGAGATGAAGAGGAAGAGCCGTCATATGGTCCAGGACTCGATAGTTTAATATAGGTATGGAAATTCAAAAGATACCTAATTTCATTACGAGAGAAATAGACTAAAAACCTTGAACGCGTTTTTCTCGAAACGACTTTTTTTGAACTGGTGGCATCAATAACTCGAACAATTATGAACCGATTTCTAATTTCCTTTTTTTGTTTTGTTCGTATTAGTAGTGGTTAAGGTTAAGCGTAGCCAATTTGGAAAATTATGTATTTTACTATTTTTTAAACTGTTTCAAAACCAAAAAAATAAGGTCGAAAAAATGGAAATATCGTCAATCGGTCGTCATTTCGTGAAAAATCAAAATAAAAATAAACGGCTACGTACAACGATAACTACATTCATACAGATTACCATAAAATTTTTTGTTTTTTTTTCTCAGGGTACTGGTTTTTGAAAAATCGATGCCGCCATAAAGGGGGAATGTTTTTTCAAGCGCTACGGAATCATTTGTATTTTTCAAACTATTTAATATTTTTTAATAAAAATTTGTGGAAAAATTATGAGATGTTTACTTAATAAAATGAAAAACACCCGATCCAAAAATTCCTCTATCTACTCGGTCAAAAAAAATGTTTAAAATCACTAATTTTTTGACCCATCACAGTGGCTATCCCCCTTAAAATTAGATTTAGCAGGTATCTCGCTGCTGGTATTTTCTGAATAGAATTCACAAAATTCCATAACCAGGTCAAAATAAGGGTGAAGGAAAAATAGAGCTATATCAGGTGTTAAAATTCGACCTGACAGAATGCGTATCCGAATCCACATCTCATACTGTTCAAAAGGGTAAGCTCAGTCTTTGAATAGTTCGAAATCAGGTTTCAATTTTTCGACTCGGGAGTCAGGACAAACTCAGAAATTCACCAATCCTGTCTACTTTGTACCATTTTACAAATTTTACCATTCATTCAACGCGTTTCCTATCAGATTTCTTTTTTAACATGTTTCAAAAGATTTCTTCTTCCATTTACTTCCTCAAATACTTCTTTATTTTTTAATTTATCTATTTTTTTTCTTCTTCAATGCATTTCCAGTATTCAAATTCAATCCACCTGAAACGTAGCTATTTGATATTCTGCAGCTTTGAAGGGATTCAACGATAGAATGCAAATGCCTCGAATCTAATAGACCCCGATTAATGGAACAATCTAAATATCGTGTATAAACCCACAATTGCTTTTGAATTCGAGACAAATTCTAGTAGTATCTACTACTAGGAATCTTAATAGTTTTGTATTTTATTGAATTCATTAACAAATCTATGCAATAGAGGGTTGTTATAACGATCATTAAACCACAGTAACTGAGTTAAACTGATATAGCTCAATGATATTTGAAAGGACTACCCACTACTGCTTCACCGAAGTCCTCGCGTACCTCCTCCTTACTAAGAAAAATGTGGTGATTTATGCGGCATTTTTCGAACTCATTTTTCTCTGTATGAAAGAGGAAGAGAGTTTCTCTCTCCCGATTAATGTAAATGCCCATAAATCTTTCAATGTCTATTCTAAAATCTTTCTGAATATATATCATGCACTTCCTGAGAATTTAAAAATCTCCAACCTTGGTGGAAGGTCAGGAAACCATGATGAACGTACATGTAAGACTATCGCTTGATATCGCATCCCCAGTACGACTTTTATGTGCATGTTCTTCGCTGAATTTATTCACGCAATAGAGAAAAGAATACAGTGATATCTCCAAAGTTGATCGCAAAAGTATATTTTTTAGCAAATTCTTTCTGAATCCATATTGATTGCAGTTTATAATGAACAAGAATGTTCCCCTTCCGCTCCTAAGTTCAAATATGCAACTTCATTTATCACCAAGTCTTATCTCAATACAACTCAGTTACGATAATTTATGAAACTTTGAAATTTTGCATTAATATTTCAGAATTTAAATTCAATATCTGTTGGAGAATATACATAATTTATGCACATGAATAAATCTCTCAGAATAGTTACAAGAGTTTTCCTGTGGATTGCTATGTTTTATACGTATTCTAGCTTTTATACGTCCATATACGTTTTGTTTTATTCCAGTGCCATACAAGCCCTTTGTTTGAATACTGAATTAACTACCCTGTTACCGTCATACGAAAAGTGATGTCCCCACATGGCACTGACTATACATCATACGTTAAATTTTCCAAGTTGTTTTGCATTCAAGGATTTGCCGAGGTTCAAGTGTATCGAAATTATGGTTGAGAGTCTTGTGATATTCAAGTTTCAATTTATACGAACGCACGGAGATTGGAATTTGTTGGAAAAATAACTTACCGGAAGTGAATTTGGTTCAACGATGGCACAACTCTGTCTGTGTTGCTGTTGAAATTTAGGTTGATATGGTTCGAGCATACGTATTTTACCCCATCGATTGAAGAACAAGGCGATAGCACCGACCCAAAGAATTAAGACGAAGAGAACTATCAGTACTTCTTCGATTCTTACGACTACGTCCCCAGTGGCTTCGATTCCTGAAAGAAAAATTTTCCTGATTTACTATCGCAGGGTTGTTTAAGAGATCCTAACGATCAAAAAGTTTGGCTAAGAGCTTCGCTAGATTTTCCTGCGAATGAGGCTGTTGCGAATGGAATTTATTGGTTCATAAAAGCATGGAAATTTAGTATTTGTTTTTTTAAAACGAGAAACATTGTTTTAGTATATTCAGAGATGAGAGAAATATTATTTATTATATTATTATACAAGATGAACATAACAAAAGATCTGTTCAAGAACTCGCTAAAGTAAAAAGAGAAGATAGGATGGAGTTAATATTCTATTCTCATAGTCATGAGCAATGCATATGCTTGTGTGGTTCTCAACAATTTGACCTCCCGCATCTTACGTTCGCACTGCAGCTTATGAGAATACTTGATCTCTTTTATCAGCACGTTGGGGAAATATGTTTGTAAGGATATACTCGATGTACCGCAAGATATTGGATGTACACAGTTTTTCTTTTCGCAAACTCTCATTCGAACTTGAAAAATGTAAAAATAATTGTACACTGTTGAAAAAACTCAACACCGAATTGATGGACCTATATACACACCCGGAGTGTGTAGAAATTATTATACTCCAATCGGTGTTAATTTCCAAAATAGAACACAAATCGGAAATAAAATTTCATCACAGAATCGATAGACGCAATCATACATCAAAAAGAATATATAAAATGAAAGTATAAGTGGTGAAAAGTGGAAATTGGTAGAACCAACGAATTTAATCGGATCTCACGGTACGTTACCGAATGCTTAGTAGTTTGTGTTGATAATCACCACAGTGGTAGTATATCAGGATAAGCCCTGCAAACTTCTATAGACTTTGAACGCATTAACCAGGAATTATTTCAGATTAAATACTATTTTGAAACTCTTCATCGTTGTTCTCATTTTTACAAAAAAAGTTCATCATTCTCCTAACTTTTCGAGCACCTCAAATTTTAGGGAGCTATAAAATTGAGGATTCACACGTAATATTCTTTAGGATCGTGGATTTCAAAGTGTTCAAATTTATCTGCAATGACACTCGAATCATACATACCTATATTTAATTAAAGGGAGTAAAAATTGTAATTCTATGAAATGTGATAAAAATGTGAACGCGTACCGTAAAAATCTTTGTGCATTATTATATCGTGACTATTTCACAATGAGAGCACAAATTCAACTATCAATTCTCAGATACGATATCAAGTGCTCCTGGATACGAAGACACATTCTTTTGAACGTTTCTTCCACTAAGAAGGGTACTATAATAAAGCGGAAACCGTTTCACAATAACCCTCTTAGCGGACAACTCAATGAGACTTGCATTTACGTACATAGCTATACATACACATATCGTACACAGAGCGGAATAATTCTCTTGGTAGTATACTGATATAACAGGATTATATGAGTAAAAAATAGTAGTATTATAAAAACATGCAGTAAAAATCCAAGAAATTGAAATTTAACTTCATGAACTTTGATTAATTCATACTGGGAGATTGTGCGATGCATTTTACTACCTGCAGGACAGTTACAGTTCAATTTCATGTTCTTTCACTGTGAACATAAGAGAATTATATGACTGCTTAATTCATGTTTATACTTCGTACTGAGGTAAGATGGCCAACGCTTTTGCGATGCAAAACTAACGATTGGATTATTTACGATCAAAAGAAAGATCTATACTTTCATCTTGAATATCAAGCTTATCCCAAGACGTAGTCGAAAGAGTCGCCTTTTGTATAGAGTGAAAATAAAAACGGATGCTTATAGAATGAAGATAACGTATTTAAATTCATTCTCGAAGTAAAACGAAGTAAACGAATTCAGACGAACTTCTAATAATTTTAACTTTTGTTGCTTCTTTTGAAGAAGAGTTATAAAGATTATAGAACATGTTTAATTATATTTACTGCATAAAGTTTCGCTGGATTTCAACGGGATAAAAGACATACAAAACTGACTTTGCTGATGCTTCGCTTTGTCTCATTATTTGAGTTGACATGATTCTGATACTACAAAGAAAAATGAAATGATCTTATGATTGCAATAACATCTTCATTCCATTTTTATTTGAACTCAAGTAGCCAACGACTGCGATACTGTAATTTATGAAAAATATCCGCGCTGCTCTACTCAAATCCGTTCGTCTGAAACAAACAAAAAGATTTCGAAATGGATTTGGGTTAATTAATCTCTTCAAAATTAGACAAAATGTCTGGTTAAATTCTATCTAATCATTCTTCAATGAGACTTGGTCAGTTTTATCAATTTCTCCGATGAAAATCTCATTGAATTTCGCCCATAGAGATACTGTACTAAAGTGACCACAGTCTGGAAATTCTATGCGTCTCGTTGGTCATTCAAAGCGAATTTCTAGTTGATCGATTCCGTTAGGATTTCCAGATTCTGGAAAATCCTTTGCCTATATAATTGCTAGTAACTGCTAGTTAACAACTTCAAATTGGCCTCAAAAATATTGTCGCGTTACAGGGCCTCCACTTTCAGGAACTAAAATTTTTTCATTGGTAGGAATCGAGAAATGAATCCTAATTGGAATTTCTAGGGGTGAGCGAACCGTTCGAATCTCGAACCGAACCGAATTCCTACTGTTCGGTTCGGTTCGAATTTCGAACTGCATTCATTGAAAACGTTTGGCTCGAGTTTCGATTTGTTACGGCTCGCTTCGAACTTTAGACTTAAAACCCGAAAAAATTCGACTATGCTGGAAAAAAAAGACGATGCTGAATCGACCCATCATCAAGTTGATCTGATATCGATGCCAAGTTCGAGTGATGGAGAAAACACACATACAGACATTCCCATGTTGTTTTTACTTGTAAACACGCAGAAACAACTTGTTTCCGAGTCGAATTGACATGATATAGGGTACTTGATAGACGCAAGTTGATTGAATCTGTCATTTTTCCTGGTGTACTTTCGAGTCTCAAACTTGGATAATTGAAGAAATTCATATTTCGGATAACCTTGTTGACAATACTGCCCCGGCGTTCTCTTATTTAAAATCATCAGTTGTGGGGCGACACGTTTGAAAATTGGCTTTGCAAACCAACATGCCTGTACAGCTATGACATGATGCATCTGCTAAAAGTTTCGCATAAGAACTGTTGGATATTGGGAATAGGAAAATGACAGTCGATGCATCTACACGGAAAAAATAATTCAGCTGCAACAGCGAGGTGCCTAGCACTGACACGGACGGTCATTAAATTAACTCCTGCATTTAAATTTTAGCTGCCACAACT
The DNA here is from genome assembly GCA_018340375.1 of Gonatopus flavifemur. Classification (NCBI taxonomy): domain Eukaryota; kingdom Metazoa; phylum Arthropoda; class Insecta; order Hymenoptera; family Dryinidae; genus Gonatopus; species Gonatopus flavifemur. Next base: position 24,699,338 of record JAFFJZ010000003.1, read on the forward strand.
GAAATTTAGCTGTAGGTGATAATTTAATGGCTGTCTGTGTCCGTGCCAGCCACTTCGCTGCTGCAGCTAGATTATTTTTTACAATATATCACATTCCAAATCAACTTCTGTGGAATCACAGCAACCACAAATGAGTTGATTTATAAAATTGATACGCAAAGAATTTCTTCCTCTGAATGGAATTGCAACGCGAATCAGATACGTTAGCCTTCACACAATCCATGTAGACTATCATACACGGAAAAAAGTCTCATGTGAATTCTACATTTTTAGGTGTTCATTGAACTACTCACATCAGCGCAAATGGAGTAAAATTTACATTAAAAACAATGTTATATTCACATTGTTACTGAAGTAAATGGAAGTAGTGTTGCTGTGAAGTAACTATGATAACAATGTAAATTCAACAAGACTGTGTAGTAGTAAATTATACATAAGATCCACATTGTAATTGTTACTTCACTTTACATGTAATTTTTACATGAGCAGTTTTTTCCGTGTACGTTGATTACAACCAAATATATTCAGTGAAGCTTCCCGTACCTTGTACTAGGATAAATGTTCTTTGAACGTGCCATGTAACTTGATTTACCGTACCAAATGCATACAACTAATTAGAAATTCCCTGGTGCTTTCTGCAGCAGTTACTTGGGTCGCTGCACTTCGGTAAATTGAAATCCACAGACTTGAATGAGATTATAATTCAATAACCACAACAACTCTGCTTGAAATACCATACGCACTTTTGACACTTCGTTCGTGCCTATCAATGTCAAAGAAGAAAAAAAAACAGAGAATCGACAGATAAGATTTAAAACAAAAGTGCAAACGTGAAAAATTCGAATGCTCTTCATCGTTTCAACGCCATTCACATTTTATGGCAAACTGGAGAGCGTGTGACTCGGAAGAGTATACGATGCACCATATCCTCCTGTAACAGCTCTCTCCCTACGGCTCTCTCGTTGTAAAATATGGGACTTTTTCCAATACCTTCTTCCTCATCTCCTCTTCCCAATGTGATTGCATGCGATGAAAGTTTGGCTTTGCACTTTGACTGTCGAAGACAGCTGAAAACGAACGATTGTTGCAGAAGTCGATTTTTCAAATTCGAAAGTGTTTCAGAGCAGATTTGTTGATTTGTTGTGATGGAGTTTTACGACATCGCAGGGATTCAAAAAAGATTTTACGATTTCAAGATCGTTGTCCGGTTGCCCATATAAAAATCTTCAGGCTCCGCCAATGCTGACGACGGAATATAGCTAGACGCAAGGCTGCCAGCCAAAGCTGGGCAATCTATGTAGGGACAAGGATGGTTGACAATGGTCTAAACATTGTACCAATATGGGAAGTCATAAATCGACTTCGTTGATCCATCATGGATCATTGGCTGCGCCACGCTTGGCCCATCCTTCAACCAATATTGCTTGAAGGAAAACGCATGCTTTCAACAGAGGCTCTTTAGGGCTTGGCGGGACACTGCTCCAAGCATTAGGCAACTCTGAATGACAATGGATTCTCATGTTGCACCAAGCATGGGTCGTAGCTTGGTCCAGCTTGGGCAATAGCTTGGCTCAGCTTGGGCGATGGCCTCGCTCAGTTTAGGCGTTAGCTTGACTCGACTTGAGTAATAGCTTGGCTAAGAGTGAAACTTCCTTCTCAAACAGCAAATTACAATAACTCTCACCAGAGTGATGCTTGTTTCCTGCGAGTGGCGAACCAAGCATTCAATCAATATATAAGTCTCCTTTGAAGATTCCATGACAGAAATAATTCTTCATCTGTTTCCAGACCCGCCTACTTCTACGCCCGGACCACCGGATTTACGTCATTCATCAGTTTAAACTAATCAGAAAAATTACATGTTGAAATTCTCCGACATTCATTTCGTTCAATCGAAATGATAGAATGGATTTTTTATTTTATTTTCAATTACAATAAAAAATAAAAGTGACCATTGGCATGAGATGGGCGCAACCCTGCCGCAAGATTGCTACAGCGTTGGCTCATCCTTGGCGAACAAATTTTTGTATGGTCTGCCATTGACGGCATATGCTATCACAACCCTGTTTCCAGTGTTGGGTCTTGATTGTGGAAACAAATGGGCTGAGGCTGAAATGATGTTATCATTTCAGAGTTGCGCCATGCCTGGTAGCCTAGGCTCGGCCCATCTTGGTGAGCCTTGCGGAAACCTAGCGCCCATGGTCAATTTTTACCTGGGTGAGTTTGAGATGGAATAGACAAAATTATTCGGTTTGAATGATATCATATTTCGTTTCCATGTGGATATTTTAATAAAAATTATGACGATCGCGTAGAACTGCCTTTGTTGCAAAAAGGAATTCCGTTTACGCTGACTTTCTCTGGTTATAGAGAGACTTGATCATTTTACTCGAACTCGCATGAAACATTACAGCCCTATACACATCCGAGCAAGGGTCGAAATGTCGGCTACAAGTTTTATGGCAAACGTTTTAGCGAGCCATTATCCCATCAATTCTGGCTTTATTGGATACCTACTGGATCTGAAAAAATGTTAGCGTCATCCTCGGAAGCTCAGACGGATAGACGTTTTGGTTGAGTTTCTTGAATTTTTCTAATATATGGAAATATTTTATTCATTAATCCAGAGCAAATTTTCTTCTAACTTGGGCACGTTATAGGTATTATCAATATTGCAGAGCAATTCCTCCAATAAATTCCTTTTTGTTCTAAATCATTACGCATTGTACATTTGACAACTTTTGTCGTATTTTCTGCACAATTTCTCTCTTATATTATACGTCGCTTTTTGTATATACGGCTATGCTGTACCAACTGCGTTGATTTAGGGTTACCATGTACAGCGGCTGATGTACTCATTTTCTTTTTCGTTGTGATTATTTCTCCAACGGGTTAAGATCATAATTTTTCGTATTCCATCGATCGAGTGACCCCTTTACTCTATGACCCACGAGTACTGTTTTCTATGATCCTTTTCCGATTCAAATACAATTTCACTACAGCATCCTTGCGACGGCACAGTCATAATCGAGTCGTCGTTGATGTTTCCCTTTGATCGTGAATTTTTAGGGGAATCTAAATGAGAATTGAGTCAGTCTTGATGTCTTATTATTATAATCCATTCTCTCAATATGTATCGTTGTAATGAACTGTCAAACGAATTTGATTTTCTCATCCTGAACAAAAGAGGAAGAGAAATATTATAGATGATCTTTCATTTGCACCATATAAAACTTAGATGATCGATCAATATTCCTTTCTGAGAAACCATTTATCTCCTTTTGTTTTCTCTGCTCATAAGAGGAGTAGAAGAAGAATTCAAGTGAACATTTTTCAAAAGTCCATTCGATAGGTTTCGAATGTGAACGTTGTGATCAATCTTGGATTTTTCGATATCTTGTTTTCAAATCATAATATTTCTTTTATGATTGGAGGACATTTGATAAGAACGGGTGAATATTCTAATGAACAAAAAAACGATCTATTCGGGGCATCCTTGGCAGAAATTTCGTGAGGTTTTTCTCAAGAACCTTCTTTTCACCTTTCTTGTGACAAGGTACTGAGAAGGATAACTCGGTTAGGTTTAGTCGATTACCGACTGGTTGAGAACTGGCTGGTCTTTTGAGTTAGGATGACATGATAAGTCATAAGTCAGATACTGGTTAGTCGAAACTGGATTAATCAAAAGTGACTGAAAATATACATTCAGAGGGGAAAAATAGCACAATGTGTTTCTGGGACGTTTTCTACGTTCTATAAACCTTCCATAAACGTCCCAGTGGCACGTTGTGCTGTCTGGGATATTACTATTGGAGAACTTAGAAAAGAACTCAACTATCATTGACGACAAGCATTTCATAGTCTAGATGACAGTATTGACTATGGAAAGTATTATTTAGAATACTTGTTAATATTCTTGTTAGTATTCTTGTTAATCAGTGAACTATTCATCAGAAGATATAAATTGCTTATGTTTCCTTTTGAGAATTTTTGATTTCTTAATAATTTGTGTTGGGTATTCATGTGGAATTTATTTCAATGCAGGTGTTTCTTACGGTGGCGTTTCTGTCTGAAAATTATTCATAAAAGTGGAGAAGTTGACACCCTTGTGGACAAATTTTCAAAATTATATATAATTTATATATGTATATTATAATTACATAGAAATTATGTATAAAATATATCAAATTATTTACAAATTATACATAACTTTGAAAATTTTCTCACTTGAGAAAACTTCTTGCGATTGATACGTCATCGGTGCTCATGCGCTAGTTCCTAGATTTTTTTCTCCATGTAGGATCCATTTTAGCTGCCTGAAGAATGAAGTTCCACTCTGTTGGACTGAAAATGGACTTTTTAGGCAGCCATAAGGAAACCTATCTTGTGAAATAGTATAATTTTTTACAATACAGTGTAGTAAAAATTCATGCGTAATGATTTGAAGAATCTTTTAATTCGGAGCCACTCCACATTATTGAGCATGAATTTTTACTACACTGTGTTTTGAAAAATTATACTATTTCACTTATCCTGCTACTTTAGTACAAAATGTAGTAATATTTGAAACATTATTTTTCTCCGTGTAATAATCGTGCGTACCATTTCAGGAAATCTCACTGAGAAACTGCAGTTGGAATTCCAAGTGGACATTTGCTTTTCAAACTGTTCAAATATCAGGAGAGAGTGGCCTAAGTCAAACTCCGCAAAATTGACCGATCGCCATGTATTACATGCCGTTGGGAAGACTCTTCAATTTCTCAAATTTTCTCTAGAAAACTTTTGAAATATTCCTCATTAGTAGTTAGAGTTATGGCTGACAATCGAAAACGGGGATAAACAGTAGTCTGAATGGAAACATCGGATTCAACTCGGACCACCCCCTTTTCCAAATCGGACTGCCCATTTTTTTAACTTTGCATTTCGAACTTGCGGAAGTATTGTGTTCTGTTTTCAATAATTCTTAAAGTAAGCAATTTATGATGAAGAAAATCAAATTTTGTTGCACATTTTCATTACATTTCTCAGTACAATAAATAATATAAGTTAGTTTTAAAATAGTGACAAAACTGACATTCAGAAGGGAAAGAAATGGTGAGAACAATTATTCTGAGTTCGATGATTCATGATATAAAACAGGAATACTGGTACACGGAAAGACCGGGTCTATTAAGGTTTAGAAATATGACTGTCAATTTACAGAAAACGAGGATCGCCGAAAAATATTTGTAATGAGTCTACTGAAAATTCGTAGTCGATGTATTAACAATTGATAGTTTCACATTGAAAAATACCAATGAAACTATCAACTGTTAATATTTTAACTACGAATTTTTTTCAACAATCCTCTCCTTCCTTGAATTGAAAGTCATTTTTCTAAACGTTGATAAATTCTTTCTAAATATTAATAGACCCGGTCTTTCCGCGTACGAGCAATTTCCGGTAGCTGTATATTTTTGTCTTCCCGTCGCATGTCTCCTTTTCAATTCTTCGTAGGTTTCACATGCTGCTTTTCTCAGATTCCGTTACTATCTCACACATCGTATCATCATCAATCCGCATGGAGTTCTGGCCTCGTCAAGTGGTGGTTTTACATGGTGGAGTTGGAGATAATGCCTGAATCGATTCAAGTATTTGTTCCAAGGGAATTTGAATGTTCATGAATTGATAATATCAATGGCTGGTGCATTATCGATTACTGTGCCTCTAAATTAACACATTTGCGTTTTGACATTATCATAAATCTGACAAAATGGAGGTCCAAGTTGGAACACAGCATCTTTTGTAGTTTTGAATCGAACATCTCAACATTTACAAAATTCAATCACTGAAATGGATATTTCCTCAGACAGAGTGGTGAACGATGATCTAAAAATATTCACCACTCCATTCGAATAGATAATAAAGAACACAGTTTTAACGGGTTTTTTGAAGATACGAAATTTTTAGCAGCAATGCTGAAAATAAATTGTTTGATATTTGTCAACTTAATGAGGAATAATCAGTACCAAATGATGTATGCCGAATGAGTCTTTAAAAAACATAATTCAGAACAAAGTGATCCGAGTCAGACCACTCTCCCCTATTTAAAAAGTTTCTTAATCGTCTATAAAAGTGCTGATTACTCTATACCGGAATACCTAAGTTGTGGAATAGTTCCGAAAGACGATTGATATCGTATTCTTGAAGACGAGCGAAGCGAATTTTGAATAAGATCAGACTGCTGCGCGGAGCGAAACAGTCGGGGGGGTGGAGTTGCCTCTGATTTTTCTTCAAGCTACAATTTTTTTTTTGTACTGAGAATAACTTATATGACTAATCGTAATTGATCGTGATCAAATGTAGTGTCAATGAAGAATACATTCACGTCATTCCACCTCATTTATTGAATTGAATTATCTCTCACGTATTAGCAATCGTCATCCATTCAAAATTGTACAAGATCTGTGAAGAAAATATTCCAAGTTCTGTCATGTTATTACGAACAATCCGATAATGAAAATATCACAAACGTAAAAGAAAATGAACGAAAACATATAATGATTCTATGAAGTTGAGTTTCACCCTTGACGACTGACGAAAAGCGTAGTTAGAGATCAGATGATTGCACTATTACATTCAATGGGGATACTCTAATGATCGACAAATGTCATCTGTTCAAAATATCTGCTGGATTTTTTTGCTGTGGATTGCCAATATATATATAAACATATACACGTGCGATATATTATTTTCTCATTTCTCGAATGTGGATTCCCCTTGTTCATGTTATCTGTTTCAACTGGAAGGGGATTTAACGCGTGTAAACATGCAAACATCTCAATAAAATCTTTTTTCCCCCATGTGGTATCATTCTGACTTGATATTTCAGACCACAGCTGTTCGTACACACGTAAAACTGAAAGCCTTTTCGATGATGAAAAGTTCTCAATTATTCGGAATCACCAGAGTATTCTTTAAATAATTTTGAAAAATTATCTTCCATCATGATTTTTGTCCGCAACTATTTCTTTTTAACATTTCTCAGTATCTCAGAATTGTAATTTCTATGAGACGGAAGTCAACAACGAAGTTGTATCAGAATAAGTTACAACATTTTCATATTTATATAAAATTCTTAAATCAGAAAATGAAATGAAATAAATCGTAAGTTTTTTGACTGAAGATTGTGAATATTATCAATTGTTAGTATAATTTGAATACAATTTGAGTACTGATTTCCTCTTTTTTTTTCTCATTCAAACTAAACGGAATTCTTCAACCGAGACGCAATTGACAGGATTTCATTATTCTCGTCCTAAATTCTGAAATCCACCTAACCGGAGTCAGATCATACTACCAACGAAACAGAAGGATCAAAGTTTTTTAATTAAGAAATTAAAGTATGATTTGAAGCGTTCTCCGCGATCCTTCTTCCCCTTGGAGTCATCTTCATTCATAATTGCTCTTTCAATTATTCATTCCATCTGCATTTATTCTGTACTCTCAACATTTGTGTAAAATAATGTTTCATCCTCCGCAAATCTCGGGAATTAAGATACGATAAAAGCGGATTGAATAGAAAAAGGATTACTCTCAAAAGTAATCACCCTCCAGTTTACTTCAAGGCTCTTGCTATTGACTATAGCTTAACCGCGAGGACCTTGAAAAGTGCTAGACAACCACTATAATCACTTTTACAAGGGTGAATGAAGATGATTCGAATCAAACGATTCTGTCACTTCTTTCGAAGTTGGAAATTTGTTTTTGAGCTCGTTCTCAGCCGATAAAAATCTTCGGTTGTCCATCAAACTAAGCTTAATATTTATTCAGAATAAAACTTTCCGTTGAAGAAAAAAGCGAGAAAATTTGATGCAATTAGAAGAGAGTGTCTCGAACGATTGTGAGATTTCAGGAAATCGATATGAGAAATTAAAGTTCTTACCGTAGGGGTAGGTTAAATTGCTATCCACGGTTGAACTTAATTCCGAGGGTAGTGAATCCCGTAGAATCGTAGATAGCTCATCCTCTGGATAATCTGGAGCTTCTTCTAGCTCCAATTCAATTTTCGTCACGTCCCCTGAAAAATGTACATTTATATTGTTAATTACAAACTTGCTTCCTACGGAATTCATTTGATAAAACTTCTCAATATTTTCATACGTCAAGGATATGATGTTATTCATGATTGATTCTCAACAACTCGCGTAAGAATTTTATTGCGGTTCGAGAATTTTGACGTGCGAATGGCATGATTGTCTGGATGGTGTTGCTGTACGATAGAGAATGTGATAAATGATCCTCAATTGACTACGGATCATTGCGTCAGGGCTTGTACGTGCATGAGCTACATAAGATTGACTATCTAGGTCGATTACGGTGAATTGGCACATTGATTTGGAGGTATTACATTCCAATTACATGGGGGAAACTTGTGCGGTTGTGGGAACCAACCGCATAATTTAGGTTTAAGATCAAAAATGATTGTAATTAATTAGTAGTTCATAGATGGTTTCAGAAATTTTCATCATCCTATCTCATAGAGGAGACTATATATGTTACGTACATTCGAACGCTCAAAATCTTTACGACATGTTATTACGATGGAAATCTATATGTGAAACTGAGAGAACAGAACAGACATAATAATTATTCACAGTATCCTCAAATGAATGGAATTAATTAAATAAACTGAAAATTTCTGCTCCAGTTCTATAGCATTGCGTACAGTATCGTGATATAAATTATCTCGAATTTAAATCTCATGAAATGTTTTCATCTCCAAAGCCAGATCTTGATTATTATCATCAGACTTTTCGTTTCCCTTTCCTTCAAATAACCATCGCTCATCAATTATTCTGCCTTTGCGGTATGCACGTCGTTCGAATTTTGCTTTGTCGGTTTCAACTCCTCTCCCAAGGTTTTCTATGCGATTAACATTGCACGGCAATACCCAAAACTCTGACGCACTCTGAATCAGATTGCTTCAGTACCGTATCGCAATATGTACCGAATTCATGTATTTGAAGTTCCCATCTTGGATGTTGTGTTATCAAGATTGCTTGATAAATAATCAACTTGGTTAAAAAAAAATAAACCAAATACTGAAAGCAAGAAGAATGAAACTTGAAATTTGTAAAAATCAATTCGATAAGATTAGAATTCGCCATATGCACTTCGACGAAGAATGATTGAAATCGAGTAGGAAATACTTCTGGTTTACGACGGTTCGAAAACGCGGTGACACGCTAGGACGATCCTTTTCTACTTGTGCTGCAGGCAATAGTTCTAGACTCGTCGAATTCTTGAGTTTCTACCATAGATTCTCGTACTAGAAAACTCGGTCATCCAATCCATACCAAGCACATGTGTTAATTTGATATCCCTTCTCGAAGAAAAACAATAAATAGTACGAACTTTCGGAGACCTTATGTTGGGAATTCAATATCGAAGCTCATATTTTTCTTTATATACTGCAAAAAATACCCTCAGACGTTGTCGAAATTATACGCTCTCTTGAACTATCCATGGTGGAATATCGTTCAAAGTGCCCTTGACCAAAGAAATGATAATTTGTGGATTTGAAAAAAGAAAAAAAAATTACTCCAAGTCGCCAGCCACGCTTGAATAGCTTGGAAATGGTTGAGAGGTCTGAATCGATATCATTGTGTATGTTGAAAACTTATGAATCACGAAGAACGTCTTCATTTGAATGATTTCAACAAAACAGTCCCAACTATGATTTGAAATGAAATTTGACTTTTCATCCAATTATTGTGCATATATTTTTCAAATTTTCATCATAGCTCGAAACGATGAAAATCAAAGGCTGTTTCATACGATGGAGAAATATACTCTAGAAAGTTTTACACGAAGAAGTGATGATGATTTGAAATGTGTATCGATAAAAACCTAAAAGAACGACGATAAATCAAAAGAAGTTTCCCGCTCAAAAGCCACGTTTCTTCCCCTGCATCGAGGATCAACATACGGTAAATTCGAAAAGGAGAAAGAGCCAGTCTGTGTTAGACACTCCAAAATGTGTGAACTTTGTAAAGTTCTGCTACTCGACAGATTTCCGTGCACTACTTTGGTGCGATAAATAACCCCTTCGAATTCGAGATGACAAAGTTAGCACCTTACAATCACATCGGTTTGAATACACTTCAACTCTCCCAGGAAATATATACAAAAGAAATACAAATTTTAATTCAAAAAGGATTGATTTTGCAGCGTTTGTTATTTTTATTGAAGGCAAAAAACACAAGAATGATAAGACAGAGTATCTTTCTACTTCGGTATCTTCTCTATATAATACTCATGATTGTAATCAACTGTGCTGCATCAGTTTGCCACAAATTATACAGTAAATTCATTTCTGTGGTTTCCAGACAAACAATCGGATTAGATACAATTAGCTATTGCACTGTAACATGTTGTTTTCAACTGTAACTACTTGGACGGAAGATCGCAATTTATCCGATATTCAGAGGAATGATCAAACAACGCTGCAAGAGTGATGTATTGCCTGGTGGTTTGGAACGATCCATGCAGTTTCTCTCGTTTCACTGCAGTCGTTGCGTTCTACGAATGAGCTTAATGTTCTTCGTGTAACTCGTTATGCTATATATATATATATATGCCTCGGCTCGGGGGAGATTGAAAACTTACTCAAGGATACTGGTAGAACGATTCACCTTAGAAAGGTTGTTCACTGATAGACGGTGATTGAGTACCTGAATCCGATACAGTAGTTGACATTCGATTTTTCAGAATGAAAAATGCCCCATTAGTTTCTTTCTTTTTAAAGATAACGTTCAGATCTGATTAAACTCTTGATTTGAGGAATCATTTCTCAAAAGTTTATGATTTCTCACAAATTTTTGAACGCGGAAAAATGAAAAAAGAAAGCGTGGTGCGACAACGGAACTTTGAATCGAAAATTTAATACAAGGCTGTTCGTGAGATAATAGAACTACTGGATTCGCATTTGAAAATTTCAAATTTCCTTCACTTCATTTTCAAAATGGAAAATTCCAACGATTGAAAGGAGTGTAATTAATCCTTCTTCCCATATTTGCAAAAATATCACCTCAGGGCAAAAGATGGAATAGCTGTAGGAGCATGTACACTGAGAGAAATAATTAGTATCATCAATAACATATTGTGATATTCCAAGGAATCCATCTCTTAAAAAATCTGTATTCTTGATACAAGGAAATTTGCCTTGGATCTAAGGATGTTTTTCCTTGAACTGAAAAAATATTTCCTTGATTCAAGAAAATTTCACTTGAGTTCACAACATATCAGCTGTAATCAAAAATATGTATTCTTAAAAATATTCGAGAATAAATTTTCTTGGTATTAGTCATTATTTCCCTCAGTGTATAACTAAAATAATTGCAGCATTAGCTATTAGTTAGCTACCACAGTAGGAAATCGTAGCTGTAACTGCATAGATTTTGTGGTTGATATTTGGATAGCCAAATAAATGAGCTGTTCAATTTTCGTTGCGGTAGCTACATTTCGTGCTGCTATACCGCTAAGTGAGTAGCTGTAGCAGCTGAAAAATAGCTCTCATAGCTAATTTCTAGCTATCCAAATAATAGCTAATCATTTTTTCCGTGAGAGTCGAATGTATTTCCATGTTGCTGAAGTTAGAATCGTCCACTGAAACGAATTAGTACTCGAATAACACAATATTCAGCGGTTAGAAACCGTAGATTTCACAGTGCATTCTTTGAAGCGATGGTTTTAGTTCAAAGAAGTTAGATCGAGACGATAAATAACGATGATTCTTCATCAAATTTTATGAATTTGTAATTTTTCTTTCATTTTTATGAACGATTCAAACTTCAAAAACATTTATTTCCATCAAAAACTTCAAAACACTCGATGATAGGGGACAACTGCATGGTTGACAAAATTCTACCAGATTTTGCTGACTGATGAATTCCTACCCGGAGAAAATGTATAATATTGACGAAGAATTACTCAAAGTTGAGTGAAACGGGGACATAGTGGTATTTCGGAGAGGTTTAAAATCCGATTGACTTCGTTTTACTCGACTACAGATGAGAATTCATTAAAATGGTCTTATTATCTTCACAAGTTGAGTATCGTAAAGGAACATTTGAATAAATTTTCATCTGTGGTTAACTGAAACGAAGGTAACTGGATTTCAAACCTCGCCGAAACGCCGCACTATGTCTCCATTTCATACTTCCTTGAGTAATCTTGACATTGCGTTTTTGCTCCCAATCATCGAGAACTATGACGAATGCAACTGCAACTATTGATTTTTTGCACCCATGAAACTTTCCGAAAGTGTTCAATTTCCAAATATGAAAAATTATGCGTCACAATACTCAACTCATTTTGACTCCTCGTTATAATAAAAACTTTGCCTTGATCGAACTCGTTGTATCCCAAAGAAAGATGCAATTTTCGTCCAATTAAAGTGATTCAGTATGTAAGACATATTCCACTAACGCACGATCGAGTTTGGAATCATAATTTCCAATATGTTGGAAGTTCGATACTTTGAATGTTCGCTACATTCGAGAGCCTATTATCGAGAATAGTACGAGGTTATCGTCGAATTCTTATTAACCAATTTTCTTTTTCGTTCCATAAAAGATTATCAAGCACGTATAACGCGCTCTATAACTATGGCTTTGAATATTTCCTGAAGATCGAGTTCTGCCAATTTTAACTGTAGTTTCGTATGTATAATCGTTTCATTTGAGACAAAGGTATTTTATTTTTCAACCATCCTTCCTCCCTAGATTACGATTTTTACGAAGAATTGAACTGTCCTGGCAATTGATGTACATACGTGAAAGAATCAAACTCGATCTACGCAAAGTATCATACCAAAACATCAATAATTGTTTAGCGTAGTATGTACATGAAAATCATTGATAATTTATTCACACGTAATTATTCATCATTTTTTTTCCTTTGTTCACACGAAATACGAAAATACGGATTTTCAAAAGCGCAAATTTCACGTCATAGACTGGAGAGAATGATGACATTTAAGCAGTGAAAAAAAAATTATGATGGAAGGAACAAAGCCTTTCATGAAGAAAAATGAACGGAAAAAGCATAAAAGCGAAGGCTTAGAAAGTAGATACAGTAGGATTATGTCAGACGTATGTTTCTATCAATCTATCGACAATGTCGTAAAAGTGGAAGGCAGAAGAATTCAATTGTGAGTTATGTACAGGATATATCATGATTTATATCACATATTCCCCTTCCTATTGAACGACGAATCATTATTTCATAATCCAATGACAATATACCGTTGAGACTTCCCTTTAATTCAGATTTACGTGGTTCAGTGAAGGTACTTATTTTCATTTTTCATAGTTGAAAAATTGATTCAAGAGGCTGAATGAATATAATTATGGTACCTACTAACATTAGCAACGCAAAAAAAATAATTACCAAAGGAGAGAATACGAGCTCGTTAAACGACGTAAAAAGTGGTACTTGATTAATAAAGTTCGTATAGTGAAGCAAAAACACACAAAGCGAAATTTAAATGTGCAATCAAAATGGAATTTGGCAGAGAATGAGGGAAAACTATTAAATCAGTATTATTAATTAAATGTGGTAAAATGGAGTGGTATATTAAATTCCAAATTAACTTTCCGTTAATTTACATCCATTCTCACTTATAATTAGTTTGAACGAGGAGATATTTTGAATGATTTTTTCTAAAATATATCGTGGATTCGTTGGAATTTTTAAAATGGTTATTGCATATTCCAATATTATTTTTATATGATTCATATCAATGAAGAAGATACGAGATTGTGAGTACTGTTTATCGTACCATCATAAATTTCTTGCTGTGCGACGGTTATAATAAAACAAAAAACATGTGAACGCATAGTAGCAGTAAAAGCCATCATCAGAAATATGGTTGATTCCGTTCCAGAAGCATTAATCGCAATTTCCACGTGAATGATGATTGAATGAAGTATAATATAAACATCTATCTGAATTGAAGAAAAATCGATCTACAGGGTATATACTTTGAACTTGAATATTTGAATATTTCAGTCTTGAGCAATGAGAATGGTATCGAGTTTCTTTGTTCATCAAAGAATTTTATGTGAAATAAAACACTGTTGATGGGAATTTTTTTTTTATTTCGTAATCCATGGATCACCAAATGAATATGAGTACAAAACCCCAGTTTTTAAAATGAATGATCCAATATAACTGTCCCACAATAAAATTCCGGAACAAAGCCAAACAACATTGAGAGAAAGAAAATATTAAACCAAGAAAATATTGGATTGACCGAGTCCAATCCGATATTTTCTTGATTCAATGAAACTTTCTTTGGAAGGAGAAATTACTGACTCAGTTTGAATTTATACAGCTTGATATGGAGACAATTTTCTCATCCCAAGTACACATTTTTTCGAAATAAGAAAAAAATCTATATTCTTGGAACAAGAAAATATGTATATGATTAAGCCAATTTTTTTTCCTCAGTGAATTGTTTCATGCTACAAATTTTACCCTGAATTAGCAATCTGCGATGCTTGCAAAAAGTGAACTAATCTTATCTATGTATCACATACATTCAATTCTATTAATAAACTTGAAGAACTTATACTCAGACGTAACTATAGTAATGTGAACTTCAATACATTTGCCCAGCGCTTGAAAACCGAATGAAGTATTCCACAAACAACATCATCAATCGATACTGAATTAATTTTATATGATCTAAATTAACTATTGCTAACAAGTCCACCGCGAAGGTTCAGAGCCAATTGAATATGTACTTCTTGGTTGGCATAGGAATGACGTGGGCTGGCATGTATCCTAGTGATCACTTGAATGTGTATACAAACAAAAAATCCTTTGTAAACTTCAACGAAACTTTTTCTTAGAAGCACCATGGAGAAGATGGTACAGATTTTTCAATTATCTACTTTGATTATTTTAACCCAGATAACAATCCATGTATTGAAGATATCTTGAGACAAATCCAAGATGTTTTATGCAACAATTATCTTATGAAACTTCTAAAAAAGACATCTGAAACATTTCTTCCTGGAAGATACCCCTGTGTGCATTAACAAAAAGCCAATTTCACTTCATTCTTGGCAAATGCTGGCCAATTTCGTGCCAGAAGAGGGCTGAAGTTGGTTTAATGTTCGTGCACACATGAGTAAGTTTCAAAAAGATACTTTTTGGGTATCTTTTAGAAGTAAGAACCATTTGAGATATCTTAAAAATATCCTTTAGTGTTGCATACGATATTTTGAACTTGTCTTGAGATATTCTTTTAAGATCACTCAGCATTTCGGTGTCCTCAGCATGCGTTTGCTTTAAGAAAGTTTCAAAACAGTCTGAGTGATTATAAACCATGTCCTTTTGTCAAACAATCTTGGAAATCCTCATAAATATGTTACTGAGGTTTCAATCGTTTATTGAAATGAATCAATGATCGAAAAACAAAATACTGAGACCAAATTCCAGTTAAGATTCTGTAAACGATGTTTTCAATTTCAAATAGTCAATTCGAGAAGTTGAATAACAATGATTTAACAGATTTTGTGAGTTTTAATTTTAGTTTCGTTTTTAAAAACGACCCACACTGCTGCAACATTCATAAATATAGTTTGAGGAACTTGTACAGTACACGATTCATCTCATCAACGATCTATGACGATATAAAATGCAGAATCGCCCAACGTAAAGTCAACGTTCTAATGAATTTTGGTCAGTTTGGTCAGTTTCTCTACCCCTGTTCTTCTTTGATTTTTAATCCTACTCATCTAGAAGATTTCAAACTGTTGGATTCGTTCAAGGTATTTCATGATTCATCATCATTGAATGATCAATTACAGTTTCCTTCCGTGTTTTGCACGGAGGAAACAAAATCGTTGTAACTTCCCCTGGAAGAGCAAATTTTGAGCTGCTGTCGACTCTTCCAATTGAATTTGTTTCCTACACTATATATGTCCTGCACCACAGCAAATAATCAGCTGATGTCGAAAATCACATTCTGCTGCCCAGTGAATTTTGTTCTTTTCGTGCAAGAGCTTCTAAGATGCATTTCGGTGAAACATTTTTAAATGTTCTTGAAGTTTGAATCGTTTATAGGAACAAACCGAAGTTTGGAACTCTCAAAACCTGATGAACCGTCGTTATTCTTTACTTCGAATGAACTCCTTGGAACTGAAAACATCGTTTAAAGAATTCATTGCAAGATTTTTGGTCTCCAAAAACTGAATATTGTGTTGTTCGAACACATTTTCAAGGTATTATGAAAATTTATTCAAATACAATTGAAATATATGTAATGCATTTTAAATACACTGGAAAAAACTTTCCATAGAAATCCTTATTTCCAGAAATGAATTCAAATGCATTTCAAGAGCTCCCATGTGGAAATAGCCAGAGTTGACAAATCGCGCGGTATTGGCGAGGTTGTATTTGCCAAAGTTCGGCAAAAACAACTGTGCCTGTTCAGAATCATCACAGTTTTTCAACTGTCGCCGAACATTCACCAGATTTCAGAAAGTATTGGCTCGCGTGGACAGACGGTATTAAGGTCAGTATCGAATGAATACTGTCTGGACAATACCCAGGATGTAGAGAAACGGCACCATGCCAGTAACTTGGCTATTGTAGTGAGCCGGAGTTACGCCGGTACTGAGCCAGACTTGGTATTATCATACTAGATGTGTGTTAGACAGCAGTGTGCCGGTAATGATATGACTCTGGCTGACTACAAAATCGATAGTCGATTGATGTTGAAATTATGATCTTGGCAATTCGGCTGTTGTGGTCAGCCGGAGTCGCGCGAGCATTGAGCCAGAGTTGGTATTATGATTCAATGATGGTACCAGTATTGATGGGACTCTGGTTGACTACGGAATCGGTAGTCGATTGACATTGAAATCACGATCTTGGCAACTTGACTTTTGTAGTGAGCCGGAGTCGCACCAGTATAAAGACAGAGTTGGTATGATCATTCAATACGTTCGATAGAGAACAACGAGCCAGTATTGGTAGAATCTTGTTCCACTACGGAGTCTATGGTAAATTGTGTGACTTCAAGGGAATTAGTACAATAAATGGGAATTTAAGTGGTCCGTTGTCAACTTGGAGTTTAGCTGATGTGATAGAGACTCTGTTTGTCACTCGCAGGTCCCGGGTTCAATCTTTGCCCAGTGAAATTCATGAAACCACTTCCAAAGCGTCTTTCTCAGATAACGGTGATGAGAAAAATACACGGAGAGAAGTATACGGTAACCATTACTAGGACTTATAAGTACTATTCAAAATCGAAATGAGTGCGATAAAATGTTTACGTTACCATGGGAACGATAGGTTAACATCGTAATGATCACCAAATCCCGAGTCAGCACTCAATTCTTATCCTAAAGTCGCGATGAGAACTAGAGCGAATGGTAATCAATCCCATACACTTTTCTTAGTGTAGATTCACAAAGTTTTGAAAGTTCAAATTCAATGTATTTTGTTTTTCACTTGAAATATAACTCCGGGGATCTCTAATTACCAGCGCTGTGCCAGTACTGGGTCGGGTCTGAATTCCTACATATAGGATGTATTATTTTGACTCTCTACCACTTCTCATCCAGGTATGGCAGAACGATTGGTTCTGTTGTCATGTCAGAGTTCCGCTATAGTTGGCTCACATTAAAAATCGGTACCGACGCTATTGTAAATGTTCTACTGGTCCTTATGTGAAATGATGTTATCATTTTGACTCCTTGCCAGTACCGAGGGCAGTTTTGGATTGGCCGGTACACATGGGCTGTTATGATTACATGGGGGACTACGTGATTGAAAAATGTGATCAAGTAAATATGATTATATAATACGACATGAATATGATTGGTATTTAAGTGATGCACGATCCAGCATACTTCAGAACATACTTCAATTTAATTCACAAAAGCAACATATGTAGCATTGTGAAAATCTATAAGCTCGCGTGTTAAAGTGAGTCTAACTAATCAAAAATTAGAGTGGTATGATATCGAGTATACAGAAGGGATTAATACATCAAAGTAAGTGTTTTCCGACATTGCTGACATTATAACACGGGAGGAACTCGTACGTGGGAAGAATATAAGAATAGATTTCGTTAGATGTCGAAAATGATTGGAACGATTCCGAGAATCTTCATGCACCCTTGTGAACTTAGCCGGCGACTTCGGGAAAAATAATTTTTCTCATGTCAATTAATGCGTTATCATTTGTACCCCATTGTGTTGTATCGATTTCCGTTTGTGAACACGAGGAAAGAGAGAAGAAAAGGTAGGCACAGGGAATTCGAAGAAATGGTCGCCGGCGACTTTCACGATGCACATTGCGAAGGGGATGATGCGGAGTTGAATCGATGAATTTATCGATAAGAATGTGTTTTTTATGTTGAGAATGGAAAGTCAGTAAGCATGATTTGAAGATTTGAGGATACACTGTTAGAAATTTCTGATTGAACTTCCAATGACACACTCATGGAAAGGATTTCTTGAAATAAGAAAATTGTTCTTGTCGCTGGGACAAAACTCATTTTTTTCTTGAGCCTAAAAAATTTTACTTGAATCAAGAAAAGTTCGTTTTGATTTCAAAAGGAATTTTCTGTGAGTGCGTGTAATGGAAGCAAAAGTTATCCACGTAACTGAAACATTTATTGGAATTTCAATTACATTTGAATGAAATAATTTCAGTTACGGAAATATATATTAAGGGGTAATATCACCTTGTCACTTTTTTTTTTCATTTTTTTTTATTGGCTTAAACACTTTCTAAACTATTCAAGAATGATGGGAAATGTCGATTATGGAGGGGAAAATATTTTAAGTTGAGCCTCAACACCACCTTTGCCCTGGAGGTGAGAAGTCATGGTGCTCTTGGCAATCAACGAAGGAGATTTCGGAAGATGTACAAAATTATAAACATCAAACGCCTATGCCAATGGAAGTATTTGAAACTGTGAAGCCAATTTACGAAGAATTGAGTAGAGATGAGCTCCTTACTCGTTGCTTAGGTGGATATACACAGAACTCCAATGAGAGTTTCAATTCACTTACATGGTCCATGGCTCCTAAGAACATTTCTAGTGGCAAAATTGTCCTCAATTCGGCTGTATTCCTTGCTGTTTTATATTTCAATGATGGTCACAGTGGAATACTTAAAGTAATGGAGCAATTGGGCATCAAAATTGGAGAAAAATGTTACAATTTCTGCTCAGAAGCCGATGCGGTGCGTATCTCGCTTTCCGAGCGTTCCATCACTGAAGAGGCTAAAGCGGCTCGGAAAGATGCAACTTCTGCCAGAAAAGATGAAGACCAAGAAAACCTTCATTTGGAAGGCCAATTAAATGGAGCAGGCATTGCAGATTAGAGGTAAAACAAAAATTTCACTACATACATACTACTTGAAACTTTAAACGCATTTATCTCAAAACCATGTTTTTGGAGTCGGCCGTACCGATAACTCTGCCAATTTTCAACCGATTTCTTTGAAATTTTCACTGTATCTTGAAAACATGATTATCTATAGAACATCGTAGGATTTTTTCGATATTTGTTGTTAAACCGATTTTATAGCCGGTTTTCGATCGATTTTTTCGAAGAAAACAGGTTTTTCAACTTCAAAACGATGCCATTTTTTTTTAAATTCATTTTTCAAAAAAATCCCACGATGTTCTATAGATTTCACCATATATTTTGAGAAAATCTTTGGTTTTTTGTTCTAGATCAAAAATTGTGACCAGTAGCGGTACGGCCGGGCAGGTATATACAAAAAAACGGCTTTTTTTCAATGTATTTTCACGCCGCCATTTTCCATCTAAAAAATTCAATAAAATATGTTTCTTTTACTTAAAGACCAGTACTTCCATTAATACAAAACCTCATAATAAAAAAAATTTTCTTGACTTCACAGTAAGCCTTCGAAATAAGGGTCAGTTTGTCTGGTTACAAGGTGATATTACCCCTTAATGTATGATGTGATATAGCAAAATTTGAAATTCAGTTGCGTGTAGTACATGAAAAATATATTAAATTCGAAGACATTATTGCTAACAGTGTACATTTTTTCAACCCTATCAATGAAAAAGCTACCTCTGCAGTCCCTACTCCTTGCAGTTAACAACAAACATTCGGCTGTGTTATTCCGTCAATGTTTGTTCCTACATCAGACTCCGCAGTTGGGATCTCCTCAACCCTTTTCATCAAAAAGTCATCCCCTCTAATTTCCACTCTTCACGATTAAATGAAGAAATGATACGTGTTCCTTCAGTGACATGCTTCTTTTAATCAGATTCAGCAATTGACATTTTCCATCTCTGTTTTGAACAAAGTTTCACCCCTCCCCAAACTTTTTAATTTCTGATGTCAAGAGATTGTTTGGCCTCCTGCATGATCACTCAGCTTCACGTATCAAGGAAGCAATACTTGAGATATTATTTCCACCGATCGAATCATCTTCTCTCACATCCATAAAGATGATAGAGAGATTCTATTATTGTGATCATAAGAAAAGAATGATCGTTCAGCGCATCAATTACAACTTTTTCAACTTCTCTCACATTTTATCAGTATTTATTCTAGTATTCCGTGTAAAAGTATAACAGGGTTGCATACGAGCCGAGCATAAAAACAGATCTTTAATCCGAAAAGTCGAGCACAAGAATATATGTTTATTTCTCGGAGAGGCGAGCAACGATCTTTCTTCTTCTCAATTATCCTAGGATTAACATTATTCATTCTAATAGCCGACATCATTGGATGACATTAAAAAGACAGATGGGGTTCTACAAAGAACTTGCCGTTCTTTTTTTTGTTCCCACACGTGAAAAGTTAAGAATGAATAATGTAAATTTTCTAAATTGGCAAAGAAATAGTGAATCCATGTTATTTGGTTAATTTAGTTTTGTAATACAATATCATTGTTCACATATCATACAATTGGATACATATTCATAATGAAGTGGGTGAATTGCAACGTATTCGAATCGTTCTTCGATTCACAATCACTATGAATATTAATGACAATATGTAAAATTCAATTAAAATATCAATAACTTCAATTATATTCTATTCAATCTGAAATAATTTATGCACACCCATATTGTACATTCAAATTATCGTTAAAACGTATGACACGAAACATCAACGATTCACGATTATACATTCATAATAAACAGCATATCCTGACTTTACATCTCACTGATTTTCAAATGGAGCTTAAAGTTGGCAGAGAACATAGTCCGAGTTAGAAGATGGAATGTAAATGAGCTATAGATATATTAAATCGGATTAGAATGAATTTATCTTGAATTAAGTCAACCATCTACCGTGAAAGTTTTCATCAAACGTATGTATCATGGTCAACCATATTGATCTCTTCAATAACTCAGTGATGTTCTCCTAGAAAACCGAGTGTTTTCATGCTTTGTGTATATCAAATTTGGAATATAATATCCTTGAGATTGAAACAACAAGATTTTTTTTTGAATTCTTTCAGAATACATTGCGTAATTTAAAATACCATACCTTCATCTTCAGAATTTCTAGATTTAGTTGGTAACGCCGTGGCATGTCGATGCCTTCTAGAATGGACGCTCCCCTCCACAATGAGAACTGTTCTTTCGTAGTAATCTGAAACAGGAAAGAACCATCTCCTTGACTCTCACGGTTCTCTTTGTCCCCATCCACGTATCATCATACAATTTCGCGAGCACAGTTCAAAGAACAGGATAAGAGAGTATATACGGAAGATAAATTCTTCGAGACTCCTTTATGATGCAAAAATGACTGTCTTTTGAATCGTTTTAGCTGAATCAAATTACTATCTTCCACCTCTCGCCTCCATCCCTTTCAACGACGATATTCATATTCATACTTTTTAATTAATCTTTTTTTTCTTCTCTATTCGTTTCCCGTGGGGTTTAATTTAGGACAAGACAAACAATGATTTCTCATCGTTTACCGAGGAAAACGGGAGGAAAAGAGATCTGATTGATGTTAGGGAGGATTCTCTAATCGCGCCCACCAAGTAATTCTAGACCCTTTGTCTTCTGTTATAGGGTTGGATCAACCACTCACTCAAGAAGAAAAAATCTCTGAGAAAATCCTCAAGTCTCGTATTTCAGACGGGGGTGGAACGTGCTTTACCGCTAAAAGCTCTATGGGTAGACAGTGGATGAAGGATAAGGAAGAAGGAAGAGAAGAAACAAGAAAACGAGAAGTGCAGGAAGCGAGTGAGTGGATGGATGAGCAAAGTGAGGATAATTACATCAAAATATATTCTTCTTTTTGTTCTTTGTTTTTCTTTGGTCGGTGTTTGAGATGGTTACGTGCTGCTTTTATTTTTTTCTCTTTAAATGCTTTTGTATTGAAGCAAGGGGTTCATTAGACTTACATCGACGAATACATGGTTTCGTTAATGCACTTCCTGTCCTTTCGTTTCGTTCTCAATCGATGTACTATCGCAGAGTAAATTTATTTTCGTAAATATTCTCAGCGAGTAGGATGTGTTTATATTGAATGTAGATCTCAATAACGATAATAACGGAAATTGCTCAAGATCGCTGGTAATGGACTGACGCCTTCGAGTTTCGTTATTCTTTGGGATCACGATGGGAAATTGCATGAGATTTTCAGCAAGGTTGATGCAAAGATTCCGATTTTAAACACATTGTTTTTTTTTCATCAAAACGTGATGATAGTTGACAGTTTCTTGATGATGGTGATGAACAGAGGACTGATTATTCGTGCGGGAATCGGAAAGATTCTTGATTTCACATGTAGCATTCAATGAATGAACTTGAGGGGTATGGCTACTGTGATTGTCAAAAAAAATACGGGTTTTTGACGAATTTTTTTGGGATAGAAGGAAAGGTAGTAAAAAAAAACTGGGTAATTTCGCAAAAGAACTCGGGCATTCCTGACTTTTTTTAGACTCGCTAATCTTATGTTTTTTTGTGAGTAGATTACAAATCCTCAAGTAAAAATTGTTGGTGACCCTTTATTTCCAAGTTATAATGACTTTTTCGCACTTTTTTGCATTTTTTCGGCACACTGGAGTGAAATCGAAAAATGAAGTTCAAAATTACTTTGAGAACACAATTCTGAATCATCTTGGATATTGTTATTTGGTTCAGTATCAAATTTTCAAAGGATCTGTGAAGTCGATTTTCTAATTATTTACTATTTTTTATACTTGCACGTGATTCAATTAGTCTTGAAGAATTTGTTTATACTCGCTATAACTTGAATCCAATGCACGCAGGTTTACACAACGAATGATCAGTTTATGCAGAATATGAATTTTTGAAGTTTTCATACAATTTCAATTGGAATTTGATACAAGTTGTATAAAAAAGAATCGATTCTGCCAACATCGCCTATCACTAATCAAATCACATCGAATGCAGTTGCTGAAGTTTGAATCGTTTCTTGGAACGAATAAGTAATCGAATAACAAAATACTCAGCTTTCATAGACCCAAAATCTTGCAGCGCATACCTCAAACGATGTTTTCTGTTCCAAGGAGGCAATTTGAGAAAGTAAATAATTTTTATCTATCAGATTTTGAGAGTTTAAATTTCCGTTGAGTTTCTATAAACGATTCGAATTGGAAACCTCAATAATATAACTTGAAGTCAATCAGGAGTGAAATGTTTTCAACACAACTTAAAAATTTCTCGAAACACTTATTTGCCTTTATAATTTGTTTTTTAATATCAACAAATTATATTTATTCACAAATATTCATTATCAAATCACCCTCCCACAGGAGAATCGAATGATTTTGGTGAGAAAAATACTTTTTACTTCTGAAACTCATGAATCTCCGTTATTTATTTGAATAATTTGGTAATAACCCGGGGGAAAATCAGATATAATCCAGAAATAAACGTATATCTGAACTGGATATGAAATTTTGCCAAGTCTGATTCAGATCTCATTGAATATAATGATATTTCTGTATAGTTATTTAGTTATTTGTGCGTAAATTCCAAAATAGGGTGGATCGAATGCGTATCTAATACAGATATAGGGTCATATTCAAAATACTTTTCCAACGAACACCGAAGGTCTTGAAGATATCTACAAGATATCTTCAGCAGGACATCTTTTAAATTCATCGAAAATATGTCTTTTAGATATCTAAACGACGTCACAAAAGAGATATCTTCAAGATATATCGAAATGATATCTTTTAGACATCTTCAAGAAATATCAGAAACATGTCTTCAAAATATTTCTAACAGATACCTTTCAGATGTCGGATCAGCATAGTCTAGGAGACATCTTGAAAAAGCTTCTGAATGATATCTGTTACACATCTTAAAAATTGTCTCAGTAAGAAGGGCAAAAGTCACGCCGAGTTCCTTTTTTCTGAACTCTCTAGTGATCTTTTTGTGCTGTCTGGGATGTCTCAATGAATTCGAAAAGACCTCTTGAGGACATCCAGAGTATATTTCGAAGATACCCAGACAAGCCGAAATTCATCATTGTCTAAAAGATTTCCACGTAAATCGAACGTGGATTGAATGAATATCGTACATTTCGGATGTACTATGTAGGTCCTAAATATATTTGAAACAGTCTCATTCGAATATTCTATGAACGTTTCTATTTCGTATATACTTTGAACTTCTGTTGCTGCTTGGGTACTTGAAATACAATTTTCATTTTGGTATTTCAAATACATTTTTTGAGTATTTTGCCCAGCCCTGAAAACATTTATATATAAAAGAATGAGAATGTGAAAAAATAGAGATTTGTGAGAGTAAAGATATTTAGAATTGGTCATATTTGGGAATAGACTTATTTGAGAATAGAGGTATTCAGGAATAGAGTTATTTAAGAATGGAGAAATGAAGAATAGGACTCTCATTCTGCCAAACAATTTCTTCCAAATGTTCTAAGAATCTTTTATGAATATTGACAAATTTTCTACGCTCTTTGAGAGATTATTCAATGGAATATTGTATTTCACGGAATTTGGAAGAATATTCTCAGAATGTTCTGTGTTTCATGGAATAAGAATGAATGAAAGTCACATTTGTTTGTTCAATTCATCACGAAGTGCATTCAACTTCCCTCCCCCTCCCAACCAACCGAGTCACCTCACTCACAATTCATATTTAACGGCGAAAAGCCAAAAGAGTCCAGAAAAGTAATTGTATCTTCAAAACGAAGCATGGGCAACAATTTTTGGCTTACAGATTCGTGATCTACGCATAAAAATACCCTGGTGACAAAATTTTTGAATTCAATACGAAATTCTTTATAAAATGTCATATTTCCATATAAAATGTAACCCTCAGCTGCCACACTGAGGTCAGACTGACCCCAACATGATTCAATCTTGAATTACCATCAAGGAACTCGATAAATCGAACTCTCTGCGCAATCTGGTGTCACTTTAGAGTTTCTTCACCTCACTCCACCCTAGCGTGACATGATTGTCCATGTTTCATATGATTCTTTTTCATGATACAGTGATAATGTCATTTAGAAGCGAAAATATAGCCATCGATCGATGAAAACAAGCAATGCATGTGTGCTGCAGAAATAATTTTTTCACAAATTCGAAATGAATTTTTCTTTAGGGAAATTATTGGATTGAAGATGGGGATAGTTTTAGTACTCTCTAAAATTTTTACAAGGCATATGTACGCATAGCTTGGCTTTGATGTACGTTTACAGTTGGGGTCATAATCGACCCCAGTGTGGCAGCTAAGGGTTAATAATAGTTCTTAAATTTAATATCAATGATGAAATTTCAAAGTGTTTTTCAGGAAAATTCAGAAGAAAATTCTCAACATCAAGGATGATATTATTGAATTTGATATTTTATTATAGAATTTAATAAACTGTTTATGTTCAGAACTTCATAGTATTCTTATGAAGTTTCAGGCAGATATTTTTTATAGTGTAGATAAAAAGAGTTCTTCTTCAAAAATAGACAGGATTATTATACCCACAATGAAATGCAAATAATGTTTTGTAACGCAAACTCAGAAATTTAAAATTATTCTTGATTTTATTCAAAAAAATCATTCTACACGGAGAAAACGATTCGCTAAAGTCTCCCATACTTTATAATGTTCGAGCATTACTTTTGCCCAAATCAAATTATTCATATGAAAATACCTCTAAAAATACCGTACTTGCTCGGACTTTCCTGAAAAAGTACAGTACTTTGGTAGATATTTTCACGTGAATAATTTGATGTGGACAAAAATAATGCTTGAAAACTATAAAGTATGGTACATTTTTCCTCCGTGTATGAATATGAATTGTAAGATAATTCGATCAAATCCAGTTTACGCTTAGACTCAGACATTACCAAACATCCTTTTGACGTTTCAGAAACCTAACCGCTCCATATAAATTATACAGGCAAAATTTGATTATTTCAAAGAGCTCTATGAATCATCAGGATGGAAAATCAATAAAGCAAATCATCCGACAATCTGAAACACGACAACACAATACATATTGTTGAGTTCGATTACGTTTATCTGTTAAAAGCGTCATTGGCAAGAGAAATCGATTTCGTCTATGGAAGCTTGGGAATGTTTTCATATTTGATGACGAGAATGGACGAGAATAACATTAGCATAATGGATGACAATAATTTTAGTATACTACACATTTATACTCACATTTTTATTAGTTTCTCTTGATATTGTATTTATTCTGTACATTGACTCCTTCACTTATTTTACGCCTACAATTTTGGTCGTATAAAGTACGACGCTTTTAAGTGGTAGACCGTCGGAAAGGAGCTGAACGAGGGAAGAGTGGAAGCGTCAAATTGGCCAACTGCTCTCCTAAGGGCAACAGCATTATGATGCATCCCAATTTCTGAATCGTACAGTTCTAGATTATTCTACCTGTTTTTCATCTCATCGACATGTACGTGATTAAATGTTCTTTCCATTCATGTACTCAAAACAAATTCCACCTATACTGGGTGATTCAAAATCGCCGTACACTTTTCTGAGAGCAGATTCTTGATGAAATTCTGAAAAGATTTCGGTCCGGAATATTCAGATCTGATCCTTATATCCGAAAATGTGAGCAGTTTTTAATTTTTTGGGAAATCCAAGTACCTCAGAAATACCATATTCCTGACTTTTGAGATCAACGCCATTCTCGAAGTCAGATCACGGGGTATCCTTGAAAAAAAAATAAATCTCATTCAGCTTCTGTCGTTGTGGAGTTATAGCGGTTTGAAATTTTTTGCATTCCAGCCAATCAGGATTCAACAACTTTAAATCGCTTTAACTCCACAACGAAGGAAGCTGAATTGGATTTATTTTTTTCCAGGGATCCACGTGATCTGACTCGAAGAATGGTGTTGGATTCAAAAGTCAGAAATATGGCACTTCCGAGGTATTTGGATTTTTCAAAAATTTTAAAAATGTTCATACCTCCGGATCTAAAGATCAGATCTGAATTTTCTAGACCAAAATCTTTTCAGAATTTTATCAAGAATCTGCTCTCGGAAAAGTGTACGGCAATTTTGAATTACCCCCCCCCCCCCGTACAGCACAACCACCGATTCTCCACCCAGGACTTCGGTGGAGAATCAGTGGAGAAATGAGAGCCGTGGAAATAAGGTAGAGTCCCCGTTGAGGCAACGGAGAGGTGACGTGGATTTGTCCGCCCCCTTTATTTACAATAAAATTCATATCTGTCGATTTACACAACCAAATTTCAATGAGTGAATCCACTAACATAAATTTTATTGAAAATAAAGGGGGTGGACAAATCCACGTTGCCTCTTCCTTATTTCCACGGCTCTCATTTCTCCACTGATTCTCCACCTCCAGTCCACCGAAGTCCTGGGTGGAGAATCGGTGGTTGTGCTGTACGGGCCAGTATAATTCCACGTTACCCAGGTAGAAATATTCGAATCCTATTACGAATGATGACAATTCTAATTAAATATCATTGAATTCCATTGAAATCCATTCATTTTTCCACCCGTCAATGAGATTCTATAGATTATTTGTAACAAGGTATATTTCATAACAATGACCCGGATAGCATCGAGAGGTTTCCTGAAAATTTTTACCGGGTTTCTGAAACGTTCAGAGGACTTTCAATGCTATCTGAGGAATAAGTGACAAATTACATATTTATCACGGTTTCAAACGAATCTCCTGATTAATATATTAATAATTCGAAAACGAACTCTGTAATTAGATATTCCATCTCTGGTGGGTTGTTGAGGTTATCCACGTTTCATCTACAGTCATGCACAGATGCGAAAAGTCCTTTGGATCGCATTCAAATTGTTTCCAATCAATCTCTTTCTCTATTTTCCCTTTCAAATTTATAGTCCAAGGTTAACAAGTATGGTGTCTATTTTGCGGATAACTTTTTTGTATGCAAATTCACGTATGCGATTTTGGATACCCCAAATTGATGGATTCTTTCATTCGTTTAGGAATTCGTTACCACGAAAATTGAATCCTTTGTGATCGATATGAAGAACTTCCTTCACAACATCTGGATAGACTTTGGATTGATAGAACCTGTCGATATGAATCATATTGTTTTTTGATAGAAAAATATTGCTTCTTTGTTTACGACTGTATCGAGCAATCAGAATTCTACTTTGAATGAACACAGATTTGTAAATCAATCGAAACCATGAAAATCGATTGATCCCTCTTGCCGAGGATATTATACTTCGGGAGTGTCATTCCATCACTTGGAATCATAAACGGAATGTAAATGTTCGAAAATCACTTTCGACCTCCTTTTACTTGCATCTGCTTTTAATTAGTCCCACAGATTCCAAATTGGACAGTGTCCTGTTCGACCTACTTCGATCACACCTACACGACGAGAAGAGGTACTTAAAAACAGTCCACTCTGAATTACATGTTGAATAGACTCTTTGAGAAGACGAAATTCAACATTTGCGATCGGTCATTTCAGTTCTGAATGATATATCGTCTGAAATTAATATTTATCAGTAAACTGCTGTAATTAACTATCAAGTAAGGAGATTTCATCACTTTCGAAGGAAAATTGATTCAAAATCAGTGATATCGTGCACACGGAAAGAAATTTATTTGGAAATATTACTATTTTATTCGTAAAATAAAAAATAGGTAAAAATCGAGGCTAATTTAGATTTTTACCATCACAATTGGCATTAATTAGGCTCTTCAAAGAATCTTTCCAAATAAATTTTTCTCCGTGTGAATATGGAAACAGGAGAAACAAGGTATCAGAGTTTGAAAAAAAAATCTTCGATAACAATCAAAGTTGAAACTCGAAGCAGATGCGTCTCTACCTTCACGATTTCTCGGTTGATACTTCTTCAATTCTAAGTGCTATTAGAAATGAATGATTCCATTGGTGTTTTACCGATGAATTCCTGAAATTCGTACTGACAGAAAGCATGTGAAATACGCGATCAGCCCGTAATTCGTGTTTCCCATCACCACAACTGATCAGAAAATGTATTGAAATTAATTCTTTTTTTCCATTATCCACAAAGAGGCGTATTTATAGTCGAATTCATGATCATAAGGCCGTTACGTTCAACGACCATCGAAGCATTACTCGCTTCGAGATTAAACTCTCGAGTTTGATTTGGTACTTTGATTTATGAAATACCACACCCCTCGCGCTTGTATAAATATATGTATATATATATATGTTTTTTTTCTTTTAGAGAAAACAAAATTAAATGGAAATTTTTCATTGAGAATTTACTCGATGGAAATCTTAATGAAAAACAAAATTTACGTAGATGGGGTTTAAATGGGAATGTTAAAGAAAAAAAAATACAGCGAATAATTTCAATTGAGATTTTACTTCTCCATTAATCGAACCGAAAGAGGACCTAATCTTGAGTAGTAGCTGGTGTTTAGAATTAATATTTACGAAATAGCAGCAGTTGCCAAACATTATATTCATAAGATCGATGGAAGAAAATAAATATTCTGAAAAAAATGAAAAATCGTTGCTGTCGTCGCAGGAGTATCGATGGGAATATTTCATTTGTTAATTCGTAATTTTGTTCTTTCGTTTCTTCAATGAACTATGAAAATTCTCTGATAATTTGAACATAGTTTCGATTAGGAACCTTCTCTGCATTCTACAGTACAATTCTTTGGTATTAAACTTCATACGATTTTTTGAACACTTGTACTTCACATGATACATTTCGCAGATTAATTCGTGATGACGTTTGCCGGATCAAACTCGGTGGATGATGCACGTGTTCGATACTTGAATGGTTGCATATGTATGTAAGTTTTTTTCTTCCATACGAAGCGAGTTCAGTTCCATGACTGTTCAGTCTACTAATAATCTTTCTATGAATAGCATTCATATGTGTGTGAATGTATGATCAACATTCACCCACGTGGATTACCATTCGAGATGACTCAATTCGCGCTGTAATTTTCTACTCATCCTGAGAAGACTAAAAATGTTCAAAGTATGCAAAAAATTGATTCCATGGTAAATATTTGGTATAAAATCCCAATGTACTTACACTCCATTGAAAAAGAATATATCCTGGATGAACAAATCGAATGAATCTCTACTTGAATTCCACAATTTTTGTTTGTTTGTGGAAACTCTGCCCAGCGAGTGTTATGAAGTTTTGTTTGGAATTACTGAGTTCTATTAGACCACATAGGGTTTTCCAAACTCGTTAAACTCTCACGTGATTTTATTTGATTTGAAGCGAATATGTTTTCGTATCTTATTCTAAATTAACGAATATCTTGAAAAAAAAACAAGAACCGTAGTAAAAATCCATACATAAATTCATACATGAAACATATGTAAGGGTCGTCCATAAACTACGTGGCCCTATTTTTGTGACTCTTTGGTTCCCCCCTCCCCCCCCATGTGGCTTTAACGTGGCTTCCCTCTGAACCCTCCCACCCTCCTCACGGGAACGTCATTTCTTCCCAAAGAGAACATGAACGTTTGTCAAAGGTTCTACGGACGTTGGGATGTCCGCATCGAAATCCGGAAACATAGATGGAACTTTTCACTGTTCGCTGAAGGTTCATCGAAGGTTTGACGAAGCTTCACAAAAATATCTATACTTTGTTAATGTTGATCAATTTATATGAAAAACAAATTAATTAATGAACATAAATTATAATAAATTAATCCAAATATAGATATTTTTGTAAAGCTTCCTCAAACCTTCGATGAACCTTCAATGAACGTCCCATCAATGTTTCCTGAAAGTATTTCGAGGTGGATATTTCAATGTTCGTAGTACCTTTGACAAACGTTCGTGAATCTAAAAGTTAGCTTTCATGAACCTTCGATCCGATCGATACTCGATACAGATCTAATCTGAACGTTCGCTCACGCTTCATGTTCTCTTCGGGTTACGTTCAACCAAATTAAATTCAATCAAAAGAATTCTTATTCAAATAATATCCTAATAAAATTCTCATCAACTGAAATGGAAGATTTATTCCGTTGAAATAAAATTTCTCTCATTCCAAATGAAATGTACTTTAATCAAGTGGAATCTTATTTGATCCAATCAAATATCTATTCGGTTTATTTCCAAGTGGATCATTTTTCTGCATGTTCATATAGAATTTCCTTCCAAGTACACGATAAATAAAAAACCACGTAGCTTGAAGCCAAACCCCCAGCCCCCACCCCCCATATAGCCCAGCGTAGCATTTCATCTTAACCCCCCCCCACCCCCACCCCCCTCTATGGGTCCCGTAGTTTATGGACGACGGAAACAACCGATCAATCGAGTGAACTTCGCGCTAAAGATGAGGCAAAACCAAAAAAACCGTGCCAAAGTCCGCTCAAAAATCAATGTTATGTTGACTGTTTTCTTCGATTATCGTGGTGTTGTGCATTTTGGGTTCCTTCCGCCGGGTCAAACTGTCAACAAAGAATGTTATTTGAGCGTCATGCGTCGTTCACGTGAAGCTATTTGCCTTAAGAGACCGGAATTGTGGCGAGACAACTCTTGCACTGAGGAAGAAAAGAACAAAATCGTCACAGAAACAATGGTCGCATGGTGAAGGATTTATCCCAGCAAACACTGTGGTCAGGTTTTTTAAAGGACCAACATTGGCAGTGCCGGTGAAATGCTGGCATTGGTGAATATGTATCGGGCCTTTACAGGATGTGCAATGACACTCGATACATTGTTCTCCATCGAAGGACCAATAATGGCATCACGTTCATTTCTGATGCCAGGAAATTACGGCAGAATTGTGATGACCCGATATCATACCTAATATCGAGTATCGAGTGAATCATGCAGGTTTTATTTTATTGGGATATATTGTGAGGTGATGTGAATAAACAAAGTGATTAGGTTATGTGATTCACTATTCAATAACAACACATGAGAACATTTAATTAAACTTTGAGTAGTATAGACGTCTTTACTCGACAAAAAACTTGTTCGTGATGAAGATATTCTTTCCAACATTTGATTCAGTGTAAAATTAGGGATGAATCAGTGTGTGGTTTCAAGTACCATATGTTTATGATCAGGATATATTTTCAATAATTTTTCATTCACTACAACGCCAATTAGTGCTCCAACGAAAACGAAGGACTGGCAGCAGCGCGTCAACGACTTCTGAACGTGATCATGAATGGTGCAGCATTCCCAGGAGCGGTAGAAGTTTGGATGGGTGACCGTGGACACGAAGAATTTCTCAGGATTCTTTCACGTTGGATTACAACGACATGTTTGAAGATAAGAGAATCATTGCGGATGAATACCATTCATCCAATATATTTTTTTTTTCATTTTATAGTCTTCAATAAATTCATCGTTTTTAATTCTTGTTCAAAATAATATTGAATTCACAATGCATTCGTGTCTTGACATTCATATTCAATCAGTGGATGAAGTGGATTTGGTGATTCAATGAAGGCATACGGTGTTGGTTGAATGTTATGTGGCCGAATGCTGGCCGGTCGGACATATGCGCGCTGGGCCATCAAAGGCTGCCAATGAAGGACCATCAAAGCTATTGCTGGCATTCATTGAAGACCCAGTACAGGGCCATCAGTGCAGTGTTTGCTGGGATGGTTACAGTGACTTGGAATTTGATTATGATAACCAAGAAAACAAAACAAAATCGCATAAAACTGGTTGTCACAACTACATAACATGGTCAAAGCCAAAAACATGGTTATGGGAACCAAAATTTTCTCTCACTGTGGTTTTTGCACCACGACAATGCACCGGCTCACCCTGCATTGATTCTTCGTGACTATTTCGCAAAAAACTCGATCTATATCGTTCCACAACCTCCGTATTCACCTGATCTGGCACCATGCGACTTCTGGCTATTCAACAAACTCAAAAGACCGCTCCGGGGACACCGTTTTGAGTCGATAGAGGAGATCCAAGCCGAATCGAAAAGAGAGAGAGAGAGAGAGAGCTGAAGGCCATTCCGGAAACCGACTTTAACAACTGATTCGAAGATTGGAAAATGCGTTGGCATAAGTGCATTGTATCCGGGGGGGGGGGGGGGATTGGATTAATATGAAGCCGATGAACTTGATTCGGAAGAATAAATAAAGATTTTTGATATGCTATGTGATCTTATTTTTTGAACACAGTAGTATGCTTTTTTATTATCAATGAGTTGAATCAGCCACGTGAGAAGCTACGAAGTCGATGCAACTGTACACATTTTCATTAGAATTTTCCTTTCATTTGTCAACAGTCTAAAACACATTTTGAATTCCTCAAAATCAATCAATCTCAACTTCATCCTAAGGAAAAGCAAAAGGTCTGAAAAAATAATATTTCCATTCAAGAAAAAACTTTTTTTGTAACTTGTGGATGAATTAAAGCCCATTCGATTACGGAAGTAATTCATATTCTTCTTAACCCACGGACTGTTCTCGAACACAGTATCACTGGGATGATGGATATCTACCTTACTCTCCAGCTTCATTTGTCTCAGTCCTTCTCAAACGGGAACGTTTGTTTTGTTTACGGAAGTATGTTGACTCATATGTTCTCAAGAACTGCACATGTGCGGGAAGAGAAGAGAAATAGAAGAAAAACTGAGCGACTGAAGGAACACAATGCAAGAGGGATAATCCATTTTCATTGAATAGACACCTCCTAAATACATAATGGAATATAGTAGAATACACGATTTGAACGAGAAATACCGTTCCAAGTTGGGAATCATGAGATACCGAGTTGATTACCAACCCGGAGGAATTACACGCTGTTTTTTTTTGTCTCTCGTTCATGAACGATGGAATTATTAATCGATATGAACATGGACGACGAAGTATAATGTGATGCAACAACAGGCAGAATGTACTTTATAGATAAAACTCAATTCTCGTTGATCGACCTGTAACCTGTACAACACTCCAACAAAAGGAAGATTGTATTTCAAAAACCATCCTATCGAATGATAGAAGGGATGTACAACGTCCATGTTCGTTACCCCTGAGAATTTCAGTAAAAAACGACGCGTGAAATGTCTCGAGGATCATCAGTCTGCTGATAGTGCGGAAGACCACGAAGAGAATTAAACAACAAAGAAAATAGTGGAATAATGTCAAGTGCAGTATAAGAGGAAGAGGGGAGTGATGAGGCACAACTTTCATGCTAAAACAAATAGTGAGAATCTATCGATTGGCCGTGGCGTCACTTCAAGCGCGCCGAAAAAATGAGTGGTGCGCGGAATTAAATATTTTCGCTGTAATCATAAGTTGTACATCGTACACGTGACGTACCAGTCACGATGAATTGAAATTTCTACTCCAACGTTCAATACAAAATTTCACAAACGAACTTTTATCTTGTGAACTTTTGGATGTTCTTGAATTCAATGGTTGTTCATCGATCACCCTTCATGAAATATATCGGTGTCTATATTTCGAATACAAAAAAAGTCCACCGATTGTCGTCAACAGATCGCTTCGGTCGATCATGGGTGTATGAACAGCAAAAACTACTTTTCGTCGGTCATCGCCAGAGAAAAGACAAACCTATCACGAGTCATCGCAGTTTTTTTTCGACATTCTAAACTTTTTTCAGTGGAGAACACGGATTAAATATTGAATGGAAAGAAGAAGAAAATTTTGTCTCGAGAAGAGAGAGATGTTACATTTTTATTTTGGTCAGATTTTCTCACTGAAATTAATTTATCAAATGTTTTGATTGATTCAGAATCGGTGAAAGTATACTTCCCGATACCGTTTTCGCTTTGATAAATGAAAACAATGTACTCCCTGATGTGCAAATATTTCATTATTTGAAATTATACCTCAAAAATAGAGCCGCGAAGGCTTTAAGTTATAAACTCAGTCGCTTGGAATATCTTGAAACCTCAGTTCGAAAATAAGAGAACCACTATCCGGAGTCAAAAAATTGTAATACTTTTTGAAGCCTGATCAACTCCGTAATACTCAAGAAATCAGAGCTAAATCAGGTTTCACTTTTTGACTTGGGATGAATAATTAATCATCTTCCATCGATTTTGCGTTATCACATTCAAATAAAGAATCCTCGATTTGTTAGAAAGTTTGGTAATGACTTATCACAACATCTCAGACCGTTGGAATCTATACGAAAGCAGTCTATACACTGAGAAAAAAGGGATGTGGTCACAGCAGCCATCCCTACATGGTTAAGGACTTATAGTTGCAGTGACCAGTAAAACAAAATAAAATCACGTGAATCTGACTGTGATAACTAGATGGAATGTTGAAAGCCAAAAGCAACTAAGTCGCTCAGTTATGAGGACCAGACTTTTCTATGAATGTACAAATTTGGGATTCATGAATCATTTACGTGATCTCTGAATTGGATTCCACATTGAAGGGCGAGTGATAGAAATGAACAAATTCTTGAACGAAAGGTTTACTTTTACAGCAAACATTATCTAATACGGTTGCAATTAGATATGAACAGTCAGAACACAAACTAAAGCGAAATTTGGGGTTTCATCTCATCTATCGTTTATTCCATTAAGGTGTACTTTTTGTAAAGGTTCTGAGGGTATTTACAATTATAGACGGTTTCATGAATTATCCAAGTATGAAGAAGGATAGTGTCATTTAGTACCGACAGAGATACTGGAAAAGTAATTTAACGAGTGGTTTCACCGGAGGAGGAAGTATATTGACTACGATGGGATGTATTTCGAGAAAATGTGAGACAGAACCTTGTTTGACAAGAATTTCAGGATCATGTGAGATTCATTCCTCAATTAGGATGGATTGCCAATCAATCAACGCACTCTTACTCAACACGTCACTTTCAAAATTCTCAATTTCCATCATCTCAACAGAATATCTGGGTTGTAGAAGTACCACATATAAAAATCTTCAGGCTCCGCCAATGCTGACGACGGAATATAGCTAGACGCAAGGCTGCCAGCCAAAGCTGGGCAATCTATGTAGGGACAAGGATGGTTGACAATGGTCTAAACATTGTACCAATATGGGAAGTCATAAATCGACTTCGTTGATCCATCATTGAGACACTGCTCCAAGCATTAGGCAACTCTGAATGACAATGGATTCTCATGTTGCACCAAGCATGTGAAACTTCCTTCTCAAACAGCAAATTACAATAACAAGCATTCAATCAATATATAAGTCTCCTTTGAAGATTCCATGACAGAAATAATTCTTCATCTGTTTTTTACGTCATTCATCAGTTTAAACTAATCAGAAAAATTACATGTTGAAATTCTCCGACATTCATTTCGTTCAATCGAAATGATAGAATGGATTTTTTATTTTATTTTCAATTACAATAAAAAATAGAAGTGACCATTGGCATGAGATGGGCGCAACCCTGCCGCAAGATTGCGACAGCGTTGGCTCATCCTGTTTCCAGTGTTGGGTCTTGATTGTGGAAACGCTGAAATGATGTTATCAGTGAGCCTTGCGGCAACCTAGCGCCCATGGTCAATTTTTACCTGGGACGCCGAATTACATTTTTCTACTTTTAATCACGTACTTTCATGACGAACCACCTATCACGCTCAACTGTGGTAATGTCCGGGTTGTAGCCCTGCTGAAACAATCGTATAAGCATCCGAATGAATCCCGGTCAGATGTATCCAAGAATGTAGGCAAGAATACAGGTTTGGCGGTTATCCAAATCCTATCCGGATTTTGGTACTTGATGTGGATCGGAATCCCGCATGGAATACAAATATAACTCTTCCAGGTCTTTGTTAAAGTTTCGAGCCAATCTTCGAGCCAACCTCAATAATTCTGTACGATCCGATCTTCGAACAGAACTGGAAAAATTCCAGTCGATCTGAGTTTCGAGCTAAGCCAGAACTATGAGATCGACGAGTAGTGTTGCCGCGATCCAGAAAACGAGCTATCACGATCTTCACATTCCAATGTTCTTCAATTAAAATTATGGGAAGTAAAAATTGGTTAAAATGTAGATTAGAACTGAAATTCGATCATGAGTCAGTTTACATCAAGCTGCAATCCCGTTAATCTCAATTTTTATTCAATTAACACTCCGAACGGTTCGAGCCAGATCGAAATTCAGATCGTGTCCAGATCGAATACAGATTAATTCAAAACTTGATTTCATAGACTCATATTTCAATTTGGATTCCCAAAAGAAGTTGACTGTTCTCAAGATTGTATTTTCACCCAATTGTTGTTACTATGGAAGAATGTACTTTCAGTTGAACGAGGCTGGAATCTGAAGATCGTGATAGCTCGTTTTGTGGATCGCGGCAACACTATCGACGAACTAGATCGTCACTGAGGAAATTTCCCTTCAGACGAGGAAACAGAAAAAACATGTGATGAAAAACTGCTTGACTTTACGCATGAAACAATATTGAGATTATAATTATTATAATATTGAGATTAAATATTGAGATTATCATGAAATAAGTCAGAGTGTACTGTTTTTTCATATTTACTACGGTTTATGAAACAATATTGTGTTCAATTAGTAGCAAAGTCAGGAATTTTATAGAAATACAATATATTTACAAAGATATTTTTCTATTATCAAGTTGGTTTTTCTTCATCACCAATCTTCTGAAGATAAATTCAATGATGTATTTACCCACCTATCCATTAAAAGATGCATTCATTGAGTTATCATAATTGATACATTTGTAAAATTTGATTCAATTAGTCATGAAAATTTCGAGAAAGCGTTGATTTATACTCCCGCTTCAAGAGTTTCAGAAATATGTTCCATTCCAAAGAGCTTTTGAATGCAAACATTTTTTATTAGCATGTATTTTGGATAGAGATCGTAAGATTGTCGATCTAGCTCGACGATCTTTGAGCCAATCCGAGCAGTGGAGCTATCGATCCGATCTCCAAGCCGATCCTCACTGTAAAACACAAGAGCCAAGCCGAGCTCATGCTCAAAACTCGGATTAGTTCGGATCGCGGCAACACTAAATAGTTGAGAGGTTATTTTACTATTTTTTTTTTTATAATGGCAACTAATAGTATACGTATTTTCGCTAGCTTGCTGTCATTTCGCGTAGTTTTGACATAAAACTATGTAATCTCATGTATCACGTAATTCTATGCAAAGTAGTGCGGCGTAAATTGGCGTAAGATCTCATAATTTTTGACGTAATTCAACGTTGAAATATTTTCACAAGGTATGTAACGTCCAATGATATCAAATTAAAAGAATTCTCCAATAAAATAGAAAGAAAATACAATTTACAGTAAACACGCGTCTTCTATTAATGTTGACGATGAAAAATTACCCTCCTGAATTCAAAAGATACTCGACAAACACTTCTCAAGAGAAAAACAAAGAAAATATTCAAATGTAGGAATCATTTGTCAAATGGAAATACGATGCTTTTAGCAAACAAGTATTCTTCTTTTCAAATCTTGGTATACTTTTAATTCCCGTGATATGATTAAAGTATCTATTTTCTCTAACAACATTCGAATAATTCATTCTACGCTTATCTCTGGTTTTCAAGAGAATGAATATAAGTTTGAACATTCCTTATCTCTTATAATACAGAATTAATAGAACGAGGTGACTAGGATACTGTCTCAGGTAATTTGTCACAGTTTTTACGTCATATGCGCTGGGGTTGGCGGCATTTCAAACTCACTGATATTTGCAATCGAGCATGTTCCGAACAGATAATACGAATTCTAAGAAAGTTCGATTTATCAAGGTTTTTAATGGGTCGACGAAGGAATGAGAATCGATAGCACAAATATTTAAAATACCCCCGTTGATTACTCGTATTTCTTCGCAGTCGTGAAGATAGTGAAGATTGTCCGTTAGTTGAATATTCAATTATTTGCGAAATGATATCGATATATATCTACTTGTCCGATTGAATTCCTCATGATCTCGATAAGAGTAACAGATGATGTAGCCTGGGTTTATTTCTAGCACATCTACCGTACCAAATTTCACCTCACCCTCATTTTTATTCGAATTAATTTTCAATTCATCGTGTATCCTTTCACCGTTATTTATTATTACGTGGACGTATCGAAAGATTGGAATGGATTCGTGAATAATCGATGGAAAAAAAAACGACATCAAAACAGTCGAGATAAAATCTATTTGTTTTTCATTCCATTCTCAACAAACGGGCAACAAAAACTGTATTACAACTCGACATTCACATTCCAAATCGTGTTGTAACGTAACGAAAAGAAGCCAATTGTAATTCTTGCTGCATTTTCTTCGGAGTTGGGGATCTTGGGAAGAAGTTCGATCTCTGGGAAATCACGAATTCAGTTATATTCTCGCTGTTTGCCAATTTGTTCTACCGTAGTCTGTTGGTATTTCTGTCTGTACTTATCTCTTTTCTATTATTTGGATATTCGAGAGCTACCAAACTAAAGAAATTGATAATAGTTATCAATACTTGCTGTACATCGAAAGACCGAGATTATCAATATTTAGAACGATGATTGTCAATTCAGGGAAAAAAGAGCATAGCTGAAGAATATTCGTAATTTATTCCCTAATAGTTGAATTATATTATATTATATCAACTTGTGGTAAATTCACTATGAGTTTTTGTTGAACTCGCTACGGAAATTCTTCAGCGATGCCCTTTTTTCTTGAATCGACAGTCCTTTTTCTAAATATTGATAACCTCGGTCTTTCCGTGTACGTTCTGTGGGGAGATATGTATTTGATTTATAATATTTAATGAAATTGAGGGAATCATGCTTGAGGTATTAATTATCCCATGTTATCGTTTCATTATTGGCTTCCGCAAGGTCGGCTGTGTTGAACCATCAGTTGAAATACTGGCGTCTAGTCGATCCTATGACGGACTAGGTCAATTGTCCATGCAAGCGCGTTCAGCGTAAATTTGCACCAATCGGTACTCAAGAGCGAACGAGTTGAATTCATGATGACGAATTCCATTGTCTGCTTGTATACTTTAATAGCTGTGTACCGCAGAAACTAATCAGCGCTGAAGTACAGAATTGTATATATGTGGACCAGTGTACTTGGTTATATCGCGGTTGGCTCGTTGCTTGATTTCTGCAACACGGAATATCGGTCGTTCACTCGTATGTTATCTTTCATCTACAAATTATGGCACTTATCCAATTTTAAATGCACCGAAATATGGTTTTATAAAATTGGATAAGTGCCATGTGTTTTAGGTAACGATAAGTCTCCCTTAATATTTCAATACCACGAGATGAACGAGAGAAACTGACGAGTCGAGTGTAGCGATATCGTGAAAGGTGAGATGTCGGTATATAATCTGATACATTGAAACATCAGGATCAAT
Source organism: Gonatopus flavifemur (assembly GCA_018340375.1). NCBI lineage: Eukaryota > Metazoa > Arthropoda > Insecta > Hymenoptera > Dryinidae > Gonatopus > Gonatopus flavifemur. The sequence goes on from JAFFJZ010000003.1 coordinate 24,740,124, forward strand.
TATCTCATTCACAGAGTCACGCAATGATATTCGGAGAGGTATAGGATGACAACGAAAAACGATAATGAATTACCTGCTGCCTCTGTCAGTGTAATTATTATTGAATACTGTGGAAACATTTGATTGACGAAGTGAAAAAAAAAGAAAAAGAACAATATCAGTCGAATAATTGAAAAAAAATTTGAAAAATTGAATTTATCGATTCGCTTTTATTAAGATTTAAGAATGATGCGAAAATGGTGGAAATTAATAATTTCTCAGTCACGACGAGAAACTGGGTGTTAAATTTAATTATTAACATGGAATCTTCTTCGGAAGGAACCCGCGAGGGCAGATTATCGTTCTTGATCTTTCAATGAATTTGACATAAACAGCGAGATTTATTATATATCAAAAGCGCAACGAAGATATTTCATGAGATTTGAAGAAGATACATTAGAGCGACTACTTATAATAACTCTATATTGTCACGCCTGGAAATATTTAAAGAATACTTCCATCGATAACAATCGAGAAAGAATTCATTTGGATATTAATACCTTGAATACAAGTTCCCTTATTCCATGTTACAAACAAGAACAAGGAGAAACAGAGCAATTGAGGGGGGAAAATTCAGATGATTCAATATATTTATCTATCAAACTTATGTAATCTTTACGATTGAAGAATTGTATTTTATTATAATCGCAATTTCCATATCCGATTATGTTTATCAACTAACTTGATTTGCGAGTTCTTGATTTCTTGTAATTGCGCATATAATGATTCTTTCAGTTCGTCAAGTTTCACTATGTTCCTTCTCAGTTGTTTGGTAGCACCGTATAATTTTATCTCGTCCAATTTGTTGTTTTTCACGAGTTTCTCATTACATTTTAATCTCTCCTTTGAGAAAATGAATGCTTTGAATACTCCAAAGTCAGTCTTTAAGGAATGTGAGAGAAATTGAAAATGAAATGGGAAATTTGAATTCACAAAGATCATTCAGAACAATTGGTTGTTGATGCAAATATGTATTGATCCATTGCAAGTCATCCGTTTGTTAATGTTAATCACATTTTTATTTAGAATATTGCCCGAAATAATTCATATAATGTTCAGGAATTGACACAATATTCTCGACAATAATTGAGAAATAATCTGATAGGGAAATTAATTTTCGGTACATTTATATAAAATTTGTCATAAAATTATCTGAAAATTCCAAACTCTATGGGATTTTTCCCAATATTCACCAGTCAATTTCCGGAAAAGTGCGGACAATTCCTAACGCATGGATGTTTCAATGAATTCACACACGGGAAAAACTGTTTAATAGAATTTACCAACGAGGGTGGTAAAATACGGCACTATTAGAATTTCTGTTATTATACTACTACTGTTGTGTCAATCTACTACTGCTAGTAAATTTCAGCTGCGACCATCGTAGATTTTACTAAAACTCTTATGAATATTAGAAATTCTAATATAGTAATTGCTTTTTGAACTGAACGCGTTAGTAAATCTTCTTTTTTTTTTTCTACTGTTGAAGAAAACTGGAATTTCCCGGTACCCAGGAATTGGAAAATTTCTGTTCATGACAAATTTTCCAGCTTACGTATAAATGAATTCATGTTTTTCATTTCAAGTTTCCAGGATAAATACAAGAATTTTCTGATACGTGTACTGGAATTTTCATGATTTTAATGTAATTTTTCAGTATAAATGTACAGGTTAATTGCTTCCAGTACATTACTTGAATTTTCGCTAGATTTTTTTTTACAACGCACATAAATATATAGGAATTTTCCCATAGAAATTTTTTACAGTGTGCAGAGTGTAAAACGGATATTCACATCCCGGAAAATTTGTGAGTGATACATGGAGAAAACATGGTTTGCTACTATAGCGCCCACAAAGAAATTGGTTGTCCTTCCAAAAATATTCACTCCAGCAGCTAAGACATTAGTTGTGTCAATCATTTTTCTTGCTCTTTCAACTAGTTTTTTTGTAGGCGCTATAGTAACAGACCTGCTTGTTATGCCAGCAATACTTTTTTCTTCGTGTACGGGAATCAGTCCTAGTATTCATCTATAACTCTGAATCTGTATTCAATTCAGATTCCTCCAGATTCTATCTGGGGAGCATTTTGAAAAATAGTTTCGTGTACAGGTCTTCTCGGCTGTTATAACAAACAAGTGATACTGATAAATGTGATACCAGGTCTATCCGGGTTCTCTATGGGATAGTTCTTGAAGAACGGTTTTGAACTATGAAGCGAAAAGTAGATGTGCATTCGAATTCATCCAGGAATGAGTCACTGGAATTTATCTAGAACTTTCAATTAGCATTCGATAGAGTTCATTCGGGTCTTGATTTAGGAATACCGTGAAAAATTCCTATGGAAAAATTCCTATAAATTCATGTGAAGTAATTAACATATACATGCGTTGGAAATTTTCCGTACTTGTTCGTGAATTTCCTGTAAAGTGATAGTAAGAATCCAATAAAATTATGAATTTTCAGTTCAATTTATGAGAAATTTCATACTTATATGTTGGAAATTGCTCTCTCATCGGGTATTGGAATTCTCCGGTGGCCGTATACAGGAAAATTCCGATTATTTTCCACAGTGAAGGTCATCAAGAATTCAATGAGTTGGCTCTAATGAATGGCGCTGTAAGTGTTTTGTCAACATCCCAGAGCTCCACTGATGGGACAGAGACTCAGTCTCTCTTACTCGCAGGTTCAATTCTCGCTACAATTCAATTCCAAGGTGGATTTCGTTGGAACTCATCAACAACGATTATGAAATTGAATTCTAATGGAACACTTTTTCACCTCAATGATCTGACGAAAACTTGGACGTAAAATCCATATTGTATCTCAGATGAAAAATCCCAAATAAAATATTCTGGTCCCATCTGGATCTCATCCAGTTTTTCAAGCTAGGTGTATGAAGAAAAATACTGAGCAAGGCATGTTTTAAAATTGAATATTGGTTGTCTAAAAGGCTCAGTATATCAGTTCTCATGCCGATAGTCTTAATTAATATTTCATACAGTGGACTTGTTTTGATCGAGTTAGAAAAATGCAATTTAGATTCACAGATAACAGGTTTATACACTGCAGAAATGAACGATTCTGTCACAATAGCTTTCTTAAGACGTTCAAAGCCTTCAATATCAGAATCTCTATCAATTACGTAATGATAACATTGGATTGGATATCTTGGAGGGAATAAGCGATCGTCACTCGAGCGAGAAACGAAAGAGAAAATACCTTCAGCGATTCCTACGTATCGCGTAATTAGATTTCGTCCATGATCTAAGTTTTTACAGCCAATCCATATTATTATTATCACAATCGGAAAAACAGATGAAAATTCCGAGGATCAAATCACGTATATAGTACGTGTGACCATTTCATTATCGGATAACCTCTTTGATTTTGATGTCAATTATTTTATAGATTCAGAGCTTGTGTGGAGCGACACGATTGCATGTTTATATTTGTTCAAAATAGTATGTAACCATCATGATCGTTCAAACAGGATACCCAATGATATCTTATCGATTAAATCAATGTTATATTGAATCTCTGTAATAATTTCCAACACTGGTATGAATTGGTCTGGATTCCATAAAGGTATAAAAAACATATAAACTTTTTATCTCTTTACGCTTTTTATGATCTTTCATCCATTTTGTCCACTCACTCTTTCCTCAAGAGCCATTCCCATCGAGTTTCCTGAATAGAATTTTTCTTTTCATCTTCAAATGGATATCCCAATCGATTTCATTTTATTATCGAATAGGTCGAGTGAACATTTCTCAGCGACTAGGTACATACAAAATATATCTTCAAAACAGCCACATGAGGTACAATATTGTTTCTGCCTTTTGTGCAATGCTGCTCAGGAAAGTGAAAAATATCCCACATACTCTATCTCATACGTTTTAAACATACCCAGTATACAGCACGTACTTGAGATATAATATACGTGAGGAACGAAAGGATTTTTCTGTGGAGATACATTCAATATAATTCCAACTGTACGAGTTTGAAAAATTTAATGTTCTTTTTGTAGCATAATACGCTAAACTGGAAGAATTCTGTTGCATGAATTACCGTAAAATTTCAGTAACCGGAGGACAAGTGAACATTCTGCAGCTTGTGAAAATGAGTACATTTCTAAACAGTTGACAGTGATATTTTCTACAAGTTTTACAGAATGCATAGTAATATTTTGAAAAATTTACACTTGTCCCTGGATCACTGAGATTTCACGGTAATTTTTCAAATAAAATTCTTCCACACGGAGAAAAATGCAGGTCGAAAATATAGTAATTTTGAATAGAAAATTGGAGAATATTTCTTACAACCTGAGACTATTTCTCAAAGTTGTAATAAAGGTAAAACGTTTCACATTTTTTTTAAGATCTTAGAAGCTAACATGAACATTCCAAAAGACGTGCATGATATTTTACAAAGTGAATAACAAAATTTTGAAATCTGATTTTCGAAATTTCGAAATGTTGTTATTCACTTTGTAAAATTTCATGCGTGACTTTGGGAATGTTCATATTTGTTTCTATTGTCTGTTAAGTATTGATAGTTTTTCATTGTTTTTCGATTAATATTCAACAAAAATTGCAAACCGTTTTATGTTTATGACAAACTTAAGAAATATTCTCCAATATTTTAGTAAAGATTATTATATTTCCAACATGCATTTTTCTCCGTGCAGTGTATTTTTGAATCAAAATTCAAAATCGAAATACAGTGAGTTGAAATATTGCCAATGAAGAGATAATTCCGAAACAATTATGCAAAGGAGTCCACGGAATTCAAGGAGCTGAATTAACTTTGAAGAGGATAGATCATTCAAATCTCCAAAAGCGTTCCGAATCTCTCCTCTCACTCGAGCACAAATCTTCCAGGAATTCTGTTTGTAATTTGAAATAATGCTGGGATAACTTCTGCCATTGGAAGCAGTCATTCTTCTCGTTTGATGTAAATTGTTTGTATCCGTGTGAACGCCGAAGAAAGGATTTATTGGTATTTGATAAACATAAATTCATGCCCAACTTTGCGTTTATCAAACACAAATAAATTCTCCTCTGAACAGAGCGATGTTGAGAATGTATCCAGTTATCAGCGAATACAATAATTTACAAGGCAAGATATATTTTCGCGTACGATGAAACATCGGTGCGGATTGTATTGCAGTATCGGGATGAGAAACGATTGACAAAAAATATATCTCCGGTAGTTAGATTCAACCGATGATACGTACGACGGATCGTAGCACGATACATGGCGACGACAATTATTGTAGCTATCATTCATCGTTTCATGTCGAAGATTTGCATCAGTGATATATCTGAAAGCATAAATTGCCCGTTCATCGCGATACTTGTGTAAGATCGAACAAAGCGAGGTATCTCGTGTTTCCTTGATTCAAATGTTAAGTAGAGCTAAGACCCTGAAGGGTGATCATTGAGTTTCAATTTCTAATAGAGGTGCGTGAATGAATGGTTCGAAATCGAATGGAATTGAATTTATAAAGATTCGATTCGATTCGCTATCGGATATCAGGAATTTGTATCCGAAGGATTTGAAGATTTCAAATCACGATTCGATTCCGAATTGACAAAGGCAGCAAATCCTGGTGTCAAATTTTATTCAATTCTCCCAAACTTCATTCATTCCCCATCCATTTATTTTTCATTGGAAAAAACAGCTGGATTCAACGGAGTGTAACAAAATTTAGTGAAATTCAGTAATAATCCGTGAAATTGAATAAATTGTTGGGCAATTTGTTAACTTTCATTACAGTTTGATGGGTTGTATGGAATTCAATCACATTTTACCAGAACGCTGGTGTACCGAATTGGATGAAATTCAATGAAATTCTCCGACCAAGACAGTAGTGTACGCCCGAAGAGCGACTGACCCGAAATCGGTGAAGTCTTTAGCTAATTGAAGAGGGTTAGAGATTTTCAGTAATTGTTCTTGGATTCACAAATTACCGTCTAGAACTCATTCCGAAGTGTTATGTAGGTGAGACATATAAAACCTGTGTAAGAGATATCGGGAGACACAAAATGTTCATTGGGATATGCTGCTGCGGAATTGGTGAACAAATCTTCAAACAAATTAGTAATGCAAAATTGAACAGACTTGGGAGCAATTTGCGTTTCAAGTTGGAATTTAGTAGGAGGTCGTTTGGAATGTACAAGAAAAATCCTAACACATTGCAAAGTGGAAAATAGTTTTCTGTATTTTTTAAACAAATGTCTGAACAAATTAGTATGATGAAATTAACAGAGTTAAAGGCCCTGGCGGAGAAAATTTATTGTAATTTCTCTTGACTGTTTTCCATAACTTCTCATAATTTACCTTAAAATATCCTAATTTCTCTAGGAATCGGGACTGTTTCATGAGAAGTAATATTTTATCATAAAAAGTGATGAGTTAGAATAATGTTTCTCATAAATTCTCATGAGATCTCATAATTTTTCTGGAAATTTTCCCATAAAAATCATGAATGTCCATACCTTCTCTCATAATTTCTCCAGAAATTCAGACAGTGTGATGAGGAATTTTTCCTCATATTTCCTCATGAATGTTCCATAAAATTCCGAAATCCTTATTTTATTATTCTTGCTCTAAACTTCAATATTTCAAGAGAATCGCTCAGTATGGTGACGCTATTGATGCAGAGCAAACATATATGTTGTATGCAGCACATTACGTTTTATTGGAAGGTGGAATTAGTTTGTTTCAGGATTTTGTTACAATTCCATCTAGGATTTTTTTGACTGGTCAGATAAATATAACCAGTTGGAAGTTCTCTGACTGTTCATCAGCACACTTAGGCTAATTTGATGACAATGTGAGGGAATAAAAATGAAAAATATAGGATTTTATGATAAAATTTTATGAAAAATATTGGTTTCTCGTGCTAATGTATTTTCCATCCAAACAGATCTCAAACATCATGGAAAATTATGAGATGTTATAATTAAAATTATGAGAAGTTGACTTCTTATGGAAAAGATTGTTTTTATGAGAAATTAAAAAAATATAAAATTTCATGACAAATTATGATTTCCGATGAGGAAATATTTTTCATAATGACAGTCCCAATTCCTAGAGAAATTATGCAGTTTCAAGAGTTTTTAAGGAATTTAATGCAAAATCATGAGATTTATGAGGAAATATGAAAAACTATGAAAAAATATGAGAAATTTTTTTCCCAGGGGGGATATCGCGTTTCGCTCTGCAATGTGTTGGAATTTTCTTCGTAATTTCCAAGCGACTACACAAATCGGATTTCAAGTTGAAACGCGGTTTCCTTTCAAGTTTGTTCACTTTTGTGATACTCATTTGTTCGAACATTTGTTTAATCTTTTCACAGCAGCGTATCCGATATTGTCAATCATATCTATTTTGATGTTTCTTTGTGCTGATGAAATACCGCTACTTAAAAGCGACATTTCCTTGAGAGTCAGGGACTTGCAACGTACCAAATTATTTATAGACTCTACTATAATTATTTAAAGTTACTAATACTGCGTCAAGATAATGTACATCAGGGATTTGCAAATTCAGGATATTGCACCTGCAAAAAGATTGGCGAACTGTCGTTATCGTATTTGAAGAATGATTTTCACCAAAATGTACTAAGTCATACACTAAAAAATGATTGTGGAATTTTCCCCCAAAAAATGGTGGCAGCAAAATTACTTCATAGATGATGAATTTTTCGCCATAATTTGGTAAACTTATGGAGGATTCAACACCCAAAAAACAAAATAATTCCTCAAAGTGGTGGAAAAACCTCTCATGTTTCATGGAAAAACAATCCCCCTGAGATGAGGGAACAAAATCCACCAACAGTGTTGAACAAGAAAACCTTTACACATTCTTTACAGTGTAGAATATTCCAAAGAGATTTATTGAGAAACATGAAAACCGATGCTTCAAAATATTGTGTGAATGTTCTTACGCTGAGAGAAAGGTACCTAGTTAAGACAACTAAATGTTAGTTACCGCAGCTAGAGTTTTATTTGCGCTAGCTAGACTCTAGTTGGGGTAAATAAAAGTCTAGCTGTCCGAAATATGAATAAACCCGACTGGAAATTCAGTCACATCTGATCGGGTTAACCCGACCTTTGATTAGGACGTCGGGTTAACCCGATTGAATTTCTAGTCGGAAAATGGTTTATTCAATAGGAATAAAAAATTTAGTTATGACAAATAAAATTTAGCTGGCGCAACTAAATTTTTATTCCCAGTGACTAAATTTCCTAGCTGTCGAATATTTGAATAGACCCTTTCTCTCAGTGTAGGGACTAATTATCCTCAACCGTCTCTTTCAAATGTATGGAGTATACTCTCGAGTCTTTTCTTGAAATTTGTTGTCGTTTGAGTTCGATTCGATGTTGTATCTGCACTCTCTGCTTAAAGATTCTCATTGATTACGATGCAGAAAACCGATTCAAACCCATTGAAAATTGATTCTCAATGGGTTTGAATCAGTTTTCTGCATCGTAATCAATGAGAATCAAATCTCCGTCAATTTGAGGAATATATTGGTTTTTGGGTGTTGAATTCTCTGCAAATGAAGGAAAAGTCCACCAAATTATATCTTTTATAAATATCTTTTGGGGGAAAATTCCACATCTATTTTTCACAGCCCTGCTTGAAGAATCTCATTGCACCGGTTGATTCTCATTGATTACGATGCAGAAAACTGATTCAAACCCATTGAGAATCAATTCTCAAAAGATATTTCCCCCAAAAGATATTTATAAAAGATATAATTTGGTGGACTTTTCCTTCATTTGCAGAGAATTCAACACCCAAAAACCAATATATTCCTCAAATTGACGGAGATTGACCCATTGAAAATTGATTCTCAATGGGTTTGAATCAGTTTTCTGCATCGTAATCAATGAGAATCAATCGGTGCAATGAGATTCTTCAAGCAGGGCTGTGAAAAATAGATGTGGAATTTTCCCCCAAAAGATATTTATAAAAGATATAATTTGGTGGACTTTTCCTTCATTTGCAGAGAATTCAACACCCAAAAACCAATATATTCCTCAAATTGACGGAGATTCTCCTCTTTTTCATAGAAAAACAATCCCCCGACGATGGGGGGACGAAATTCACCAATAGCATGGAGGAAAACCCCCCACATTCTTTACAGTGTTCAAATTTGATTTGATTCGAATTCGAGAAAATGATGAGAAATTCAATCCGATTTGATTTTTAGGTCAAGGAATGCGATTCGCGTATTTTCAATTCCCAACTTTGATTATATTTGAAAACAACAAAGATGATCGAACACCAATAGTTTCGAATTGCAATTGTACCTACTACATCAATCACTTCACCGTTTGAAATTATTGTTCTCCGTGATTACAATTCAATATTTGCTGCGAAAGGTCAGGAGTTTATGAATTATTCAGAACGATGAATGGGGATAATAAAAATTCTAATTACGAGGATACCTAAAACGGAAGCTGCGGGAATATCAAGAATTACTTGCAACACTACAAAGTCCATAAATCCTGGGAATAGGATTCGTCGGAAATGGTAATAAACAACGGGATTTCAAATGAATTTAATAACTTCATACTTCTGTTTTTATATTCTATTCTCTGCCTGGGATTCAAATGAAAATCATGAATATTCCATTCGGAGTTGTTGTACGGATTATGAACATTAACATTAAATCAACCTCCAGTAAATTACAAAATTGTATTTTTCTTTCCTCCTGTCTTCCTTCAAACGAAAACAATTCTCGGTGGAATTTTTCTTTTCGAAAGATCCAACAGTGGAATATAAGAATTTCGATATAATACAAATAAAATCGAGAAAGAAGAATGGAAAGGATTCAGAGTGTTCGCTACAGTATTTCAAGTTACTACCAAGATCCCTTTGTCACATGACTTTGTCGATCGCAGAAATCCTCTTCTCATCTCGTTTCGTCTCTTGTCAATGTTGTTACGTTCTACCTTGGTTCTCTCGTTTCTCGCACCGTCATTGAAGATCAAGACTATTTGTCAAAGAGCTGACGCGTTTAACTGTCTCTCTTATTGTTGCTAGTAATCTCCCTTGCATTAATAACAACGTATAAACGAATAAGATAACTGTAAACACTTCATTTCGGTTTATTATTTGAGGTCCTTCGTTATCCCTGTTTTGTTCCTGTCGGATTAAATAAAATACACAGAAAGAAAAATTCACTGTGGTTTTGAAATTTCAGTTCCCTACGTACACCGTAAAAAATTGTTATTTCAACACTGCATGGTGTTATTCTCACACCATAAAGTGTCATTCTAACATCGTTTGGTGGTATTTTGACACCGACTTTGGGGTGAACTTCTATAGAATCCGCGTGGTGTTGGTTCCGTGTGAATTCTGTGTGCAATATATTTCTTGTTGTAGCAATATTGTTAGCTGTGACAGCAAAAAGTGTCAACCTCCCCAGCTGAATTTGTCAGATATTCTATATATAATTCTGCTGCCTTAGCAAATAATTTGCTCTTACAACTCAATAAGTAACTGACGCAGCAAATTATTGATTACGTTAATGAAACATTTGCTGCTCCAGTCAAAAGTGAGATAACCGAATCACATTTTGCTGTCCCAGAGAATTTTGATTTCTTTCATGTGGACATTGTTTTTCCCTCAATTCGAGCTATTTGAGGAGATGATGGAGAAGAATGATCAGTCTTTCGTCATGTGAATTGCAAATGAACCGTCTCTACGTGTCACACATCGAGAGGACGCTATATACCGTGATGAGATTCGTCTCGGAAATACCAAAGAGATACTCCAGGTAACGGGAAAGAAGAGAAAATACATGCCGATAAGTAGATAAAGCGCGAGATCAACTTCATGAGAAGTTTTTATGATCCAAGCACTTCAGCGAAGAAGAAATACATCAAAAATAATTTATATTACGGTCATGAAGAACTGTAGCTCACTGGAACTTTCGTTGACTTAACTTCGAGTTAAGATTGTCAAGAAGTCCATGGGTGGATAGATACTGTTTTATTACTTGTATCTCCATCGTCAACTATATCCTATAAATGCGACCCTTTATCTCATGGTCTGGAAAGTGGAGTTTCCTCCGTACAAAATCCCCGGTGATTGAATGCAAAAAAGGATATCCTTCGAATATCTTGGAGAATCGTAGTTTGACAAGGTGGAATATGAATCAATGCATCTTCGAAAATGTATTTTAGAAACTTTTATATCATCTGAGTCGATGGAATTTCCAGATAGAATGTTGGAAGAAATCTGAAACTGTTCGATATAAAATTAGTAGAACAAAATGAGAATAGTCAGACGACTTGTTCTGAGAAATTTATGAATTTTCTCATAACGAGATAGAAGCTGGATGCTTTTGTGTTGATTTGTAAGTGTTCATACTAATATTCCTTACTTCTTATCTTCCGATTTTCAATACCCGTAGATGCGAGTCCTCACTCTTGCCGAGAAAATATTTCCACCTCTTTTTCGACTGAAATTATTGAATGAAAAGATAACAGAGAATAATATGATGACAAGCCGGAGGAGGAGGAAGAGGAAAGAAGATACTAAATCATTCAATGAAGTTCTTCGTCGGTTGAAAAGTTTTGTCTCCACAGCACAAGATTTCTCAGCTTTATCACGGAAAAACGCAATTGGAATCGAGTTAACGTGAATCGATTATCACCAGGGTCGCACTCTTGTCGGAACAGCGAGGCGCGACGTGGATTCAAAAGCACTATTGAGAGTTTGAAGTTAAAAACTTCAATGTTCGCAGTAAAATCTCAGTAAATGTGCTGCAATGTTCCTGTCAGTACTCAAATTTTTCTGGTAAAAACTTTTGGAACTATGTCTTTTGTGATCGAGTCCTCTCTAAATTTCTTGGAGTGAAAATCCACTTCTAAAGAGTGAGCTTTCACTCCTAAAGGGTGGATTTTCACTATTTAAAGCGAGTTAAAACTTCACTCTGGTGTGATGAACATTCACTCTCATGGAGTGAAAACTTACTGTTTTTGGACTTGCAGTATGTTCCCTCTTCGGAGAGTGAATTTCCCACTCCAAGAAATTTGGAGATTAGTCTTTAGTGAATTTGAAGCACTTGCTGCGATGTATTGCATAAAGAGAATTGGAATTTTTCTGTATCCAAAAATCGAAAATTTTCTGTCCATCATATGAAAAATCAATTTTCACTACATGTATCGGAAATTGACCTTGAATTTATGTGAAAATTCCTAACTTTATGGAATTTTCACCACAATTCGATAGTCGATATCTAGAAGAGTATGAAAAACTCCTCACACGTGGATGTGTTGATTACTCCACATAAATGTATGTGAAGTTGTTCATACAAATTTTTTGTATAGTCAACTTTTCCAACATTGCCTGGTTAGAGAGAAAATTATTCACAACAGAAGTTTTCTTATCGTGTTAAGAAAAAAGTATTCACAATCAGTGTGTGGAAGATCTATTCCAAGACCCTGCCTTATCAAAGGATCTCTATTTTAACCAAACTCAGCATATGTTCTGTTAAATGAAGACGGTTATCAGTATCTAGAATCTTTATATCGCATGGAGAGAAGGTTCAATGATACATGGATTGTAACAGGGATTCTAGCATCGCGTGGTGTTAATAATAATGTGTTCTTATTGCCATTCAGTTTAGGCTTGATGATATAATTTCATTATATTCCAGTGTATGATTTCCGAAATACTCAGAATAATCCTGAAATTGAAAGCCATATAACTTGCAATAAAATATTTTTAAAAAATGGCGACAACAAACGGGCGAAATTGTTCACCATAAACTAGAAATTTTATAGAAACAAACAAACACGTCAGTTGATCCTGAAAGATCTTTTTGATGAAAACAACATGAGCAATGTCAGCTATCGTGTACTGTGGAAATGATAGGGATTTTTCTCCTTACTCCAGTGTTGGATCCCGATCCATGATCGAGATGAAATTATTGTCTCCCCAAAATATGAAATTGTTCCCTCACTCGAAGGAATGATTCCCTGTGTTGTCATTGAATCCTCCAATGGGTGCTAGAAAAGTCCATCGAGTCGAACTGAATGTTTTGCTGCTATTATTTTTTGGGAAAAAGTTCTCTAATTACTTCCATGTTGGTTCTTGATGATACTTCATTGACTTTCCGATTTTGGTCAATTTATGGTTAGTTTCGAACTGTTTCGCTCAGAAAACAACCAGCATCCAACTTTTTTCTCTGTATACGTGGATGTTGCTTTTCAGTCAATGTTTGGTGAATATTTAGCTTCCTTACCAACAACTGATCAATGGGAAAGCGGTTAGTTTTGAATGATTTTTTTAGATAAAACAGCCCGATACCAACCATTTTATAAGCATCGGTTTTGGTTACATTACTCTCTACATTTTTTGGAGTGAAAACCCATTAGAGTGAATTATCACTCTCTTGGAGTGAGGACTTCACTCTCAAAAGAAGGTGAAATTTCACTCTTGGAACCGAGTTAACACTTCACTCTTATGCACGGAAAAAATAATTTAGCTGCAGCAGCTAAGTAGCTAGCACGGACACGGACAGCCATTAAATTGGCTTCTGCAGCTAAATTTGAGCTGTCACAGCAAGAAAATTTGCATTCGCAGTCAATTTATTTGCGGTAACAGCTGAAATTCAGCTGCAGGAGCTAATTTAATGGCTGCTCGTGTCCGTGCTAGCCACTTCGCTGCTGCAGCTAAATTATTTTTTCCGTGTGGGGTGAAAAGTCACCCTTTGAGAGTGAATTTTTCGCTCCAAGGAATTTAAATATGATAAAAACCGTAAGAAACCTAATTTTCAACCAAGTGACAAACAACCATATGATCATCGTGTAAATTGATGATTCTGAAATCATTAGGATTTTCACAAAGTACATGAGAAATTTTTGTTATGTACTTGGCGTCAAAATGCCTAGAAGTCAATTAAATATTTTCCACAATGTATAACCGAATGTGTAAATGGTCTTCTCGTTAAAGAGTGATACATAAATAACGATGAAGAGCAGCGTAAGAGAGAAACAAAGAATACAATGCAAGAATATGTGGAAGAGATTATAGAGAGAATTTGGACACAGACGAAGAAGACAATATAATTATACCCGCGAGGAGGGACGTCCCATAATAGATGTTAGTAAAGCAGTCCCATTAAACTCACTTATTCGCTCTCTCACTGTTTCGAGTTATGATTAAAGGTTGATTGTGTTGAAACAGTATAATTTTGAATGAACAGGACCATCATTATTCTTTTCACTACGTGGATTGTGGCGAACTGAAGAGTTATTGTGATGAAAATTACCTACGGGATACAGGGAATGAATTATTCAATCTTGTGTGTGAGGTGTTACAAATTTTGTTGAAGAAATTTCTCTCATTCAACATTTATTATGACGAACATTCCATTCTCATAAAATCCTATAACAAAATTCATTGTATTAAATTTGATAATTTCAAAAAGCACTACCACATTTACACAATTCTCCACAATTTTTACTCTACATCATATTCAGTGAGTTAATATTGATCTATAAAATAAGAAGAATCCTATATTCCGGTATGGAGAATTGGATATGAAATGTTTCCATAAATTTCTTCGATTTTCGATTAAACAGCAGTTTGTTAATAATGGCGAGGAATAGAGACGTGGGGAGTTTTCTACTTATCGATATCTCATCACTTATCAAAGATGATTTCTACCGGAGAATATACAACGGAAATACAGCAAGAAATAGGTCAATGAATATGTATAACGAAAGTTCATACCGTCAATGTGTGATCTTCACCTGCCGATTCCTGTCATCACCGAAGAACCAGCGCTGTCAGGATTACATGAATGTTTCTGGAACAAATATACAATCATATTAATATCCAATAATATCCATACATTTTTATCGAATAAGAGTATGAATGAAATGATAGAATTCCATGAATGCTTTATTTTTGTCTCGCTTATACTTATATTAATCCGTGAACAAGATCTCACGGAAAAATGATCAACCCGATCACAATATCTGAATATTTAATAGATTGATAATATCCTCCAGTGAAATTACTCAAAAAATCGATACATTCGCCACACTTTTTTTTGTGAAATCATTGTGATTGCTGCACAAATTATCATAAAATTTCTTGGAAAGTTCACTGATATTTGAAAGTGATCTTGAGAGTTAGAGTTGAATGATAACAGTACGATTTGAGGGATTGGTAAGGTCGCTCCAGTGTGTCGTATAAAAATCGGGGTACTGCGAAGAGTTTCATATTCTGAGTGAATCTATCTTATACAGTCCCAAGAACATAGCTCAAGCTCTATGCAAAAAATAAACCGTCAAACGTCCATCTATTTTCACATCCCCTTGTAGTAATTATATATGGAACCCAGGTATGCTTTGACAAACGTACCATGTTTGGTGCCAAGCTTGGGTCAATGCTAGTCAACACCAGTTCTAGCTTGGTTGCTAACATTGGCGCCAAACTGGATTAATGTCTGAAATGATAACAATGTTCAATGCTTGGCATCCAAGCTTGGTTCAATATCAAAATTCAATATTGGTTCTATGCTTGCATTCAATATTGTTACCATTATCAAGATACAATACTAATCTAAGCTGAATGAATAGGATAGATTTTTCATTGGCGTCCAAGTTTGATTGAACATTCACATTTGAGTAATTGACCAAACTTGGTGACAGGTTCGAGTCAATGCTAGTCATCAAGGGTGTAGCTTGATGGTCAACAATGTTACCAAGTTAATAAGCCAAGCTGTTATCGATGCTAGTTATCACCGGGTGTAGCCTAATTACCAACAATGCTATCAAGCTAGGTCAATGTTTAGGATGATAATAACGTTCTCTGCTGAGCATTCAGCGTTCATTCATATCAGAAATCCAATACGGCAAAATATGCTTGGTCCTAACATTGATGCTCAAGACGCTATCAAGGTTTGGTTAGCTATGACGGGCCACTCATCGGTCGAGGCTAGGCTAACCAGGCTTGGCATACCAAGCTTGACGTCGATCATGGTGCGATTGCCAGTCTTGACATTACGAGCCTGGGAATCTCATTGACGAATGGGAAAATGAAAAGGTTTCAATGAAATTCGATGGTATTAAATCAGGAATTTCATCATTCGTAATAGGATTTGCTACAATATTTCTACTTGGATCGGATGAGTAATGTATAATAATTTATGAAAAAAGTTGGCCTAAAATATCTTATTCTCACTTGCATGCTTCAAGCTCTTTCCCCAGCGAAAACGATGGCAGACGTTTCGAAAGACCAGTGAAAAGTTCTCACCGACATTGCAGGATCATCAGCGGCCTATTCGAGCGCCAGTGATCATTGTTTGCAGGATTGGATTCATCGCACTCTTTCCAGTTTTGGATAGGACTTGTTACAATTTTGAAATAACTTTCACCAAATTATCATTCGTCCCACAAAAAATTTCGAGACGAAAATTTTGATTTGAATCCGCCTTTCTGCAGATAAACCTAGAAATCCTGTTTTAGAAAAATGAGAACTCTCTAATTGTTCTTTTAAGGAATGTATATACTTTCTGTCGGAAAATATCAGAAGCGTCTTGAGATTCTTATTCTAATAAGATTTCTTTACGAGGAAAGTTAGGCGTCGCGTGATATCTGAGAATAGTCTCGTACAATCAGTTTCTTTGCGCAATTCTTGCGAGAGATAACATACACCAAGAGGAAAGGAATTTGGAAAAGTACCGTATCTGTGACCTGATACAGGATATTATACTACATTCTTTTTACTATATCGTGCACATAATATTCTTTCCACACGTTACGCTCGATCAAGACTTTCTTTTCAAACTACAATTGCATTCAATGGATGCATATTTCAGAGACTACTCTTATCAATCAAATGTTGATTCATTCCAATAAAAATTTATATTAAATAGAAATTCGGAGTTGTTTGTAATTTAATGCATGAAAAGGTATGCGTTTGAGTCATTATATTTATGAACAAATTAGTTCATTACCCAAGTGTGTATTAACGGTGGGCCCAATCTAAGCCCAGGGTGGGTGCCCATGCTGCCAAACGTGGGGCCAAGCTGGGCAGACAAATGAGGCCAACCCTGGGATGATGACATCATTCCCAGTTTGGCTGTATTGCTTTACCCGAGGATTGGTAACACCATAGGCCCAGCATGACCCCAGACTAGGCAATCAATACTGCCCCTTCCTTTTTTTTTTAAATTGGAAAATTACTTTGAACTCTACCCCAGCGGGCATGAATTTCAGGGCTGAAGCCCCACTTTGGCCCAGTCTTGGGCCTATTGTTGAGCCTCATCCTGTCTATATGGGCCTAAGACTGGACCAAAGTGAGACCAAAATTCATACACGCTGAGGATGGTACACACATGCTCGGGATATAAATTCACCCCAATCTTGGCTTAACGCTGGTCCAAATTGGGGCCAGGTTCAATTGTGCCCGCACTAAGATTGATGATCTCCATTTTCTACCAACCATAATTGTGTGGGAAAGCACAACAGGGCCAAGATTGAGCCCACATGGGCCCCATCGTCATTCCCCAATACTGGATTAAAGAGGATGGACCCAGCCTGGGACCCATTGTCATTAAAGGCAATACACGCTTGGGTATAATAGTATATTGTATCTTTGATAAAATAATTCTTCTAAAGTATACTTGTTTCATTCAAATTAACGAGAGAACGTTCTTCGATGTCCAATTGGGATTTCAGTTCAATAAACGATTCAAACTTTGACAATATATCAAGTATTAAGCTTTCACCTTGATACGGCTTCCGTTTCTTCTTCACGGACTTCTTCGTTCTCTATGTCTTCTATTCATAACATAGTAAATAATCTTCACAGACTTCTTCGTCTCGGTCATAACATAACGAAGATTGGATAACGCAGAGAACGCACTCTTTCCACGGCTGAAGTTCACATTAGCGCTTTGGTGATTTGTTGAATCATCTTTTACGGAGAAATAAGTTTTGTCAAAAGATTCTCCACTTTTGTACATGACAAAGATGAATGTCGGACACACGAAATGAATTAACGTACATTATTCATAACTATTCATCGATATACTATTTTAAATGAAATTGAAATCCTTCATTCTCATCGATAATCTTTCTGTTTATACTTTAATGTTGAAACACAATTTTGAAATTGTCGTGTCTCAATGAAAGAAGCAGATATTTGAGCAAACTCAACGGCACTTGAAAGAGAATGAATAATACTATCAGAGGCGCCTACTAGTTTTGTGAGGAAAAATTACCTCTTTTAAGTGGAAATATCTCTGAAGCTTGACGCGATGGAGCGATTCTGCAGCCAGATTCGGATCCAGCGCACCAAAATGCTTCGGAAAAGTGTGTACTAGTTTTTGTTACTAAAATTTGCAAAATTTTGTTGGCTTGCGTTATTTTTTTCGGTGAGGTTGAATGAGAATGTTGAAAGCAAGATCAGGTTGAAAACAGGGCAAGATCAGGGCGAAAAATGGAATCAAATCAAATTCACTCCGTAATATGCAACGAATCAGAGTTGAATCAGGTTTCACTTTTGAACTCGCGATATCATTAGCAATCTCTTCAACTCATCTGTGCTATTATCAATGATTCTTTTCCCCCAAAAACGGTCATTTTTCCAAGCAGGTGTAGAGAAGAATTGTGTAAATTTTTGTTATATTCGAATTAATTCATATACACTCTCGTATCCCCTTTCACTTTCATTTGTTCCAATTTCAATTAAAATGGAATTGCGTGGTTTCTTCCTATGAGAATACCTGTCTGAATCATGTATATAGAAAATTTAATCAGCCAGTGAACGTATCCGTCTAATTAGTGGAGCCGTATAGATATCGAACTATACTGTCGTGTCAATATCATGGACAACGCCATGATGTTATAATAAATTCATGGAATTATGAAATATTCATGAGACAGAAAAAATCGTTGAATTAATAGAACTGTGATGATATATTGATTTCCCAAATCACTTTTCTATATTCATCCATCGATATTCAGCGTCACGAGAAACCGAAATCTGAATGTTTTTTTGTAAAAGATGCTCAGTTCTTGAGGACTTTTGAGGATCAAAAACACAATGCTTTTTCAAATTATAACAAGCAACACTGTAAAAAGAAAGTCTTAATCTGTTTGCATCTTAATTTCAGACAATGCTTTTTCCATTGTGTCGGTGATTGTTTTTTTTTGGCTTAATTTGTTTGCATTATAGATTCAGCCATGAAATGAGCCGAATTTAAGACTTTCTTTTTACAGTGTATAATGTATTGTAAAAACCAAGAATCTCGAATCCAGACCGAGAGGATACTAATCTTTTGAAGATAAAAGCGAGATCGAGACGAGAGTACAAATTATTCCGATCCTAAATCGAGATCCAGATCGAGGCCCGGTCAACCTCGGCAAGACGAATTCATTCTTGAGCATAAATTATAAACAATCTTCATAATGCACCATGAAAGATTGAGATCTATATTTCAAGATGATCAAAGTTTATGTAATTCGCTACCCGGTTGTTCACAGATTCATTCGATGTCCTTCATAAGATATTCAGTTACGTGAAGTGAATAAGAATTCCTCTTCTCTGAATATCCTTTTTCAAACTGTGTATTGTATGTCACTTTTCATACTTGCACGTTTATTATGCATTATAATTCATAACAATATCTGAACTTCATAATACAATTCTCCTGTTGTATGCTAAGAAATTGAAATTTCTTTTCCTATCTCTGTAACTTGAGAATATTTTATTCGAAATGAAATAGTTAAAGTGCTGATACTTGTACCTTTTATCTCGTGTAGGGAGTATTCAAAATACTTCAAAGTCGAGTTAACGAGTGAAAAAAAATTATCAATGTCAATAAAACTGTTCACATAATACATCCATGAACTTCACAAATTTTTGTAACAATTATTAAATTCGATTACACGATTAAAAAGAAGAATTTCAATATCAGTTTATGAATGTTCGTATATCTCGCATATTGTATTTCTTGGGAATAAATGATGAAATGAAGAAGAGCGTAGTATAATCCATAACGTCTATCGGTTTGTTGAAGAAAAAAATGTCTTTACATAGCAACGCAATTCATCGCATATCATATACATCTCTCAAAAACATTTGTCTCTTCCATCGATAGCCCTTTTTAGTGAAGAAATGACGTGCTTTCGAATCGATAAATCATCGATTGGTTTGGAGTAATAAGTGACCTATACCGATATCGTTGACACAGTACGTTATTGGATTTACGAAACTATAACTACGTTGAAAAGTGTTGTAAGGAAGACTCGTATATCTAATGAAACTTCGATTTGCTCTCATGACAGGCGAAATATTAATTAATCTTTTCTATACAAAGTTATTGATCAACCGATGTCTTCTCATCTCGTGGAGCAAGCATCTACGACCTACGATCCTCAAACTTGTCAACTCGAATAACTGCTGCTCGTTAATTCAATCGGATCATTCCTGAAAGATCCGTGAATTTACGTTATTCGATTTCTCATAAGTTTCATACATCTGTACTTGGCATTTAGACATTGTCGGTCGATTATTATCGAAATGATCTGTATTCTCATGTCTGGAATAAAACAGAAATTCGCGAATTTGTATGGAAATATTATGGAATTTTAAACGAAGGTACTTCCACAAAATTCTCATCGACATCAAAATGTTCACTATTCTCGTTGTCGAAACTTTTTGAATGAACGACATTGAATTCCATCCCCACGATATACATACCAAAAATATTGGGCTATGATTTTCAATGTTGTTTTATGTCAAGAAAGAAATGGATTCGTCTCGAAGGGAGTGGAAGGAATGGAATAGACAAATATTTTTAAAGGATGTATGCTCAAACGTCTGTTTTAGAATTTAACAAGTTACGTGTACCGCGAATATTTCAATATGTAATGTTGTTTTTCCGAACAGCATCACGTGTATCAATATTTTCAATTCGAAGAAATTTATAAGCAAAGATTCGTCTTGTCGTCACTTCAATTTCATCTCAACAGAAAATTCTTCTCTCAGATTATTATAACATTTCAGTCTTTTTTGCTCTTCCTGCTCTTCTTTCTCATGATGTACAGGATTTAAGTTTCCAAGAGGATTAGGGGTTGTACAGAAATTACGTAAATACCCCACGGGGTGAGATTGAAGAATTTCTAACACCTTCTTACGATATGCAACTTTGGAAAAAGTGTTGACACACGTTTACGCGAATACTTATCACATCATCTGAAAATTTTGATAAAAAGACTGCTCGTAGATGGAACATGATTTATGATCAATTCTGTCAATATATCTTCTCTCTCATTGGAAAATTTATAGAACAAAACAAACTTGAAATACAAGAGAATGTTTTCATCCCTTATTCTGATTGATATAATGATTGGAAAAGGATTCTGTAAAACAAAAGGAGGGATATCGAATAGAATCATAACCCTCGTGTTATGTCATGAGAAGATCTTACGTAAGTTATTGTTTAGGGAAGGCGAATATAATATTGAACAGAACCTGCTTATGTAATTCGATTACAGTCAATGAGAAATCCAATATTGATAATGTGTTTTCATCACAACTGACAGGGGTGAAGCGGATTTATGTAGATAAAGTAAATGTAATGTGACAGTGCATTATCTATGAATCAGTGAAATAATTTATTTTCCCAAATACTCAAATAAAACCGCTGAAGCATGGATAAACTTTGTTCATCCCCTTCTGAGACGTCGCGAGCACATCGAAAGGTGCTTTTGTTAATTGAGAAGCGGCAAAATCCACAATCTGCTGATATTGTTGCAAGAACTTGAAATTCGAATTAATTACTCTCATTTTCTTCTCACCTCGAAGCTTCATTTGTAATAAAAATATTCCGATATCGATGAAACTTCTGATACCTGCGTAATGAAGATGATTAGTATTCAAATGAATGCATCTTTTAAACGCACAATTCTAATCGGATCAGATTCCATGAAGATTCTCTTGCTAATCTTTTTCCTGCGAATAAAGGAAGGTCATTTGACATGTACGGTTATCGATTTCACATTAACCACTTCATCATCCTGTTTGTTGAGAAGTGAAAGAGAAGCAAAGTTCATAAATTCTTTTTGTAATTCTCGATGAACTCTCAAACGAAGACGTTCGTAAATGTGGGTGATAAAATATAAATGATATCCATTTCCCTTAGATTTTGGTGAAAGAAATTTTTCTGAATCGATAACAGCGTAGGCTAGTTAATCGTTGACTCTGACTACTAACTTTGCTTGAAATCGTACTCGATAGATTAATTTCTGACTACCGACAGGTGGAAAGACTTCATATTCCATTAGGGTCACAAGGAATGCTTAATAAAAATTATAATGGACTGAATACATAAGCGAATAGCTCCCATTATGAGACCGTACAATTCCAGTGAGGAGGGAAAAAGGTGAATTGAAATGAATCGAGGAAACACAAAAGGAGAAATTGATGATTCTAAAAACTGTGATAGGGAAGTGGCAAGTTGATGAAAATAATGATAAATTTATCGAGGGACAAAGAAAAATCGAAAGTATTCGAATTTCCACAGTCGTCGCTTTTTAAGAAGAATATGAACTTTGACCTCGCATGTACTTGAAAAAAGAAAAAAAAACAAGAAAATCCATTCCCACCACAATCCCTTCGATAGATGATGTTTTTTCCACACTTTTTTTACACCGCAAACTTTTGATTTATCGGTTACATTCAAGCTTTTTATGACGTCACCTACATGCACAGAACCCACTCTACAACACTAGGCTGGTTTTTTCTCTCCATTCCTTTCAGCAACCCATAAACAGATCAACAACTCTTTTCTATTCTTCTCAGAATTTTTTGAGTTTTTCCTTCCAACACGTCATGCAGCTAAATAGAGACAAGAACTAGCGCACGAATTTATTCATTTTCAATTCAGTCTGTGTTTCTTGCTTCTCTTTTCTCCTTTTTTCCTTCACATTTATTTCATGCAACATTCCGCGAGCTCTCCTCCTGTCATTTCAATGTCTAGTCGAATGCCTAATGAATCGAATATTCAGCAACCACAAATGTTTTTTTTTTCATTCACCATATTGTTTATAAAAAAAAAAACGCATTCGATTCCCAAGCAGCAATTCAACGTATATACGAAATAGAAAGTTCATAGAATGTACGAATAAGATACGAAGCACGTATAATGAACGTTCATAGAATATTCGGATGAGACTGTTTTAAGTATACTTAGAAAGTACGTATAGTGCGATTGACGTACCGTCGTATATTCGATTCCATACGTTCACGTGAGAATGTACACAGCACCTCCTCACTGAGTTTCTTGGAGTGAAAATCCATTCCTAAAGAATGAATTTTTACTCTCTTGGAGTGAGGATTTACTCTTATGGAGTGACAAGTCACTGTTTTCACTCTTCGAGCGTGAATTTTTGACTCCAAGGAATTTAGAGAGTATGAAACAGTCCTATTGAAACGTGCATACAACATATTTCGAATATTCGAAGAACGTTCATAGGATATTTTGATGCTGCTTGGGAATTGATTCGATAGAGAAACTTTTCAATTCCTGGGAGAGTAGAAATTCAGTTAAGAAAATCTGTTCACATATTTATGAAGTATTAGCATGGAGAGTGCAATTAAAACGTATCGCTGGGATCAAAGGATCGATTCGGGTGTTGGTACTATATATTATATCAATCGTATTGATCTCAAAAATGAAACAGAATATGCATATACATATACGGTGCCCTGGTACTCAATGGAATTTTAATTCCTCTATTCGCATCGTTGGGTGTACATTTTTGATTGCGTATACAGATTTATTTCAACCAATTCGAGTGTTTAAAATTGAGAATGTTTTCAATAAATTACAATATTCGAGTGAATCACGTGGCAGGTTATATCTTCATTTAATCTTTGAACACTCCATTGTATTGGGATTTTAATATTCCGAGACACAAAAAAAAGAATTGCGAAAGTCTTTTAGGAACGAAAAGACGTTGATATCTAAAACTCGGAGTGAAAGGCTGATAAAGGTGACTTCTTTAAGAATATTCGTATTTGAAGATAGTGATCGTGCGTTCTTTTGATAAATGTTCTTAATAGTTTATCATATCATGGATAACAGAATGTTTTATCGCACGACTACGAGAGACAGCTTTAAAGATTACATGCAACCATTCTCCGTCATTTTCCAAGACAAGCTCTTCATTCCATCGTACAGTGAATCTTTATTTACCTCTAAGGATTTTGAATCGATTAGTCTATCCATTCTTCAGATAATCGTGTTATACAGCAGCAGACAGGCATTATTGTAAAAATGATGGAATTAGGTTTGAAGAAGTTGAAAGCATTAAGCCTCCTTGAAAAATCGACATCGAAAAATTTCCCTCCATCGCATAATTCTCCATTAAAAAACTCTATTGTACTTTGGATACTTTTTCTCGCTTTTATTATCACACGAGGGGTAAATTTATCTCACGAAGATCCATAAGGATGTTGCGTGCTGCGAATATGGAATTTATTCAATACAAAAATCTGATACATTTTGGATAGAAAAGGAAGAATACGTTTCGGGTTATTGTACACAGAAAAAAAAAGTTGTCTTAATTCCACACCCATTGGCCTGTCTGAAATACCTTCAGGTGCAATGCAATCAAGGAAATACTGTTTCAGTTCAAGAAAAATTCAAAACCTAAATTTGACCCGCAACAATATTTGCTTGATTCAATATGCAAATGCATTTGGAACAAGACAAATATTGTTCTTGTTATATACGAGACAATGGGAGTAGAATCAAGACAATTTTTTGTGGCTCTTTGAAGTAATTTGCCAGAATTTTTTCATCATTCTGAATGAGAAATCGATCGAAAAACAAAATTGTTGATGTTTGTATCTACAAAATTATCTCTAATGTCAATGTTTCAGCGGAAATTCAAGTATTAATATGAGATATGAATTGTTTCCTTGAATGGAATTATCACCTTAATGACCTGTTCATGATCAAACATTAGCATTAATGATCCGAACGCCGCAAATGTTCTTCAATAATTGAATGTTCCAAATGTAGTAGATGATTCGTGAACGCGTACAGTAAATATGAACTTGAATTGAAAAAAAGGGAGTCAGATTAACCCTTATCCGTACAGATCGGGTCTTGTAGGCCCTGGGAATCACATATGCAGTCTCAATATCGATTTATACTCATTATTATCGACCGATTGTTTGTGACATTCACCCTCGCTCACAAGGCGTTGGGAAAAAATGATTACAGCTGTTGTTTCAACGTGCAGGTGTAGGTGCAAAAGTTGGAATAACAAACAAAGTGACGTAAACGTATAGTTCTGGTCTCCGAGGCCTAAGTAGTTAACAAATTATATGAATAATTGAAACTAGAGAACCCTGGTTAAAAGAATCCATTGAATCTGGTCAATGAAATTTAATGAGATTTGGTCAGAAAATTGTCCAAGTTTAATCGTAATTTAGTGAGATTTAGCTAGATTCAAGGAGATTCATGTGAAAGTACTGACTAAATCTCATTGAAAAATCACCGGTGAGATTTGGTCAGAACATTGTCCATGTTTATAATTGTAATTTAATGAGAATTGATCAGAATCGATGGGTTCTTTTAACCAGGGAAATATTATACCACGCTTGGCGCCTTTCAAGTTTTAAATATTTTCATTGAATCAGATAAAAATAGTTTATTCCATCAAAGAATTCTTCATGTTTTCAACATAACTGTAATTTAAGGGGGTAAACCACTCTAGAGGCTGGAAAGAAAAGAAAATTTCGGGGATTTTTTCCAAAAAAAAACTAGACATATCATAATTTGGTAAAAACTTCTATATCATCCCTTGTTCACCACACTTCACGGGAATCACATACTTGCCACACTGGGGTGATGTCTACCCCAACGACAAAAATTGTTATAACAAATGAACTATTAAATATTGTTACTTGTCAATTTTTTTTTAACTTATTCGAAGTTCACTTCGAAAAATCTTATAGATTATACAGCCAAAACTCAAATTTAAGCATACTAAAAAAAATGGAGTGTAAAAAGAAAAATGGAACAGCGACTGTTTTCACAATAAAATTCATAATCTCATTATTTTTACATATTTTGAGCTGAAAATTGGACACCATACTTTTGGAATGTTACTCTTTGAGACAGAAATTAGTCCTCGAGTGACTGCTGATAGAGAAGTATTTATTCTGAGGAAAGAAAGGAAAGAAATTCGTCAAAACATGAAATATTTGTTTGCATAGAAAATTTTCAATTTACAACTTTCAATAACTGCTGCAGACAGACTACACTCCCGAAATTTATAAGAATGTTGGAATCTTGCAATTAATGCTCTTTGTTTCTGCTTTCAAAGCCATGAACAGAGTGGTCATAGATTGTTTCTCTTCGAATGAAGTTGGGACCGATCTGAAAAAGCATTTACATGAATTACGTGAAACTTTTCAAACTTTAGAGGTTTCTGAAACTTTGGAAATTCATGTGACCTTAAAACATCTTAGAACACGGTTTACACTTTTTAGGCAGAAGTGGACTGGGCTTATGGTCGGAACAAGCTGGTGAATCAGTTCACAGAGAATTTTTGAAATTTTGGGATCGATATAAAATCAACATCCTTCAAGACCCTACACTGTCAGAAATATTATGAAGTTTTTTTCAATACCGTACATGAATTTTATTAATACATTTACATTAAAATTTAATGTACCAAAAAAAAAAAAAAAAATATTTTTTTTTATTTTATTTATTATAATAAAAAAAAATGTGTATGGAACATTTCATGCGCGTATATGAAAAAAAAAAAAAAAACAAAAAAAAAAAAAAAAAACACAAATTTTCTAGTGTGTACTTATTCAGCGAGATTGAAGAAAGCGATTGTTGAATTTTCTTCAAGGCACATTTAGGTTTAAGAATTCGGGAAGATTTGTGTTCCGAGTGTAGAATAATACCAAAATAGTAGAAGAGAGAAAATTTAGAATTTTTAAAAAACATTTCAAAAAATTAAAATTGAAAAAACAAATTAAAAATTAGAAAATGTAAAAAAAAAGGAGGAACCATAATACCACTTCGTCCACGTCGTTGGTTCTGGGTTAAGCTAAGAGTGGTATAAATATTCATTACTGTGAATTACCGTCTCATGGTGTCTTTCAAGGATTACAAAAACCTGAATTTGATATATCTTGAAAAAGGGATCAGCTGCGATTTTGTTCTGAGCAGTTTTCCAAGCTTCAGATGTGTCCAAAAAGAGTGGTGAAGAGCCTTCTTATCGAAATTTTCATCAAACTTCTTTTGGCTTGAGGCTCACTGTGACTAATAAGTCCACCGGAATGTTACTGGGCCAAAAAGTAGTGGCACCCTCTGGCTATCGACAGATGCTACTATGGACCCCGTGGCCTCAAATGAAAACACTCGAAATTGAGGTGGAATGGGGCTAGGGTGGATTTCACCCCAGTGTGGTAAACAACAGTTATATAAATTTTGAAGTATGTTTTTAAATTTTTTCGAAGCTGTAAACAACAAAATAGCGATTCCTCAGTGTTTTTCCCTAGACATTTTTCCTCCGTGACCGGACAAATAACTCCTGCAAATTTGAAGATACAAACATGAGCCAAGGAAATTTACATTTAATATGATATTAGCTTCAGCAGTACGTAGTATTTTTTTTATAATGCATAACAGGGCATAATATAAGGGTCAGTTCTCACCAAAAAGTTAGTTCTAAAAGAAAACGATCAGTTCTAAAACGTACAACCGGTTAGTTCTTAACAAATTACCCAATTTTCAGTTGAATGTTTTCCTTTTTATTTTTTATTTTTTCAAATCGAGTATCCAATACTGCCCTGGTATAAAATAAGCCTTTCACCTCATATCGAGGGATATCATTAATTCAGTAGTGATATTCATTCTACAAAAATAAATCTTGATGCCAAAAATAAAATCAACGAAGCAGCAAATAATTCAAGAAATAAGTACTTGTCACACAAATTTCTCACTTCATATTGGAAAGGTTTTCTCTCGAAATAGAAAGACTATTTCTTTTTTTTTCAGCTGATGTACTCACAGCATAGTTTATAAAAAAGAAATCTTGATTAAATAAAACGTAATGAGATAGATATATCATTTATTGAATGCATAAATAAATATCAAGTTTATTAATTATCATATACCATTTTATTCATTCATATAGACGATACAGTACCTTTTGTTCTTTTTTTAGAAATTGAGTGTCCACCGTTTCGGTTAGTTCTTAAATTTCCTTACATTATGCCCTGACACATACTTCAATTCTTATTACGACTCTCGAGCGAATTTTGTTTTTCGTTTTTTCGAATTTTCTTAAAAAACATGTGATTTTGACAAGAATCAATTATTGAAAGAAAACCTACGTATACAGCTGTACCTGATATCATATTCAATAGAAATTTTCTTAGTTTATGATTGTATCTTCAAATTTTCAGGAGTTATTTGTCCGGTCACGGAAAAAAAGATGTTCAGGAAAAAACACTGAGGAGCCGCCATTTTGTTGTTTACAGCTCTGAATAAATTTAAAAACACACTGCAATAGTTTCGCCTGCTCGAAAAGCTCAAGTTTGTATCCCTGTTTAGAGGGAGGGAAGGGATCGATTGCAGACCGATCATTTATTCTCTCATTTTCTCCACTAGGGAAAAAATGACCGGAAGGAAAATGGAGACAAAAGGAAATTTTTAAAAATGAAGTATGAAAAGTTAACGAATTTCCAATTTTGCCTTGTTATATTCTTCATATTTCACTATCCGGGCCTCTGAAGCCCGAACTGTAGGAATTTGTGATAATTTCAAACTGTAGGGTAAAATCGGGACCCTTCGTACGCGGGGCACATTCATACAGTAGTTATAAAATACGAATGACAAGTTGTGCTAACATAAGTGTTCATGTCTATGCAGTTTTAGGTCATTCGTAGCAGTGAGAGAGAAGTTATAGGTAGCATTGCATTTTTGCATTTCGTGAGTAATTTCTTCATCGATGCTTCCAGCTATGTTTACTCTCGTTATGTTATGTTTTTCTTAACTATATGTTCTCAGTAATGAAGATACATTCCTGAAACATGATTTGAATAATCAATTGTTTTGGTTTGCATATCAATATGATGGGGCACATTCGTAAAGAACCAGGAAGGGCACACTCAGACATGTACGGAAGTACCCCTGCAGACACAATAGGTGAACGGTAAATTGCTAACGGTTGATTTTGTGTCTCATTGATGACAAACCAATGTTTCTATCTTCTTATTCTGCTATATTCACTATTTATTTATCAAAATTTTTTCAACAGGAGCATGGGACGCAATTGCACAACAAAGAATACGTAACAAAGTTGTGGATATTCAATAATTGTAGTATTACATTGCATTAATTAATATAAATGTTAGTTTTATTGTCAAATGAACATTTTTCATGGTTCATTTGTAGTTTGAATTCATTGTACAATATTATTCCATAGTGTCCAAAAGTACCCCATAAGTGGGGAACATTCATACGAATTTCGAATTGACTTCAGGTTGTTGTTATTTAATAAATATGAGATGTAATCAACTGGTAACTTTTTCGCATTGCACCTAGATACATGTACTATTGATAAATACAATCACTTGAATTTTCGATCAAATAATTGATTTAAAAACATGAAAAATGTAAAAACCGTACGAAGGGTCCCTACTTTCCCCTACGGAGGAGGGTTGAAATCAAGTTTCACAGTGAAGATAAAATATGCAAAGAAGTACGTGTTGAAATGGTTCTAACATTTCGTTTTTAGACTGATTTTGTCCTGATGGTTGAATAATGCGGACAAAAACAGTACTTTTTTATGATTCCGATCTGAATTTCTTTTCAAACGAATGAAAGCGATTCAGAAGAAATTCAAACTAAAATCATGGAAAAGTACTGTTCTTGTTCGCATTATTCAACAATCGGAACAAAATCAGTTTGAAAACGAAATATGAGGACAAAAACCGTTCAAATTTTTCGACCCGGGTGATTGATCATATTCCGTAGAAAAAGATAGTAAAATTCATTCCACTGAATTAATACGGTTCGTAGATTGTCTGGTTTTACTTGCACTTCTGTCATCAATCAGAAAATTGAATGGAAAGATTGACGTATAAAATCCAGTCTTTTCTTCTACTAAAATACTCACAACAGCTTTATGTGTGGAATCAATTCAGCTCCTCGACTTTACGGCACAAGTCGTAATCTCGTGCCTTATGAGTACCATCGCACGTGTATACATGTGTGGATATGTGTGTGCTCGAAATGATATAAGACGCCCGAGAGGAAAATTATTCCCTCTTTTCATGAAGAATCTACCTTGCTAGATTAGTACTGTTCAAAGTTGAATATCTTGTGCATAGAGGAACGGCGTATAATGCAGCGCACCTGGATGTAAATTTCGATTACCAGAAAATGTGCAATTCAAATAGGAATAGCTACTAAATATATATCACAACTGTCCTTTATTTTAATACGAATAGCTCTCAACGGGAATCTACTTCGAACCTTTGTTTTTCACAATACACGGATCTCGTATAAGATGATAAATCAGTCGTTAATTTTATAGACTTCATGAAAAAAATCCAGGGTTGGAAGTAATTCAATTCGAACTGAGTTGAATTCACATGCGACTAACAATTCAAATTTAATTCTAAATTCAAATCTAATTCAATGTGACTGTTAATTGAAATTGGGTTCAGTCGACAATCGAATTTGATTAATTTCAGAAATTTTTATCAAGAATCTAATGTAAGTGTTGATTGAAAAAATTCTACTTAATAATTAAATTTAGTGAATAATCGAAGAAATGTAATTTTTAATTTAACAAATGTCAATTAAGAATTAAATCCCAATTGTTAATTGTGTGCCTCTTCAATCATCCAATCTAAAACCCCGGAGGAATAAAGTATTTCGTTGCAAGTAAAAACAGTTTAACCGACTAATGAAGATTGATGTTCAGAAAAGTCGTTTATTTTTAAAAAGTGAAACGTTTATCCTCGCTCGCTTTGTATTTTCATTTTGAATGTGAGTTACTTTTAATATACTATAAATTCGGAGAATTCTTTGATTTATTAACACACTCAAGAAGTTCAAAATGTTGAATATATACAGAGGAAATTAATAATTAATTAATTATGAATGTGTATTGAGATTTATATCTTCATAAAATAGATAAAATTCATAAACATGAATATGCAATAACCAGTCAAGTTTGATTTATAAACCAGGGCAATAACTGCCCTAGTATTAGGTGTGCAAGTTGAAACTCGGCTTTAAGTTGGTTACATGAGACAAAATATTTGAACGCATCCAATTCGTCCACCATTTTGGATATATGTAGCGTGGACATTGCAATTGTCATATCAGTCATTTTCGAGTAGTAATTTCCTGTATATCAATTTGATGAGATGGATTTCGATAAGCAATATTTACGCCATTGTATTCTATTCTGTTTCCAAATGAATAAAAATGCTGCTCAAGCTATGGAATTGATCAATACGACATTGGGTCAACATTCTGTGAGTCATTCAACAGTGAAAAAGTGGTTTACAAGATTTCGTAATGGAAATTTCAATCTTGAGGACGATCCACGTCCAGGTGCAATCAAAAAATTTGAGGATGAAGAACTTGAAGTTTCACTGAAGAAAATCCATGTCAAACTGAAGAAGAGCTTGCAGAACAGTTAGGAGTTACTCGTCAAGCAATTTCACTTCGATTGCATGCATTGGGAAAAATACAGAAGGAAGGAAAATGGGTTCCTCATAAACTGACGGAAGAAAATGAAAGACAAAGAGTTGCCATTTGCATGAATTTGCTTTCTCGGTTCAAGAAGAAGAATTTTCTGCATAAAATCATCACGATTGATGAAAAATGGATTTTGTGCGACAATCCTGAACATAGAAAAGCATGGGTTGATCCGGGCCAGCCATCCACATCAGTTGAAAAACCGAATATTCATGCAAAGAAAGTTTTACTCTGTGTCTGATGTGATTGGAAAGGGATCATTTACTACGAGCTTCTCGAACCTGGCCAAACTATTACAGCTGACCAAAGTAAGTGATGCTCAGGAGGAAAAGAAGACCATTTACGGGGCAAGGAAGGCGAAAAGTGATGCTGCTGCATGATAATGCACGTCCACATACAGCAAAATCAACCCAGGAACTCATCTTCAATTTAGGCTGGGAAGTTGTACCTCATACGGCATATTCACCAGACTTAGCTCCTTCTGATTATCACTTATTTAGATCAATGTCGTCATATTTGAAGGAACAGCACTTCATGAATATCGAAGATGTCCGGAAATGGCTGGATAACTACTTTGTTTCAAAACCACCAAGTTTCTATCGTGAAGGCATTTATCTACTACCCGATGAATGGCAAAAGACTGTAGATAATAACGACGAATATTTTGATTGATAATTCTTGAAAGGTGTATTTTTTTTAATAAAATTGAGTTTCAACTTGCACACCTAATAAAAATAATTCATATAAGACCACATATAAACCATATGCAATCATATATGGATAAAGGTTCCATATATGGCCTTTTATATGTGGTTTTATATGAACCATTTTTAGTAGGGTGCTCGTGTAACAAAGAACGATTTATCGTGAAATGCGGGCAAAGTGATGGCCAATGCGCCATCAAGAATTCTAAAAGTGCGGACTCCGTTCACTGTAAAAGAATGAATAACTTCTTTCAATATTGTCAATCGTTTCTCTTAACTGCTAGCAACAAATTCACAGTGATTCATTTTCCCCATATAACCCGCTCGATTCGAATAGGATTTTCTAGTTCAGTTCATTTCGTATGACCCACTCGAAAGAACATTATTGTTCTCGTCGCATTTTAACAGCGAATTCATTTGACGATTTCAAAACGAACTACGGATTACAAAAGCACGCGTCTGCAGATTGCTTCATCTGCATATCATCACGCGACCGAATGCACCGAAGATATACGGTAGAATTGATACGAACAATGCACCTACATCGTGATCATGGATGACACTTTGATCGATTGTTTGATTGATCTTGTCGCCTATGTTCCGATAACGCGGGATTCGAAATGAAATACTAGCAGACGCATGGTTCGTACAAAAAACTCCTTTTGATACCGAAGAAATATTCTTCTGATCCCTCTGGTGGGATCCAAAAGAACAATTCCCAAATAAGATGTATGAATCGAATAATGTAATTGACCAACATCGAAAATTCACCGAAATATAACCACTAGTGCACGGTTATTTGGTCAAATTTCGGTTAACTGAATTTATCAGGGATATGGCAGCAAATTTTCGGCTAGGTCAGTGACCAAATTTACTTTTTCATAAGCAGTACCAAGATTTGCTGCATCAGCAAATTTTTTTCCTCCGTATTCTTCAATTGGAATTCGATGGAAAGGTTGTTGATAATTTCAGTGCCAAATAACTAGTTCCGACGGAAGTGACTGAGCTAGATGATAAAAAAACTAGAGAGCTTCGCTCAGCAGTCCGACTCCCTTCGAAATTCGCTCCGTTCATTTTGAACGAATCGTAACCCACATATACTCGCTTCGGTCGCATCTCAAAGGAAACTATTTATTTAGTTTAGAAACTATTACACAATTCATTAGGGGAGCATGAGTCACAGTGGATCAATTTTGTTTTCATGCTCTATAATTAACTTCACAAGTAGTGAACGTTTCGGCATGGAAGTTCATATACATATACAATATTCCCTCGCCCACAAAATGAACAAGCAATATTGTTAAAAAATTTTTTAATGTAAAATTCAAGGTGTCAAAAACACTGAAAAAATTGTGTAGCGCACATTGTATTCATGATGAGCTGTTCCAGAACTCTTGTGTTGTCTGGTTACGAAGACGCAGACAGGTATTCGAAAGGAAGAATGAACGGTAGCGCCATGACAACTGTAATATGGTTGGTGGAACGTTATGCTATCCGTCTCCATGCTATCTGAATCCATTCTCCATCCACATCGATCGTTTTATTAACTCTGCTCTAGCTGCCACAACAATGCGATGTGAATAGCACACAGTTTCGTAATAAGAACGATAATTCATTTTTCACAGTGTTCTTTATACCATTTTCAGTTAATTTAGAAACATGTTTCTAAACAACGGCAGTTGCATTATGTCAACCATCTTTTGAAGATGCAAGAATACTCACACGCAAAGATCGTGATCCTTACTTTCCGACAAATGTCATGAATATTTAAAAAATTTCAGGAAGAAAGGGGATCGGTATCCGTAGAAAAGTTCTTTCTGTTCATTTCTACAAACTTCCCAAACTTCCATATTTCGCCCAGGTTCTGAGGGGAAAAAATAACAAACTTTGGCAAGAACGAGGAAATTTTCCTCAGAGTGATGAAACATTCACATACAAAATTCGCCAAGAGTTAGTGGTTATATTATGAACAAAATTTGGTGGTTACATCATAGAGAAATTTGCTCCCCTCCTAGCACCCTTGTTGTAAACACGTATCAGGTATATTATATTTCAGTTAGTTGTCTGCATTGAATCAGTCACAAATACGTGATTGCGACATATTTGAAAAGTGTTTGTAATGAGGATGCCTATAGAGTTTTTTCGAAGAAAAGGATTTTAAAATAATAAATAACTGAAATAGTTTTTGAATAATTCTCAAGAGCCTATTAACAATTTCCAAATAGATATCAACAGATAGATATTAACTATTTTGAAGCAACCTTGAGATATTGCGGGATCAGAACTCAGAAACACTGTCGTGATAGTACACTGAAATATTTTTGTTACGGATCATTTTTGATCTGTGTGCGCTATCTGCAATAGTTCCTATTAGATTCTCATTCAGCATGTCTAAACCATTGTATATATTTGCAACTCTCTCTGAATTAGTCATATACTCGATAAAGTTTGCTTTTTCTGATTATTTCCACTCCAAATTTTGTATAGGTGTATATTTATCTTTATCTCGTCCTTTTGTTCGTAAGTTCGTGTGTAGCTGAATTGGGAAATGATCTGATTTCGTTACTATTTGTAGAACTTTTGAATTATTTATTTCGTTAAGCGCTATACTATTGCACCAAATTAAATCAATTATTGTTTTATGTGTACTGTGCTGGTCGATCCGACGCTGCACTTCCATTAACTAATGTAAGGCCCCTATCTTCCATATTATTAGGTAAAATTTTACCTCTTGCATTAGTATGGTTATCGAGAGTTTTTCTATATTGAAAAAGCTCAATAGCCCCACAGAGGAAAAAATTTTTAAATCTACTACCTACGTAGCAACGATCCTAGAAAAAATAAGCGAACATTCAAATGTTGAAGTAACATTAATGTAAAAACTAAGCAATACTGAGATAAATAATGAAGCATGACGAGCCAAATGTTAATATACGATATAAACAATTAATTATACTCATATTTACGATACACTTACACGATGAATAAACACCTTAGATTAAGCATAATTATTGTAGCGTAATTTTGTTATAAGGATAACGTAGAGACTCCATTGTATGGACATTTATGTCCTCTGAACAATAAAAGTTATATATACATAGTACACTGAAAGAATTTTTGTTGGAAAATTAACGTGGAATTCCAATGATCGAGGGACAAGTAGGAATTTTTTTGAATATTACTGTAAATTTTGCAAAACTTATAGAAAATATCAACCTCAACTATTGAAAAACTCACTCGTTTTTACAGGCTGTACATTAATTTTGTCAAGAATTTTCACCTGTCTTTCGACTACTGAAATTTCACACACAGACAAATGTATTGAATGAAATGAAAGACTATTTAACTCCCAATGGAATTATTAAAATATTTCACAAGATACTGTCACAGTGCACAAAAGCGGGTGCAATAGGCACTCTTTGCTCAGTATACAACCTATACTGATGAGTGCCTGAAAATAGATGAATGAATTGTTGATAAAACTTCACAATTTTAATAAATAAATTGAAACCCAATAGCCAAATTATCCTCGCGTATGATGGAATGGCGGACTTAAAATATCAATTAATTGGATATACAATGATCTATTCTGACCTCATTTAAATGACACTGACACAAAACTTCTTTCAACGCATATAAACCCACGTTAATCTTCCGGAGGACAAGAATCAAATTTTATTCTCTCGTATTCGTGAGCATATTTTGTACGCATAACGAATCTTTACTAAAAACAC
Source organism: Gonatopus flavifemur (assembly GCA_018340375.1). Classification (NCBI taxonomy): domain Eukaryota; kingdom Metazoa; phylum Arthropoda; class Insecta; order Hymenoptera; family Dryinidae; genus Gonatopus; species Gonatopus flavifemur. Next base: position 24,776,408 of record JAFFJZ010000003.1, read on the forward strand.
TACTAATTACCACCATTCGAACGGGTCACTGACTTTAGCGGTACTATTAAAAGTCCGGTAATGGATCTTTAAAACGCTAAAACTCGTGTTCCCTGAGTTCATAAGTAGAACCGAAAAAACCCAAGTTTCAAGCTCCTTCAATCTTTTTTTTCCTCTCTTCTCAAAAGAAAACATATCCAGGTGAAATTGGAATTAAAATTGCTTAGAATTCCTATTTGATAGAAACAATAGCTCCTTCCAATACGTGTTGAATTTTCAATAACCGGTATTTGATTTTTAGCTCACGTTACTTGGTACCCGGAAATATCCACAGATACGTTAGTAAATTTTTCCCATAGAATGCATAAGAATTTCAATCCTCGCGTAGATCAAATTCCCAACGCTATACAAATACGCAATACGAATTTACATTCATTCTATAAACAGAATCATCGCCGAATGCAATTTCTACACGATTTCATGCAGCTTGAAAAATTCACAAGCATTTTTTTCCATTCTCCCCTTGAACTTTCACCCAATCTTTCCACATGACGGTCCGCGTCGTTTAGGGGAAAAAGAATACATCGAATCCACCAACGAAAGAGCATCGCGTCGAAAATACAACGGTAAAAAGCATTTACGCGTTATACGAATTTTGGCAAGCATCGTTTTCCTCTCGCGGTATGAACTTTGTGACCTGTCGCATAATAACGATCACAGTTCGCGAGAGAATTTCGATGATAATGGGCAAAAAAATAATATGTATATAGAAAAACGTACGTAGATGATAGCGCGATGCACATGAAAAGAGAATAAAAAATGGATCTTGGCCAAGAACGGAACCGTAAATCCGCTGCAAAATAAAACTTCACGAACGTGACCTACATGATTTTGTATTGACCCATAGGAATTAAAATGAATATACGTGCATGAGATATTCAATAATGAATAATTCATACCGGTTTCTTCTTCGAAATTCACTTTTTCGCAATTATCTTCCCGAATTCTGTATTGAAGCGTGACTGCGAATTCCATAATCTAATTATTTCGTCACTTTTTGCGCGGACATGACATTTTTTATATGAAAAAAGGAACGCTATCGCGATGGTAGCCGAAATTCATTTTTCTTTACATTAATTAGAAGTATCGTCGCCGTGGAGGATTAATTAACATAGAAGTAGGTCGAATCGTGAATTTTCAATAATGGTTTTCAAAGTAAACAATATGTGACAAATCGACAGTCGAGGTCTCAATACAATCCACAGGTTATCGGAGAGAATATCGATACACCCAAGAGAGAGAATTGAAAATTCGTGACAGATATTTTGTAAATTCATGAAAAAGCAGCATTTCAAATGACGATGTCCTTTAATTATGACTCTCACTTTTTCATAAAACTTGTTGATTTCTTTTTGTGACTAGGTTGAACAGGAAATATAATGATATAACATTTTTCCTATCTTCATTAAGTTTTGTTTTATTATTATCCAAACCGAAAGTTTGTTCCCAATTATCAATTTCTACATCTACATCCTTGATATTTCAACCTTATTCGCTTTTGTTCAAATTTATTTTATATTGTAATGAAAGTTCAACGTTGATTCAATGCCGGGTTCAACACAACTCTAAAAGTGCATCCATCGTAGCTTCGAAATTTGAAACTCTGGAAAAAGAATAAGGGTTTCTTCAATATTGGTTCACGTTGATGCAGTGGGAAAAGTGTAACAGTGATGAGTACTTGATACCACGTCGACAGCAATCTTAAGGATACAAGTGGAACAAATGAGCGTTGATATGAAATACACTTGCACTCTCTTGCACACATAAAACTCCTGTTATCAATGTTCATTTGTTTCCTTCGTACTGTACTGTGTCCAAACAGGGATACCCGTATTTTTCTCAGAGTATTTTTCTTCTACACGGAGAAAAAGGAATAGTTGCAGCAACTGCTTGAATACTCGATTTTCGACCATTTGTTTAATTACTCATATGACAATTTTTAGGTTCCGCCAATGCTGACAATAGGATATAGCTTGGCGCAATGTTGACAGGCGAGGCTTGGCGAACTATAAATATTCGATGTTGATTAACAACAAATGTGATGTTGCACCGATATCGGTGTTCGAGGAATTTCGGTTGTCAGCCATTGATTCACAATTCCACCAGGCTTGGTGTTTGCCAGACTCATCCTTGGTCCAACATTGACCAAACGATAGATTCTATTGAAAGTAAGGATCATTTGTAACGATCGAAGATCGCGGTTTTCGAGATGAAACATATTTGAGTATTGAGAAATTTTGAATCAGTGTCATTTCAGGATGGAGATATTCTACATTGATGAAATTTTGAAATAGAGATGGACCACGACATATTTATGTTGAAATAGAATTATTCATGCCAGATGGAAAAATTTTCAAACTCATATATAATTTATATGTACCTTGTATATAAACTTTATTGAATTACATATAAATTATATATATTTTCTCAAATTTGTCCACTTCGGATCAATCGAGGTATCTGAAAATAGAGAAATCGAGCGGATCGATTCGACAACTTTGCATTTTGTTTTGTATTTCCTTTTTTCTAATTTTGTACGTTGGAAATTGTGCCTTTTATTGTTTTTTCCTCCTCTGTGTGATTTGATCGGTCCGCTTCCAAAAAATTTGATACAAAAAAAATGTGAAGTAGTCAAATCGACTCCTTTGGGCATTCTAGTGTTGATAATCCCTATCGCTAATATTAATATCAGGATTACGTTGTTTATCTTTACCACGTTGTGGTATTATAAAGATGCTATTATTACGATATTGTAGTGTCCGTACTGTAATATTTCAAGTTCGTTTGGGAACAATTTGATCAACTTTGGAAGATCTTCTGGAAATTACTTAGAGTTCTTCAGAAGATCTTTGTACATTATTCAGCATCCTTGGAATACTGTTTCTGTTCCTCATTGTGAATGCACGAACACTGTTCCAGGACTATTTAATGACTACTTCAAGACTATTATGAGACTGTTTGATAACAACTTTGACCTAAAGACACGAGTACATCGTGAGTATTTCTTAACTGCGCGAAGGTGATGTACCATAGAGGGTGCTGCGTGGAGGAATATAATTACAACAGTGTTTTTGTATCCATACAGCGAGGTTCATAGTTTATTTGTGGACGACTTTTAGAAAATCTTTTGTTATTTTTGAGAAATCAGTTCAGTTTACTTTGATTACTATTTCGCGACTATTCAACGACTATTAATCCAAATTCTCGAATTCAGAAGAAAAGATACATATCACGTCATGAATATTCATGAACGATCATGTTCGGAAAACGGATTCCATCGACGGCTGATGATAGGTGAAAATTAAAAGGTTTCTTGAACTGAATCTTGGAATACTCCCAATTCGATTCAATGAAAGATTTTTAGCAACTTTGGATAGAATTTTAAGTTCCCTAGTAGAGTCTAGAAACAATTTGCTACATTGCAACTTGAGATTTCTGGTTTCAAGATATTGCACTTCGGAAGAGCGATACTTGGAGAATATGAGAGATATAGCAGCATAGAGAATATGTGCTTGGACGTATATATAATGTCGAAAAAACGTAATGGAGGTCTTCTGAAAGTTTTGGAAACCTCCCAGAGAAACATGATACAGTTGAGGAGATTTACCAAATTTTAAGTGAAAAGATTTTGATCCAATGATTTTGAAATTGTCGCCCATTATTGAACGAAAACTTTTTCACGAGTCATTAAAGTCTATCATATTTCTGAATTTTTCAGAAAGTTATCCAGTATCCTTTTATTCTTCCTCACTTTCCTCCATGAATTAAGACTGATGAGAAGTTACGAGGAGAATTTTCGTTAGACATTCCCCCTTTGAGCCATGGATTCCTAAATTGAAGGATGAAAAGTACATTAAAAGCATCAAGTCTTTACGTTACTACATTCTTCCATGCATCGAAATGCTTCACGTTTGATAACTTTTCTCTTTTTCTTCCATACTTATTTGAAACCAATTACTGTGGTAGAAAACAAATATCAAAGTTTCCAACGATATCTGTAATTTACTCTAATTTATTTGTTCCAACTTCAAAAAGTGCAATTTTTGTTCATGTATTGCAGCACAGAGAAAAAGATCAGTTGAAAAACTATCCTGCCGAGAGTTGTTTCGAAATGAGCTTGATTTACTTTACGTAAACAAATATCAGACGACGAGGAAAAATGAAAAACTTTGAGGACAGCACTCTCCAATGAATGAATAAGAGATCAAATTTTTTTTCCAAATAAGCCACTTTCTCGGTTGATCTTGTGAATGATCTTTGATTCAGATAATATAGATTGAATATAGATTGTATATAAATCACATCGAATTTTTTGTCCAGAATCCCGTACGGAACATGTGTAAATCTACATAGAGCGAAACAAAAAATTCACCCGACACAAACAAACATTTCTTCGAAAGAAAGAAATCATCATTCGATTTTGTTTTCAATTCTCCGAGGAGACGTTGATTCGAATTCGATTCGGACGATTAAGAAAGTTCATGGACCAAAAGACCTTCAATAATCACAGTTTTCGATCTTGCTTCATTGAAAAGAAGTTTGTTTATAGGAGAAGAGCTTTCAGTTAAGGTTTGTAAAATGTTGTCATTCTTTCCTAAATGTCGAAGGAAAATATGAGAGGAATTTGAAAGCAACAGTGGATTTCTGAGTTTTTCTTAGAATAGATGTGGTTTATCATGAATATTATAAACCGACCCTTCATCAACATTAAAATCTCACATGTAACCAAACGTTCCTCCTCTTTCACGTGACGTTGAATGACTTTGATATTTTTTATTATGATTTGTTTAAGCAACCCTCAGGCGAGTTCTTTTTGATCCTTGCTAAATATTTCTTTTCATACTTTTTATCTGAGCCATAGAGAAAAACATGAAGGTTTTGCAAGCGCGAAGAAAACAAGAGAAAAAAAGTTGTCTGTGGAAATGTAACTGTTGAAGCGAGGAGAAAAATAATCTTTTCAAACCCTCGAATGTTTGTGACATTTTTAATTTCAAACTTATATTGTTGGGAAAATTCAATTGGAATTATTTATTAATTCTTGAATTTGATGAACGTAATGAAGAATTTCCTTGAGGCTGATAATAAATTTCTGAATTTGAATAACACATTCTCAAATTTCATAATCATTCCTTGAATTTGAGAATGTTCTTTGATAAGTCTTGAAATAATTTTTCCCATAGAACCAATGAATTCTTCAACAGGGTGATTTAAAGTTACTTTAAAACTGAATGAATTCGACTCTGATTCTCAGGAGAAAATTCTCAAGATAATACGGAAATTTTCTCAAGGATAAACGTTTATCATAATCGTCGATAGAACAGAATATTTCAATTTTTCTATCAAAGTATGAATTAAGACATAAAGAAAAAACGTCATATTCGATCAACAAAATCACAATGATTTATAATATAACAAATTATTTTACCTCTCAAACTGCCCGGGAATCCGTTTCCGAAAGATTTTGTAGACTAGAATTAAAAAATATCAAAATATTCACTCGATGCACACTCGACTTTTTCTCTCGCGAGAGTTTTTCTCGTTTATTTGGTACCTCGATGTAGAACAAAAACAAACATGCAATTCGAATAACCCCTGTATTACGGCCTGTACCCGCGCAATACCTCCACGTGACTGACATAGGAATTGTACGCTTGAATCGGTTGAGAAAACCAAATATACAAGTGAGGTTCCAACGCGCAAGTCGCACTCACATATTATGGGATGAGATAACACGAGGAATAAAATAAGCCGTGTGTAAAAACCACGCAGGAAAATGAAAACAGATTCCATCTTGAAAACTACTCCTCAGGATTTCTTTTTAATCCTTTTTGGAAAGTAAGAGAAATTTGGGTAGAGTTGAAAATTCCGATACTCTCGAATAAAAATTCATTCTATGCAAAAAATATAGTCTGTATATGAATTATATATAATCCGGACACATTCTCAGGTTTTGAAAATTAAGATTTTTTATTCAAATTTTTTTATGTGAAAATACTTTTTGTCTTTTGATAGATGAAAACAAAAATTTGTATAATAACAATCACGAGTGGAGTACAAAAAGAATGATTCGTATCGGAATTGAGAAACGCATTGACCTTCGGATAAAATTTCTCACGGAACAACAATAGAATTCTGATTGAATTCACGAGATCTTATGAGAAATTTCATCGTGAAGTTTTGCTGTTCGCAGTTACGATACTATCGTAGGGGATGTGAATACGAAATTCCCTCTACGAGATGTGCGAAAGTATAGATGATGAGAAAGAAGAAATGGTCCCGTGAAATTGTTCCTGTACTTTGCGTATGGATACATTTATGCATAAACAGAATGTGAAAGCTTCGGAAAGTATAGATGAGGGACACGTAAACAGAGTTCATGGGTTTCGCTCTCAAGAAATCCCTTTCAGTTAGTTCTATACCATTCAGAGATTGATCGAAGAGAAACCTGAAATCTTTCAGTACGATATTCGATATCGATTCTCGCATTCAATACATGACTCAATAAGTCCCCGGCTTGATGCAGATAATTAGTGCCAGGCACTATCTGTTAAAATTTGAGTTCAATCGAACTATTAGGGTACAAATTCGAATAGTTCAAGTGGAGCTGTTCTTAGAATTTTCGAAATAATTGAAAAATGTGAATTTCGTGTGCTAATGCACTGAAAAAAATGACACTGAGAAAACGTTTGTTTCGGCGGAACAAAATTTTGGTTGAAATGAACACAAAGAAACTTTTTGGTTGACTGAAATGAGATTTATTTAGGATAAACGAAATCCATTCATTTGTCTGTATGAAAGCCTTAATTATTGTGAACCAAATTTTGTACACCCCAAATAAATTTTATTTGAGCCAACCAAAAAGTTTCTTTGCGTTCATTTCAATCAACATTTTGTTTGGCTGGAACAAACTGTGTTTTCAGGGTATTTTGTTGAAATGTGATCAACAAAAGAAAATCTGTTGTGTCGACACGATTCTTTTGTTGAGGTGATAACAGTTTTTTGTTATTATAACAAATAGATGTGATAATTCCAACCGAAGGTTTTTGTTGACTGAGCACAAATTTGGTTAAAACAACCAAACTTTGTTGGTCAGATTTCATAAAAATGATTTTTTTCAGTGTAAGGCATCACTTTCTGATAGAAAAAAAATCACTGTTCAAGCAGAGCGGCGACTTAATGAGTGTTATTCGGTATCTGCTCCATCAAATACTAAGGTCAAGAGGGTGGTGTGCTTTAAACGCGGTCGCACAAACACGGATGATAGTGAACGCTCAGGTTTCTCAAATTTGGCAGATGTCCCGGAAAACATTAAAACAATCAATAAAATTATTTTGGCTGATTGTAAATTGAAGTTGCGTGTGGTAGCAAAGGAACTGGAGATACTACATTATTAGAAATTTTTGATTGAAATTCCAATTACACGTAATGGAAGCAAAAGTTATTCACGTAACTGAAAAATATATTGAAATTTCGATTACATTTGGACGAAAATATATATTAATGTATGATATAACGTAGCAAAAATTTTAAATTCAGTTGCGTCTGAATGAATTCTCATTTCAATCACCAAGAATTGGAAATTTCATTTACAAATGTACATGGAGAATATATTCAATTCAAAGACATTTCTAACAATGTAGGAGACACGGTACGCTGTAAAGAAATTCCTTCTAAAAATTCAAAAAATGTAATTCTAATTTTTTACAGCCACCTTTTTCTGAATTTTCAGGGAAATTTCGTTGAAACTTAAAGGGTTTCTCTGGTTAAGATTTTCAAGAAACATTTTTTTTTCAAACATTTTTTTCTCATAGAAAAAATTGAGATATCGTTTTGAAAATTTGTAGGTCTGTTAATTGAACATTAAATAACACAGGCCTACAAAATTGAACTTTTTGTTTGGTGCAACAACTGTATCATACTTTTCCGAAGTATTTTGGCGCGCTGAATCCGAATCTGGCTTCAAAATTGCATTATTACGTGTGGTTTTTGAGATATTTCAACGTCAAAGTGTGAAAAACACCGTTTTTCGACATATTTGAGATTACGTGACGTCAGAATGTAATTTTTTCTCATGAAACTAGTAGATGCACCTCAAAATATAATCCATCCCCTTCCGAATGCCGTTGAGTTTGCTCGAATATCTTTTTTTTTACTGTGACACGACAATTTGAAATTTGTGTGTTCATGGATTTAGTGAATAGGTGAAATAACACAATTTTCAAACTGTCGTATCTCAGAGAAAAAAAAAGATATTTGAACAAACCTAATCGCATTTGGAAGAGAATGACTCATATTTTGAGATAATTTGAAGAATAATTTGATAAAATGTTCTTAAAGTGTGGAATAATTGAATAAAACGTTTCAAAATCGTGCATTTTCATTTTATTTTACACCTGCGATTTCTTGAAAACTACACGTAGCATTAAAAAAATAAGTATATTTCCAGAGTCAGGGTATCGAATATACTCAAAATCTGCTTTAGTTTTAGCGGCACCAAAATCATTGTAGACCTGTGTAATACAAAAAAGTTTTTTTCAGATTAAACAAAATTCTTTATTCGTTATACTAATTTCAAGAAACAAAACACCAAAAAATGACGGTGGGCGTGATTTGGAGCGACCGGATGATCTGAAAAAGAAATGGCAGATCATTCCTTGTTGAAGCGCCTATCATGTGAACTAGCATATGTTTTTTCATCAAAAGACAACAAAACGGCGGTCATTTTTCGAAAAAATCGATTTTTTAGGGTAGAAAATCGGATGCACATCGGACAAATTTTGACAAATCAAAAAGATCCTACACGGAAAACATTTTAGAACTGAATCAATACAACTTTTTGTACTGAAAGAGTTCAAATGTAACTTGAACAGCGACAGTGCAACTTTTTGAATTGACTTGGTTGAAAAGTTGAATTGTAAAAGTTCAAAACAACATCGAACTCTTATAGTCACACGATGTGGGCCAAACTATTGTATTTAATTGCGTGGATCGTGTGACTATACGAGTTCAATGTTGTTTTGAAGTCTGAAGATTCGAATTTTGAACTTGTATAACCAAAAATCATTAAACTGCAAGAGTTATATAAATTTCCAACTCTCGCAGCCCTAAAATTTCTTCCGTGTACTTAGCCACTTCAACAAGGAATGATTTGCGGTTTTTTTCGGTTTTTTTTCAGATCATCCGGTCGTTCCAAATTACTCCCACCGTCATTTTTTAGTGATTTTTTAGATAATGGCAACTAATATACTTTCTCTCAGTGCAAGAGTATTTGGCCGTGCTCCAATACCGCGTCAAAATGGATCATCTTGTGGAAGAAAAATGTGTGCATTTATTACATTTTTGATAATCCTGATAATACTTGGATCTATCCTGTTGTAGCGGTACCGTGCAGATCAAAATTATTATCAAATAATTTTAATTGGTACTTTGCAGGCTCGTATAAAAAAAAAATATATTCTCACTGAAACTTCGACCAGAAGATGCCACTAAATTTTCACCTTCGAATAATTCTCCGGTCGCCAGGTTATTTTTAATAAAATAACCAAAACTTCTTTAAGTTAATTCAACTTCCGCTATGATTTCTTCAAAATCACTATTTTCTATACGGAGATACATTTCTAACGAGTATATGAGAATAAAAGAAACTCAGAATTAACCAAGGATTTTTGTAAATAAACCAATCACTTTTGACAACACAAAAACTTCGGATTGTTTATTAAAACACTTTTCAATTTTATCCGTATTCAATATTTCATAATGATTCACTTTTACACTGAGAGCTCTGCTCTCTTCTCTGTGATGCAGCTGAATGGCTTATGGCGTTCAATGCGCTTCTTTTATATGCTACCTGACTGGCTTCAGAAATTACTTATTTATTCAAATTTTGACTTATCAATAACAATTTTATAATTAAAATGCTCAGTACTTTATTTTCAGTATAATCTTTGATAAAACAAAAATGAAAATCACTTTTCTCTTTATTTATTATACCAGGTTATAAACATAATTCGTAATTCTCATAAAACCTTGCATAACCATATTTTTTCAACTTCTAAGTTGATAGATTTGCTCTCTGATTTCTTCCGACCAAAATCATCATTATAAACTATCAATTTAATACTTTTCGGTAGATTTTCATTCTAAGATGATGATATGCTAACCCATATTCTTTATTATTTGAAGCAAATCCGAAAACTATGTAGAAAGTATGTTATGATATTATTTTATTTTAATCGTATTGCTGAGAACAGTGTCCTGAGCTATCTGCTTAATCTAGAATGCAATATTCATTATCAGAACATTATTATCGAGGCTATGTCCCGTTACACTGTCACTTAATCAGTCGAAAAACGCGAGTACCCACACGGAGAAGAATGGATATTAATGGCAAGCATCTGGATTATATCAACTTTCCTAGTCTTTAATATCCATTAAAGGTTAGAGTATATGTATATTACAATGAGGTATAAAAAATTATCAAAGACTAGTATCTCAGGGGTATAAGTCTCCAACAGAACCAAAGTCTGAGAGACGTATTTGGACGTTCCCTGGACGTACACAGATTTTAGGTTCTGTTGGGGTTTAGATATTTGTCATCATATACTAACCAGTGTAATATTTCTCATACCCATTAGTATCTATTTTCCTCCTTGCAAATATCATAACATTGTCCGTACATGCTCTCACTCCTGAGACTCCCGTAACACAATCCACACGATCCAAGAATGGTCGAATAAATGAAAATAATGACCAGCTGCAAGTGAAACACTCTCTCTCAGCCATTGGCGATAGTCTGCCTTGATGATACTTCCCAAAAACTACGGTGTATGTACTGGGCCGGGAGACACTCACCTGCAACATATACGATGAAATTGTCGTCGGTAATCCCTAGAAGACAAGTGCTAACATCATCAACAAGGGCCCTAGATTGTTAATCGACGGTGTTGGAGCAACAAATCTCGAATATGTCGAATGGGAGGCTCAACGGTAGATGTTGATGATCGTCTGAGACACTCTTCGTGACTAATGGCTGTTCGCAGATCTTGAAAGAATACTTCAGGGAGAGAGATTCAGCTCCAATGAAGAAGTGATATTGAAAACGCAGGTGTAGTTTTAGGCGACAGACAAATATTTCTACAAAAAGGTATTAAATTGTTGGAGGAGCGTTGAAATCAGCGTATCATCCTAGAAGGAGACCATATCTTGCCTAAAAGTTGTTGTCATAGTAGTTAGGCCCGAGACTTGATAAGTGATCTGTTATTGCAAAATAATTGGAAAATACTTTGTATGAAACATATCCTGGGGAAAATGCTCCATGCCAGGTAAATCCAGAAGAAAACCAACAGATCTTATGACAGAAACCGGACAGAATTGGGCAGGGGCGGACAAGTCTCTTTCACTCAAATTTGTCTAGTATTATCCGTAGAATATAATAGTGAAACGATGTTCACACCTGAAAAATTAATGTATTTTTCAATCATTAATTGATTTCTTTTGTACGACATCAACATTCATCACCATGACAAAGGAGAATGATTGAAAAATGGCCCGGAAACTCAAACTTGGACACCTTTCTTCAGTCAAAATTTATCCACATAATCGAAACGAAATCAATCACTCAATTAAGAGTTTTACGAAAACACATAATTCGAAAGACGAACAAATTCTATTGAAGTGTCCAAAACTCTCCTGAATTATTGACATTTTTTTTCAAAACTTCAACAAAATTTACCTGAATTCAAAGAGAAGCCTCTATAAGATTTTTTCAGGAATTTCAATCTTATTTTTGTTCAGTTTTTCTCTAATTCAACAAACAGGAAGAGTAAGTTGTAAATCTGAACCAATAAAATGATGTAACTGCCTGGTTAAAAGAACCCCTTGATTCTGACCAATTCTCATTAAATTTCAATTAAACGTGGACAATGTTCTCACCAAATCTCACTGATGATTTTTCAATGAGATTTGGTCAGAACTTTCATGTGAATCTCGATGAATCTGGCCAAATCTCACTAAATTACGATTAAACTTGGACAATGTTCTGACCAAATCTCATTGAATTTCATTTGTCAGATTCAATGGATTCTTTTAACCAATGAAGCCATTTCTTGTATCGGTTGGTTGCCGTCGTTTTGTCATCATAGCAGCCATACCAACTTGCGACTCCACTTCGGAAGCTCAAAATTTGGACCATTCAAGAAGTCGCAAAAAACCACTCGATATACCACCACTGACGCGATTGACCCAATGAAAAGTAGAAGAGTGAAACTCAGTAAAACACTTGCCAAATAAAGATCCTTGGGTTCCGCCGTTACTGGTGAGAGACAAATCTCTTTTCATGCTGCGCCGATAATGGGAGATTGAATATCCACATAATCATACCAATGCCAGTCCGTGATTGGGAAAATACATCAATGAAACCTGTAACAATGTTATAATTCCTAGCTTGCGTCATGTTGCCAAGGCTTGGCCATGTGAGTGAGTACGAACCTAAGACCAGTTTCTGTCCGATTCAGGCCCAAGTTATCTAGTTCACGCCTCTGTTGAGTTGGAGTTGGACCAACGAATTTTTTTTTCTCATAGAATATTACTGATTCGGATTTAGGGAGGAGGTAATTCGAAAATTTCACGAATACGAGAAGGAGGAATCATTCCACACTGCATATACGAACATAACTGAGGATTGAGGGATTCGAAATCCTCTTCTCAAGTTAGAATTCGACCACAACTTTGTAGCCAGAGGGTTAGAAGTAACGATATTCGACCTTTTGTTTATAATTCAACAACATCTGAGATCGTGAATTCAAGGGATGAGTTTCAAACTTCAAAGATAGGTCTTTACAGTGTAAACTCTCGACTTTCTTGAAACTTTGCAATGCGTCCTTTAATTTCGTCTACATCAATCCGACGATTTAAATTTTCTAAATAGTAAAATAAGGGATTGAATTGAGACGTCATGGATATTTTTCAAGGATGCAGCAGCATGAATTGCACGGGTATTGAGTTTCCGTGAAAATAAATTGGTTTGTAAATATTTTTATTTCAAACAAAAATACAGTATAATGATAATGATCCACGAATATAGATATGTATATATAACTGGCTAATATATGCACACAAATATGTCATCCCTGTAAAAAGTACTTATTGGAAACGATAGAAAGACAAGTCCATAATTTGGATTTAATTCAACATCATCTAATCAGAATTCATTTGTACAGAAATGCCGAATTGCATTGAGACAATTTTTCAGTTGCAGTAACCAAAAACAACATCAATTAAGAATATGAGTTGCCTGAACAAAAATTTTTAGTTGAAGGAAATAATATTTTTTTGCGACAAGCAAACAGTTTTCTCAGTGTATATTCTCCTTTGATCAACAGTGTTCCATGTGGGATAGGAATGTACGATCCGTTGATGAGAGTTTTTATAGAGAATTGATGACATATAATAATATCATTGAATTTTCATAAAAATTATACAAAGGTTGTATAAATCTATAAACAGTTCATACCCTTCGTTTGTCCATAAATTTTCACAGGGATAACAATGGAACTTAGATGAAAATCGACAAATAAATCCATATCATATCAAATTTTACATAATATCGTCACAAATGATTCAATTGATTCCATATTTTGTCAACATCAATAACATAGCTCATTTCATGAGAATATCTTAAAAATATCATAAACCATCGAACAATGATAAAAAATGCTATCAATTTCAAAAATTGTATGAGCATATCTGTCCCTCCTCATCATTTTTTTCTCCGTTCTTGACTCTTTTTTCCTTTTTGATTTGTTCGATTGTCGTTGGATATTGGAAAAATATCGAAAGATCAACCATCATCGAGCGCGAACTTGTTGATCTCGTTGAGAAGCTTGCGATTCTATCTTCTCGATAACCCACAACCAGATCGAATCGGACAGATAATCCAACACCGACTACTCTCTATTTATACGAACTTTGAAGGAAACCATTTCTTGCGAGACCGCAACTTAGATTATATGAGGGAACAAACATCATCTTCGGCTGGTTATGAACGACCGTATCTCCTTCGCAACTTTCCTTATCTCTTTTTCTCCCCCACACCCTCAATCATAAATTGTCATAAATTTCATTCAACGTATACACTTCGAATATAAAATCTGTCTGTATCTATTTGAGGGATTCTGTAATCACCAAAATTACTAAACTCGAAATATGATTTTATATCAAATTTAAGTAAGTGAAGATTGATTTGAGAATTTTCTTGAGAATATCAAAAAAATTCACCAAACGCTACATTTATGCGTAGGATTCATGGGTGAACCAGACGGACAGTTGTATGCGGTAGCGAAATCTTCGCTGTTCGACAGAGGACCCAGTACTCGAACAGGACCCGGTGAGTGAACGCTGCTCCATATTTTAGTCAAAGCATCTTCGGGCCTCATCGAACCGCACCATATTTGAGCATAGTTTAGGAAAAATAGTTGATCGTGGGTGAGATCGAGACCGGGGAGGAGGGGCTCTTCACCGTGATTCGCGACCCACTTTTTATAAGCCTGCAAAACGGATTTCGTGGAAAATTTCACATAGATGAAAAATGTTGATTGAGAGTAAACACAAAACATTCCACTTACTCGAAATGATTGTTTAAGACCGCCGTTGTCAGCGATATTTTCTCCTTCAGTCATTTTTCCATTAACATAAAGTTCAATTTCCTGAATTTTGTAACGTGAATATTGATCTACCATACATCGTGCTCTTTCGTGGAAAGCTTTGATGGTTGCGTTATTCCACCACTGCAACATGTTGCCATCTTTATCGAATTGTCGTCCTTTGTCATCAAAACCGTGAGTAATTTCGTGACCGATTACTACACCTATTCCCCCATAGTTCAATGATTTCGGAAAGTGATGAGAGTAGAAAAGCGGCTGCAAAATTCCAGCAGGGAATACTAGGGAAAAATGCATTACATTCTCGTTAACTATTTTTCAAATTTCTGATTATTCTCCTTGAGTAACATAATATTAACAATAAAAAAAGCACTTGTGAAGAATAGAACATATCTTATTATTCTCCTTGAAGTATTCATACGTTTTAATACACAGAGAGAAATTTATAGTTAAATTTACTATGGAATTATAGGAATGGGGGAACATACTGACTTCTAATGAAATTTACTATGGCATAACAATAGAAACCTGGACAAATTTACAACGTTTCCCCCATTTCTATAATTCCATAGTAAATTTGAGTATAAATTTCTTCCAGTGGACTTTGTAGAAGTTTCCAACCAAGGGCATGTATATCATGTTTCATGAATATTCTCAGAATCCTCAAAATGAGACTATTTTGAATAAGTATATTTCATGCACATTCTCACAAGATTCTTTTTCGGATTCATCCAAAACAGTCCCACCTACACATTCTATGCATCATCACAGAATAAGCGCGAAATGTTCGAGAGTTTCTTGTGTTACTTGGACTACACTCTCAGAAAAGTTCTTAAATTTAATATAAGTGATGAAATTTCACAATTTCCCACTGGAATGTGATAGCTATTAATTAAATTCCACAAATATGTTGTTGAAATTCAGATAGAAATTCTCAACATTAGGAATAAAATTCTTGGCATTAAAAATTATATTATTGAATCCAATATTCTATTATAAATGCCGTTTAATGAATTGTTCATGAAAAAGACTTCATGACTTTCCTAACAGTGTACACTGGAAAAAGATATTCATTTGTAGAAATTCAATATTCAATTAGATGTAACAACTGATTACTTGTGACGAATAAATTCTTTATTTGGGGCGAGCATTCCATTATTTGATTCGATTAAATATTTCATTAATCCTGAAGAATATTTTATGGAGAGAGGACAAATAAACTATTTATTTGGTTGGAAGAATGGTTTTTTGGTTCGTAAGATGTTGAGCATTTCATACATACTATAAATTCAGAAATAGTGCGCCGTACTCACCAATATCATTGACATTAGGATTATAGAAAGCATTTACGACTACTGGTTCGGTTGACCACTTTTCTTTATCCACTGGCAATCGTAATTTCTGAAGATTATATTCAGCTTCCCAATTCCAATGCCCGAACACATTTTCGAGGAAGTGCAAGTCAGTGATCCGGAGCTATGATCATTGAATAAGAGAATTTTTTTATTATCACAAGAACTAAAGTAAATTCTTGAGTGGAATAGTTCCTGCTAAAGTCAGTCATAAACATTTTTTTTCGTGAATCATAAAAAATGTGTTTACACTGAGAAAATTGTAAGTTTTGTAAGTAATAAGAGAATGGTCCACATTTCATTGTTGGATACACAATAATTTTAGTTCCTATAGCAATACATACACCCACAAAAACGTCGTCTTATTGTAACGAGAATTTCATTATTATGAGAAAATTTCTTCCCGAACATAGGAATAATCCTAATTTTCCTTCCGATAAGAAGAAAATTCCCTCGCTCAAAGTAAAATTTGATAATCTTGGCGTTAGAATGTTGAATCTTGGATCAAGAAAAATAGTCTTGAGATCACCATAAGTGTTTTTCAAATAAGACTTGGAGATTTTCTTAATGCAATGAAGTTTTCATTATAGGTAATAAAATCTTTCTTTTTACCCAGTGAACATTTTGTATCTTTGGATATCGATATATTTTAGACAAGCTTCAAATGTCCTATGTAACACTTTTGAATAAGTTTCAGATCAATTCTTGTTTCAAACTCGTCTGAAAGATATTTAAAAGTGTTGTACAAGACATCTAAAACCAAGATCCCGCGAGACACAAAATGTTCAATGGTTACAATAATTGATTTTTTTCAAATAAAATATTGATGTACACTGCTTTATTTGATTATCAGAGTTTGAAAGTTTGTCATTATTATTCAATTTGACAACACGATACATTGAAAATTCTATTCCTTTGCTGCCATATGAGGAGAGAAAAGTGTATCGTTGAGCGTGGCCTTGAAGAATATTCATCTAGTTTCAGCATAAGAACATTTTTCTTACCACAAGAAGCGATGGTTCTCACCGGAAATGAAGGTTTTTACGTTAAAAATGAAGTGATTACTTTTAAACAAAACCGCTTTTTGTTCGAACACTATTTGTTTCCGGAGAAGAAGATCGATATCAAGAATAAAATGATGATGAGTGGATTTGTCACAATGAAATTATGAATTCAGCAATGTTGACGGTCACATTTTTACGATGCTTATTGTGGATAGTAAGAAATGTATTCAAAAATATTGCATCTAAAATATATCTGAAAGCTATCTCACCACTAATATTTCAAATCATTCCAACCATTTCAATGAAGACAATTACGTTCAAGCACTATTCGAGTCTTCTTCCCCCTATCAAACTCAGTATCGAATGGAATGAGGAGAGAGATAATGTTTGAAGAGAAAATCATGCGTCGTATAAATGAACTCCAAAACAACCATTGTGGTGGGTTGTGAACGTGTTTAAATATTTCACATAACTCCGCGTTAAAATTTTGTTCTGCAAGAGCGTTTAAATTCCCCAACTCATCGTTCATTGCTTTTCTCAACAACGTCTCAACTATGTTCAAGAAACTTGCTTGACATTTCAATCACCATCTCCCCCTACGGACCTTTGTGGAAAGTTGCAGATAGAAAGGTCCATCGATTTCCCAAAGATTCGGGACCTGGGAGTTTGCACGAATTAAAAGTTTTACATAAAATCCAAAGAATATTTATCGATTTGGAAGTATAAATTCTCAGATTAACATTGTAAAAAGTCCGAATGTGACTGCATCTTAATTGGAAACTTGACTGATATTCAATTTTTTCCATTTGTTCTCGGTGCACGGAAAAAAGAAAATGGAGAAATTTGCCGTATAGAATGATAACGCGTCGGTTCGAGTCTTCAAACGGAAATTTTTAGGAAATATATATTGTGAAGTAATTCACATTATAAGACAAAAAAAAATAGATTTTTCCTCTCAAAATGTGAATTATTTCAGAATATATTTTGTAAAAATTTCTATTCAAAGCCTTGGAGCGACGCGTACTTATTCATACTTCGGAAGGAAAAAAATCGAAATAATGCAAGATAATGAACACAAAAGCTGTAATTAATCAATTGAGTGGTTGGGTTTGAGCTCATAAAAATTGTCTTAATGTATACCTTAATTTCATCTCATATCTCATCAGAACTCCAAGACATGTTGGAGATTTCTTAAGACACGTTCAGCTACACGCAGAGAACTCGCGAGATGTTACATCACCTAACTTTTCCGTGATTGTTTTTATCTCGCAACTGACGTGAAAAAAATCTACCGATTGGTGATTTTTCTTCTAACGACCAAACTGCATACACTGAGAAAAGTTTTCAGTTGCCACAATCGAAAATTCACTAAATTTTTTAGTGAAATATAACATCAAATATATCTTTATAGTTGTGTCAACCGAAAATATATTTTCATCCAGACTTCGAAAAATAATTGGACAAACTAAATGTTCAACTGCATCCGTATAATTACCACAACTGTATAAATTTAATCAACATTTTAAAGTTGTAGTCATAAAATTTGATTGTTTAAATTCACCATATTTGATCCTCACTTTTATTAGAAAAAATAGTTGTCTATACTATATTTTTCTATTTGTAACTATAGTAAAAAAACTCTCTTCCCTTCTCTGAGAAATTCTCTGTGACTCATCGACCGTTATTATTTCCTTCTTACTTGGTCAAATTTGTTCCTGGAGTGACTTCAGCTGAAGCATCAACCGTCATTTTCCCTTGCACGGCGTCATCGCTGTGGAAAAAGGGTATTGAGAATCAAGGAATCGAACCTTCACGCGTGACGAACCATCGTATTTAGAAGCGCACGCGTTATCCGTTCAGCCATAGCCTACCATGGGACTATTGGAATCATTCTCCATATTTGGTATACTCAAGAAAGTAAATTAGGCAACACGGTTTCCACATAGTTGTTGTTCTTTTGTTAATGGCGCCTCTAACATCAGTCGAAGTGTATGATATTTTGCTACAACTTTTTTCATAAAATACGGATCCACTGAACAAAGTGATGCAATACCTGGCCAGAGACAACATTGAACAGAAAATTCGAGTTGCCGCAACTGAAATGATAGTTGTTGTAACAATGTTGATCGTTTTATTGTTATTTTTTATCGCGAAACTATCAACTTTTGGTAAATTTGCTACGAATATTCTTGAGCGGTAGTATTTTTCCCCAAATTATCCATCATTTCTCTAAATCTTAATAACCTCTGTCTTTCCGTGTATCTTTTAGATATCTGAAAGTACTCGTACTGCATAAGATATCTCCAACATATCTTAAATATATTTGAAAAAATAAAATCTTCATTGGACAGTGATTGAAAAATGTGACTCTATTGAACTTTCAACCATCCTACATAGCACGCAATATTGGGCAATGAATAATTGTTCGAATGTTCCAAATATCTCAGTTATGTCGTAGTGATGTCTCAAAACATTACTGAAAAATTGTGGACTAGTGGAATTTCGCAAATTTAAGTGGGTAGTTCTACATCTTTGATTTTTCTCAAGAATTGTTTCTTCCTTGTCCAATTGGATTGAAGGTTCCAATCTTTTAATACCTAATAAATAGAAATAGGTAACTGGATGGAAAAAGGTTTTTCGTATTTCAAACCCAGATAGAAAAATGTCTCGATAATGCCATCATAATGGTGACATGCACGCCAAGAAAGATTTGCATCAGGATACCAAGGTGTTTCCGCATAAAGCATCGTTATTGGTAGCAAAACGAGGTGATGGTACCATAATGAAGACATAATGTTTACATTTTATGCATCATTGCAATCTGAGCGAAGTTTATGATAGTATGTTTACGGCACATTATGTTACAAAATATTTAAGGCATGGTTTTCTATCTGGGAAGAACTCTGGCGAAGATCTTATAGCCTGAAGAGAGCGTTCTTTTGATTTGAAATAGGATGTTTAAGCATTGTATCTTCAACATTTCAACAATGCTGGTTCTCATAAGAATCCGGGTTGTGTTCGTGTGTGTAAGAACCATCGATGTATAATCAGTTTAATCCCTGAAGAAATGATTTTGATTGATTTAGGAATCCCAAAAGATTGGCTAATACACTGAGAATAGCAGCATGAATTCCATTAGTATGTACGTAGTCCAAAATTAATCAACACTATTACAAATATTTACTATTCATCGAATTCCTTACCGATATATATTCCATGGAAAGTTGTGATGAATTTGTTAGGAATTCAGGATATCCGATCCTCTCGTTCATGGAATCAGCTTTGTTTTTCGCTATTGCCTTTATTTGGTCATCCATCCAACGATTCTCTTCGAGAAGTTCATTGAAAGCTTCACGAATATTCCCAATCATCTCTAAAGCAGTTTCCTAAACAATGAAAACGATATACCTTTTTAGTGAACAACTCCGCAACCCTTATGAAAAAACTCGATATCGGAATTTCATCGTTAAATCATCAGTTGTATTAATACTATCCGAAATCTATCGTGTTGTTTCATTATCGTACAAGTCCGATAAAAGTACGATATCTACGATAATTATCCAATGTAAACCCGATATAGATATCTATCGGGAAATAATCAGGTTGCTTGTTCTGTTTTGTATCGGATAAATTATCGCAGACATCGTATTTGTATCGGACCTGTCTGGTAATGAAATAACACGATAGATTTCGGATAGTATGGATATAATTGATGATATGATTGAACGATGATATCCTGATATGGAGTGTTTTTATAAGGGAACATTGATGTGAGATATTATATTTCAAGTTTCCTCTCAAACTCTTTTTCTACTGTGTTCTTCTCCAATTTGTGAGGAGAAAAATGTGATTGAAAAATATAAACTCCCAGTAAATGACAATTAAATCTCCAAGATCGCAAAAAGAACACATAATTCTGAATTTAATATGAACAAAAAGCATTCTCATATTACAATTCCATGTCAATTGTGTGGTTTTTTTTCTACAGAAACAGAGGATGAAATATAGTGGATTGTCGTAGTTGATTCATTCTCCCTTCAAAAATCTTGCTCCCTTGAAATCATTTACGAATACCCTTAGTGATCTTGTGAGCTTCCTAAACGGCCCAATTATTCCCCTAATAAGACAGGACGTCCATAGAATGTCCTCGTGCTTTTTAGGTTTCTACGTATGAACCTGAATTTTCATCTCAATGTATCTCTATATAAGTTCTTCTAGATTTCCTTTCAACTTCAGGCCTTCTTTTAAATGATTGTTATTTGAAGAATTTTAATATTCAAATAAAGGTTTTCCACACTAAAACCATGATGAATTACCTTACTTTCATGGTTGAAATTATCTCGAATGAACAGAGCACCAACAGCCATTCCAAGCTTCTTGTTAGTCCATTCAACACACTGGGACCATCTATTCCTTTCGCTGAGGACACCCAAAAGAACTTTACGGAATTCAATTCTTTTTTGCTGGTATTCATCCAACATGTAAGGCATTATTGCCATAACGATCCGCCAGACGATGTAGTTGTGCAATGTTCTATGAATAAGAAATATTCTCGTAATATACATTTCATGAACTCATTGTCTTCCAGTTCTGAACAGCGCTCTGAACAAGACCCTAATTGTGTACTTCCAGTTAGCTTAGGATCTTCCTGTTACATTCTATTCATTTCCATATACATCAGCACATAGCGACGATGATATATTACTCATAAGTTTCCATTCTCACTGCTAACTGATGCTAGCAACCAAGTAATGTACTTCTTAAAAATAACATTCGATGAAGAATTCCAGTAGCTAAAACCTGCCTTACCCAACTCCCTCTTTTTCTCATATTTCTCAACGTCGCTATTTGAACTAATCCAATGCAGCGCTGGTTATTCTGTTCGATTACATAAAACATACCTATCGTTCAATCATTCAATCAAATCAGAAGAATCAGTTCGCCAGAACAACTAGCGCTATCTACTGGAATCATGGCTTCGGTGGCAATAAAAATACCTCTCTTCTTCAGTTGAATCAGAGAATCGGATAAAGCTGGGTAAAATGTATTGCTCAAAGAGCATATGGAAGAAAAATTTAGCTGCAGCAGTCAGGTACCTGGGACGGACACGGATGGCCATCAAATGATTCCTGCGAACCAAGTTTTAGCTGTTACAGCAAATACTTCAGTTACAGATCCAATTGTTTTTGTTTCCATAATTAAAATTTACCTGTAAGAGCTAATTTAATGACTTTTCGTGTTCGAGATACCCACCTAGCTGCTTCAGATAAATTTGTTTTTTTGATGTACTCACTTCCTTATTAACAACGTTTGATAACATTGAGACCCTACGTGGAGTCGTTGGATTAAATCGTCAACGTCGACTCAGGTATCGGTGAAACTATTGACTCGAGATTATTGATAGATCTTATACATACTTGGAATCCTTGCTGGAAATGCCAGACAGATTCAAGCAAAAAATAGTTCTCAGGCTTTAAACGGTTGAAAACTGATAAAATTCCTACCTGGTTTCGTCCGGAATCACCAACCCTCTGTCTGTCGGATCTCTCTGGCATTTTCAGCAGGGATAGGTTTGAGAACACAAAGTGGAAAATAAATAAAGCAATCATTGAAAACCTGTGTGGAGAAAACTTCTGACTATCGTCAGATGCTGTGTCACTATTCTAATATTACAATGAATCAAATCATATGATGGAAAACAAAAGAATGAGATGATGGTTGTTTGAAATGATTTACCTTCGATCAGTCTGTTCGATCAAACGACCCATTTGTACAAAATACGATAACGCGTACACCACAATCGGTTCATCGTCCGTGATTGGAAAATCGAACATCTGTTGGATATAAAATCGCCATTTAAATTGTGGTACCATTTTTTGCAATTCCCGTAACGATAATTTACGATAAATAGATGCGATGTCGTGTCTGTCGACTTCTGCGAGAGAGATCTATTTGACAGAAAATTCAATAATATAATAATAATTCGAAATGAAAAAATCATAAGATATTTACATACGTTAGCTAATTTCTTTTCCAACGCAATCACATGGAACAATTCTTCAGACGCGGTACGAAGATCAGCTCCAAGTAGCACCGCTACGTTTGACATGAAACGATGATAAGCTTTCATTTCTGGCTCTCTACTCTTCTTCAAATAGTAATCCCTGCTCGGTAGAGCAAGTTGAATTTGATCCAACTATAAATACAATGCCTGCGACTAATAAGGGTCTCTTACTTCTTTCCTATCATGCCTACGACTAATAAAGGTCTTACTTTTCCGGCGCACCTGGAGGATGTTACTCGAAGAGTTCATATCGTCAGGACCAACCCATTGTTCCAAGAATACTCCTTCGTTGTAAATCCGTCGAATACGGCCGAGCAATATCTCGATCGGATACGATGGAACAATCCATGATTTCCCCATCACTGCAGGCCAACCGCCAAGTTCTCGAAGTACTTTCCTCAATGGAGCATCTCCGTCTTCTTGTATACGTGCTAGAGAATGATGATACATTCGAATAATCATGAAATATAATCGGATACCTAACCTATGAGTAACAGGTGATGTTTAACTTTTTTTTATCAAACATTGGTCGAATTTATATTGAAATTAATGAAACATCTATCGAAACTTGATACAAATTTTTTCAAATTATCAGGCATCTGAAATATAGCTGATCACCAGTACATTTGACATGTATTAGTTTGTATGTTACCCACTGATATCCATGCACGATTTGTAGAACAGCTTTGCTTTTATGGTAGCTGAATTGTCATGTTCGTTTATCGGCTCTTCCAAAATCCCTTTCAATATTATTCGTAACTGATCGGCTAGGACTTCGAAAGTACTGATGGAACTTCGATCTTCCGGTATGACGTGTAATCTATTCCAAGTTCCACAAGCGTACTGGAAAAAATCAACGCAAGGCTCTATGGTGGGATCCATCGCTGACAGCAGGCCCGCCGCTAAGTTAATTTCGTGCGATATATACAATAGAATTACAATTCAAAGGACGGATTTGTCAGACATTTGCAACGAGAAAGTCGTTCCGGTACTAACCTGTTTTAACACACTCCGCGGATATGCAGGTTTCAGAATCTGTAAAACACAAATTTGAATTCCAAATCGATCTGTACAAAAATGTACCGAGAAAAACCATTCATATTGCAGAGCAGAAATTCATATTGGGTGTTAGGTCAGGGAAGCCTTATTTCAAATCAGGCCCTGATATGGAATGTAACGCACCGTTGTATCAAAACCCGATGTAACGAACTACGGTAGGGTATGCTAAATTACAAACCCATCAGGACCAGGCCTGGTTAACCCTAATAAGACATACCAAATCGTAGCCTCACCAGGACCAGATCAGGTGTGCGAAAGAAAGGTGAGCCCTATTACTGCCCGATCAGGCCCATATTGAACATGAGGCTGGCTGAAAAATTTCTCTGCTCGGGTATTAATAAAAGTTCAAGGTCAAAGGCTTATGGCTGGTACCCCAAAAACAATATGGAGGTCCAACAAACGTTCAGAATAGATCGACATACATCAACTTGAAACTCCGTTTGAACCGACTTTCAGGTTCGTAAACGTTCTAAAAAATTTAGATGAACATTGGGATGTCCGCTTGAGAATGGTTTTAACCCATTAAAGCCCAAGAGGATAGAAATCGAACCTGTATTCCAAACGTGACAGGCGGTATCGAAATGACGTTTGAATAATCGACCGCAATTCTTTCCTACTAATTTCAAATATGCTCTTGCGATTGACGGGGTCAAATTTACATTTTGATTACATATGAAAGCAGTTCGGCGTATTCTTAATGGAAAGTCAACAAAAATAACAGAAAAAAATTTCCTCATCATGTTTTCTTGCCATGAAAAAATGATGGATATCACTTGTCAATTTCATTAAGAGTGGAGACAATTTCTCGGGTTCACGTCAGAATTTTTTGTTTATGCACAAAGCTGTTTTAACCTCTCTAAAATATATCGAGGTGATATCAGCGACTCCTGAAGATGCAACCAGACCCATTGGTTAGAAAAAGACATAACCAAAACTATTCTGTCAAAATACTTGAAAACGAAGAGATTAAATAAAAATATCACTCTGTACAGACCTTCTTCAATCGAGAAAGATGGTTTGTACAGAGCGACATCTTATTTTTATTGCTTTATTTTCGAATAATTTGTCAGAACAGATTTGGTCAGGGACCGCTGGTATCCCCTCAAATGTCATGGAATATGCATGAAGTTATGAAAACTCGAAATATATCAGCAGTACACATTTTGAGACACGTCAAATCGATCCAAAAAATCTCATCCAAAGATTTTTGAGGTCGCTGATTAGGAATTCACCATCATAACACCAAAATTCAAAATGGAGGATGCAATATGGTGGACAAAAATTAAAAAATGTCTCAAAATTCGCTGGAATAATAGGTACTTAGAGAGTTTCTGAGGAGTGCGGAAAACTAGCCAAAAGCTTCCAGAAAGTTTTTTATTCAGTTTTACGAACTTTTCACATCATCCCATGTGTGTATGGACCAATGGTCCAATGATGGACCAAGCCTGGCATAAGACCTCCCGAGACTTGTCTTGAACAATTTACGAAACTTGGCCCAGGCTTGGGGATTACATAAGATCAGAACAAGCTTGGGCCAGTGGTTTAGCCACGCCCGGTTCAATTCATTTACCAAGCATCAACCAACGCTTCTTTGATCGCAGATATGGATGAAGAAAGTTATTGATTCATATTTCAGTTCATGACTCTTTCCCTCCGAATACCGTACAAGAATTATCTTAAAACGATAGAAAGAATGTGATAAGGTTGGGACAAGCTTGTATGATCATTGGAAACTTTGCGTTCTTTGATATTTCAATCAATTTCGATTCTATTGTTGAATTATGCTCAAACTAAACTATAGTGTGTAGGATTAATTATGGCAGGGAGATCGGGCCAGCCCTGGCCCGATGGTTATCCCCAAGTCTTCAGCTATTGTGAATTCAAAATCCAGTCAATATTTATAAACATTATGCCACTCATGTGGGCAATATTGGCACAATTGTTCTCAACGAATGCTCGATTTTTACACTTGTGCCAAGCTTGTACCAAATGTAGTGACCATTGCAAAAATATTAGCAAATATACCATGACGGACTATCCATTGGGAACAACGGGACAATCATGGAACAATATTGGGCCAATTTTTCTTGACGGAGGTTTGTTTCTGACACATGTGCCAACCTTGGGACAAGCTTAGGTTTTTTTCAGTCTTGGCAATACCTGCATGGGATGTGAAAAATTTACCGAACTAAGCAGGAAATTTTCTGGCAGTTTCTGACCGGTTCTCCGTAAAATTTCTGAGTTTCATCAAAGATTTCCGTGAGAAAAACCAATCTGAAACTCATCAACATTTTCTGACAATCTGAATTCTCTCACAAGTATTTTCAGCAGGGCACCACGATTATTCATCTATCGCTCAGATAATCAAAGGCTTCTAGGTTGTTATTGGCAGGAAGGGGAAATTGATCGATTCTTTGCATTACCTATATACAATTGATGTATAAATTGTTCAGCGTTGGTCAGCGCTGAACGTATCTGGGTATGAATGCGAGTTTTGCGGCGCTTCTTTAGACGCCTGGATGCAAATCCTATCCGGGGTTTGGGGCCAAGTATCGGGTGGAATCCTAAATGGAACGCTGTTAAAGAATCGCATGATATCTTGGTATATCCATGACCATATTTGGATGTATGCGAGCCTGAATACGCGTTGTGCGGGGATTATTTATAGTGTTTCGGTCTTGTCTCGTCTCGCCGAGATTTACCCGGTCTCGATCTCGGTCTCGATCTCGTCTCGATCTCAGGGTCGATACCTTGTCTCGGTATGTCTCGGTCTCGTCTGGATCACTAATTATCTATCCGCCCATGTGGAAATTTAAGCCGGGCCAGTACTGAACGAGATTCTTTAAGTCAGGGCCAGTACTGGCCCGGTTTAAATTTCCACTTGGGCGGTTATATTAGGGTCCTATCCGAATTTTGGTACTAAATGTCATTCGGGATCTCGCTTGACATTCAGATAAAACTACTTCCGTTCCATTTGGGATGCCGAACAACATCCAGTCCCAAAACTGGGATAGGATTTGAATGGAACCGGATGAAGAATGATCAAAACGTTTGCTGCTGCAGCAGGAGTCTTGTTGTTTCAGCAAGATGTTCGCTAATTCAGCAAGTTCCCCAGCAATTTGTACATCTCTCCCTGCAAAACAGTGATTACTGGCGTTTCAATGGGCTAATGATAGTCCTACAATGCCAGTGAAGAACCGTTACTGGCCCTTTAGAATGCCTGCAGTCGTGTTTGCTGGGATAATACTATATTGCTTGATCGGCAAGTGTTCGCTAAAGGAGCAAAATTTCCGCTGTAATAGGAAATTTTTGAGATTTACTAATACAGCGAGTTGTCTTTTCTGAGTGTGGGGCGATTTTCATGGCACTGCAAGTGATGGTGGTTGGACTGCATGCTCGTAAAGTATTGAAACCTAACCCTGGTAATTATACCTTACATCTATTAATTTGATCCACTTTGGCTGAATACTTTGACGTGATCTTCAAGGTTCATCAAGCTGGCGCCTAAGCAGTATAACATGCGCGATGGCGAAGTTAATTTCGAAACTATCAGGGGATTCTCTAATTGTTTTCAAAACATTTTAAGGACACATTTCATTGTTGCCTCCCAATTCTAGAGATTTTTTAGACCCAGCGTTGTTTCATATCTGTCCGATAAATGCGCACACTGGGAAGTGGTAATGATGCAGCAACGGCCAAATTTTGTTCACCAGAGTTTAGCAAATTAATTCTCATTAATACTGGGTCTTTCACTCATTCTCAACAATTCCCACATGGTACACTGTAAAAAATTCCTATGGCAAAATTTTTATATATTCACGTGACGCAATCAACACATACATGCGTTAGGAATTTTCTGAACTTGTCCGGAAGTTTGCTGTGAAATGTTGAGAAAAATCCCATAAAGTTTGGAAATTTCAGATGAATTTATGGGAAGTTGCATATAAATTTATCGGAATTACTTTTCCAATCAGTGATCGGAATTTTCCGGTCTATGTATACAGGAAAATTCCGATCATTGTTGGAAGTATACATGAATAAATAAATAATATTATCAGTTGCGTGATAACGAGTTATCAAAAGAATTACCATAATGAATCTTACTTTTGAATTTTGCAGAGCATTCTCGTCGAGTACAGACATGCCGCTTATAAATGAGAAGAACGATTAAACAAACGGCAAGAAGAATAACGATCGAAGCACCAAAAACGATCAGTCTATGTTGGCAGATGTTGGTGGACTTTTTATGCGACAATTTCACGGATGGAACCAAAGTACACTTCCCCCCTTTCGCGATGATATTTCTGGTTGAACCAGGTTCATCGTCTGACGTGGTTTCCACAATGTGTTGATAAAGCACATTCAACGTATTTTCTCGATGTTGACCGCTAGTCACCTGGCAAAATAATCAATTATTTCGCATTAAAGGACTGTTCATTCAAATGTCATTGGGATTTCAATAACTTTTTCAATCGGGTGAGTGGAAATTGCTTCCATCACACGTTATCGAAGCTTTATGCAAAAATTTGTAACATGTATTCAGGTTCATACACATTTTACGTTACATTTAATGTACAAAAAAAGTTGTAAAATAGAATCCAATTATCAAATTTAATGTGAAATGTGAATGAAATTCAGTTCATGCACGTTTTTGAGAACCACTTCCAGCAGAAATGCACTGAGAAAAAGTTTGTGCCAGCCAAACAAAATTTTGATTGAAACGAACGCGAAGGAACTTTTTCGTTGGCTGGAGTAAAATTTGTTTGGGATGCACATAATTTGGTCCAAAATAATTAGCAGTTTCTTACAAACAACAACTTTCATTTCAGCCAAGCAAAGAGTTGTGAATTAAAATTAATGCAGAAATTTCTAACAGTGCAGAATCTGCTACCCTCTCGACGAAACAAACGATTGAGAATGATAGGAACTGACATACTTGGGACGAATCTTCCATTTGAGTTGTTGACGGTTGAAGATCAAAATTCGTATTCGTATGCGTCGCAAGAGCACCACTCGCTCTTGGATATCCATTACTACCATCGGGTTGCATTATACTCTTATGTTCTTTTCTGTCAAATGAAAGCGATCTGTTCTCAGCTCAAGTTCCATCCTTGTTCGTTCATACCTACCACATTGCAAAAACATTTCACATTTTTGATTGAAATACTGTTCCTACCTTGCGAGGAAGTTGGGAAATTTGAAATGATGATTCAATTGTTATTGATGATATCAAGCCACTTTCCAGAAAATACAAGGGTTCAGTACGTTTCCTGGTTAAAGAAACCATCGATTCTCGCCAAATCTCATTGAATCTTGTACAACGTTATAACCGAATCCTATTCAAGCATTTGTCAATAAGATTTATTTAGATGAAAATAT
The DNA here is from genome assembly GCA_018340375.1 of Gonatopus flavifemur. NCBI lineage: Eukaryota > Metazoa > Arthropoda > Insecta > Hymenoptera > Dryinidae > Gonatopus > Gonatopus flavifemur. Next base: position 24,805,962 of record JAFFJZ010000003.1, read on the forward strand.
TTTTTCAATTTGATTCTGATTGAATCTTGTACAATTTTCTGACCAAATCCCCATTAAATTTCATGTCATCAGATTCTATGGATTTTTTTAACCAGGGTTGGGCTTGTCCGATCAAAAAAAACCTCAAGGGATTCCAGGTAGGATCCCATAAGGGTTCCCTTGGGAATTTGGCACAAAAATTATGACCAACAACCATCTGGGAACCCACGTGGGAGCTCATGTAAGATCCTACATGAAGTGTTTTTGAACCGTTTCATTCTAAATACTTATATCAAATCTCCCGCTGTAAGAATTTAGATGACTGAAAAGATGATTTTGATCAGTATAAACAATGGTGGACGAATACTGTTTGCAACAGTGGCCCAGTGATCTCTTTTGATACTGAAATATTCTCCAAAAATGTGTTTCATTAGTTTACCAATAATTGATATCTTTTTGATAGCTCTGGCAACTATTTTTTGAATGGATCTGACAGCAATTTTCAGTGGTGCAGAATAATTCATGTTCATGTTTCAATCTGTCTAATTTTTCTGAAGTTGATGTGAATAAAGTTCAAAATGTGTAAAATTCAAAGGTACAGCTTAACATACATTTTCATCTAACGTACTTTTGTATTGTAAAAACAAATACCTGAAATTAAATATGTTGATGAATATAAAATATATATTTGTGATTTCAATTCGAAAAAATACAGTTTGATTCAATAAAAATTGCAGTGACCTGACATTATCGATATTGATTTTATCTGGTGTGAACTCTAATATCATAACGCTGCTCTAAATTTTGATGATGCAAATATTCAATACCTTTCCCTGTGAAAATAGAGAAACTAGAGATACTCCTCATGTTTGAATGAAATCATAATTTCAAAGATGAATAATTGCACGTACCTTTCCATAATTTGTTCATTTTAATATTTCAGAAATCTTAAGTTCCATTATATATAAATCAATTTTATTCACAGTTGGGTAAATTGAGAATTTATTTCACAAGTATATACGGAAAGCATGAAATTTCCAGACATTTTGACCAATTATAAGATTCTATGTTGATCACAATGTCTTATATAAAGTCCCACAAGGGTTCCCAGATGGGTCCCAGACAAAAAATTTTTGTGCCAAATTCCCAGGGGAACTCGTTTAAGAAACGTCCCGAAAAAAATACACTGTGTTTTAAGGATTGTGATTGATTATTATTGAATTCTGCAATAGATCAAAAACGTGTGAATTTCGATGTGGAATATTGGAATTGGAACCATCTCCTGTTGGTAGAGAATGGGAAACACGTTTCAACAACGGCGTCATGTTTTCATGTGATATACATGTTAGTATATGTATACGTATATATATCGTCACCAGCTTAAATGAAGTCACATGTGCCTGTGGTACCAATCCCCTCATTCGTCTCTTCACCATATTTTGACCCCTGTACGCCTTCCCGCAAGATTTCAGAGTGTTACTTACGCCACTGTTTATATGATATACGGAATGTTACGCTCGATTCAGTATATGCAAACAAATCATTCCCGTTCATTGAATCTCACGTTTTTTATTTCAAATATTCTCATGTGAAAAACTGTTACCTGTATATTTCATGCAGAGTTCAACGAAATACCTTGTGTATATTCTGTATAGTATGCTCTCTTCATGTTTATATTCCACAATCACACGCGGTAAATGCGCACGTCGGGCTAAACATCGCAGTAATATCGGAATAAGTTAGCAAATATATGGATATGTCGATATTTTATGAAACTCTCTGCATACCTCATCATATCTTTTCACAGGAATCATCACAATAAGGAGAAATTTCCATTGAATCCAAATTGATTTCAATATTCTTTCAGAACGATCGCTTCTGTTAAGCAACTTCCCGACTCCATACTTCTCCCACACTGCGCATACTCTAAATCTCCCTTATATCCAGTAGATTCGTCAAATACTTCGTGAGGAATCATGTACCAAGAGAAACTTATAAATCGAATCCATAAATCCCATGTTGTCGTTGTTCCAAAGAAATCATAGATTTTCATTGATATTTGAATCATTTGCTTCATTGAAACTTTTTTTCTTTGCAGTAACTGAAATTTCCAATCATTTTAAGGGAAATCATTTTCCGATACAGGTGTATAAAATTTACTCTGAATTTAATTAGGAATTCTGAATAGTAAATTAAATACCTAGGAAGCATAATTACAGAAGACGGTGAAAGCGAAAGAGATATCAGAGCGAGAATAGCACAAGGAAAACAGGCTTTCCACCAGAAGAAACAGTTACTATGCTCAAAGAATATGGGCTTAGCAGTAAGGAAGAAATTCTTGGAGAGTTACATTTGGAGCACAGCATTGTATGGTTGCGAAACTTGAACAATTGGAAAAATGGACCAACGAAGACTTGCACGGGAAAAATAATTGAGCTGCAGCAGCTAAGTAGCTATCGCGGACACGGACAGCCATTGAATTGGCTCCTGCAGCTAAAGCTTAGCTGTTACCGCAAATAAATTAACTACAAATGCAAATTTCTTTGCTGTCACAGCTAAAATTTAGCTGCAGGAGCCAATTTACTACTGCTACTTAGCTGCTGCAGCTAAATTATTTTTTCCGTGTGGAGCTTTTGAAATGTGGTGTTATAAGAAGGATGCTCAGAATAAAATGGATAGAGAAAGTAAAAAATGAAGAAGTACTTGATGTAGCGGTACCGTGCTATGCAAAATTATACACGAATAATTTTGCGTGGTACTAGCAGGTTCGTAGTTATAAAATAATTCAGAAAAGGAAAACTTCGATCCGAAGATGCCACAATCAAAAAGTTTTCGCCACCTTCGAAGATTCACTCTCGGTCGCCAGTTTGTTTTTTGGAGAGAACAAACAAACCTCTTCTCGTCTTTTGCACACAACACCAAAAATGTATTCTGATCATCGAACAACGAAGTCGTACTTCGAAATATCGGAGAAATCAGACTTTGGAAAATTTTTAAATAACTTTCTCTAACTTTTTCAAAATACCAAATAGTTTATTGATAATCAAACACCTTGTTTGTTTTGTGATTTTTAGAATACTTAAATTCTTACTTTGAGACAAAATACTCGTCGGAGATCCGCTTTGTCTCATGACTGATTATACAATGAAAATGGACGGTGGGAACGCTCCTTATATACTTATCGAGCATCACTCGTAATTAACTAATTTTGCTACCAAATCTGATAATTGGATAATGCAACCTAATCATTATACTCAGAATGCTATTCTGAGTATTTTGATTATTAAATTCTAAACAAATTCTTCAATCTTTTATCTATTTGTAATATTTTAACTTTTAAATTGGTTCACACCACTAACAATTCCTTTTTTTAAATATTGAATGACAAAATTCCTTTTTATGATTCGATAATCTCACTCAGAATATATTTCTGAGTATTTTGATTACTTAGTTTCAAATGAATATTTAATTTTCTATTGATTTTTTCGATTTCTTAGTTCATCTTATCATCAATTCCTTTTTCTCACAGTGAATGAAAAAACTTCTTCATAGAATTTGATAGTTTTGCTCGGAATATATTTCTGAGCATTTTGATCAATCTTTTATCCTCTTTTTTTTTAATTCTAACGTTTATTTAATATCTTGTCCGGTTACGTTGAGAAGGTAAATGAAAGAAGAAGTCTTGTGAAACATTTCGTGAAAAGAAAAAGTAATCTGATAGGACATACATTGAGGCATGATAGTTTATTGGAAACAATATTGGAAAAAAAATGAATGGTGAAACTCGCAAAGATAGACCTAGATTGAGTTATATGAAGCAAATTAAACAAGATGAGGGTTGTCATAGATATGTACAAATCAAGGGGTTATTCTAGTCTAGAAATTTGGAAATATCGAAAATTTTTTTTTCATATTTTGGAAGTTTAGACATTCAAGAATATGCCCCTGAAAGGATTTTTTGAAATAATTTTCATTATTTACAGAGTTATAGCCATTTTAGTGAGACGGCATCCAATCTGGTTCAACTGGAAAAATAATATCACATGTTGTTCCAAAAACTGGTCAGATTTTGTCAGGATCTGACATACTGTCGAACGAACTTTGAAGAAGGAGCATTTTGAAGTTGAGGAAGGTACATTATATGGAGAAGGAATCGCCGATTAACAATATGTAAGTATAGCACGTTATTCAATTAGTAAAATGCCCGGAATCTAGATTCAAACCTTCAAACGCATTTTTCTCAAAACTAATTTTTTCGAGTTGGCGTACACGATATCTCAGGTTCTACTGAACCGATTTATTTCAAATTTGATATGAACATTCTTTATACGTTTCTCTATCGTGAGAACCAACAAGAATGAGAAATTTTTCAATTTTACTATTTTAAAAAAATCTGAAATGGTCATAAAAAACGTGAAAAAAACATTTTTTTTCCAAATGGTCGCCATTTTGTCTGAAAATTTTTTTTCTTACTTTTTCGAGATTCATACCATAGCGGCATCTTCACTGATCAAAATCCCGTTGGATTTTTTTGTTTCAGATCACCAGAACGGCTGCAATTTGGTACGCCAGGCCAGTATTTTTTTTTTCAACTCTCACCTTACCAACTCATAACTTGATTGTTTTTGAATATTCTTTTCCCAATTAATTTTTTTTGTATTCTCAAAAGACTAATGAACAAATGTTGAAATAACGAATAGTAAAAATATTCTTTGTTTTATTTGTACAAAGTTCGAAAAAACGTCCGAAATTCATGCTTCTACACTAAAATACCCCTTTGAGCGTGTAGCGGATAATAAACAGGGTTGGAGGATTTCATCAAACCAGTCACAAAACTGATGACTCCATGATGATGAATAGTCAATTTTCGGACAAATACGAAGAATTTTCAACGCGTCGTATTGTTCACATGCATACCGAGTCGAGATGGATGAATGTACAGTGGCAACACACCAGAACCACTCATGAATTCTGACAAGAGAACTCTTTCTGAACTCTTCTTGCACTCAAAGAATTCTCAAAGAGTTTGAGAAAGAATTCAAGAGATAGTATTTTTTTTCAGAATTTATTGGTGTTCCTTGTATTTTATCTGAGTAGGTACACGACGCGTTGGTGGAGTTTGAATCGTTGATCGCACATGGGATACATTGGGTCAGTTTGACCCAAGTGTTTTTGGATCGCTCATATCTCGGCTTCAAAACACCACAGAGCAATGTTCTTTTTTTGTTTTCAATTCATCGCTGAAGTCTGCAGAATACACATCCGAAACCCGCTTTGCTCTACAGTTGATAGTTTTTATAATATTTAAAAAAATGTGAAGTTACTTTTTCAGAGATATACAACTTTTCGAAATGAAGGATGAGTCATTTTGACCCAGTGCATGTATCTGCAGAGGGTTAAACAGAGATAGAATAGAAAATGACCGAATTCAATCTTAAATGTGTAACTCGGGAAAAAATGATTGAATCTGATTGGATTTACATTATTGAATCTGTCTGGAACCGATCGCATTTGATCGGATTGTCAAATCCTTTTGATACCCCGCTTTGGGTAGGGATGTAGCGATACAAGGAGCGGAGAAAAGGATATTCAAATAAAAATTGCTTCATTTTTTCTTTGCATTATGAACATATAATTATTATTACAATTTTCATTTTTATTATGAAAAGAACAATTTATCATACATTACAATTCTTGAACAGGATGTTTTTTTATTAATTACACAGGTCTACAATGATTTTGGTGCCGCTAAAACTAAAGCAGATTGTGAGTATATTCGATACCCTGACTCTGGAAATATACTTATTTTTTTAATGCTACGTGTAGTTTTCAAGAAATCGCAGGTGTAAAATAAAATGAAAATGCACGATTTTGAAACGTTTTATTAAATTATTCCACACTTTAAGAACATTTTATCAAATTATTCTTCAAATTATCTCAAAATATGAGTCATTCTCTTCCAAATGCGATTAGGTTTGTTCAAATATCTTTTTTTTTCTCTGAGATACGACAGTTTGAAAATTGTGTTATTTCACCTATTCACTAAATCCATGAACACACAAATTTCAAATTGTCGTGTCACAGTAAAAAAAAAGATATTCGAGCAAACTCAACGGCATTCGGAAGGGGATGGATTATATTTTGAGGTGCATCTACTAGTTTCATGAGAAAAAATTACATTCTGACGTCACGTAATCTCAAATATGTCGAAAAACGGTGTTTTTCACACTTTGACGTTAAAATATCTCAAAAACCACACGTAATAATGCAATTTTGAAGCCAGATTCGGATTCAGCGCGCCAAAATACTTCGGAAAAGTATGATACAGTTGTTGCACCAAACAAAAAGTTCAATTTTGTAGGCCTGTGTTATCCTTAAGTTTGTCTGTATCCATAAAGAATAAGATTGTTGATTTATAAAAATTGATAATAATAAATGAGAATAAACCGTAGATATATATATCTTTTATTACATCAAATGTTGCATTTTAACTTTGAAAATGAGAAGGAAATGAGTTTGATGAGAAAGCTGATACGTTTTCGGTAATAACAACTGGGTATGGAGGATTCATCCCAAATTCACACCGAATTCGTACGATTGGAAATATTTCAGTATACCTCGAATACAAAAATTTCACGAGCATACGGTATGCTTCAAGTTTACTCTTCATCGCGACTTGGTATCTTACTGAATTGCTACTAGATTCATACTGATTGTATACTATACCAAAATTATACCTACTCACAGAATACTGAAAGGATTTGCTAGGACGAATTCTGTGATTTGACGCACCGAAAACCTTCGGAAAAGTATAGTCTGATTCCTGGGTAAAATTATTGTCCGCCTGTGTTATCAGCAAACATAGAAATCTTCATTCGCATTTTCTCAATTTTCAATTGCAACAATTATTAATTTTGTTCCTCATTTTTCAAAAATATTCAAATGAAATTTTCTCATCCATTCAACATGAGAGTAAATTGATATTCTTCCTTCTTCTTATTCCCTTCAATCAAAATTGATGTATCAGCTCTTTATGTTCTCATGGATTTGAAACAGGGATTGATGATTTTCGATAACTTGAAACCTTTCATTCCCTCCACCAGAGATGAACACTTCAAAATTACTGAGTAACCCTCAGATTTTGCGAACAAGTCTTTGTTCTCAATTAAAAAACGAAAATCTACTTTTGGGAAATCCCCAAGAATAGAATTTTAGAGTTCCTTTCCTTTTTCATCATGTTTCACTTCCTTCTATCCAGATCATATATTCAAATTTTCTTGATTAATCAGAAATTCAGTGATATTTAAAATACAAAAATCCTTACATATAACTACCTAAGTAATAATTATGATCAATAAATTCACATATGAAACTTATTTTGTAACTTGAAAACCCATCATTCCCTGATATATAAAGACACAAAGATGATTTCTTCAGATGATTTTTTCAATGAATTTTCCTTCACTGAAAAAAATGTGTGGTTATGATAACGATCTGAAGTATGGTTATGACAGATAGTTGTTGTAGCGATACGCAGATCGTTCTGATAACGATGTAGTTTGTTCAATAGGAATCTGCATCGTTCTCGGAACGATCCATTCAATTTGTGGTAGCAATACCGACAACCCTATAACGATTCGTTTTCTATCGTTATAACAATTCATGTGTAAATATTATTGATATTATTCAAAATGTAGAATTAGAAATTTATGATATGTGAAAAGTAGTAAATACACCTATATTGTTTATATTTTAATCAATGTTATATATTTCACATAAAGTTAAAATCGAATTATCTCGTCTTTGTCTCTTGGTAATTTAACAATTGATGTCAGATGTGAAAACTCACAAGCCAAGTTCCTAGCTCTCTTAATTTGAATCACCAAGAGACATGTCAAATGTATATACATATATAACTTTATTCGTTTATCAAGGATTCATTGAGATTACGTTTGTATACGATCGTTCATTCAACAGGAGAAGAGAGAGAGATTATCGTTTGTTTCACGAGTATAAATATAAAAAGGCAGTACACTTATCTTAGATATTTGTATCGAGGACTGCTCGTTCTCTTGGTCCTTTTACATAGTCATCTTAATTCCTTTGGAGGAATACTCTTTATCTAAACAGGTGGCCACGCTTGTTCTCGTCTTATATATTGTCCAATTATTGACACGTCCGTCTTCCACGACAGTTATCAACCAAGAGAACGAGCCACTGCCCCTGCCTTTACCTCAGCAATCCTTTCTCCCCTCCTCATCCTATCGTTTGAACTGTTGCCCGTTTGACAACGAGCTCTCTCCTCTCCTATGATACTAAATGTATCGTTACAACCCTACACTTCTATATAATAGCCACATAGTATTTATATGAAAGCAATATTTTTTTTCAGTGTCCATTCAATTGGGAATTGAACAATCTCCATTCTTGATACCCAGGAAAAAATCATTACAGGTTTATTCAGATCTGAGCGGATCTGAATAGATCTGATTTATGGCTCACGAGATCAAATTGGATCTATTTAAATTTCAGTCAATCTGACTAGATCTTGATCCATCTGATTACATCTTCGTATATCTTGTTAGATCTTGATTGGATGAGATATTTAGTTCTCAATGGGTTTCCTCCCGTTTCGTGGCAGTTTTTGTTCTGGTTTCTTTACGAACCTCTCTGAACGTTTCCCAACATTTTCAATAGGGAAACCACAACGAAAAATCAATTAATCACCCATTTATGTTTGAGTAAAAAACTTTATTATATCCGTACATTCTCATAATCTATTGATTTGCATAAAATTCAATCTCAAACCATCCCAGATAGAAAAATGTTTGAAAGATGCCATCCTAATCCCAGTCAAGAAATGTTAATATTGGCGAGTGACCCAAGCTTGGCAAAATATTGGGCTGCCACGCAATTGCGAACTAATATTGGTTCAATATACAACCGTTGGTTATTTCGGAACGCACACCGGGTTTCGTAGGGAATGCCGATATGACAACTGGTGTGAGATTGGCAAATTGTAGAGTTGCCAAGCATGGCGAACCAATATCCACCCGATATGAAACCATTCGTTTTTCAAGAACGAATACCATATTTCATAAGAAATGCCAATACAACGAGTGGCTCGAGCTTGGAGAAACGCTGAGGTGTCAAGCATGGCGAACCGATATCAGCCCATTATAAAACCATTTGTTATTCGAAAATCCATACCACGTTCCATGAAAAATGCATTACAACAAGTAGTTGAAGCTTGACGAAGCATTCAACTGCCAAGCATGGTGAACCAATATTGGGCCAATTGAGAACCATTGATTATTCGAAAACCTATACCGCATCTTCACGCTTGTGATTATCTCAGAGTTCTACCAATATTAATTATTGTTATGATGAATAATGATTCTTCATGTCACAAATGGAGTGTTATGAAGAATGGTGTATTTTTTCCCTCTAAGAAGTATGAAAAACCAGGCTGAAGCTTGTCAAAAGTTGATATACACAACTTGGGCCAGGTCCGATTTGTTGTATCATGATACCTTGGACCATGCTTGGTATTATTTTTAGGCTCAATATTGGGTACCAAACCTGGCACGCGGTTATCATCCCAAGCTTTTACCAACGTTGGACCTTTTTTGTGATTGATCCTGTTCCTATACAAGTCAAAATTGGACCAAAGTTGGGCCAAGCGTGGGCCATTTTTCAATTCCTACATGGGATGGTGAGACGCATGCCAAGAAGAGCGCTCGTATTATGTTATCAAGATATTTCCGCATAAGGGACCATAATGAATACATAAGTTGAAGACATAAATCGAAGTGAAGTGATAATGCTTACATTTTACGCATCATTACAAGCCGAGGGAAGCTCTTGATTTGCTCGCGGATTCGAAATGACCCAAAGAAATTGCTCAATTTTCGGTAATTTTCAGGTTTGGTCGGAATTTGGTGATTGCTGGGTAAGAAAGTGGCCGTAAAGAGGTTTTTCACTGGAAGAACACTATTAGGGTCAGTTTGTGAATTTTTCCGACCGGAACGTATCGAAAAATTCACCTCAATATGGGAGGCGAGTTAGGCATAGTTAGTTAGTCATTCGATCGGCCGAACCTGAAACTGACCGAAGAAAACTGAACAGGTGCGAGGCGGAAGATGGACGAATTCTGGTCATGCGTGGGTCGGGGGATCAGAAATCAAGTGCAATGAGTTGAACAAGGTACAAACGAGATCCGGAATGATGTTGGTCATTAATCGATCACTTCCGTGAGATGACCGAAGATTCCCGATGCAGATTCGAAGTGACAATCGCGACAGAATTCGGTCATTAATCGGTAATTCACAACGCCGATCGCAGCTTGGTCATTATGAGGTTGAATAGCGGACGAAACAAGGTTTTCCACCACAACTTGACCCACATATGACCAAATTCTTCAATGAACCCAATCAATCATTCTGACTCCAAATACTACCAAGGAGAATCTCAAATGTTAGTTCTACTTCGGTCATAGTCGGGGGTCTCTAGAGCGAACGAACCCGAAACTGACGGAACAAATTGGCAGATCATCTGGCACAAGTTATCACCCAAAAATCACTGAAATCTGACCAGAATTTGGGCTTCGTGAGCGGTGGTTGATTCATGGTTGATTCTTGAGAAATGATCGAAGTTTGACCCTATCGAATGTTCTCAATACAATGGTGCTTTTGAGGTCATTCGGAGGAAACGAACCGAAAGATGACCGAATAAATTGGCAGGTCATTTTGCACAGGTTATTTCCTATGAATCACCGAAGTTTGACCCAATCGAATGGTTCTAATTCAATAGTGCTTTTCAGGTCTTTCAGATGCATTGGACCGAAAAATGACTATATAAACCGGCAGGTCATTCAGATCAAATGAACTGAAAAATGACCGAATGAATTGGCCAGAACTAGTGCTCCGTATGCGGTGGTTCATTTGCGGTTGATTCTTGGGAAATGGTCGAAATTTGACCCAATACCATCCATGCTCCGTCGCAATTAAAAAAAAATCGGTCATTTTCCGGTTCACTTTTTGATCCAAAAAATTCACAAACTGACCGTTATTTTCCGGTCATTTTTCGGTCAACATGAATCCGCTAGGGATATGACACATGATGTTACCAAATATTCAGAGCCTGTTTTTTTATCTGGGTGGTCTTCATGATACCTTGACCCCAACCTTTTGAAAAACAAATTATCTTCAACTTCAACTTCAAAAGGAATTTTCAATCAAGCTTAACCGTAACTTTAACCCAAAACGCAGGTCTTTATTCACCTTAATCCGAACCTCAACCCCTAATGATTTGGATTTCAGTCCCTGGCATGTACCTGATGATTTTCAAAAGTTATATGTTCACCAAATCTTCCATCAAAGTAAAACCATGGTGAAAACGAAGCATACATTCAAATGTACACTAAGTCTTGAATGGTCAGCAAAAATTTTATACTTCGAAACTTCCTATTTTTATTTTATTATTCCTCACATGTCAGAAATCCGCCGAAAACTTGTGTTTGTATTTCTAAATTCATTTGAATTCTCTTCGCCAGACAGCTATTGATGAAACGGGGAATACGAATGGAATTATTACACGTATAAACTTACATAGGGTGGAAAAAAACCGAAAAAAGTCGCGTGAATCTGAATTTTCATTATTTTCTGAGTTCCTGTCAGATTCAATATATTTGAGCTTGTATCAAAGACATGAACAAAGCGAATTCTTGTTCTGGACTTATCGACAACCAGTGGTATTCAGTGCATATGGTGCTTGTGAATGAGTTCCAAGATGATACGTTCCTTCAGCTTCCGGAGAAGCTGCTATACCCATGTATTGACTTCGCGTCCATACGCAATCTTCTTGCATAGTTGGAGACCATTTTGGACATTGACATGCTGGAAATCCGTATGGATTATTCACACTCTCAGCATAATAATTGAATGCCCTATAATGGCTGCATGCAACTGTAAATATTACACAATTAAGCATGAGACTGTAACAAGAAATGAGATGATTTAAAGTCCTATAAAAATTTCTGCGAACAACTCTCAAGATAATATAATATGTGTTCGTTGAAAATGCAATGGAAGAGCCGACAAAGTGATGTAAAATTAGAATAGAAAATCATAGATCAAAGGGAAATTTATAGGAATAGAAGCAGATTCGATATAATCTAATATTTTGTATAATCTCTATAAATATGGAATCCAAGTACAAGTATGCGCAAATTCTCCGCTCATATGAATTATTTTGCTGAATTTTCTTCATTGGAATGAATACGATAATGTTGAACTGACTTTTTGTAATTATTCGTCACTCGAAATGATCTTGAATTCGCTTTTCAAACAGATACAAAGATACACTGTAAAAAATGATGGTGGAATTTTCCCTCAAAAATGATGGCAGCAAAGTTCCCCCATTGACGGGAACCTTTCCACCATAATTTGGTAAACTCTTCCTGTATTTGTGGAGGATTCAGCACCCAAAAAGCAAAATAATTCCTCAAGGTGTTGGAAAAATTTCTATTTTTCTATGAAACAAACAATTCCCCCACGATGAAGGGACGCCATCCACCAACAGTGCGAAGAAAAACTCCCCACATTTTCACAGTGTATCTTTTAGAATTCTAAAAGACATCTTCCAAAAGTATACAAGAAATCTTGCAGAATTTTTCAGAAGATATCTTTCTGTATTCGAAAAGAGTACGAAAAAAGATCTCTCAGAGACTTCTCAAGGGTCAAGATATGTGGAAGAGTTCTTCAAGATTTCTCAGAGTGATCTTGAAGATTTCTAAAAGATTCCCAAAAGTTGGAGAATTCATAAAAATGTATTGGTCACATCTCGAATTCGTTTCCAAAAACCTCCTAGAATCCTCCTCTTCCTTCTTTTCTTCCTCTGTTTACCGTTCTCGCGCTCCTATGAATTTCATTGCATCTCGTTCCTTGAGGTAACGGGAATCGAACCCGAGGATTTCACACCGTACCTACGCTTCAGTGATCTGAGCTATACGGAAGATTTGCTTTTAATGGATATAATTGTCAATGAGATGCCTGTACAGGACCGGAGATTTTTACGTTGCCTCTACGTAGAATCTCCGTCCATCCACCTTGTATTCACGTAGAGTCCACGGAGGTGCGACGTGGAAATCAGTGATTGTGCTGTTGGGGTGGTGGAATATGAATGTGACTGGTACACATTTTCAAAGTAAAATTAATTCTTCGAGCAAACTGTTATTACGTGAAAAAATGACACATGAGTTGAATGTGCTTGCAAATAAAAAAGTTAAGTACATTTGATGAAATATATTTAAAATTGACTTCCGTGTTACAATGGTCGTTGTAGTATCTCGTGAATACCATAAACTCTTTTTTAATTATTCTTATCGCATGATGATTAATTTATTAATAAGTACAAGTGGGAATTTAAGAAATTCACTTGAAGGCATGAAATTCAGCTGAGAAAGGTTAGTGAAAAAACATTGCAAAATATCGTGACTCGGGAATTCGTTAATCTTAACGCGGGAAAAAAATGTTGCAGAGTTTTACAAAATTGCAAAATTGTACTTTTTGCAGAATGAAAAATTCCTTGGTGTCTATACAGATCATTAAGTTCCTTATTTGTAGAATAATTCACCTTATCCGCAATGCGATTGTAATAACAGGCAGTAATGCTGTAAGCAGTGCTTTTGAGCACTTACGGTGCTGTCTGTGTAACGGTGGCACATTGATTGTTGTTGATGAAATCTGAGGAATGACTTCTGAGATATAGCTTCATGGTGTCTATCAAGTCCTTGACAGGATGTTTTTTGTTGATTATTTGGTTAGTCTTTCCCACAGAAACCTTATGTATCATTGTCGTTGAAACATCCTTGGACGAAGTATTCATTCCTTATCTCATAGATATTTGAGATGTTATTGTTGCTCACCGATTGTTTGGCTTTTTTCGATGTGTACAAACTGTATTTTCTCTTCGCTTGATATGGAGTGATTTTCTGTCGAGCACAGGTTTGCATGATTCTTCTGTTTAGAATATATATGGGACAGCCTGGCAAGGTGTTCCCCTTCACAATTTTCATACTTTGTAGGTTTTTCGCATTCATTTTTGTTAACGCTTTCCTCTTCCTTAGTGTCGAAGTGAAATCATCTCCGCAATATATGCACCCAAATAGAAAAACATGCTCTAAATATTTTGTAACATCATGTGCCGTAAACATCCTATCATAAACTTCGCTCAGCTTGCAATGATACATAAAATGTAAACATTATGTCTTCATTATGGTGTCATTACCTCGTTTTGCTGCCAATAACAATGCTTAATGTGGAAACACCTTGGTACCATGATACGAACTTTTGATTCACCATTAATGTCACCATTATCATGCCATTATTGAGACATTTTTCTATCTGGGACACTTATTGCTGTTTTTGCATTGTTTTTGAAATGGCCATAATTAAAGCAACCATAACAGATTTTGACATTTTGCACATAAATTTCCACAACCCAGCCTCCTTGACCATGAATCTGAATTGTGTCGGGAAGTATGTTCCTTTTAACAGTACCATTTCAATGTTAATCCTCTTAAAAATTCTGTCCGCCTCTGTTGAAGGTACATTACAGGTAGCCTCTTCTAGTAAATTAGATTCGTTGAAGGTTTGTCGGTTGGGTTCTATCTATGTTTCCTGACAATATTTCGAGGTGGACATTTCAACGTTGGTAAAACCTTCCTTAAACGTTCGTGGATCTAAAAGTTGACTCTCATGAACCTTCGGCCCGATCTATACAGATCTAGTCTGGACGTTCGCTGAAGCTTCATGTTCTCTTCGGGCAATCACATAATTAGTTATGATTTCATTTAACATTTTTTCTGGGTGATTCTATTCACTTCGAAATGATCCTGATCATAACCCTGACGGTAGATAGCTCCCGGCCGATATCTTCCACTCCATGATTTCAAGTTGGAAGAGTTCAATTGGTTCATCTGGAGCAAATCCGGTGAATCTTCGAATGCTGTTCGTTATACTGAATCCCCAATTTCGAATTTTGAAATTTTCACAACGGACCTGTAATCAGCGAGCTCCACCTCACCCCAAATACTGGGCTTCGAGTAAATTTGAGGACTCTCTATAGTCTCATTCAACTTTTTGGCATTTGAGCCCACTGGGAGTGCCGGTAAACAACATTACTTTTCATGAACTCAGAATGTGAGCACAAGAATTTCTCAACGGTTTGCTACTCCTAATGGTTCAGTAGGTACTTCTACTTCTTGAAGAATTTTTCAATAATTGATCATATCCAGAGCTAGAGAAAATTAAGAAAGGCATCAAAAAGATTTCCGGAATCAACGCATTAGAGAACTTCTGATATCATTTAGAGAACATGATGAATGTTTGAAATGTTGAGAAAAAAAATGTTCACTGGGTTGTTTATAACGCTCTTATGAACAATTATTTATTGAAAAGGAATTACTAACGAGTCTTGCAAAAATAGTTCGATATTCGAATTCAGATTGAAACATTGAGCGAATACAATCTTTGCTACAGCGTCTGAAATTCAGCCGCTCAGCGACACAAAGTCATGATCAGTCTCCGTTGCGTGGTGATAAATAAATCGCTGTATTTTGCAAACTAAGAGTCCAATCGATCTGAAACTATCCAAAAAGTCCACACACTAGCGAACAATTTTGTTCCTGGAAGTTTCTTGTAGCTCATACATCCTCCATCACTTTTTCAACGCAAAACATGGAAAAAATGATTTTTACTTCGTAATCAAAATTTATCAATTTGTTATTGATTCTTACAAACTGTCACCACATTATTGTCTTCGGGAAAGTGGCAAAAATCTGAATGCACAAAGTTTTTTCGATAAATCGGAAAATGACCGAGTTTAAAATTGTAAAATAATAATTTTTGTACGGAAAAGGAAAACGTTTTTTTTTCCCGAAAACTACTTGATCCTAGAAGGAAATTCTAGATAGAGACTTATATTCATTTTTAAGCCCTATCACCCAGTAGTTCTGAATCTTTGGAATTCCGACTGTTATTTCGATCTTCGACGTGACCGCTTTCACCGCTTTTCGAATTTATTCTTTCGTTCCCCAGTTTCTTAGTTATTCATAAAAGGTACTAACCGTTTTGCCCGAAAAATCCCGTTATTCCTGCCCTCAGGACATCCAGGAGTTCGCAACCAGGTTGAGGTGCTGTACCGCAATTTGGATAGAAATCTACATGGCCGATAGGAGTTGGGAAACCAAGACGTCCACTGGTAGTATGAATCACGTCGACAAAAACAGCATCATCTGCAGTTAAATGCTCGTTTGGAGAAGGTTCTCTATAATTCGGATATGCAGCATCTAATCCAGTGATCCGTCCGATCTTGAATCAAAACGATCCTTGATGATCACAGATTTTGAAAGAGAAAATATGTTTTACAGATTGTTCACGATTCAGAATACAACACATTCCGGTTAAACATGTTCTCAACTGCGAATTGGGCCATTCAAGGCTGCTTTGGTCCCCCTGATTGAAGTCTAATAGGAATTCATGAGAAAATGTTCTTACTATAAAAAATTATGGATTCTGCAATAGGATATTCATAAGTAAACTACGAAACCCTACGAACTTGTTCTTATTATTCATAGCACTTCGTGGTTGATGTACGAATGCCCTGTTGCAAAATTCATAATGTTTACTGATAGGAACATCCTTTTATTCATTGCTGTGGGACTTTAATCAGGGCCAGAGCACTGCAACTTGGGTCCGAACGACGTCTTCATTTGGCTGATTTTTATTTTTACGCGGGATATATTTGATGATACAAATTCACTAAATGTTCTATGGTATATACAGTTATTTGTCACCAGAGGAAACCAAAGCACTCATGATAACGTATCATCATGAAAGCACACGATCACGGAGAAAAAAGAAATTCGCTGTGACAACGAAATCTAATTTCACTGGGTCCCTTTTGCTGGAGTAGCAAATTTCTTGCTGTGAGAGCAAACTATTGCGTATCACAGCGATCTTGTTAACTAATACAGCGATTTTTTAGCTGTGGCAGCAAAAAATGTTTGCCACTCCAGCAAAATTGGTTTGCTATTCTGTATATATAATAATACTGAAACTTGTGTTAATTCAGCGAAAAATTTGCTGCTCTAGTTAATCATATTGCTGTCTCAGCAATCCAGTTATCTGTGGCAATGAATTTTCAGCTGAGTTAACAAAAAGATTCACTATTCTGTATATAATAACTCGATTTGCTGTTAAATTCACTCCGAATAAACAGAACCACATTCTTTTGCCAAAATTAAGGGCTCAGTTTCAGATGATGTTATCGCGGTCATTTTTAGTGTTTTATAACTAATGCATGCAATAATTATTGTAATTAACTCCATACGCTTCCAGAGAACAACAAATTCCACCATCCATTTGATTCAGTGTTGTTTGTTTTTCATGGAGAACAGTAATCACCTTGCGAGGTCCCACAATTTTTCCTACAAGTCCAGCAACTTGCGCTCCCAGACTGAATCCGATAATATGAATTTTCTCCATTGGCGCGGCTCCTTCATCGTTTAACCATTTCACCATACAAGCTATTCGTGATCCAACGATCTCTGTGTTTGCAACCGCTGCTGCGTAGAATGGCAGTGCAGCTAACTTAGCCCAGTGCACTAGGATTATATTGTACTCTCCACGTTTCAGATAGACTGCAAAATGTAAGGAAGCATGAATGATAATATACTTCGAATCACTTTTACTAAGAGATCACGGGGCGGAATGAGGTTTTGGATTTATTTTCTACTAGGAGTGTTGAAGTTGGCTAAAAGTGATATTATCCCTGGTTGTAAAATCCGATTGAATTCCAATTGAACCGATTGATTCATTGAACCGATTCATTTCATGTTTCTTATCGGTTTGAATTGAGTTTCTGCATCAGAATCCATAGAAATCAATCGGTTCAATGGAATTTTTTGACCAGGGATGCTATCATTTCGATTTCTCGAATCTACACAGTTGGGAAGTTTGTGTTGAATTCAACGCATTCCACACGTACCAAACGTAGGTTGGTAAGAAACTCTTGCGACACTTCTTCTTTCAATTGATCTATTTTTTCTAATAACAAAGTTCGAGAACATTCGAGAATCGTCCATGCGAGATTAGTCTAGAACCTCCCATACAGTTAGTTGTTCCGCGCAGTCAGTACGAGCAAAAATGGAACAAAGAAAAGAACATATTCGTCGGAAGAATTTCAATTCTCTTATAAAAAGTGGAATTTATCATTGAAAATAATTTCAGCATACTTCCATGATAAACTTTCAGAACATCGCAGAATATCATATGTGCAACATTTCAATGGGGAGATTCTCAGAATATTTGTAATGTAGTATTGTATCCGCAATATCCATAGATTTCGTAGGAATATTGCACTTAGAATGTTCTGAGCGAGGGATTGAGACATTCTGGGAACATTACTAAGAGATTGTGTGTTGTGTGGGATATTATCGGATATAGTAATTTTTTAGGAAGTATCAGATTGAATGATATCGTAAAACAATTCTGTGTCGTACTTGTAAGCAATGTGGAAATTGATCATTTAACTTCAATCCAACTTCCATAGCGCAGTGAATTTAAAATGAAAAAAGTTTTGAATCACGTTCTAACTAAAGAGAAACGTGAGGTCTACACAAGAACTAGAAAAAGATAGAAAATTTGTTTTTCAAATGAGAAATTTAATAAATCAGTCAAAAATTACCATCCCGTATAGAGGTAGAGCTGAATGAATCTGCACCTTCGCTCCATCCATGGATGAAAAATACTGTTGGATTCTTGCAATCAAAATGACTCTCCTCCAGACAATCGAGATCGCCAATATGTAGTAGTGTTGGTTGTTCCGGATTTTGTCTTGAGAACATTAAAAATTTGGCATTAAAACCCATCGTATGTTATGGGAATGAATTAGGAATACGTCAAATATACTTTGTATGATTACAGCGATTCATGCTGTCGGACATGCCTGAAAGTTTTTTTCAATCACATACATTCTAAATGACGTTTAATGTACATAAACTTGAAAAAATGACAGATTATGCTATAGTTTACGTTCAATTTAATGTACAATGTTTATGAAACTGATTACAATCCACTGCCTATGATTCATGCACGTACTTGAAAAAAAAACCTTCCAGTAAAATCATTAAAATTAATGCAGACGTTCCCAATAGTGCATATCTCGCATGACTTTTTGGGACTTGAAACTGAACGCTCAGGAAAGAATGATTGGATCTAATCGGATCCAATCGGATCCAAATTGGATCTCCTTGAATCCAATTGGATCTTGTCAGATGTGATTAGATCCGAAGGATCTGTTCAATTTCGATTGAATCCAATATCAAATCTGATCACATCTGGTCGGATCTAAGAAGACATGGACTCAGTTCTACCAATAGTCATTCCTTCGTATGAATAGATGCCACTAGATCTAAACAGCCCTAAGAGGATCCGATTGAATCCGTTCAGATTCGATTGGATTTGACATCAAATCTGATTAGATCTGGTCGGATGAAACAGTACGTGGACTTAGTTCCACAAATATTCATCTCATCGTATTATTAGATCCGACCTCTGGTGAGAATTTTAAAAGTGAAGGAAGCAGGTATTGAAACAAATAAAGCGTGAAAATGTTGAAGCGCTGCAACGCTCTATAGTGAAAGTGGTAAAAACCTATGATAACAATATGAAATTCGTACTTGACATGATACATATGCATTAAGTTCTGTGTGTCAGTGTGATTTTGTTGTATAATACATATCAAAACTAAACTTTTTCCTGCAAGGGAATTTTTTGTCCCCTGAACCGTCTCAAAATTACAAGTCACAAAACATGATATAACTCTGATAAAAATGACTTTATCGGGAAAATAAAAAAGAAGCGTTTTAAAGCTGAGAAAATTCTTCACAAAATATCTATTTTTGTGCTTCCATGTCCCAACTCCCCCTCAAATATCGACGCAAGTGCTCGTGCTTAATTCGATAGATAAGAGAGGTCAAATGATGCTCAAGGAGTAGATAATTCTTCTCTGAGATATTCAACTCATGAAGTAACCTCAGTCATCTCAACTGTGGCCGAATAATTTGGCAATCCACTGTAGCATCACTTTCATGGATAATTTAGAGTAAATCATTGATCAGGGGATGGTTTTATGATCAGAAGGGATATATCGTTCCATGTTTAGACGAAACAACGAGGAAAAATGAGCAGAATAGTCAAATTACCTGGTGAAAAGTTGGAACTGGACGTCGTTTTCCGCATCAATTGGACAACACAAAGAACATGTACCGAAGGGGACTATCGAGAAATGGAAAACATTTCCAGCTGTGAAATGAAACGATGCATTACTATTGAATGCGTTACTGATGGTTTGATCATTATTATTCGGACATTCAGGAGATTGGATGGATTTCCAGATACCGTTGTGAAGATCGTGTCAAAAGTTATTGCTCAAGTCAATACAGTGTTTCAATTACTCTTGAAATTGAGAAAAAGTTGTACCTTTTTCTCTTACCAGTGTTTTTTGGCGAGAAAAAATGATGTCACACGGATTGGGACATTTTTTGGAGAATTAATCTAAAATTGGAAAACGGAATTAAAACGTAAGCAATATTTCCACCGTTTATTCACTGTTTATTCACTCAAACAACTTTTGATACACGGCGGAAAATAATGGGTTAAAAATGACTATCAAAAATTCTTCAGTATACTAAAATATAGTATATTAAAACCTCACACATTCAATTCAAATAATGGAATAATTGAATTGAATAGATGAAGTTATTCAAATAAAGCTTAATTGAGTTGGAGTTCAATTATTCAATTCAAGTTGAATTCTTAATGAAAAATCTTTTTCCATTAAAAATTAAATACAATCCTTAATTGGAATTTCATTTGATCAACAATCAAATTAAATCCTCAATTGGGGAGTTTTTGAATTAACAATTCAGTTTAATTTCTTATTGAATTTCTTTCAAAGAACTCAATTTAATTTTCAATTTGAACAATCCTTAATTTTGAAATGATGTTTATCAGTTTTTAACCGGATTTTTTAGGACAAAAACCGTTCGAAACCTGAACACTATGTTTTGCTCGATTTTACCTGGCATTTTCCGCAGGGAAGAACTTTGAACAAATATTGGAGAGAAATCTCAAATTTTCGTGAAACAAAACTCTTTTTGAGAATTCACCTCTTGAAGAATTCTTCAGCGACTTTTCCATTGCTATCTGGATTCCATTTCAAGACATTTTTCAGAAAATTCTTGAGTATCTTTGCGAAATCCTCAAAACTGAAACATCACACTTCTATGTTATTCCGTGTACAGAAATGCCTAGAGTTTTATTGATTCAGCGGAAAATGCCAGATAAATCCAAATGAAAATCAGAAGATTCTGTGCAAAAAATCGGGCAGAGCCAGACAAGGCTGGACGAATACTTGTCCGACCTTGTCCGGCTCTGGCTGGTTTCCGTCATAGGAAATACTGGTTTTCATCCGGATTCGCCTAGCAGTTTCCGCAGCGAAGATTCTTGGCTATGAATTTCAATCACACTTCAAGACATTGTGGAGTAACACATTCGGTCTGATTAAAAGAAATTTACTTAATGTCACTTTTCGAGCAGGACAATCAAGACATTGAGGCTCTACCTTTCGTTTGGAAATCATGCTATCGATTTTCCATTCCATCTTCCAATCTTCCAACTTTTCCATACCATACCTCCCGATTAAAATTTTCATGGTATTGCATAACTGATCTCAATCATCACTATACCTTGTCGTAAGACGATTAAACGGCACAATACACTGGCCAAAACAGCTGGCAACATTTTTTCCGGGAGAAGAATACCTGGATAAATCTCTCAGATAAACCGCGATTTGATCACTGGAACGGAACGAACGCAAAGTAGTATTCAAGGAACAATTTTGAGAATGGTCAAAACTGATGGTAATGAATCCCGTTCCGCTCATTATTTTGTACATTTTTGGATAATTAGAGTATAAACATCGATGATCATTAATCACCCATTGTGTTGATGTTTCCTGTTCATTTTAATCTCCTCCCTCCCACATAATATTATATATCATTTTGTCTCCATATTTACACATTTGGAATATTCAAGGTTTCGATTGTTATCTCAATCTGAACAATATTGCCATTGGCGCATGCAGACTGCTCACATTCACCGGAACTGTATACCACCTCTTTGAAATAATACATCAACACTTACTTGGAAAATTTGGCAAGATTTCAATTGAACGTCATATTGTTTTGTTCACAAATTTGTTTAGATTCATTGGCGATATTGATAAGCATGGGCACTTCTCGTATGATATCAACACAAAATAATGAATTCTTTTTATTTATGTGGATCCATAAATATGCTCCAAACTTGTTCGCTCAAGGATAATGTGTGGAAGACTGAAAATAAACGTGAATATTTTCGATTGAGAATTATGTAAATTCTTTTTACGTACCGAAGCAAACATTGCTGATAATTCATGATCTTTCATAGTATGCCCGCATTCACATACGAATCCAGACGATAATATAATGAAATGTTTTCAAACAGATCCGAAACTTTGATATTATTCCATGATATTCCGTAATCTGATTGACCCATTTACCCATACACGGATTATCAACTGGCCCAATGATTACACCTTGATGGCGCTCATTACTGGCTCATCAAGGTTTGGTTATTCAATGATCCCGTGAATCCTGTAATGGTAGTGAATAATCGATCACATATGAAATGAAAGTAGTAATTGGCTCCTTGACGAGGCAGAATTATTTCGAAACATAACCAGAACTTACACAGAAAAAAAACACACGACTTTCAAACATTTACCGAAAGTAGTTTTCATGGATACTTGGTAGTTTCGACAGTTACATTATAAAAAATTTTTGTGAATTTCCAAAAAGGAAAGTATAGTGAAAGACTTGTATGGTTGGTTGTATATTTCCAGATTATTTGGGAACCCACAAATTTTCTGTGAATTTTAGTAACTTCCCAAAGAATGTTTGTCATCTGACAAGAATTGTTTGAGATTTCGTCAAAATTGTTCATGAATTCATCAACAAATGTTCGGTAACAAACTTTTAAACTTTTTTCTCCAAAGATGTCTTTCCGGTCGGCGGCTGTGATTTCTCCGGAACTCTGATCTGTGACGTATCAATTTTTCCATGAATTACGTTTACCTGTGATTTTCATGTATAAGCAACCATTACAAAACTGGATAAAAATTTTCATATGAATTTCCTGAGTGTATTTTTTAAGCTCAGTAAACTTTATATCAATATCTATAATAATGCTTCCTCGAAAAAATTTACGAAAGTGTTTGTTTTTCAAGATCTAGAATAGAATGATACCTTGAGGGCCACGGAGCATCAGACAACGGATAAGATTTCGCTACAGGGTTCTCAAACAACCAAGCAATAATCATAAACTTTGAATATGTAGCAATAAAGTGCACTGCTAGGACTACGCTTTGAATATGAATCCATAACCCGAAACATTTTTATCAACATGAGAAACCAAGTTATGAAAATTATTGACACTTGTAGATTAATATGTTTATAATCGTTGGCATAATTTTGAGGAATCATTTTCAGTTTCAATTTCATATTCAAAGCTCAATTTTAGCAATGCATTTTATCTAGGGGTGGACACAAGACAAGACAAGCCAAAATTGTACAACATCTTGTCCGGGTCTCGAAAATATACGAGTTTCGAGTCTCGTCTCGATCTTGCTAATCCCAGTCTTGGTCTTGTCCCAACCTTGTCTCGGTCTTGCCTTGATATCGACGGTGATGATGAAAAGACAATTCCATTGGGAAACACGATTTGGTTACTTCAATATCATAGGCGTGCACTGAACTCCTAGTTTCTTTGACTGAAAGAAACTTTTGTTGCTCTCATTCTGATAAATCTTTTTTTCTTGAAAAGAATAATTCAGTTCAATGGAAAAATTGTTCATTCAATTCAAATTGTATTTTTGCAATTCGAAAATGAATTTTTTCAATCTAATGTAAAAAACTGCTTCAATGACTGAGGGCTCTTTTTCCATATTTCTCAACCGATTGGGATAAGACTTACCAGGTGTACCGGTATGAAGTGAGCGTTAAGATACAAACGTGTCGATATGGAACATTTGTTGTGAACGAGCCTTAATTGTTGTTTTGTTCGGTTGGTATGACATCTGTCAAACATATTTGATAAACATCAAGTCATTGAACAAACAACATAATATTTTCCCATCGTGTTAAAAATGTCGAATTTTGTACCAGGAAGTGATGATTTGCAGAAAGCATTAATTTTTTGTTCCCATTTGAAGAAAAGTCCTGCGGAGTCGCTTCGAATGTTTGTCAAGGCATATGGTGATCATGCTTTATCAGGAGCAACATGCAAAAGATGATTTCAACGGTTCAGAGATAATGATTTTGACGTGAGAAATGAAGAACGTGGAAGAGTACCAAGAAAGTTTGAAGACGCCGAACTGCAAGCAATATTGGATGAAGATGATACTTTGAGTCAAGAGCAAATAGCGGCAATGTTAAATGTTGCACAACAAACAATTTCTGACCGTTTGAAAGCTACGGGAAAGATCCAAAAGTGTGGGAAATGGATGCCACATGAATTGAATGAAAGACAGATGGAAAACGGAAAAAACACTTGTGACATTTTGCTTCAAAGATACGAAAGAAAATCAATTCTGCATCGAATTGTTACTGGCGATGAAAAATGGATTTATTTCAAGAATCCTAAACGGAAAAAGTCATGGGTTAATCCGGGACAACCATCAACATCGACTGCAAAACCAGATCGACTCGGCAAGGAGGCAATGCTCTGTGTTTGGTGGGACCAAAAAGATGTGGTGTATCATGAGTTTCTAAAACCTGGTGGAACTGTTAATACTGATCGCTACAGACAACAAATCATCAATTTGAACCATTCTTTGATCGAAAAACGACCAGAATGGGCCAGCAAACACGGCAAAGTAATTTTATTACTCGACAATGCACCTGCGCACAAAGCGAAACCGGTTCAGGATAAAATCAGAACACTTGGCTGGGAGCTGCTATCCCACCCACCGTATTCACCAGACTTGGCCCCTTCCGACTACCATTTGTTTTCATCGATGAGACACGCATTGGCTGAGCAGTACTTCGATTCCTACGAAGAAATCGAAAATTGGGTGTCTGATTGGTTTGCTTCGAAAGACGAACATTTCTATTAGTGTGGTATCCAGAAATTGCCAGAAAGGTGGTCAAAATGTGTAGAAAGCAATGGTCAATACTTTGAATGAAGTTTCTTTAGGTACATTTTGTACAAAAGAATGCTTGGATCGCGATGAGATAATTCCATTTCAATCCTGTTTTATTTACACCTGGTGAAAACATAGTCAATGTCCCACCGTTCAGTGTTATATCTTCGCATTTTCGTTGCATATACACCACACGGTGTTGTTTCTAATGGACATGACATCGAACGGTGTACACCTCACTATTCCTGCCAAAAGTCACACCGATTTTCAACACCGTGCGTTTAAAACTATACACTGTCGGTGTAAAGTTGTACAAATTTTTCTAACAGTGTAACTGACATGATATTTGTCTCAAGTACTAAGTAGTTAGTTATTGTAACGACGTTTCGTAGATGGTCAAAAATCGACTATGCGAGTAGCTGCTGCAATTATCCTTTTTTTTCGTGGATTTGTTTCATTTCAATGTAATTTGAAATTCACAAACAGTCATCACGTGACTGTTGAACAGGAACATAAGATTGACGCCAGTGGAGCCCTCAGGATCAGAAAATAATGGGGACCTCTTTACAGATAAAATCGATATCACTTCTCCAAAAACAAATCTATTGACTTTCGACGTTCAATGTATTTTTTGACCGTTTTTTCTCAAAGAGAGGTCATGCATTTGTGGAAGGTTGTTTGAAAATGAAAAGAGAAACAATCCGAAAGAAGGAGGCCCTGAGACCACTAGCTCGATTGTCCCTGACCTAAATCCAGGCCTGTATGTGATATGTATCTTAGCCTGTATGTATTCAGGTGCGTTGGAATGAAATTTTCCCTTCTTTGATACAAGTACGATCCGTTGAGTATTCGATAACATTGATTCGTTAACATCAAATATTTCATTCAATTTGTGCGCGCAATTTTCGATTTTTTATTAGCTATATACAGGGTATTCCAGAATTCACGGACCGAATATTACAGATATACCCTGCAGCCAAAATGTGATCATTTCTCGTATTGGAAATTTTGTTGAAGGCTCACCGTGAACTGGGGTTACTTTATGACTGAAAAGGGTTACTTTGTGACACACGTCATGAACTCTGAATCATTTTCTATGCGATGTCTGACTGGTTTTCTATGATTCCCTATTCCCAGGGAAGACTATTTTCGAACAATTGAAAAACGAAATATGTGTGAATGAACACGTGGAATTCATGTCGCCAATTCACCCTTGCAGTCCTAAGTAACCTCGGTTCACGGTAGTTTTTGAGATATGAGCATTTTTGCTCGACAGCATTGTGTGTTCCAAGCTTCAGTTGAACACCCTTGGCCGTGACAAATTTCACGCGAGCCTAAGGGGAAGCTTCTGAATACTATCCAGGAAGTATTCATATACTCTCTAAATCCGAAAGAGTGAAAGATCGCGTGTTTCACTCCACTAAGTCTGAGAAGTAAGCCAGTCCGCTTCGAGTGGGATTTTCACTCTTTTGCAGTGAAAAATTCACTCTAGAATTGGAGTACACTGTGAAAAATTTTGGTGGTAATATTACCAAATCTCAATGGCAACAGGATTTACCTATACAGTGTTGGTAAAATTACATGATATATGTTATTGTAGAAAATTACCAACTACACACATTCTGAGAATATTCTCACAACATCCGTAAAACGTACTGTATCGAATATTCTTACAAAGAGCGTAGAAGCTTCGTAAATATTCATAGAAGATTCTGAGAACATGTGAATGGGACTGTTTCGAATATTCTAGGAACCTTCGTACAATATGCGTACAAAGTTTGTAGGGAGATTGACAAGCAGCGCATGGGCAAGCATCTTCCCAAGTAGCACCAGGATATACTATGAACGTTCTTCGAATATTCGAAATATGTTCTATGCATATTCCAATGAGCCCGTTTCATAGGTGCTATGCATATTCATCGAACGTATGTAACCGAATATATGACAGCACGTTGATTGAACGTCGATTGAATGTATATCGTAGATTTCGAATGTACTGTGTACGTTCTAAGTATATTTAAAACAGTCTCATTCGAACATTCTATGAACATTCATTATATATTCTTCGTATCTCATCCGTACATTCTACGAACGTTTCTACTTCGTATATACTTTGAAATTCTGTTGCTGCTTGGATTAATGACATGAATTCAGTAATGGCGGATAATGCTGTTGGCAGGCTACAGACCCTTGGATAATATATTATTTTAATTTGTATTTGGGGTATGAAAAATTCATAAATGTGCATCTTAATATCCCGAATGTTTTGAGAGCGTCATGCGTGAAAAATAATCTTCAAAAGTGTAATAAAATTTGAAGAAATATCGTATATATTATGATTGTTTGTTGTGATCATAAGTATCTGACCCATCCATGTGAATCCATGATATTGCTAAGAATCCATGATGACAGATGTTTATTGATTGATAGAATTGATTGTGAATTAGTTTTCGGTTACACGCAAAAGTTATATTGGCAGGAATTTCTATTTTAACAGCATTTTTTTATAATATTCCCACAATATTCGTGGCATTATATTCTGAGAATATTCGAAACAGTCTCATTCAAACATTCTGAGAATGTGCGTAGAATATATTCGCACGTAATAAGAATCTCATTAGAACATTCGAATATCCTCCATGTATATTTTTAGAACATTCTCAGAACGTGCTTGTGCTACCTGGGTGTTAACTGTAATTTTACCAGAATGCAAGTAATTTTACATTGATATGTACATGTAATTCGATTTTACCATTCCTAAGTATTTGTAAAATTACCAATAAAGTAGGTAATTTCACATTGACATGTGAATACAATTTCATTTTACCAGTACTTAGTACTTGTAAAATTACCATCATAGTGTTCATGTGAATTTACAGGTGACATGTTGAGTAAAAAGACTGCTAAATGTTTATGGAGAATGCATTTTACACTCTTGGTAAACTTGTTGCATGTCATTTTACATCTATGTCTCACAGTGTGGCTGTGAGTTTCTAACCTCAAACCTTAAACTGTCACTCAAAAAGAGTGGAAATTTCACTCGAAATTTCGACAAGCTCACTTTTGGCTGGCTAAGGAGTGAAATCTCACTCTCGAAATTTTGCAGAGGAGGTTATAAATTAGAACCAAACGGTATAGTTTCCTTAATTGACATTGCGATGAAAGTGGATAAAATGTTCCAAAATAAGATAAAAATGCCCTGGTGAAAATTTCCGCTCGCTGGAAGCGGAGATTGAAACAAATGAAGCGTAAAATGTTGCAATTTCCGCTTTTCCGCACTTGGATACTGTTTCGTTTCCTCTTCCACGTTGCTTTATACCCTTCTTACGCTCCCATTTTCACTAGGGTGGATATCAGTGTCATTTTTTCAACCTTTTTCATACCCCAATGAAAAATTCCAGTAGTTTATCAGCAGTAGAGATAGATCCAACGTTGCCTCATTGGCGGTTTCCATCATTGGAACCGTACTAAATATTCAATATTTCAAGATTGCACCAGTACCCTTGCAAGTTCGTGATAGGTATCTCTTAGGTATATTTCAGGTATCAATGAGGTTTTGCGTATCTGTGACAGCTAAGAAGTAGGTCCTGTAGCTAATTCTTAGCTATTCAAATAATAGCTAATGATTTTTTCCTGTACCCTAACACGATGCACCGATCCACACACAAGTCGATAAAAACAATGGTCAAATTGAACGATTTACGGTTCGAATTGCTTCCATACCCTCCATATTCACCAGAACTGACCCCACCTGATTTCTTCTTGTTCGCAGATCTTCAAAGAATGCTCCAGGAAAAAAATCTAACCGCAATGATGAGGTCATAGTAGCAACTGAAGCCTACTTCAAGACAGAGAACAAGTTGTTTCCTAAAAAAAAAGGATCAAAAGTTTAGAAAAACGTTGGAAAGATTGTATCGCTGTAAAAGGTGACTATGTTGATGAATGAAGTCAAATTTTGCAAAGAAAACTACCTGGTTAGTGCCAGGGCATGATGAACCATATCTTGAAAAATATGTCGAAGATATGTAAAATATGTCTTATGTTACATTATAACGCATACGTATCTGTTGGATCTCTTCGAGATATTTTTTAGGGTGACCCAAAAGATTGATACAAAAATGTTTACGGTTTTCAGTTGAATTTTAAGAACTAGTTGAAGTTTTGCAAACTTTATAGCTTTGAAACGAGGAGAGGGAGACTTTTGCGTGTACAATAAATATGAAACTCGAGTTGAAATATAATCTCAGACACGACTTTGAGTACCATAAATACCTTGCGGATTGAAGAACAATGTCATCGCCACGTTTGAGGTATTCTAAAGTGCTTCTTCTAAAACGTATTTCGGTATCATGAAGAATTCCATATGTCTGCTGGGAATTTGCTTGGTGTTCTTTGGTAATGATTTTATAATTTTTGCGTTGAGACAGTAAAATTCTGAGACTCGTTCCAATTCCTTTTAGATTTCTGAGATATCTGAATCGATGCAAGAATTTTCATGGTCTAAAAGATATCTTCAAAATCATGAAGTATGATAATAACATATTTTTGAGAAACATGTAAAAAATCTGATTTGAGATATCTTTCAGACCATGAAAACTGTTGTATTTGATTTTATTAGACATTTACAAGAAATCTGTGCGATATCTCAAATATTTTGTCTGTTTGGATGATCGATTGAAAAATTCAAATGGCAGGAAAAATTCTGTCAATTTTTTATTTTCTCACCCGAAAAGTTTCTAGAATCATTATTTCTCCTATATATTTGAGAATTGATTGATGAGAGATTCAAATTTGAGTGAAAGTAGGATCAAGGACGGCCAGCTTCAACTACTTTTTGTCCTTAAAGTATTTTTTTCTTGTCAAGTACTTTCAAATTCGAAGTTCAAAGTCTCTATTTTATGGAAATAAAAGAGTACTTGACAAAAAAAAAGTACTTATTGCAGTGCAGAAAATAATTGAGACTGTCCATCCTTGAACTGGGACATAGTAGCTTTTCAACAAATTCCAAAATTCACTCCATTCTACTCGTAACTTTTACTTGTAAAAAATGAACATTTGAAGGAATTTTCATTTGTAGTGGAGTAAAACGAAGTCAATCGGATCTGAGAATTCGCTGAAATCCCACCATGTGCCCGTTTCATTCAACTTTGTATAATTCAGATGTTTTAAGTTTACCAAGATTGTTGAATTTTGATATATGTATTTTGTACAGGCCTTGCAACGTACAGCAGTGCAGAACATACACCCGAAATATACATCGATCGAGGTAAATACATAAGTTTACATGCAATTTTTCTTTCTCCACTGAACACAATACCCGTGTGGAAATCTTTTCCAGGCAATAATCGGGCCCTGAATAATTTTCCATATTGATGTTTAAGCCCCAGATAAGATCCAATACAGGATCTATATAGAAATGTCACGCTTTTGTATCTGCGTCCTATACACGGAGAAAAAAGTATTGCTGGTGTAACAAGCAGGTCTGTTACTATAGCGCCTGCAAAAAAAATTAGCTGAAAGAGCAAGAAAAATGATTGGCACAGTTAAATTTTTTCGCTGACATCAACATATTTGTCAACATAACTGAGGTGTTAGCTGCTGGAGTAAATATTTTTGCAAGGACAACAAATTTCTTCGTAGGCGCTATAGTAGCAAACCATTTTTTCTCCGTGTATGATTTTCCAGTATAGATTCAATATAGACCGGTATTGAGAACCTCGATAAATCGTATTTGTTCCTTAAAGCGGCAAAATTTGTGGATACATGGAACATTGGTCACCCAAGCAGTACAACCACGTACAT
This sequence comes from Gonatopus flavifemur, assembly GCA_018340375.1. Classification (NCBI taxonomy): domain Eukaryota; kingdom Metazoa; phylum Arthropoda; class Insecta; order Hymenoptera; family Dryinidae; genus Gonatopus; species Gonatopus flavifemur. Next base: position 24,837,051 of record JAFFJZ010000003.1, read on the forward strand.
AGGAGAATCATAGAATATTCTTATCACATGCATTTGGTACAGCTAATTACGTTCAAAGTATCTTCTCAGTACGTTCACGGAAATAAATGCTCTATGAACGTGCCAAATGGTATTTTCACAGTACTTTACGAGTATTTTTGTGTTACTTGGGGAACGAATATCACAAGTTTCAATGTATCCCATCACTGAGATTGAGAAAAACTTGGTAATGATGAAACTTCAATTCAATGTCATGACAGCTGCAACAAATTTTTGCCATGTTATCATTCCACACTGGAACTCATAATTCATCATAATGATTCAATATTTTTTATTGAATTCAATTCTTCATACTGAAAATAATATGTTTCGGGGATATTGAAAATTGATGATAAAATCTTTGTGCAATAAATGTAATTAGTGTTCAAATTGGGAATAAATTATAGATGTTTAGTGACTGTGGTTTTATATGATCATTACATTTTGAATCGGAGTATACTATATCCGTTGCGATTGAAGACTACCAAAAGACACTATTTTATTCGAATTGTGATAAACAAATCGGGGCCAATATTGGCCATAATTTTACACTGAAAGAATTACCTTGTAAAAATCACCGTGAAATTCCAGTACTCGAAGGACAAGTAAAAATTCTTCAAAAAATTACTGTGCAGCCTGTAAAAATGAGTAAGTTTTGAAACAGTTGAAAGTGATATTTTCGATAAGTTTTACCAAGTGCGCAGTAATATTTTTAAAAATTCCTACTTGTCCCTCGATCACTGAAATTTCACGGGAATTTTTCAAATTAAATTCTCTCAGTGTAGGAACGTCACAACATAGGAATGAGACACGAATATCCACTTTCGACAATTCATTTGTCAAATTGTGGTAATGAAATGTTGAAAAATTGATAATAATAATAATTAAATAATAAATTAAAATTATGCCTCAATAATATCAGACCGGGCCCTCTTCAGGCTGTAATTAGGTGACCCACTATAAAGGATACCTCGATAATATTTATACAGGCCCTAGATATAATCTAGGGCGCCCGGACAAATTTCTGCACGGGTATTATTTGAAAACTTGAATGAAATGTCAAGAAACTCGATTTCGCTTTTTGTTTAAAATTAACACTTTACCCAAGTAGCACAGGAACATTTCGAACATTCTGCGTTTATGCCGTGATTATGCATAGAATGTGCATAGAATTATCCGGAACAGTCTCATTCGAAGATTCTAAAAATGTTCATAAAACATGCTCAGAACTTCCAAGAACCTTCTTAACATTTCTAACCCGTTGTGCTACTTGGGTATGAACTATTTCAACCGAGTTGAGACGCAGCTGCCTATATGGCGGTATTTATTATTAACAATCACTTTGAATATCATGATTTCAACCAAGAATTCTATTGAAGGTAATCGAATATAGTAAAGTGGGGTGAGATGACAGACTTTCCCGCTTCGGTACAGCTTAAAATAATACATAAAGTCTTATTCACTCAGGAAAATATAAAGATCAACTTAAAATCTTTATATCTTCCTTAAGTGAACGAAGTTTTATCTACTATTTTATGCTGTAGCGGAGCAGGAAAGTACGTCATCTTACCCTGAGTTACTCCCATTTGTACAGGGCGAGTCAGAATATGTGAACGTCTCTTGGAAGGCATATTCTTGAGAAGATTTTGGATCGATTTCTGAATTTTTCGAAAAAACCTAACCCAGACAGCAACGCAATGCTTTGATTGTGCATTTATTGTACGTTTCCATAAGCGCATGAGAAATTTGCTGAAGTTTACAGTTTTATGCACCTCATGTTCCAGTGAAAGTGCATGAAACGGCGCTATACAACGGAAGTGTATTTTTGAGATGCTTGTGGATGAGAGTGAAGCTAGCAGCGACGAGCTAGCAGCCGATTGATGTGACTCTTCAATTGAAATGATTTCAACGGTTTCATATCAAAAATTCATTTAGTGCCTCCCAACTATACGGTTTCGCTATACTTAACTATTCGATAAAACAATTTTTTTTAAATCAATAGAATGTAGAGGAGCAGAGCTGAGTAATATTTGTGAAAATTTTATTTCAAATACTATTTCAAATGAATCCTTCCGTAGAATTGAGATAAGATAGTATTTCAAATCAGCAACGAAATTTCAGCAAATAAAATATTTTATTTTGATAGTGAGAAACATAAAATAGAATATTTCACTCTTATAATCTAAAGCTGAAGCTTAAGATAAATATTTTATTTTGTTCATAAAAAACATTATATCAAGTAATTCATTCCTTAGTTTTGAGTCAGTATGTTATTTTGAACGTTTTTTAGTTACATTTACAATATGTGTAAAGAAAATATATTTCATTATCTAACTATAGCCATTTGCAAGTAGCAAATTTAAGGGGTTTGATGGAATTATCAAACTGGCAATGAGATCGTACTTTCTTATCAAAGCCAGTTGCAAAATACACACAAGCTTATGGCTATTCTACTGTGTTGATAAACATAAATGAATTGGTTTTCCTCAGGTACTCCTCACAAATATTATATCATATGATATCTGATGATCGAAAATTATCCCTTTTGATCAACGATTCTATGAAAAACTGTGTGGACTGTATATTTGTGAGGGAAGGAAAAAAGTGCTTTGCTAAACATTCCAACCCTCAGCACTGACATGTTTATTTTGGATGAAACATCATTTAAATTACTATTCCAACTGATTTTCACATTGAATAAAATATTTTATTTTCAAAAATCCATACATGATGACAAATAAATAGTATATTGTTCATCAAGGGGGGAAAGTGGGAAATTTCCGACGAGTGTGAAGTTTGTCTTCCCGAGCCGAAGGCGAGGGTGACAATCACATGAGTGGAAATTTCCCACTTCTCCCCGAGGTGAACATACTATTTTTTCCCACAACCACAAGGAAAGTGAAAATCATCTGTTGAATTGCATATAAAATATTCATATGTATATTTCAGAACGAAAAGATAGTTCGTATTTTCTTCCCGCTGCAAGCGGGCAGAGAGTACTTTCCACCCGTTGCGAGCGGGCAGAGAGTACTTTCCACCCGTTGCGAGCGGGCAGAAAGTACTTTCTTCTCGCTGCGAGCGGGCGGAAAATATTTTCCTCCCGCTGTGACACATTCGCTTGGGATTCAGCACTTCCTCCCCTAAAAATAGGTCAGAAAACATCAACTTTCCGTGCAGGGGTGGGAGAAAAATTATTCCCATACAGGATCATCAGCAAGAATGACATCCCCTAATATTAGAGGTAAATATTTGATCAAAGTCATCGACGAAAGTGCGGTTAATCTTCCCCTTGCAGTGTTCACAACACTATGAAGTTGACAGAATATAGAAGTTACATACAATTTGAAATCCATTAAGGAAGAGAGGATTGTGAGTTATGTCAAGTGGATAATATTCTTCAGTACAAATGGAGTATTCTTGGACTCAGTGTGTGGTAATTTTGAGAAATTGATGATCGAATTTTTCAAGGATTTGAGCATTACATTACATGACATTACATTACATCAATCACATCACATTACATTACGATACATCAAGATACATGAAGATACATGACGATACATAACGATACATCACGATACATCACGATACATCACGATAAATCACGATAGATCACGATTAATCACGATAGATCACGATACATCACGATTGATCACGATAGATCACGATAGATCACGATTGATCACGATTGATCACGATAGATCACGATACATCACGATAGATCACGATAGATCACGATACATCACGATAGATCACGATTGATCACGATAGATCACGATACAGCACGATTGATCACGATAGATCACGATAGATCACGATAGATCACGATACATCACGATAGATCACGATTGATCACGATAGATCACGATACAGCACGATTGATCACGATAGATCACGATAGATCACGATACATCACGATAGATCACGATACAGCACGATAGATCACGATTGATCACGATAGATCACGATAGATCACGATAGATCACGATTGATCACGATAGATCACGATAGATCACGATAGATCACGATAGATCACGATAGATCACGATTGATCACGATAGATCACGATAGATCACGATAGATCACGATACATCACGATAGATCACGATAGATCACGATAGATCACGATTGATCACGATAGATCACGATAGATCACGATAGATCACGATAGATCACGATAGATCACGATTGATCACGATAGATCACGATAGATCACGATAGATCACGATAGATCACGATAGATCACGATTGATCACGATAGATCACGATAGATCACGATAGATCACGATTGATCACGATAGATCACGATAGATCACGATAGATCACGATAGATCACGATAGATCACGATTGATCACGATAGATCACGATAGATCACGATAGATCACGATTGATCACGATAGATCACGATAGATCACGATAGATCACGATAGATCACGATAGATCACGATTGATCACGATAGATCACGATAGATCACGATAGATCACGATACATCACGATAGATCACGATAGATCACGATAGATCACGATAGATCACGATAGATCACGATAGATCACGATTGATCACGATAGATCACGATAGATCACGATAGATCACGATAGATCACGATACATCACGATAGATCACGATAGATCACGATAGATCACGATAGATCACGATAGATCACGATAGATCACGATAGATCACGATAGATCACGATTGATCACGATAGATCACGATAGATCACGATAGATCACGATAGATCACGATAGATCACGATACATCACGATAGATCACGATAGATCACGATAGATCACGATAGATCACGATACATCACGATAGATCACGATAGATCACGATAGATCACGATAGATCACGATAGATCACGATAGATCACGATAGATCACGATTGATCACGATAGATCACGATAGATCACGATAGATCACGATAGATCACGATAGATCACGATACATCACGATAGATCACGATAGATCACGATACATCACGATAGATCACGATAGATCACGATAGATCACGATAGATCACGATAGATCACGATAGATCACGATAGATCACGATAGATCACGATAGATCACGATAGATCACGATAGATCACGATAGATCACGATAGATCACGATAGATCACGATAGATCACGATAGATCACGATAGATCACGATAGATCACGATAGATCACGATAGATCACGATTGATCACGATAGATCACGATAGATCACGATAGATCACGATTGATCACGATAGATCACGATAGATCACGATAGATCACGATAGATCACGATAGATCACGATTGATCACGATAGATCACGATAGATCACGATAGATCACGATAGATCACGATAGATCACGATAGATCACGATAGATCACGATACATCACGATTGATCCCGATACATCACGATAGATCACGATACATCACGATACATCACGATCCTTGGGCTTCAATTTTTCATTAGGAAACAGCTTCATCCGTAATTTCAAACATGATGTAATCAAATGTCTTATTATGTGATAGTCTCCAATTTCTATAGTTCTGCACAAAATGGGATCCGTCAACTGACGGAGCATCAATAGTATATTGTTCATCAAGGGGGGAAAGTGGGAAATTTCTGACGAATGTGAAGTTCGTCTCCCCTAGCCGAAGGCGAGAGAGACAATCACACGACTGGAAATTTCCCACTTCTCCTCGAGGTGGACATACTATTTTTTCCCACAACTGCCAGGAAAGTGAAAATCATCTATTGAATTGCATATAAAATATCCATATGCATATTTCAGAACGAAAAGATAGTTTGTATTTCCCTCCCGCTGCAAGCGAGCAGAAAGTACTCTCCTCCCTTTGCGAGCGGGCGGAAAATATTTTCCTCCGCTGTGACACATTCGCTTGGAATTCAGCACTTCCTCCCCTAAAAATAGGTCAGAAAACATCAACTTTCCGTGTAGGTGTGGGAAAAATATTTATTTATCATTCGCATTGAGGAATAGTATTTTACCCAGCTCTGTAGAAGTTTAGTGCTCGGAGTGTCGCCATCGGAATCCAGAGTAAACATCCTGTTGTCGAGCAATGCTGTTTTATTGCAAAAAAGCCCCGTTGATAATGAGCGGTAACTGCTCGAAACGTTGAGCTTCTTTACAGTTCTATCAAAGGTTATATCAATCGGCTGCTAGCTCGTCGCTGCCAGCCTAATTTACTCTCATTGCTTGTCGAAATGTACAACAAACGCGCATTTCATGCGCTGCATTGTTATCTGCGTAAAATCTCAGAAATACCGTATTTTGGACATTCGTACCTTTCGCAAAGTGAGAATAAGGAGTATCCCTGGGAAAAAGAATCAACCAATTCAGTGTTTTTCAGTGTCAAATGATACCACTTTACAATTTTCTGCATTCTAGTTAATCGGAATTCAATAACTTTGAATCACTATGGCTGTTGTGGAATTCACTCGAATTTTGCTCTCTCGTTAGAGGGAAGCTTTGAGATCGTTTTCGGAGACCGAAAATTTCTCTTCTCTCCAAAACGAAAATCTCTTACACCCAAATGTTTCTCAGAGCTCGGGGAACAATTTTGGATCCATGTCTGTCTGTCTGTTTGAGTGTATGTGTGTATGTGCACACACTGAGAAAAATGAAATGTGAAAATAACCCCTATTTCGTATATTTTGCACCCGTTAAATAATGAAAACTGAAGCCAGCCTTTCAAAAGTGAAAAGTACCTTTTCAGTGTTGAATTCCACCGTACATACGGTTTGATTCACCAAAAAGATGGTATTTATCACCTAACTCATGGTAATATAATAACCAAAATAATGTATTTTTCACCGTCAAATACATCACTATATTGAAACATGATTTCTACAATGCAGATTTTTCTCAGTGCATTTTGCGACCGGGAATTATTGCCGTTTTTATTTCTCGATCGTCATAAAAATTTACCACAGTTATATGTAGTATTGATAGTGGTCCCATATAAGTTTCAAGCTGATGCATGCAGAAGAACGGGAAGGGTAAGGAAAACTTTTATCAAAAATCGTGATGTTGCGACCGACCGATTGGACAATGTTTTGAAAGCATGCCGTCCCTATGTCCGTATTATCCAAATGCCATGGAATTTTGAACATATTCAATTCACATATACAATTGTACAAAATTGTACAATCAATAATGTCCGGTGTGGAAATCAATCCTGGGCATCCTAAAGTAAGTCCGGGTCCCGTAAGGGTATAACTTGGGCATCCAATATGAGAGTTTCCCACCCACGGCCCTTGTGGGCCCCAGTTGGGGTTGCTAGTGTACTCCCCGAATATTTTAATCTAAGGATGTCCATCCACAGCCCATATAGGCCACCATTGTCTCGCTCAGGTATTGTAATTTGAGCATGTCCAGCCCCACCTTATAGAGGCCCTGGGTTGGCTATCGTTGTTTCCCCTATTAAAAATATCTGATAGAATCGGACAACATTTTGATCCAGATCTGACAGGTTTGTCAGACATTGTTTGGTTTGTACATCAGTTTGAACAACTGCCAGACAATGCCAAACAGAACCTGTCAGATCCGGGTCAAAATCCTGTCTGGTTTAGATTTGATTTCATTATTTTGTGTATCGAAAGTTTTTTTTTTCGTTCAGTTTTCTTTAAACATTGGGAGGAGATAATAAACAAAAAATACTGTTTTTTGGGGTTATTAACCTATATACATGCAACAACGGAATGCTTCATATTAACGTTGGTAGAATTGTCTATAGAGTATTTCAAAATAGTCAACAGGATTTTCACCAAATACTTCGGATTGTAATTCTCGTACCCTCTTAAGTAAAAATCATAGCTGACGTACATTCGGGGCATGCTCAATGTTCTTAGATCAAAATATTGCATTGTCTTTTATTCCTACTAGGGAAACCTCTGAGACTGAATGAATTGAAACGTATCTTGATTTCTATGTTTTTGAAAGTTAAATTAAAATTCCAAAAATTTGATACGCCTTTGGCTGACTGGAGAAAATATTTTGATTACCTTTCTGAAAATTTACATACAAGAGCGGATGGGAATTTTAATTTGTTTTTGATTTGATGGTAATTTTATATAAAGCATAGATCTGTCAAAAGCTAATCTTTTTTCTTTTATCTGAGGAATATAACCCAAATATCCTCGGGCCCAGCGCAGGATGAAATTTGAAAATTCATATGGGCTAAAATAAACTCCCTAAGTTGGCCCAAGTTGAATTCTTGATGTGGGCCAAGTTTGGGAACCAATACGGGGCCTAGATTAAAAAGCGTAACACCCCAAGTTGGAGCCAATTCAGGTGTCCTAACCAGAGCCACATTTTAAGTAGGGATTATAAACCTGGCCCAGATCTGAGCCCGGAAAAATTCCCACCCGGGATGAGAAGGTTACACATTATCGTACAATGATTCATGAATTTCATGCAATTGTTGTGCATCAATGATTGTACAATAATTGGTGATATTCACATATTAGTCATTCTACACTGAGAAAAATGTGTTTCGTAGGACTAGCAATAAGTGAATTGTTGAAATTTTATTGTTGGATATACAATAATTTTTGTTCTTCTAACAACACATATATGTACTATAGTTGTCTTCAACACATAGTTGACAATAAAATTGCCAATTCAACAATCTTAAACTATATTCTTACGATTTTATTGTGGGTTGATATATAATAATATTTTATTGTCGATTCAGCAATATTATTGCTAGTTTTTTTCTCCGTGTAACAGTACAAGCATTGCTCAATTGTTCATGCATCACTTTGTGTCTACCAGATTGGGCGATGGTGGACTCGTCCGTTTTGCTTTCTGGGTACCTCTAATAGGAACCTAAAAACAAACTTATCAGATCCGAATCTAATTGCGGAATCCAGCTCGAATCGAGTGCCCCAATTTGACCTGGATCAGGTTGCCGGATGAAATCAAGCGTTAAACGAATTACATCCGGACCCAATCCGATTATCCATATCCATACCGGATTTGACTTAGGGCAAATCGAATCGATACCGGATTCGTACTTGTGCTTATAGGGCGCGTTCCGTTCCTTTGTTGGTGAAATTGCGTTTTTCAACATCAGTTTCTCTCTTTTATGTTTTGCATTTTTCAAAATATAAAAAGTTTAAGTGTATTTTAAAACTGAGAGGTTGTTTGTTCCAAGAAACAGTAATTACGTCACAAAATATTAATCAGTTAGAAAGTACATAGCAAAGAGAATTGTAATATCCTTAACCGGTCCATTACTGTTGCCTCCACCCTATCAACGCCGGTTTCGTATTGATACTCAAGTAAAGCTGTAAGAGGGTCCATTTCATATTCGAATTCAGTAAGAAGTTCATCGATTATTGCATGGTTCTTTACAGTGGTCAATTATCAATGTCGTGATGTACGATATACGTTATTTGCCATTTTCATTGTGTTCGAAATTTATATATTTCAGGAAACTCCGCTGAGTCTTCATCTAACATTGGAGTAATTCGTGTATTCAGCGAAGAATACGCCAAGACCCTAGAAACACTCAAGCATCATGTAACTAGAAGGGAAGCAAAACAAGATGATAAACCGCCAGTGAACTGGAGTTTGCTGAATCGTGGAAAAAAATGATTTTGATACATTTCAAACCTTCGAATGTAATTGATGAATAAAAATTAACTACGGTTACTGCATAATTATCTTAATATTCCTTCACTTGAGAGTCTGGGATACAACCGTTGTGTATCCAAACATCAGGTCCAAACAGATCAACGACATCATACTTGTAGTATACACTGTAAAAAAGGTTCACCGGAAAATTCCAGTAAATATACTGGAAGTTATTGACCTGTGCATGTACCGGAAAATTTTAGCACATCTGTACTGCAAAAATTCGGCACAAATGTTATGGAATTTCAGCATCAGAACTGGAAATTTGCTAAGCCTCAGTACTGGAATTTTTAAGTACACGAACTGGACTTTTCCAGGATATGTACTGGAAAATTAATGCTGGAAATATTCATGAAAATTGAAAAAAAATTGCTCACACAAAGTGATTTTACACGGTCCTTGAGTGAGAATTGGTGGAGGAATGGGAGCCGTGGAAATAAGGGAGTCTCCATTGAGGCGACGGAGAAATGTCCACCCCCTGTATTTTCGATATAATTCATATCGGTGCATTTACATAACCAAATCTGAATGTATGAATTCACGAATTCAAGTTTGATTGAAAATACAGGGGACGGGCGTTTCTCCGTCGCATAACGGAGACTCCTTTATTTCTCCCTTATTTCCACGGCTCCCATTGCTCCACCAATTCTCCACCTCCAGTCCATCGAAGTCCTAGGTGGAGGATCGGTGGTTGTGCTGTACGGGTTCGTCACTACCCGATGTTCTTAACTTACCCCCAATCCATTTCTGATATGTCTCTGACCATCCCGTACCTTCGTCGACATCATCCTGACAATTACAACAATTTCTCATTGTCCTACCAACACGCTTCGGATTGCGTGATTTTTCTTCTCCATGTCAGTACCCACGTAGAAATGCTAGTTTTAAGGCGACGGTGACGAACGCATCAATATTGAGATGGTATTGGCTACCAACGGTTGTCTGCCGATTCCGAGTCGGTACTGGAACGATGTAACTTCATGTTCTAATCGGTATTGGTTTGATGATTAGATTGACCGTTGTTGACCAATTTCTCACCAATATTGAATTAACAACGGCACCATTTTAGTAAGCAAGCGTTGGTCTCCAACCCTGAATGGATGCCAAACCAAGGTGAACGAATATGTAGTGCACTTTGATCAAAGGTTTGATGATTTTTAGAAATTTTATCACATAACACTGTTGATTTGCACAATGTGAAAATCTTATATTGTTCGATGCACGGTTGAACTCCAGAAAATATTATGGAATAAAATAATTTTGTAGAAAATAGCATTATTATTGATGGAATTATGAATTACGTAATTAGCTGACAATCTTCCGTACGTTTTTCGTTATCACCATGAGTTCATGAGCATCGACTGATCCCCGACGCACAAATTAAGGACTTACAAGTGCATTGAAGTCCAAAAGAATTCTTTGTTAATGGAGAAATCTATTGTATGTAGCTCGATATAATAGTTTTCGCGTCAGGATTTATACATGACGTATGTGCCTGAATATCTGAGTTCATATGAATGTACACAAGAAGGTCCTGAATTTTGAAAAAACATCGGTTGCAAATATTGAATTGATGTCGGTAACCGGTGGTTAGCGACGGTCGGTGGTCGGTACCGGATCACAGTTATTGTGCGTTATCATTCCGCAGTTGGACCAACGTTGGCTGTCTACGGTTGTACACTGGCAGCCTGTATCGAACCGGTACTGAGCCATTCGTCAATTTCTACGTGGGTATATAGTTGACCCAACATTTTTGATATTCAAACGATCAATCCCCGTTATCCTGACCAACAATCTTCCAACATTCACCAGACAATTTCACGATCCTCCTGTGGGGCCCGAAAGTTTTTGGGTATCACGTCTCGACAATACAGATGAGAAACGGATGTGTTCCCGGTACCGAATTCCCTGCGATTCACTTTCCAATCTGACATGTTCCACATTTCACTCTGACCTTATCCCGATGATCTATCTCACATTCCTGATACATTCCTAACGAATTTCCGACAATTTTCCATTGTGTTCCTGTCCGATAATGAAACCAATCGATAATTCCACGAGTTTTCAGAATTTTGTTGGGTCCTTGTCGGACATTCCCATCAGGGAAATTATTAATTAATCAATTAATCTCATCGAATCACGTTGCATCTCCGTACACTGTAAAAAATGTTCGGATCTTTCCTATACCAGAAATCAGTTGGAGCGATTGCTAATGATACGTGAAGATCATGGTCCAGTTTCTGATTGGTGGTATGACGTTTTCCGTTTGTCCTTCCACGCTGCTTGGCTTAGAAGAAAAATTCAACCAATCACATAATTTTCTTCACAAGAAAAAAAACGTGATGATACGGGCCATGATTTGAACATTGCGTTAGCAATCTCTCCAATTCATCTCTGCCCATACCTATGTAGAGGAAGTTTCCAATACTTGTGCGGGAAAAGCGAATCTCTGTGAACGTGTCGGAATTTTCACATGAAAATATATTAAAATTACTGTTTCTATGGGATTTTAAATGCGAATTTATAGGATTTTCCTGAACATTTACGGGAAATTTCCTAATCATGTATGTGTTAATTACTTCACATACATGTATGTGAATTGTCCTATAAAAAGTTTGTACAGTGTAGCGTTAAGGGAGAAGAAAAGGAGCGGTGGATATGATGTGGCACAACGGAGAAGCAGCGCGTTGCCTCTACGCTGCTTCTTCGTCGTACGACGCTGTATCCACTGATCCCTTTTTCCTCCCTGAATTCCACGGAGATGCAACGTAGGTGTCTTGTGTGTGATTAATTCCACGGTAAATCGATAGTTCCGACCAGTGTCTCATCAAAAACCGAGGATATTGCCGAGCACCCTTAGGAAAGTTTTCCTCGTTCATGCAAAATTTCCTTGTTCTTGTCCCTATTTTTTTCCTTGAAACATGGAAAAGAACATGGAAATTCGGCAAGTTTATGGAAATGAATGAGGAAAACTTTTCTGTGGGCATTCCAGGGAATCTTAACAGCTGTGATCAGTATCTCAACGTATCAACGATTTGCAGGTTTTAATTAAAAGAACATACATGGAAAGTGAAAAACCATATTAGGGAAATTTCAATGAGATACAAGGGAAAACGTAATGATTTTTATCCAGTGTGTTATTCAATGATGAATACGACGATTATACATAATACGATACTTACCGACGTAACTGAAGTTGCAGATCTGTGACTCGATTTTCAGATTCGAAGTTTTCATGACCTCCCAATCAGCTAGTTGTCTTATTCTATTTTCGAGCACAACGATTTGAGCCCTCGAATATTTCCATTTCGATTCCAACAACTCCTATGAATCTGAAATTTTGCTGCTTTGAGAAATTTCAATACAAAACCAACAAATAGAATTTAATCGGAATCAATCGTTTCTTTTCACTCCTTTGTAGGACAATTTTATTATAATTCTTCCATCGCTTAACTCGATCCGTCAATGAACACCGCTTTGAAAAAAACACTACTTCATCAAATTATTTTGCACCCACACTAAAAGAAGAAATTTTCCGGGAACAGTAGAATATTTAGTTGAATATTTGCCATAAAATACTTACAATTAATTGATTTGAATAGACTTTCATTGACTCAATTAAATAACTGTTTCCATTGATGGAATATTTCATAGCACATTAAATATTTGTTTGATTGAATAAATATTATTTAATCGAGTCGATGAAAGTTTATTCAAATCAATCAAGTAATTTATGGCGACTATTCAACTAAATGTTTTATTGCTCCCGGAAATTTTTCCTCTCAGTGCAGAAAAGGGAATGAAAACGTACTGAAACAGATTGAATATCTAATGTTTGAATTCGGTTTTATACAAATTCCGGATTAGATTACCTTTTTCAATTCTTCGCTAGAAAAAAAAGCGGTGTCGAAATGAACATCATGCGGATTCTGGAGAACTCCACCCTAAAATTCGATATGGTAATAACGCCGTGAGGTATATTGAAACGATACCATTCGGAGTGGACATTTCCCAACCCCGCCAATTCTTCACTGTAGAAAGAAAGTCTTAATCTGTTTGCATCTTAATTTCAGACAATGCTTTTTCCATTGTGTCGGCGATTGTTTTTTCGGCTTAATTTGTTTGCATCATAGATTCAGCCATGAAATGAGCGGAATTTAAGACTTTCTTTTTACAGTGTTGTACGGGACTCAATTATTCCGGGTTTATTTTCTTTTCTACTTCGGTGAAAATAAAGTGTATAGAGAAAATTGAAAAGGGAATCGAAACATTGTGACGCTTCAATCGTTCTGATACACACACCAAGAGAAAAAGCATGCTCTAAACGCAAGGAATTCCCAGACAGCACACATTTTTTGTTGTCTCAAAGGTTTCTACCGCATGTCTTAAAGATGTCTTATACGCCACAATTTTCACTGTCTTCAAGATATCTTCGGTGAGGAAATCTAAAAGATGTCTTCTGATCTCTTTTAGACATCTTTTGGATTACTTACCGAAGATATCTCAAAGACAGTGAAAACTGTTGCATAAGACATCTTTAAGATATCCAGTGGAAATATTTTAGACAATGACAAATTTTTGCTTGTCTGGGAAGCCCTTCACGCTTCTAACGCTGTTATAACGTGATTTTAACGCATGGTAAGATGCTCAGAAGGGATGGAACTCATACTCAAAAAGCATGGGCTCATGCGTTTAACGCACGTTATAACTTCCGTCCAGAGCAAGAAGACCGTAAATGCATCTGACTTGATTTCGAGAAAATCAAGGAAAACTGTTTTCTCTTCAAATCAATAGAACAAATCATTTTTCAATAGCAAACTATAATTTCTAGGGTATAATATAACGTTTCAAATTTGATTATTTTTCTTCGTACTTCAGAATTTTTTCAGGATCATAATGATATGAAGAACCTCATTTTCGTCCAAAATGCGACTTACGGTCTTCTCGCTTTGGACGGCAGATAACAAATGCGTTAGAACCGTGAAGTGTGCTCCCTTGCGTTTAGCACATGCTTTTTCTCTCGGTACACTTCCTGCTTAAAGAATCTCATTGATTTCGATACAGAAAACTGATTCAAACCCATTGAGAATCAATTATTAATGGGTTGAATCGGCATTCTGCATCGGAATACATGAGAATCAATCGGTCCAATGAGATTCTTTCAGCAGGGCTTCTTTGAATTTCGATTTTCCCTGGCGTTTGATACTTTTTTGTTCACTGAGTAATTGGACTTCCAATAATTGTGAAAATATTCCCAACAGTTACAACGTCTGATCAGTGATTTTTAGATACCCAAGATACCTTAGTTACATTACCTTTGGAGCATCCACCAACAAACAAATGTCAACCACCATACGCAAAACGCACGCATTCTATGAATCTTCAACAGCTCGTTATGTACTTGGCTTGGGTTTAAAATTCCATTTTCTCTCAGTTTATATTATTGAATATCTTTGAGATATCTTACGCTACAATCTGTAGTACATCTTTTGGAATCAAAATATCAATCTAAAAGAACATCTGGAGAAATCGTTTATACTTCTCGAACAAAGTTATAGTAGAGATAGTGAAAATTGTTGCACAAGATATCTTTAAGATAAGTAGTTGCTGCAGCTACTTAGTAGTCAGGACAAGTAACTCGATAGTTGCATCAACTAACGTAAATACTTGAGTTACTTTGAATTAGTTGAGACAGCTAACGTGTTAACTGTCCTGACTACTAAGTAGCTGCAGCAAGTACTCAAGTAGATGGTCGAAAATCGACTATTTAAGTAGTTGCTGCAACTATACTTTTTTTCCGTGTGGGTATGCTCTATTGAGTGCAAATCTTGCGGATCACGATTTGCAGTTGCATGACACAATAAACAATATATAAATAACACATTGAAATGTTGCCTTCCATTCATATAAACGTTATAAACAATACATGAGATACAACGGCAACACTCTTGAACATAAAATTACACATGACAAGGGCGTTGCATGCAAAATTAAATGTTACATCCATGTAACAAATTTTAAATGAGGGGTACGTCTATTAAACACGAACATTGAAAACATACTCATAAATAAGGTTCATGTAGATTCATATTCTCGATGAAGAATTGTTTTTAATGAATAAAAACAATTTATTTTCTCAAATTTTATGCATAAAAATCAACTGATAGTAATTAAATTATTAAAAAATTATTACCTCTACAACAAAAATTAATATGTAACAATTCAATGTTGCAGTTTCACTCCTAATATAATTACAGATTTTTCATTATGATGATGCTCCGAAACGTTTCTTTTGTGGAAGAAAATATTATGTACATATATATCCTGCTGGTCACTCTTCGATACAAGCAATGATTTACGATGTATAACATATTAGTTTTTTCGACTCTTAAAAGTTTATGAACTTTTTCAATCAATTCGCACATTTGTTGATGAAATTCTTTTGCGATATCGCAATGATCCGCCTAAAATAGCTGTATGAAACAACTCATAAATTGTGATGAAGTATCATGAAGTATAAAGAACGTTCGTACTCCGTACTTATTCAAAACCGTAAATATAAAAGATATTTTTACTTTTGACTCATTCCCTTTACTCCATACTCATGTGCACCATATTTGGAAAATGCCCTGGTAGTATTAAAATGTTGTATACATAAATACTATAAACGTACGTAAGTACGTATACAACAATTGGGTGCTGTGTGGTTGGTTTCATAATTCATTATTCAAAATTTGTTAGTGATTTTTAAGCAAAAGGTTGTGCCAGGACCAAATTCTAGAAAAATTCTTCACCTTTCTTAACGCTGGTTATGTCCTCATCGATAAATTGCAACTGGAAAACTTTCAAGGTTGGTAAATTATTGTTTGAGAAAGGTGAGATACCAACTATTTGAGCAAAAACAACTCAACATTGCATATAAGATCTGCAATTTTCAAGCATAAATGTTTCATACCTTTTCCACAGCTGTACAGAGTCGGAAATTCAGATTATGAAATCTTACGGAAAATAATTTCGACTCTGCCCAGCGAAAAATAAAATAATTCATATACTTTCTATTGGAAAAGTTGAATGATTTGTATAAATTCGGTTGGAATAATCTCTTGGATATTCGTCAAGAGAGTTCCAACCAAATCCAAAAAATATTCTGCAATTCCAATGTTTCGATTGAAAATAGATCGCTTATTCCAAGAATAATTTCAGAATTATTTCATCAATATTATTATTCATTATCAAACATTTGAATTTGTCACATCCACTCACAACACATTATGGATAATTCGGCTATTATTATGCTTCTTGCGTTGCTCATGTATAATAAAACACGCTATACCTTTTCAAACATGATCTGCGCAGACGAAAAACATTATCATTAATCATATTACTAATATAATTATTACTATTATCACTACTGCATTTACATACCGTTACGACCAGGATATCATGTGAAGGATTCGACCGGGTCCATACAATCGATAAGGTCGTTGATCTGGATGCAATCGATCGAAAGCAAGAACATCTCAAAAGACATTAAGCTTCGTTATATACACATTATTGTTTCGATAAAGCGAACGAGCCAAAGGGACAGGGAGAATAGGGTTTATGTATAGAATCGCAATATATAATTTTATTTGTCTCTATATTAGTTTATATCATTAACGCTACCGAAAGGGTCTTAATGTGTAACATTAATTGTAACTACCGTTATCGTGTATTTCTAATAATGTTACCGTGTTACAGTATCCAGGGCAGAATTATCGTATCGTGCACGGCCACGACATAACACTTTAAAATATATTATATCCGATACATAGAAATGCGATGGAGCAATAAAACAAAACATGTTCATTCTTCATCGTGCTCCTTCACGAATAATTATTTATCGATAATAGCTGTTTTTCTGTCTTACATGAAAAGTCGTGTGTTGCATTAAAAACGTAGGTTTCTTTCTTTATATAACATCATTTCATGACATTTGTTCTCTTTCTCTTATATAATACAATTCATTCATTGATCCTATAAATTATAAATATTATTGAAAAAAAGAGAAAAACAAAAGAAAGAAACAATAAGAAGGAAAGAAATGTAACGACGCATGGGTATAGAGTAAAAAGAGTAAGTCCCGATGCCTCTGCTTTGTATTCAAATAAAATCCGAAGTTTTCTTTCAACGTATTGCAATGCAGACCATTGGCGTCGATACTTAGTTGCTATCAGTCGTTCGATAATGATATTTTTCAATTTTTTTTCTTTTATTAAAACGCTATGAGAGTCTGAGTGTACACACATTATATCGCCATACGCGTTAGAATTACCTTGGGTGTATGTATTGTGTATTAGAAACGTGGAAAACCATCATCATCGTCTGTAAGATTTAAATCAATTGTTGACCGCTCACTATCAATATACATCATTTAATTTTAGGCAAATATAAAATGTATGTGAATTTTTAAATTCAAGCGTAGTTCCAATAAAGTGAGGCTTTTTATTTTTTTTCCCTTCGTCGTCATTAATCATATGATAATTATCAATTTAGTACCTTTATATAATCATAATTATTATTATATACACCAAGTCTCTAGCTCGCCTCTACATACACAATACTCCTTAATTATTATTAATGGGCTACGAATGCAATTCCAAATGAAATGTCAAGTGTCATTCGACGAATGTACAAGTCAACCGATCAAAGAGATTCACGTTTAGTTTCTTGCGTTTATAATTGTTTTTGTTTTCTTCAATCATTGCCCGTTATCACATCCTTCTCGTCACCTCGTTACAACACAGTTAGCGGATTATGATTTATTGGGGATTACATGCAAAATTGAGCGCTAGGAATTGTTTGCGTCTTAGGCCGTGTACGAGCTCATGGCAAAAACCCAACCAGTCCATAGAACTCGACTCTGCATAGCATTTTATTGTTATGATTCTAATTAAAATGACAGACCGGGGATTAAAGTTTTGCTTTTCTTCATTTTTTAAAAACGAATAAAATACATCTCGCATCCACGGTAAGGACGGTTGTACGACATCAGGGTGCGCTCAACGCATTATCGTGGACACGATACGTATGTATTCTTCCAACCGACACGCAACATATTCCTAAATCTCATTTCAAGGGGTGTTTTTGTGATTCCATGTTTTTTTTTTCTACGTTTTCTAATCGCATTGTATAATATTTGTATGATAAATATGATAAAAATTAAAATGTTATCAATTACCATTAAGAATTGATTATTCTAATACCTAAAGTGCGGTATATCTTTCAAACTTATAATATAGATAAAAAAGTCAAGCATCATAAAAATATTCGAAAAGTAAACACGTTTGCGTATTAAATATATGTAATTCATTTTATCGATATATCACTTACGAAAAGTAATTCTGAACGTAAATATTTGTTTTGCCGATTTTATCATTATTCCTTGCATACACATCCGCTCGTATACATACGCACAACACACGCACCCTTGCACCCTCCTACTTTCTATCTTCCAATCTCTCTCTTTCTCTCTCTCTCTCTCTCTCTCTTCCTTTTCATCTTCCTCATTTACCTCCATTCATATCTTTATACACTTGTTATATTTTTTGTAGTTTCACAAATTATTTACAGACGTACCCCGCTTATATGTGTTTTGTATAATATTAACATGATGTCAGAATCAGCGCAGATCCAGTAGAAATTCTTGAAGAGAGGAAGGTCAATTACTTCCAAATATTGCCCATTGCTTGAATCTGCATCTGTTAAGAATCAGAGAACACTGAAAAACGCGATCCCGATTCCATGGACTTGCATCGTAGAAACACTGTACTCTGCCTTTGTCTTCTATCATTTTTCCATAAAGTCGCATAGTAAACGGGCTTCGTTTTTGAGCACACAACAGACATTTTGAATGATTAGACTAACAATTGTTGGGACTATGTTTTTTATTCAATTGAGAACTTTCGTTTGTCTTCTACGTTGTACGTGTGAATGAAGAATGCTCATCAAAGCTTAGAGAGAGTATCAACGAACATCATTGGAAAAGGACAAATAAATCACTTTTTATGACTTGGTTGAAGTTTGAATCGTGTATTAAAATAAAAAAAAAATGTTCAATTTGACAATACAATAAGTTGTCATACTTAATATCATCGCATAACCAATGCTTTCAATTTCAATGAATGACATATACAATTCAAAAACAATATCGAGAACAGTACAAACATTGTTCTATGATTCGATTATTTATTCCTTGCGATAAACGATTCGAACTTCAATAACACTTTTTACATATTTTTGCGTCAACAGGTGCAATTTGAAGATTCGAATGATAAACAATATGATTCATAAGTAAATGTATGAGGTACATATTTGAGATTGATGGTTTTTTTTTTCAATTTTAGAAGTACGTTATTAGACATAAACACTCGTCTTATCAAATACATCTACATTTGATCTGGTTTGAATTCATTGAATTAATTAATGTTTTTCGATGTGTCGATGAAATTGTGAATATTTCAATCAACTAAAAAGGATAAAACAAATATATTTGCGATCTTTCTTTGTTTTCATTGTGCATAATGTTGCGTGAATTACTCCAGCTTGTTTTTTATACTAAATTTATTTTTACACAAAATAAAATGGTCAGCTGGTTTATGTTTTTCCTCTCTCTCTCTCTCTATCTCTTTCTCAATTTCTCTTCCCTTCCCCCCTCTCTCGAGCGCTGTCTTCTCTCTTTTCTTTCTTTTTTCTCGTCTTTTGTGTCAGTTTCTTCAAAGAATACATTTTTTAAACACCAACCCAGTTTCCTTTTGGCACTCGGGAGTATTTAATCACATAAATATGTTTTTAATTCTCCATTTTTTTCAGCTGCTGCAATCACAATTTTAAACATCGAGGATTATTGAAATCAAACTTGTATATTCAATAAATATTGCTCAAACAACATAATGACTCCTTTCCACGATCGTATCGAATATGATGAATTATACTGTTACGGTGACATTAATCAACTTGCCACCAAAAAAAAATTAAATAAAGAAGTAGAACGAGGTCGGGTGGAAAAATCACCAAATTCGTAAGACATAAAAAATACATCAAACAAATATCTCTTGGGTATTGGATTTGAAGCTGGAGTCCAACAAATAAGAAGAATATAACTCCTCGGTGATCACCACTAATAAGCGTGGGCATTGGTCATCGTCATCGTCATCATTATTATCTTTATCATCGTCATCATCATCATTATAATCATCATCATCATCGTCGTCATCATCGTCATCGTCATCGTCATCGTCATCGTCTTCGTCTTCGTCTTCGTCTGAATCGTCGTTATCGTCATCATTATCATGGTTGTCCTCGTCGCCGCCGTTACCTTCATCTCTCTTCCTAAGGTGTTGTTATGGATCGACGCGGGACGCTATAGCGCCAGTAGCCGGCAGTCACAGCTTAAGCTCATTTGCTATCTTGCTGGCAATATTTTTGAAACCAATAGAAGTACCCGAAATACGCTTGAAGCGTACACCGTTTAACGAAAGCCGAGGCAATTTACAAACTTCTATCTCCCATTGTACTTGGCTGTCCGTTGCGGCATCGCCGTGTGCGCACAATAACAGAAATCGCTCTCGTTGTTCGTATTGGCATTTATTTGCGTCCAATACCTGCAAATAACAATGATTCATGTAAATAATTTTCTTCTTTTTTCACAATGAAATCCGCTTATCGCTTATCAATTCCCAACTGATCCAACGTGAAATGGACTCAACACTTTATGTGTAAAACAATTCACTTGCCTTGTTAATTACTTCTTTCAATCAACGATTATCATAGATGAATACTTTGTTCTTACGCATTTAAATTTTCAAGCTTCTCAAACAGTTTTTTAGAAGGGAAACTCATTATCAATGAACATTGAAAAATTCTATATCAATTCTACATGTAATTTCCAATCTGTTGTCTATTTCTTCTGTTCCTTCACTGAGAGAAGAGTTTGTTGGTAACAAAAAAGACTTATTAATTATAAACAAACCATCATTCGAGGCAAATAAGATTTGTTAATAGTTAACAAACCTTACTTGATTGAAATGAATTTAGAATACTTGTTTCTCAGTGTTCGTTCTTAACAAAATTCCTTGAAAACTGAGAATTAAAAAATTGATATATCGTTCAAAATTCATTCTGAATACCTTGAGAAAAAAGAATGATGAATTGAATTGCGCCAATCCAATAAATCATTCATTTTTCTCAGTGTACAATCACACTAAGGACAAAGCATTGCAAATTTATTTGACTCGAATCATGGTTCGTTTATAATTAATAAGTCTCATTTGTCACAAACAAACTCTTCTCTCAGTGCAGTTTCATGGGATACATGAAATAGCCTTGTATCTTTTTCCTAGTATCATGAGAACGTTTCAAATTTTCTAATATGTTTTTAACAAATATTTAGAACGTTACCAAAGTACCAGGTACAATTATGTTTTGAACTCCCAGGGACAAAAAATGAGAATATTTGCACTCCTTATTTTACTAATTTCTTGTCAATTCCTGATCACAAATATATAAATGATCCTAAATATCAGTTCACGTCCCTATTCAATATGTAATAGTCCATTTTAGAAGATACGTCTCTTGGGTCTGTTTTTGTTCAAATTCGGAAGTTTCCAACCTGATCATAGAATCTACACGGAGAAAAAAGATCATGGAAGGACCACTAGCAAAGGTATTGAACTGGTGACAACTACGAATTTCTGGACATAGTCATTAACAAAAATTCGTAGTTGTTACCAGTTTGTACTATCTTTGCTAGTGATTATCCCATAATCTTTTTTCTCCGTGTACTGTCAAACATTTTGATTCTTTTCTTAGGAAATAAATCACGCCATTTCTCAATTGAAATCTGTCAATGATTGACTTGAAAGGGTACCTTTTAGATTATTACAGGGAATAATATAAAATACAGGAATATGCTCACCACTACCAAAATTCAAAAAACGATTGAAAATCCTGAATATTTTATACAAGACCACCATATTTTTGCATCTATCGTCATGACAATACGTAAGATAGTATTCATAATAATTTATCAAATCTATTACCTTACGGATTTCAGACATAATGTCATTGGGATCCCGACTGCTGGTCGTTTTCATACTCCAGGTGAAACGAAGACTTCGCGGTTTTACCTGCTCGTCATTAGTGGTAGCACCACTGTAACAAAAAATTATCTTACATATGTTCGAGAACAAAATGGTTTCAATTAATGTTCTATTTCCATTCATAAAACAACGTAATTGATTATAAATTACTAAAATTCTTCATCTTCAATGCACTTGAGGATAAAGATATACAACTAAAATTTGTTTTCAAAATCTTCAAATGGAACTCGATCGAACAATTGATTCATTTTCGTTTTCAATCTTCGTTTTTCGGTGTTTCAATACTGATCGTGGCTCCCATTTGTAACCCAAAATTTGCAATCCATGAGATCGAAAGTTAATGTTATCACACGATAATATTTGAAGCCATGAACAAATAATTGAATGTATTATTAATTTCTTTGCAGGAGCTATATGAATAGGTGAGTGTTGGATTGGAAAAGAACATTGCTGAGAAAAAATAAAATATATAAATAAATGATGAAACAAAATATATGAAAACTATTCTCAAGGAATATAAATAACGGCAAGTCATAACATACGTGCATTCCATGCAAACTTGCTTGAGGATTCGAATCGTATCTTTGGTGCGGTAAATCTATGCGTTCTTGCGTTTTCGAGCTTGTGGATGCGTACACGATATGGATATACATATATATTTGTCATCATGATTCCATGGCGAATCACACAAAAGAAGTACAATGTGTTTTTCATTGACAAAAAAAATCTGATCTATGTTTCAATATGCGAGATCTTTTCAAGGTATAAATAGGTATGCGAGTACATGCGTATGCGCGCATTGAGAACAATGGATGTCAATTTGAAGTCAGTCAAAAAGAAATTCATTCGGAGCGCTTCAAACGGAAGCAGAATTTTTCAGATGAATTTGTTTTCTTCCAATGCACATACATCAACATGTAAACACAAACGCATAGTCTTGTGGGTACAGAATTCATCGCAACTGACAAAGCAGACATCGTCAATTTGTTAATAAGCACACTTTTTCTTGAATAAAATTACATTACATATCCGTGAAACTTTTGAATGATAATTATCCTACAGCTCCCTGCGCAGTTTATTCGTATCCCGCCTGAATATAAAAAAACATTAGCTGTAATTTGCTAAAAAAATTTACTGCAACGGAGAGTTGACAATTTTTCCTTTGAAATTTTGAATTCTGCGAATACATATTTTTTCAATAAAATTCTGATATATTTTCCATATACATGTGTATCTACATACATACTCGTCGCACATACATACAACATACATGAACATGCGTAGATATTTTAATGATGAATAGAAAAGAAGTGTATTTCTGTCAATGATTGAATGATGCTGGAATATAAATTACTTTTTCTGGCGTTTTTCGATTATTGAATTTGAACAGAGTAAATTGATACACGATTAATAAATCGACATGTCAAAGAATAATCATTTTAAATCGAACGTGTAGTGGTTACGGAGCATTTCACTGATCAAGTCAAAAACTTTATAAAACGAATATGATGTAATTATAATGATAACAATCCCATTAATAATGAACTAATGAATTATCATAAAATTTGAATAATTTTGTTAGCATGTCATTCATTCTGTGCAATTCTTTTTATCACACATAAAATAAGAAATTTATATGTTGGCTATCTCTATGTTTATATCAATCGAATAGAAAATACACCTGCATTACTTGATTGCATAGTCCGAAATTCATCAATTTATTTTCCAGTTTATTATTCATGAAGTACAGTCGTATTAAATAAGTATTTTCCGCAAGCACTTTCAAACATGGAAATAAATCATTGCAGTCAGTGGAATATTTTAATTAGTATTTCGTCGTTAGTGAAAGAGTATAAACTAGATTGGTATTCATGACAATAATGCAGGTATGTTTTCGATTCGCAAATATATTCCCTGATTTACAATGTAACATTCATACGCGTACATACATTTTATTCGATTCGAATCATTCATTTACAGTTCGTTCTATTATCAGTTTTTTGTTCGCAAACTCAATTACACTATGAAGATGAAATCGATATTTAATACAACTCGATCCATCAAGATTGTATCCAGAAGAGTGTATCTTTTTCTTCATTTCAGTTTCAAGTCAATCGAAAAGACGAGTGGTTGATAAGAATTCACGTGGATAAATTTTCATTCAAGTTACGAATAATTATTCCATCGACTAACTTATTTGATTGAAAAATTTAGAATTTTTAGCGAATCGAGAAAAATAAATAAAATAAAAAAAATGCCTGTGACAGTAAAATCAAATTTCGCTATAGACTTTTTGCTGAAATAGCAAATTTTGTGGCTATTTTAGCGATTGAATACCCTGTAGCTGCAATATAGTACATATAAAAACAAACAAATTGAATTGCAGTAATTATTTTACGCTGTAACTCATTATCATGGCCAATAATAAACTTCCTTTCGCAGTAAGAAATTCGCTATTTCAGCAAAAGGTACCCAACGGAACCCAATGTCGCTAATGAAATTTTTCTCCTCAATTTGAGACGTAAAATAATACTATTTTTAATTATATACATTTATTTCTCCTTTCTACGAAATAATAAACTATCGCGTACCCTATACAATTCAATTCCACGCGCTAGCTCTAAATTTATTACCACGGATCGAATCGAATCTAACTGAAAATCGCTTGTATTCAGTCCTTACAGAACAAATTGCGTCGAGGAGAGAAATACAGTGGTATCTGGATTGAACAATCCTTGTTTCATCGTCTATGTCACCCACCCGAAAATAATTAAATTAAAGGAAAAAAGTTTCGTTTGAGCGTAAAAGAATCAATAATTCTATATTTTTCGCATTACCACATCCAAATTTAAGAGCCATGCGTCGATACTTTCCATACGATTATAAAGAATTTGAATGATTCGCATGAAAAAATGAAGTGCCTAAAAACTTTCAAATATATCCATATATATGAATTATGAATAAAAATCGTTCTATTATTATACACAAGAAAAATTGAAATAACGAAAAAGCGATATATATTTGAATATATTTTTCAGTTTTCTCTATGTCTCCGTGTATGTTGAATTTGATCTCGCGTTAGAATGATTATACTACATTAGCGTGTGAATGTATTATTTCATTCCTCCATCTTCAAACGTTGATCGAGCGTACACCTTATCTCAGGTGAATATGTGTTGTCAATGAAGGTGACTGAGGTTCAAATAATAACGCAAACATTATTCGCTAATGAAGAATTGAAAATTACTGGGAGATGAAACGATTGAATGGGTACACACAAATGAAGATTATGCGATGATCGAGAATGAAAAGATCATAATAAATGAAAGAAAAACCAAAAAAAAAACAACAACCAAATAAATTCATTAAAATAAAAATTTTTTATGGTATGAAGCAACGTACCTCACTACTGGGTGCTTGGGGGGTACGGATGGGTCCATGGGGCTGAAATAACAAAACAAAGGCAGTTGCTAACAGACACTAAATATTATATAAATCAATGTTAAATTTTTTATATGTGTAACCACCACCATTTTGTTACCACTGCACTTTCAAGATCAATATAAATGTCTGGTGAGAACAAAAAATATTCCAAGACTATATATGTATATATATATATATAAATTTGTATGCGTATGATCATGTTTAAAATTCCATTGATTCATTGTATCATCGGAAGAATAATTGGAAAACAAACAAAAACCCTGATAAACGCATTGGATGAGAAATTTCGTACTGAACGGATAAAAATTATGAATGTATGTATCAATGTATTGACGGTATATATTTATAATAAACCGTGCGCATATGAAAAATCAAATGTTTTTCTGTTATTTTTGATAAGCGAATTTATGCATAGCCATCGCTAACAAGGGTACATGCAGAACAACCAAAATAAACGACTTGTAAAATCAGATCTTACTCCGAGTAAGTTATGAGAAAAGTAATGAAAATGTCATTTCAACAAAGAGGATTGAGAAATAAATTGGTACAACGATTACAAAACTTTTTTTTTTTCAAATATTTATTAATAAGAAATTATCATTATTCATTGCTCCTTAAAATAATTAAATAATAACTCTATCGTAATATATTCAACTTTGTTTTACAAAGCCATTCGCTACCCTCTTTCTGCTTCGTCTCATTAAAATTCATAAAATCTTAATTAAATCTGCATAAAAAATAAAAATAACAAATTACAAGGTAATAATAATTGTAATACTAATATTAACAATATTAATTATAATCATAATGATAATAATAATCATGATAAATGATAATAATGGTCTTGATATCAATGTTAATGAGGATATCAATAATTATGATGATAATGATGATGAAGATGATGGTGATGATAATAATAATAATAATAATGATAATAATAAATTTAATAATAATAATAATAATGACAATTGATGATTTTTTTCGCGGTAGACGCTAGTACTTTTTTTTTTCCTTTTCTCTTCTTTTCATTTAGAATATTTGGACGGGATTATATTACTTGGTTGAATTGAATTGGACAGTGCAGTACGAACCGCATTCAAAGATATCCAAGATTTTTTATATTTGCGACAAAGGATTGACATAACATGATTTCATTCAATCTCGAGTGTTTAAATAAAAACAGTAAGGAAGAGGAGGGGGCGCGCATCGATGGAGGAAACATGGGAAGATCAATGTACTGCTATGTCCTGTGTGGCAAACATAAAAAACGATACGTTTATATATACATAATATAGATGAGATGTATAAGAAGGATGCGAAACTTCTAAACACTTTGTGCTTCCACAAAGTCAGTATTGGCGGAATTGTTTGAAATGCCCATATATTGGATATTATGGACAAGAGAAAGAATTTATCAAAAGTATGGTTCAGAAATTCTAACTCTTCTTCCTATTAGAAACGAATCCGAAGAAGAAAGAAATGGTTCTTTGTTTGTCTGAATTTTAGCAATTATTCTCTAAAAAATTATTCTTGAACCTAATGATCTTACAAGTATTACAAACAATACACAATTATCACTCGACAATATTTTGTCTCATTCATAGGCATTGAATTTTATCCAAGTACGACGAAAAGTCGATCCATTTGTTTTCCTTGTCTTGAATACGGAAATTCTTGACAACGACGTCAAATATGTTATTACACTTAATTGATAATCGAATAGAAAAATACTACGAGCAAAAAGATAACATTTGTAGGATATAATAATATCGTGGGATGAAAAATAATTAAAATAAATCACAAATCTTTCGCATTCATCTATTCAAGGACAGTTTAGTGCAAAAAAATATTAAAGTAAAGAAAATACACAAAGCACATTTGAAATCGCCATGCATTTAGTAGTTGATAAATGTAATTGGGAATGGGATTGATTTTTTATTTTCTGTGAAGTATGACATTGCGTTTCATTGCGTGATGTAAATTTGATGAACGATATCGTTACTCTTAGTTATTTATATTTGAATTTTGTAAACGTTTTGCAAGAAAAAATGAATATCTGTACTCGATAACCCATGGGATGTACGAAACAAAATTTCATGTTCATTTCAAATCTTTGGCGTTGTTGTATCAAGTTTTTTCCGGACTATTTCAAAACTTGGAGCCTTGAAAGCGCGCTTTAGAACAGTTGAGGTTGAAGAGGAGTTCGAAGTGTTGACCCAAATTATTTGTATCGATAATCGGAAGAGGGTGAAAGCGTTGTATCAACGTTGTAACGATTGTTCCCAACTTTCTGCCACCAACGCGAGAATGAATTGAAATATAAAATGCGGATGAAGAATTAATACCCTTTAGAATAATTTTTTTCCAACTTCATTTTATTTCGCACGAACTCAAATTCCAAACCCATTCATAATGGATGGGTCGATGATCTATCGTGTGTTCGTTGTCAACAATAATTGAACATATAAAAAATCTTATTCCTCTCCGTAGGTGTGGTCAGAATCATCAAGAATCGAGAGCACAATGCTTCCAAGATTTCCAAAAAAGGTTTGCAAGTTATCTAACAAACATTCTTTGGAAAATCACGAAAATTGTTTGGGAATTCACAAAACGTCTGTGGATTCCCAAATGAACTGTAAATTTATAAATCTATAAGTTCTTTACATATTTTTCTTCTTGAAAATTCACAAATATCTTTCACAGTACAGTTAAAGGGTGAAATTCTTTGGATTTCTTTGCCTCGCGAAGAACAATAGGACTCACAACACGAAAGGTAATAAAGTCTTGTATTCCTGATGCTGTTTATTTATTATTAAAAATAACTGAAAGCCAAAAGTTGTGTATATCACAGTTAAATCGCGAGATAACTGGAAGGGAGGAATTAATCAAACTATTCAAGAATCAAAAGGTTGAAATATTATTCCGTATATGGACCAAATAGAATTTATTCCATTTCGTCAATTTTTAAAATTGAATCTGTTGGAACATATGAAAATCCACATGAAAAGGAATATTTCACTGTAATAAAAAGTGTATTATGCTACCGTTGTAAAAATTACTATATATTTTTATTAAATTCAATTAAAAATTCTATCCTGCAGCCCATATTTGAAAAAAAAAAAAATTATATCAAAAGCGTGCAATAGAATTTGTATAAAACTGTGATTTGTGCAATTTCCGTTATAACAGACTATACAAAAGATCTGTTAGATGGTAACTTGAATCTGATCTCGGATAGACGCGATATTCTTATTTTCTTCTAATGAATGAAAAATAAAATGTCACCCTAAAAAATTTATAGAATTGATTTTGAATTTATTTGAGAAATTTGACATTTTTGGGGGGATAATACACGTTAAGACCAACACGTTACATTACGAATTACTAAATTGACTATCATGTTTAAGACAGATTTGTTTCATGACGTGAACCAATCAAATATTTCCTCAACATTCTTGATTTACCTAATAAAAAAGAACAAAACTATTTACAAACAGTTAAAAATGCACCGGTTTGGCACATTGTAAGAGAATCTTGAAAAAGCACATCTGAGAACAAACAAGTTTTTTTCTCGACATTCGAAATTTTTGCCGGCTACAAGATATGAATAATCATGTCTTTTGTTGAAATTGAGTTTCAAGTAATATGGAATTGCATCCATGTAAATGAGATGAAAATGGAATTTAATTTTGTTGGTTTTCACTGAGCGTTCAACATCTACTACGAATTCTAGTAATAATATTTCAAATCAAACGAATCAATTGAAACTTTCCTGCGATTGCTAGTCATCAACATGTCATCAAAAGTAGTAATTCATAATATACTGTTTCTTTCGAGTGTGTAATGCTTTATTTCCGGCAACAAAGAATCTACAAAAGTTTGTGATTACAGATACTTACAAAAGAATTATTCACCAAATAATATACAATGTCGTCAGGTCAACTAACAATTCTTGTTGTCGACATTCGATTTTATTAAATGACTCGAGTGAGATGATAAAACTTCGACATAGATCAATATTAATTGATGTACACCCAGAAAGATATTTTTAACAAGAGAAGAAATACATATTCATATAAGAGTGAATAATTTTCCCGGATATCTGGTACACGATAATCCTTTTTTCTTGCAAATTTCTCTCAATTTATCATGAAAACGAAATAACGGAGTCAAGAGAATGTTTATCAAAAAAATAACTATATTTTTATGTTTGGCCTTTCACGGTTTAAAATCCATAACATTGATTTCGTTCCATTTTTATGACAAAAGCAGGATTAATATTGTAATGAAATGATCGATTTATTACATCATAAGATTGTGCAATATAAATATTTTTGACGATTATAAATTAATTCAACGTAGAATATCAATATTTCAAAATACTCTCCTATCTGCAAATTAAGGACTCTTTATTACATTCATCAACCGCAGAAATTAGATTGCAATTGTATAGAAGTGAACCAAAATGAAGAAACAACAATAAAAAAAAAAATGAATTCAATATGTCTACGAAGATACAGCGGGTTCCTTCATTACGGTAGCTGATTTTGTTGTTAAAACGCAACAAGTATTTGTAACTCCATTCATACACATAAATCCACTACAATGATTAATTTTTTGAAAGGTAATCATCATTAATCTCTGATAATAGTACAAAAGGAACAAGATTGATGGGAAAAACCAAAAAAAAAAAAAAATGAACAGAAAACAAAAAAATTGTTCAAGCGTTTCGTTAATTGCGGTTTAGAATTTCAAAGGACGCGTGTAATATATTTTTTGAAGTTGGTTTCTCTGTTTTCTTTTTCCTCCAACAAGGAACTTGTATTCAACATTAAAATAAAGGGTATAATTATATTCAATTATTTATAGTAATTTACAGAAAACAATGATGACATTTTTTGTGGTTTTCTTTCGAGTCGATATTACAACGCAATGCGCGTATTAGTGTATCGCGCACTTTATCCTCACATTTCTGCCTTCTTTTGTTCTTCTTGTAATGAGGTAAGGCCGTTAGAGAAACGAAAAGCAAGAGAAATTAACAAGATGTATTTTCGCAATTCGCGCTTGGTCATTTTTTTCGTTTTCATTTTGCGATTGAATTACAGATAAACCGTCACTTTTAAATGGTGACTTTAGCCGATCATCCGTGATATTCAGCACATGGCTCGCTCTCATTTCAGCTTGAAGGAAACAAGGTGAGACTTCACCCATCATTTAGAAAACCTGTCAATACATGAAGAATGATATATTCCATCACTTGAATGTTTGTAAAGCTTCGTTATTTTATTTTTAATAATATATTAATTCTTCTCAATTTAATAATATAAATTCTTGACAAGATTATTCATTTTCAATTTCAATTCTTCTTTATCGCACACTTATCTTTTTGTGCGAACGAAATTTGAATTATGTAAACGCCAAGCAAAAAATGAGGTTCCTTCTTCCGAATAATTGTGACATGGTTATGGAAGAATTATTTAGATTTTCATCTGTGTGCTCTATTTTCATGTCGAATGAGATTACTCACACACATATACGCGAATTGGAACTTTCATTGATCATCGCCATTGATATAACTTTATAATAATTATATAAAACAACTTTCTTATAGATATATTTATATATGCAATATAAATGCGTTGATAAAATCAATCTATTCATTTTCATAAATATATATAACGTGAAATAACTGTTATACGGTAAGAGGCATCTATTTAAATTTAATTCGTTGAATTTTTCTCTGATTCGAAGAGTACAGGATGCGTTCATCAAATGTTACTAAGGATTCTACTTTATTCGCATCATTCATCAAAACTGATCGTCGCAACTTATGGAGTTCACACAAATGACGCGCTAACGGGTGATGATGAAAGTAACAGAATATCTACTTTTATATATCCAAATATCAGTTTGTTGGTTTAACAATGATTAATCGAATAAGTGCTTTATCATGGATGAGGCAGATTGGAAATCAATATCAGGGTGATGAATGGCTAGTGCATCTTGCAAATTAACAATCAAGAATCAAATTCTCAAGTGGGAAAAATTCTTCTATAGTAAATAAATTCATAACATTGAACCGAGAGAAATATGTGCTTCAAGAGATATTATATATTTTTATCGAGTTTGTATTTTCTTTCCCATTTCTAGAGTCGAGTTGTTCCTGATCCAAGGTAGCCCCTATCTCTTCCAAAATATTCAATAACACATTCTCTTCACAGAAGAATATATTTCTCTCCGTGCAGTCTTATAAGGCGTAACATCTTTTCTCAATCACATGATCACTGTGCATCCTCAAAATAAAAACATAATCTGGCATGCAAATGATGGACAAATTCGATGTATTCGATTAATTATAAACCTTCTATATACCCATTTATGTGCGTACATTTGAAAGCTACGTCAGCTACTATTGTAAAAATAAAATCGACATGCATGCGTCAAAAAACCTTTGCAAAGCTATAAGTAATAAATGACATGGTAGCATATTATATTGCTTTGAGATTAATCCAAGCAATGGAAAAATTATGAAAAGTGTGTTGGATTTTCAAGGCATCTTGAAATCAAAAGGTAAGAATTGTGGATGACTGGTCGATGATAATGATGTTTTTTTTTTTTATACGTATATGAATTATGTTCTATTCTTATGTTACATCCCGTGTAGAAATTTCAATTTGACATAATCCGATCTGCTTTCTCTGTTAGGAAATGACGTTTGATTCCACGATTCTTCGTTCATAAATTCACTTTTGATCAATCAGTGCATTTCCGTATTACATATCACATATCCGAATGTGAAGCTTGTGAATTTATATAGCAGGGTCAAAACGAAAAACACAACAGTGTGATTTCTGTTTCACAATCATAACACTCATCGACAAATGTATGTTCCTTCGATCTAATCATTCTGACAGTTGTACTGATATATTTCTAAGAAATTGAAACAGTATTTTATGTCGAATTGTCGGAAAGATTATTGAGAACGTGAACAGGCGACTTTGCTGTAGAGCAAAGATGAAAATGACTTCATATGTCACAAAAGAAAGATTAAATAGAGTCTTAATTTGGTGAATCAAAAATATCCATTGAAAATTCGAGAAAGAATTCTAAGTTCTTATAAGAAAAGACAGAAAGATGCCTGTAAAGGTTTCTATACGGGATATAACAGAAGCGAAAACCGAACTGAAAACGAGCGGAAAAACACCGGAGCGAATTTTTCTGTTAACATTGTCTTTTACACATTTGATTTCAACTTTTGAAAATATATTCATTATATTTGAATCTTTCTTATACATTTTAAGGTGCATTTCATCTTTTTGAATGATATTTGAGGATCGTTTTAAACTTGATATCATCTATACGTATTATTTAAACCATAAACTACGCAACTTTCTAAACTAGATTCCACTAACGAACGGGGAAAAGACATAATATATCACGTCGGGAGAGCATTAAACGTTTGAATCCTAAGAAAGACATCACAAAAGTTTGTGTTCACTAAAAATGTTTTGTTACGCACGTTTCTGAAATAGTCATATGAACGTTGTCTGAATTTTGGAGAAAAAATTGTTCTCTTTTGAAAAATTGTTCAATATAAATTTCAATGTCAGAATGGAAGTGTATTGATTTGTTTTGTGCTATATTTTCTTCAGCAGAATTGAAAGTAATCGGGGATGGAGTTGTGTCTGTTCATTTCGTAAAACGCTAAATGCCAATTGAAACTTCATTATTCCTCTACTTCTACCGATTTAATTTAGACTTCAAAAGTAAAACAATAATTATGGGTATAGAAATTTCTCTGATCACTCTCCAGCTATTTTAACATAGAAAAAATTATAGAGTACACGGAGAAAAGTATACGGTAACGGTTACCAGGAAAAATACTAATTCAGGGACAGATTTTTCAAAATCGGAGTGAGTACATCAGATCGCGAGTCATCATCCTGGTTAAACATACCCATTGATTCTTGCCAAATCTCATTGAATCTTGCAGAATGTTCTGACCAAATCTCATTAAATTTCATTCCGTCAGATTCTATGGATTTTTTTTAACCAGAGGGCACTCAATTCCTATCTCAAAATTGCGACGAGAACTAGAGTGAATGGTAATATACTTTTCTCTGTGTATTTAAAGAATGTATATTAGGGTATAACTCTAATATGAGATTGATCTAAAAGTTTCACCAACATAAATAAAAAACGAAACGAGAGACTAAATTCTAGGACTGAATAACGAGCTGAACCACGATGTAAAAAGAATAGGTGGGTTATCTTCCCTGTCGGTGTGAAAAATTTTCGATGGAGTTTTGGTCATAGTTTCAATTTTTGCCACCAGTTGGCGAAAATAACGTTGATGCCAGATAAATTTCAATTTTTTTATTCAAATCAAGTTGAAATGAAAAATAACTTCCCTCTGTTAATGTTATGTTTTATAACACGATTGTAATTTTTTTTCCTTCATCACTTTGGACTAGTATTTTCAACATCTAATTTGAATTTGCCGCTTTTTTCTGGCCTGAACTACTCGAATTTCGTAGTGGCAAAATCAAGAACTATGTCAGAAAAATTTCACAACACATACAAAACATTCTTACATCGTGAGCTGAACTGATTGTGTTCTTGAATCCTTCAAACATTATCCTGGAACTGTAGTGCTGTGAGAGATTCAATAGAACCTTTCTATTAATCAATTTTAATAGAATTGTATTTGATCATTTGTTAGAAAATAGGTTACAATTTCTAAATGAAGACCCTGGTGGAAAAATCTCACTAAAAATTACTGAAATTTCCAGTGAAAAGTTTTCAAGATGATTCCGGAGATGTTCATAATTTCTCAGGGAGTTTCAGTGATTTTCAGAAAAATTCACAGTTCTTCAGACATCTTCATAGATATTCAGAAAAATTTTCCCGATGAGTGCGAGTTTTTCAGAATCTTTCAGAAATTTTCAGAAGTTTTTAGAGTTTTTCAAAATTTGAAAACATCTCCATAGGTTTTTAGAGTTTTGTACTGGGATTCAGTGAAGTTTTCAGGGATTTTCTTTCATCGGGGGAAGAACATGAAGTTAATTTTGCACAAATAAACGTGAATGAATTTTCAACTGTCATGAGAATTTCGTCAATGTTTCCCCAAAATTCGTTTTTTGGAAATCAATACACAGCCTTGTACATTAATATCGAAATATCATGGATCTGACCATCGCGTGCTTGCTTTTAAAGAGAAACAAACATTCTCATATTGTTTCACATTCATGTATCAAAAAACAGCTCAATATCTTCCAATTCGAGTTTGTGAACTAAGGGGAATTTTAAATCTCCAATGCAAGAGGATTGAAATAAATTCTAGAGAAGGCAAATTGAAGGAAAACAAGAATTTCTTCAAGGGGACAGCGTTCATGGTTTGTTTCCGTCGTTGAGTAAAATTATGGTGAATCGAATTGGCTGAGCTAATTCGACATTTCTACAAATAAACGATCAACTATCAGAGGTGAACCAAGGGGAAAAATTCTGATGTATGATTGAAAAAGTGTATATCATACGGGACAATGAGGTTATGATGGCTACTATACACTAAAATACTTCCAGACATGAAATACTTTCGGCCAATATTGGATCAATACACAAGTACTACTTGGGTACTTTGATGGACTTTATAAAATCTTATGTAAACATTTTTTTTCTTTCAATACTTTGGTTTTATGAAAAAATTCATCTAACAAATAATATACTATTTCCATTTTAATTGAATATAATAATGATGACGAAATTATACTCATCCTACAAATATATTATCATTTCGTCAAAATCGATTTTAGTAATTTGAGAATTTGTCGGCACGAAGACAGATATTTAACAAGAAACGAAACCAAAAATCGAACGTATTGATTATGAAAATCCTAATCATGTTTCATTTTCTCAGTTAAATTCTTAATTTTCGCATCTATTCTATGTGGTAAGAATTATATGCACTCAGGGAGCGTTTACTTTGCGGATGATACAAGAAAAAAACATATATGTTTCTGTCTTAAATAGTACAATCACAATAATCGAAGAAAAATTTGAAAAAAAAAAGAACAAAAAGAACAAAAAAAACAAAAAAATTATTAAGTTGCCTTGTTGTATTCGTTCCTCGTTGAATACTGATCGTTTCTGCCGACCAATTCTGAACTGTAACATATCACAATCGATATCATTAACCTAACGACTCATCCATTTTGAAAAAACTTGTTAAATGAAGAAGAAGTGAAAATGACGGATATTTTCAAAAGGGTAGTTGGTTAGATTCATTCAATCTCAAGGTTTATGTAATACCGAGATTGACAGTTTCAATTACATTTGTACTCATCAGTACATTTAGTTTACGAATTAACTTTTCACATAATGAATATGTTGATTTTGAATTTCGATAATTAAAATGAAATAATGCATTATAGGATTTGAAATCAATTGAGGAAAGTAGATTTGTAAGTACAAATGTACTTGATATTTCCGAACAGGACATAATACTTCTTGAACCAGCTGAGATAATGTATTTTACAGTGTTATATTTACTGGCATGCTCCTTCAATGGATTCGTATTTTTATGATGAAAACAACAATAATAAGAGTACTAATGATAATTAATGATGTAATAACGGTGTGAGGATGTGATAACTTTATCAGTTGAAGATTGAATGACAATCTGATCCACTAGATTAGGGGAGTAGTCTGTCACTCGAATCTTTTGCAAATATCCTCACTATCCGTATAACGTTAATCCGCGAAGATATAAGCGTAATTTTCTTCAAAATTGACTACTTTTGCATGACGGCCAACGATCGGATGGAGAAGTGGAATCAGCAACCTCTTGATTATTTCAAAACATTGCCTTTCTTATAAACTAATTATATAATTGTTGTATTTTGCATTCAACTGATACGTTCGCCTTTTCGTTGTTGTTTAATTCAAAAATGATATATGATATCACAGATCTCTCGTTTTTTATTCTGATTATCCTTCAGATACTATCCTACAGGGTTCAATCACTTTGAAGTACCTAACTAAAATGCAATGATTGGACGTTCATCGTCTCGAGTACGACTAGTTATGGATTAAACTTTCCGTTAGATAAGAAAATCAACAGTCTGACTAAGTTCACGAAAAAGGTGATACTGGTCACCTAATCATTTTATTTGAGTTAAAAACTCGATTTAATGTGAACTCTTTACCGAGATGGCATATACAATTGAATTAAAACTGAAATGTAAATAAATATAAAACGAAAGGATGAACCAATAAATTATGTCATCAAGCACCATTTTTTTTTCTTTTGCTCCAGTAGAGATTCAACTTCTCCCATCGCGAATCGTATACGAAAGGCTGTCACTTTGAGGCCGTTCAATTGAACGAAAAATTGGAAGAAGACAATTTGCTTGCCACAAACTCCCTGAGAATATTAGTATCCAGAGAAGCAAGGCAAGCAAAGAGTTCACCTCGAACTGCTCACAAAGTAATGAATAATAAGAAAAACGCCTAATATCGACAATAATTCTCATTTCATTGAAAGTATAAGATATTTGTTCGGAGAACTTACCGTTTGGAGAACCTCGAAGATAGTTTGGAGAAGAAAGACGGCCTTGCTAAGGGGCTAATTGCGTTTGTGTCCTGCGTATGCGTATGACCCTGAAATAAACCATTTTTTCTTATCAATCGTGCGTAGGGAAATGATAATACATATAATGATTCATGTTTCTAATGATTAAAATTCTCTACTGGAAGTATAGATTAGATAAAAAGTGTTCAACAGATGACGAATACATTCTCTTCGAATCGTAATTTCTTTGAAAATTTCATCAAGAATGTGGAACACTTTAAAGAATCAACTTCAAATCAACTTTTCTTTTTTCTTCACTGTCTTCTAGGAACAAAATTAATCCAATTTCAGAACTTCATAAAACTTCATTACGTATTTTATGATATATGTTTGTGAATTCCTCAATTCATTGCATGTTATTCTTTCAAAGACAAAATTTAATTCTCTGATTTTTCCTGATTGAGAAAAATTTGGTTAAAAGTAATTAATTGCATTCGAAAGTGACATAAGAAATATTTAAAAAAAGTGCTTCAGATTTGTTTTCACGTATACATATTGTTGTACAAACCTGAGTATGAATTCGCTGAGCTCTATTTTGTCCGGAATGGAAAGTACTACGGCTGGGAACATTCCGTGGAAATGCTGGTGTTGTAGGTGTCGCCAATCTATTACTGGGAGCAACGCCCAAGCTATCAACAAATACATGATACATATAAATATTATAGTCTTGTAAGTTTCTACCGATATTTTTGTATAAATATCTATAAATGTACTCTATATTATTCCAAGATTTATTCTGGTTAATATGACGTAAGAACGCATGAACGGAAGGTTTGGATAAATTGTTATGTTTCACGAGAGGGAAAATGAAAAATTCATATACTTAAAAATGCTTTCAGAATAAAATATGACATGCGTTAATCAAAGGTACATGCATATGATTAAATTATTCATTCAAATCGTTCGGCAAAGACTTATTTTCAATTCAAAATTCGATCCATTTCGCAAGTTTCAAAGAGTTCCACATGCACAAATCAGAAATCTGTAAGTGGAGTTGAAAATTTGGGATACATTGATGTCTACATGTTTGCATGTGATCGCAAAGAACATGCATTCGCAGAATGAGAAAAAAGGGTTGAAGCGTGAAAATCGATGAATTAATAAGTGCTCGCAACGTAATTAATTTCCATTGATTGACGCTGTTTTTTTTTCAATTATTATATGATTGTTAAAATCGGAACGATTATTCTTACACAGAAGAGAGTGTTTCTTTGCATCTAAGAAATTGTTATTCGATAAGGTCCAAGTAAGGTTTTCTTCGACGGAAATAAATATTTTCTTCATGCGAAAGAATTTATTATTTGGTATCAAAAAAATATTCATTTTTGTTGAAGTAATATTTATTTGTACCTATTCGAATAACAATTTTTTGAATCCAAAGAAACACTTTGTTCACTGTACTTAGTAAATTTGTTAAACAAACACTGAATAAGATAGGGTTAAAGATACATGATTAAAATCGTCAGTTGAAGAGGAAATAATATAACTCAGACAAGTGAGTTTATTCTTCGAACATTCGAAGGAGCCAATCAAATTTTGTGACACGTTATTTCATATGTGACATACGGGATACGAATTTGAGTTGATTCAGGAGATATTAGCCACGTAGTATCATTCGAATCGTATATTCCATACTACTTGAAAGTGACTTGACAAAATCAAATATCGCTCTGTACAGCAATTCTTGAGTGCGCACATTTGATCAAAGCGCTTTTAGATCATCATCATGATGAAGTAATCGGTCTTATGACTGGTTTGATGAAATCCTCCAACCCTGCCTATTACCCTTGTCTTATCTTGTATAATTTGCTTCATATAACTCAATCTAGGTCTACCTTTGCGAATTTTACCATTCATTTTCTTTTCAATATTGTTTGGAATAAACTCTCATGCCTTAATGTGTGTCCTATCAAATTACTTCTTCTTTTCACGACATGTTTCAGAAGACTTCCTTTTTCATTTACCTTCTCAAGTACTTCTTCATTTTTTACTTTCTCTATCCACTTTATTCTAAGCATCCTCCTTTAACACCACATTTCAACAGCTTCAAGTCTTCGTTGGTTCGTTTTTCCAATTGTTCAAGTTTCGCAACCATATAATGCTGTGCTCCACTTTTAACTAGCTTGGAATAAATGATGTGGCTCGTACGACGCACGGCGCTAGTATCTCCTTAACGATAAAGTATATCTGCATAGAATTTTGGGAGTTCCTAATGATTTCTGAGGAATCTGGATTCCTAGCAGTACGTAATCCGGAATAGATACTTTGTCATAACTTACTTAAAATTTTTATGGATTGAGTATCTTATAAATAGAGTTCGTGTAAAATTCAAGTCCCTTTAAAAATAAATACCATTATGTATTTTTTTAGAATGGAACTTCATACAAATATTCCTCAAACTTATATCTAAATTAAAAAGGACTCTGAATTAATAAAATGCTTTCAGTAGCATTTGATCGTCGTCGTAAGCAACCAAGAGAGACGAATACTCAGAATAAATCCTCTGAGTTTCGAATGAAATACATTCCACTGCAGTATAATCAAATTTTTACACTATTGTTCAAATTATTTTTCCAATGGATTTTATTGTAAAATTTTTCCTCAGGGATATATCGATTAGTAAGACTGGAGGGATTCGTTAATCGCTACGTGGGCAACTGAATCAGCCACTTCACACTACAGTGGCGTGATAGATTGAGTGATGTTCAGAACCAGACGCGTATCTGTTTTCGCGAGGAAAATAGTTATTAACTATATCGAGTTTCCCGTTCCCCGTAATTTCGTATCCCCTAGTTACGCTACTGACTGATATTCAGCATTGTTACTTGGTCCACATTTTGCAAATATAACACGCATGCAATATTTAAATTAGTTATATAATGGAATAGCATAATTCTGTATTACAAATCTTTACACTGAG
Organism: Gonatopus flavifemur; assembly: GCA_018340375.1. NCBI lineage: Eukaryota > Metazoa > Arthropoda > Insecta > Hymenoptera > Dryinidae > Gonatopus > Gonatopus flavifemur. The sequence continues at coordinate 24,877,843 of JAFFJZ010000003.1, forward strand.
AGAAGTGGAATGCAATGATTACCATGTACACATGGTAATTGGAAGACAGCTTCGCGATTTTGGTTTCGGATACTATGGAGAATCGTGGCATTTATATAAAGATGGATATCAAATAACGTAGCCGTCATCATCAACTTAGAGATTCTGTCATTCAACTACCTCCAATTTCGCATGGTGATGGTTACGGTTCACTTTTCTCGGTGTACTTTTCCCTCAGATCAAAAAATCCCCCTTGATAGTAGAATATGTGAAATTGTAGTCCTTTCGGCTTCATATAACATTGTATTTTTGTGCTGAGAATTAGGTCTTCAATTTTTGAAATATTCCAGTATATTTCAAAAATGGACCCTAATATACGTTTGAAGATCTAATGAAAAATCCCGTATACATTCTACGGAGTTGGTGATGGCTATTATTTGTATTTTTTTTCACTATTTTGTTACTTTGAGGAATCCCAAACTTGCATTGTACAGAGGATGTTTATTCTCCTTTTCAGTTCTGAAAACTTTTACCGATCATGTGAATCATACCGAGTTCCTACATCCTCACTCCCAGTTGTTTGATACATTTGAACTTCCTCATGCCTTGGAAGTGCTTCATGTTTTTTCTAGATTAACTGCATTGATGAATGTCCTCGCGCGAACAGGTTGATGATATTTATGTGTAGAAAAATGATGACCTTTCACATGAACGACTTGTTATTCGCGCAATGATAAGCAGCTTAAATACCCAGAAGGAAAAAGAACACATTTTTCTTCCGCGTTTTTGTATAAATTCTTAGTATTTTTAGTGACGAAATGGTAATTGTCCAGGACAGTTATTTTGGCGAAATACACCACCTCCCACGCCTCTCCTCGCATCCTTAAGCCATGTCTTTGAGAAAGGAGAATTACAATGAATTCTAATCAAAAACAGGACCTGAAGATGCGAGAGGGAGGCGTAGGAAGTGGTGTATTTTTGCAAAAGTAACTGTTCTAAACAATTACCGTTTGGAAAACTTTATATACCATACCCTTGATTAGTTTTCTTGGTGTATTTTTTCTAGTTTCAGAATATATGAGGTCAGTTCTAACTCTGCTGAAGTATCATAGGGATATTACAATATTTCATAACTTTTCATTCACTCTCATATATTTCACGTAAGAGGGTGCGTGAGGGAAATGAATAGAGAAAGGAAGATAGAAGTTAGAAAGAGAAAGAGAGAGAAAGGGAAGAAAGAAGACGTTGTTGGGTGTACGTGAAAATTCATTTTGTGTAGATTATCCAACAATTACAGGAGTAGAAATCTAAACTAAATTGGCAGTACTATCGATTTATTATCGACTCAATTCAGGATACAATACCTCAAAAGGAGTGATTTCGTACACAGTTTTCGTGTAATTTCAGAATTTGTAATGCATTAAGGAAGAACCCTTAGCAATAATCCACCTACTCACCTATAATTTACTCACATCATACAAATTCAATATCAATACTTTTCCAAATCCAAGAAGAACTCAGGAACAAGAGGTTGTTGTAATTTGATCTCCTGTTTATAAGGGTGAAAAATTATGATTTGAGGCAAAAGCAAGAACCAATATCAAGACCCTGAGTACATTTTTGAGGTGATACCAGCGACCCCTGTAGATGCAACCAGACCCATCGGTTAGAAAAGGACACAATCAAAATTATTCTGACAAATTACTCCAAAACAAAAGAATGAAATCAAAATATCGCTCTGTGCTGGCCTTCTTCAATCAATAAAGGTGGTCTGTACAAAGCGATATTTTCCTTTCACTGCTTTATTTTCAAATAATTTGTCAGAAAAGATTTGGCTCGGGTTGCATCGTCAGGGGCCGATGGTATCCTCTTAATAGTTAACAAAACTGCATTTAGTCAACTGCAGAGCACAACGAAAAGTCCACGAAAATACGCGAACATACGTGGAATAACTGAGAAATAAGAATATTGGAACAGCATGTTTATTCTCAGGGTGTCCAGGCGAATTGATGTTTGAAATTCCCTGACTTTTCCAGGTTTTCCAGAAAAAAACTAGATTTTTCCATACCTGAAAAATTATTCCAATAATGTTCATTTTTTTATGTTTCAATGCTTCATTATGAGAACAATCCATATTAACTGGATACAAGCGTTTTTTCGAACCTCGCGTTTATCGTATAAGCGTGTCCTTTTCTAACCAACGTGCTCGGATGAGAATTTATACTGAATCCATCAAGCGCCAATTGGATTCTTTACGGAATGTGTGATTGAAATTGATGAATAAGAATCAAAAAAATTCCCGAACCGATTAATGTATTTAAAAGTAGATTAAGGGGTCACCGGCGTGTCATCCGAGTAAACATTTTGTTTGCAAAATCGCTCCGAACTTAATAGAGGAAACAGTCTGAAATTTTCAGGGAAAAATCTTTGGTACTTCATCTATTGCGGTGCAGAGCCAGATTTCCAAATTTCGAACAAAAATTCTCTTTTACTGACGAGAAGAAAAACTTTTTCTTCGTAATTCGAAATTTGTGCTCTGTATCGTCCGTTAAAGAAGGCATAATGCATGAAAACTAAGAGCACCATTCGATTCTACAGAAAAAATCACACGGGGAATGACACTTTGATAGTTTGTTCCAGCACTCGACTTGTTATAAAAAAATGAATAAACAATTACATCTATTGAACCTCAATCTTCTCCATAGCCAAACCAGCGGAACTTGTAGAAAAGTGAATACGGGAATGAGAATAAGGTTTAGAAAGATGATTTTTCCTGGAAAAAATCAGGTTTCCCAATTGCTTGAAAAAATTACGGAAAACATTAGAAAAAAAAAAAAAAAAAACAAGAACATAAACAATTACATCTACTGAACCCTATTGATTGTTTATTTATTTTTCTATAACAACTCGAGTGCTGGAACAAACTTCCAAACTCCTGGTCTACGTGTAATTTTTTTCGTAGAATCGAATGGTGCTCTTATTCTTTCTCGTAATATGTTTTCTCAAACTAACCGTTGAAACAATAATTGTTCAAACCATTGGAAAGTATTTCTTCCATGATAGATCATCTTTCTCACCCTTGTCCTCATTCTCCTATTCATTTCTTCATGTTTATTTAATGTTTTTTAACGAATCGAATGCTGGAACAAACTTCCAAACTGCTGTTTCCCTTGTCATTTTTTCCATACCTGGTTAAAAAAAAGTCTATTGAAACCCATTAATTAATCAAATTCACTGCAAACTTCGCAATGGTAAATGACCATTCAAACCTATTGAATTTTCATTGAATCTCATTAATTGAACCGGTTTCAATGGGTTTCAACAGGTTTTAACAAGTGTAAATGGTTATTTACCGTTGCAAAGTCTGTATTGAATTTCATTAATGAATGAGATTCAATAGATTTTTTGACTTTTTTTTCGATTGCATACAATCGAATGATGCTCTTAATTTTCACGTATCATGATTTTTAAAACTCCTCAACAAGCACATCATGTCTTGAGATATCTTTTAGACAAGTTCAAGATGTTTTATGCAACACGTTTAGACCAATTTAAGAGACATATTCTAACCTCATTCATGTTTCAAACTCATCTAAAAGATATCTTTAAAATGTCTCACATCTAGAAGATGTCTTGAATTTCAAAACATTCGATGGAATAGTTTTCTTCAGAAAAATTTCTGACAATCACCTTTTGTTGTGCTTTTTCAAACTGGCAGTGCCCTTTAGATTTGAAAATTCTGAGATCGACAAATTTTTTCCAGAAAATTCGAAATATTCCCTGACTTTTCCCGGTCTCCAGGTTTTCATACTTGCATCGAATTCAGGAAGGATTTCGAAAACAAAAAACTATCTGGGTCTTTGAATTCTCATATGGATTGTGCAAGCCTAATTTCATACGTGATAAGATACAACCTTTTTCTAATGAATTGAATAATTTTCAACAAACATCTTTCTTCCTTTAATCCTCAGTTACCCCATATATTTTCAGTAACCTTTCATTGTGCGTTGCAGTCAGCTGAATGATGCTTTTTCAATTATCAAAAATGTACTAAGGGTCCTAAACTTGATGCTTGTTTTTTTTTCAAATCGTATCTTTCCATTCTTAAGAACAGGAGATCAGATTTCAAAAATCGGTTGTTTCCTTCAGACTTCCGTGGGGTGGATGTTCAAATGATTTACCAGAGACTTTCCAAATGTTTGAGAGAATACTAGTGCTGGGATGCTAGCCAAATCTCACCCGGAAAATTTGGCTAGCGTATCTTCGCTAGTACCTTCTTGAAAACTTGCTTATCTCTCTTTTTAAAAATCCAATGATTTCTGAGTTATTTCAAGTAGTGGTTCAAGTAAGGATAAGAAGATCAGTTGTTTGGGTAGATTTCCAAAAGTCTTTTGAAATTCACTGTAACAATCTAATGATGTAACCTTGCTGAAAATGACAGGCAAATTTCAATGTTCTGTCCATATGTTTTCTATACGAAACATATTTCAATTTTATCGAATTTTTATAGGATATTGACAGAAACTAGATAGTTTTGTATGAAAAACATCGATGTTTTCACAAATCATTCATCTCATTGCACACTGAGAGCCCAATTTCTCAAACTTCAAGAAAATTTATTTGCCCTCATTCTGATAAATTTTGTTTCCGATGGAAAAAATCATTCATTTCAATGGAAGAATTTGTCATTGCATTGAAACATTCTTCGCATTCAAGAAGGGATATATTTCTGTTTCAATTTGAGAATTTTTCCTTTCCATGGATAAAAAGATTTATTAGAATGAGGGCAAAGATAAGTTTCTTTCAGTCTAAGAAATTAGGTTCTCAGTGCACACTTACAGAATCTGTACAGTTTCTCCACATCCTGCTTAGCATTGCTAGCAGGAATGGGACTCTTGGAAATTTTACCTAGCGAGTGATTTTATAAATCCAAACGTGATGCAACTTTTCAATAAATCATGGGGCTTTCAAGCAGATAATTTCCTTCTGTATAAAGTCTGTCCAAATGAGTGAGATGTCAATTACAAACTCGGATAGTATGATCGGAGTGTAACTACTTTTGTTGAATGTAGCTGTATTCATAATTCCACATACAAAAATAAAAGTATATACTAGATTGATAACTTCTTTATTGCCTCTACTCTGGCGCAAACAAAGGGCAAGCAGGATATTCTAGACAGTACTCTAAGGCCCACTCTCGCGCCAAAGATACGCCTGAAGTGATTTCTACTAAGGAAATGTATGAAATTCGATTCTGCACCATATTTTCAGCGAGGAGTGATCAATCATACTATTGTGACTTATTATATTTCTAAGAAAAACAAGTCAGAAATAAATAATACTGATGAACAAAGAGAAAATCATCATCACTCATCTAATGTTCATAAACAAACTAAAAGACAAGGCAATAAAATTGAATACTTTTTCAACCAGAAAAAAATAACTATATATCACTCACAGAATATTTCATTCGAAACATAAAACATGAATTTTTAAATAATGTATGAAAAGAATTAAGAGCATTCTGATGTCTCTCGAAAGAAAGAAAACTTTGCTATGATAGTAAAATTACTAGATGTCAAATCTTTTCCGCCAGTTTTCTAAAATATGAAAGAATAAAAAACCTGATAAATCTCTTTCTTTCCTTGATTCAAAAAAGATGCGTATGGTGTGCTGTTTGGATTTTATTCGGTCATTCTCGAGAATACTGGGGAAGAAATTTAGTAACTTTGCAACACTTTGGACTCTTCTCAATTCAAGTGGGTACAATTATTTCTATTGGAGCGTGTTTTATTTTCATATTGAAGATCGATCAACACAAAATTCTCCACTACGATGAACTAAAATTGTTCTGTAGAAGCGAAGGAGTGAACAATAGGGAATACACACGAGGTTCACGTTAAGAACTTGGAAAATAATCGAGATTCATTATTTTTACCCTATATAAGACATGGTTCGTTGAATTGAAACTTCACATCAAGCTTAACAAACTGGAGTCAACTTTTAATATTGCAAATTAAATTAATTAGAATGTGTATTGACCGTTGCACCGATATGATATCGATATATATCGAAACAATATTGGAAGCATCTTGATATCTTAGTTTGTCTACGAGCCCTGGATATTTAATTATCTCGTTTCATTATGTACAAATATTCCACCGGAACATGTGAATATCAAGATAATCGATTATTCCTCAATCTCCACGAGAGTATCGTGTGCATCCCTAGTGAACAGTGCAAGAAAAACTCTAATATCCTAATAATGTGTTCCCCTAAGACGAATTATGTTTTTTTGTCCTCAGGGTGATGTTCAATCAATTCGTTCTTTTTCAATATATATTTTGCTTTGTGCACTCCTAAATTGCGTAATTGGGCGTTAATTTTTAATTATCCTAAAAAATACATTAAAGCTTCATTTGTAAAAAGAAAAAAAAACAAGAGATAGACAGATAAGGAGATATATTTTTTTCTGTAGGACGATCCAATCACGAACATTAAAGAGGTTATCCAATCCACCAAGGACCAAAAGGGGAAAAGAGAGAAATGTCAATTCATTACGCTCTAGAAACCAACTACGTGAAAGCAATGACAATAGCATTTAATATAGAAAAAAGGTTAAAAAATAAGTGGTCAGGAAAAAAATATTCTACAAAATATAAAGAGCAAATTTACTAGATCCAAATCCAAGGTCTGACGACTTGGAAAACAAATTCCACTAGTTGTATTCAGAAGAGTACATACGATTGAAACTAATACACTATACCTAAATACTGAAATGGATCAAATTGTAACTATTCTTTGCATAGTCAGATCAAAAATATTTTGATATTAGATATACATTGGTGATAAAGGGGTATAGTAAGTGTGAGTGAAAGATCAACGAGAGAAGAACAGACAGATAGATAAATACGTGTTTGGAGAGATAGTTGCACAGATAGAAAGATAGATGAACAAAAGTAATGTAAATGAATCAAATATCTTTGGTGAAAGACTTTTGTTTCCATAAATAATGTAGGAGCATTTTTAAGGTAATCGTTTTTGTGAGGTATTGTAGGGGACCTATACCTCTGCCTAAGAGGGTCAGCTGTAGCGAGTAAGGAGTTGTGGGCGTTGCGTGGTTGAGGGTCCAGTAGTAAATGTTCGCTGGGCGGTACGCCACTTGAGGAACGGTGCCCACCACTGATGCTTGCAGATTTGGTGTGACCTCTTGTTGGCCTAGTGCCTTCGCCCAAGCTGTGTAAAAAACTCATCAACACACTATTCACTTCTAATTTCATTCATGTTAGGATATAAAAAACCTGCATGGAAGAATAATGTAGATACTACTGCTAGGCTGTTAGCTCTGAGACGGATGGTCGTCGAATAAGTTGCTATAGCCAAACTTCAATTATCACAGCGAATGAATATTTAATTCTCCAGCTGAATCATCTGATCTAGACTTATTTAGCTGTGACAAGTGGACTTTGGCGACAACAGCGGCAGCTATCCGTATCAGAGGTAATCACTCACCGGCTGACATAGGTAAATTATCATCATTTTTTTTGCTTGTGATAGAAGAACCTTCAATTTTATATTAGTTAGTTATCAGTTTATAAAACACTTGCAACGACAAAACGTTTTTGATATACTGAGTATTCGTAATTAGCATGTGCAGTGAACCAACTTGATATAAAAAAAAAAATAGTTCATTTACACATAATCGACTTTTTGGACAACGTTCCTAACAGAATGTATGTAAATTAATGAACTATAGTATATATTTCATCAGTTGAGTAATTTTTCGCGTTTATATATTCCTTCCCATCCTGAATCAAATCTTGATAGATTTGTGACAAAAAATTGATATTTGATATTCCAAATTCTTTCATAATTCCATCTTCTTTTCTCCTTTGAATTGAGAAATATCTCGAATATTACAAGAAAAACCTTCAATTTCTGACTTAAAATTTAATTTGAATATATTTTTTTTCCGTGATTGAGGTATTTAGTTTAAGAACATTTTGTATGATGTGTCAAAAATCGGTAGTATATCGGTAGTTGATCACTCTTTGATATACTGTATTCAAATGAACCACTTGACATTTGTTAGAATGATAAAAATGGTGATCATTCAGAAAGTTAAATATTTTGTCGATATTGATAAATCTATAATATTCATTGGCTAATTTTGTAGCAGAAATTTATAAGTTGTGAACTAATAATGTTTGATTGTATTGAGTGATGCTTTTTAGAGTTGAACAATATACTTTGATAGCAAATCGTCGGACACACAACTACTTCTCAACAAATTTATCGAGTTACATCGAATGTATTTTGTTAACCAACTACCTATTTTATAAACAATAACAACTACATATATATATCCTGTCTGTATAGTATACAATTGAATTTAAAGAATGGATTTTTTTGGTTCGGTCTGACTGAATAATTTCTAACCAAATATCAGCCAATCATCACTAAATTCAATCACTTCGACTCAAACTGTATAATATGCACTCTTACAGTAATACAGTTCCCATTTAGTGGTTAATTAAAAAAAAAAAACAACCTCCAAAATTTTATAGGGGTGAAAATATAGATTAACGCTTGAAAAATATTATTTGGAGAATGGACCGAGAGATCATTGATAGTTTTGAAACCCGCTTTCCTCTTGATAAACAACAAGAAAAAGCTGAAATAAAGATGAGAAGAAAGTATCAGAAGATCAGAAAATGAATAGAACAAATAATATCATGACATAAATGAATTTTGAAGAAAATTTTAAATTAGAGAACGTGGAGGTTAAAAAACAATACACGTACAAAGCAATGCAAGGTTAAAGTGGCGAAGGATTGAAAACGGAGGAAGAAAAATGAAAGGATAGATAAAGTTTATACAAGTTTTCTTTCAATTCCGCAAATAATAAGTTCTCAATCAACGATAATTCATATTTTTAGAGACAAAAACATATTGAATTGTTATAAGTTGGTAGATGCAAAGATTTTATGCAATAAAAGATTTTTCAGCTTTCATGGCAGACGTTAATGCCTTAGTCAGTTAATATAGATAGTATAATTCTGAGAAGGTTAAATTCGAGAATACTCCCCCAAGAGAACAAGAAAGTTGAAGAAATGTTCGTTACAGGTGCACTGAACGTCATCTGGGCATCCGAAGGTCCATTGAATATTCCATGAACATGAATTCATGTATGTACAATAAACCTGCATTGGACTTAAAAGGTCTGTGTTCTCTTGGAAAAATATATTATGCTCAGCATCGAAACGCTCAAATAGGTTTTCTCTTCTTAAGATACGTTGAAAAACTATCAGAATGCAGAAAACGGGTGAATAAATAAAGACGAAGAAACAAAAAAATGCGAAAGTAGAATGGGAAGAAAAAAACAAACTGAATACGAAAAATAAAATACATTTGTAAAAAATTCAAGAAATAAAATAAAAGCGATGGATCGATAAATGCTTATTGAAGATTACAAAAGAAACATATGTCACTGTGGTAGTTCTGCATTTTATTTGACATTTTTTTTTTTTTTGTTCAACATAGGATTCCTCTTCCTAATATTTTCATTTCAAAGTACCGATACTTGGGCAATTTTATGAATGAGAAAAAAATTTAAGGCAAATGAAAATCATGAGACCTTGAAATGAAGCTGAAACTAAATTGAAGAAAGCATTTTATGATTCTAGCTCATTGTAGAATTATCGTAAGATGGTGGAAAATCTGTACCGATGAAATATGTGAATCATAATGGAGGAAGTAGCAAAACCGTGAGATTGGCTGATTTTCTCTGTAAGGTGTGTCAATGACAGTTCTTTGCCATTTTCGTGAAATCTTATGAAGAAATTTAGTTGATGTCACGGCACTGGTAGCCTTTTGAAACTGTTTGGGTACACGGAGAAAAAAATCGTGGGTTTTTTACATGGAGGGTTCTGAGCGAATAACCCATGGCAACGACCAAGCGCTTATAGCACGGAGTTCATGCTTCAAACGCAAGTCGCCATGAAAAAAACACATGAAGCTTTGGCGTTTGAAGCATAAACTTGATGCTATCAACGCTTGGTCGTTGCCATGGGTTATTTGCATAGAACCCTCCATGTCAAGGCCCACGATTTTTTTTCCGTGTAGGGGGTCTTTTGGCCGAAAAAGTTTTTTGCCGAATGGACATAACTCAACAATCGCTTGTCGCTTTTAGAGATAACTGGGAAACGACTAGCGATTGTCAAATTATATCCTTTCAGCGAAAAGACCTCCTACCAACAGTTTAATACGGATATTCGGTTAATCGTTTTGACGATGGATCAGAAGAATCCAATTCATCCTTCCTTCAAATGATTAATCGATTGATTGGTGGATTCTGTTCATCGGTTCCTCGATCAATTGGTCACCGATTAATTGACAAACCGGTTGACCGGAATCCACCAAATCATCACTCGATCGGAAAAACGATTAATCGGCATCCAACGATTGATCGATTGACCGATTAATAAAAAAAAAAAACGATCGATCAAAGAAACGAGTAATCAAAATCGTTGGGGGGGGCGGGGAAGATCCGCCGAATAAACATAATTTAACAATCGCTAGTCACTTTTCGGTTACCACTACTAGGCGATTGTCAAATTATGTCTATTCGGCAAACTCACTCCCTACCTCAAAATCCTCCGATCAATCGATTAATTGTCAAGAATTGAACATTTCAATCAATTGATCGATTAACCGCACAGCTCTACTTTGTTTTCGCTTTTACTTTCAGCTTCATCTTCTCAAATATAGATATGCAAAATTGACTATGATTACGAATTTCTTATATTAATTACAGGATGATGCGATCATTGGTTGTTTGAAGCGGGTGGATTTTTTTTTGTTAAGGTTCACGTTATCTTTGAATTATTGAAAAGACATTGAATTTACTTTCGAAACCTAAATTGAATAATAAGAATTCATTAATTCATAAGCAGCAGCTAAATTTCCATACTTTCAAATTGGAATGTATGCTCTCTTATAAAAGGGAAAAATAGCTTCGAAATCTTTGCGATTTAAAAGCATACAACCATTTTCCTGAAGATATACATTTGAATCGAAAAGCGATGAATACGATGCGCATTTTTTCGTATGGTTCATTTGAATCAATCTATACGTGAGTTGATTTAATTTCATTCTAATGGAAACAACAATTAAATGAAATTCAAATGATTAAAAAGCTTGTTCAGAGCCAAAATATAAAATACAGATGATGATGATAAAATATGTAATAACAAATGATGATTTTCTTGGTAGGTTGTCATTTGCCAAAATCGAATAGTTGATGCAATACGTTACATACAACATTGGTAAGGAACTGTAGAAAAGTATGTTTTTGTGTATGGTTTGAAATATCATTAATAACTATGAAACAAAAGTTAAAAATCAGTACAAAGAATAATTTATCCCTCGCAATGCTCAAGGCAATACTTTAGGGAATTTCTTACACGCAGTACGAGTTCAATTATACGACTTTGTGCAATATTTGTTGTTTTTAGTGTGGAAATCATATTAAGGGGTGAAATACAATTCAAGTATACCAAGGTATTTTTTCTTCCTTTTTTCTCACAAAATGGTAGCCGCACACAGGTTTCGATTAACACGCAGTTCGATGACGGCGAGGGTTCTGCAGATCGTAATTTTTATTTGAAACAAAAGAAAAACTAAAAGGAAAAACTTTCAGTACACTCATAATTTGTAGTTGAATTCGCCAATTGGCAAAGCAAAAATCGCAAATTCGCCCTTTTTTCAAATCATTTTTGCAATAAAGAAGTACACGGAGAAAAATAAAGTTTAGAAGATTACTACATTTTCTACTAATTTGGCAAGATACGAGAAAATACTACTTTTATTGATAGACAATGTAGTAAAAATGAATGGTTTGCCTGACACTCTTTAGCATGAGCATGCAACGTTACAGATGATCAAGTACAGATTTTTACTACACTGTGTAACAATTACAGTCATGTCTTCTCGTATCTTGCCAATTTAGTAGGAACGTAGTAATTTTCTAAACTTTATTTTTCTCCGTGTACTTGATTTTGTGAAAGTACAAAATTTTTTCAGTTTAACTAGAAGCTAATATAATAATGAAGGTATCCCCAAAACTCCAGCCCGATCGGGTCATTAGTGTTTTAGTTATCACCCCCGCCAATTAGAAAAAAACGCGTTCAAAATTTTCGTTACTTACAAAAACGAAAACGAAAAATCCCTTGATATACTTCAATAATGTATTAATAACACTGCAAAATTCTGTTTCAATCAAATACAAGCTTCTAGGTGAAAAACAAATGATGAAAAATGCCTTTGTTTTTGTCGTACTAATTGTATTTTCCCCCTTAATGGAGATTGTATATAAAATTTGTTTTCCTATTTTACGATTCATGTGTTGCGTAATGTGTTTCTTTGAATCGATGAAAAATGAGATGAAGAATGAAACCATGAAAAATCAATGTTTGAGAAAAAGAAATGAATGCAATTCCTCCTCTCTATAAACCTGAAAGAGTGAGAATTCCACTGCAACAAGAAAGTATGTTCCTTTCAAGCAGCCAGAAGAGAATCTATCTTCTCGTTCCAATGGAATTCTCATTCTTTAGAGAATCTACTGTGTTTTTTATTCTATAAAATTGCAATATTTTAAAAATATATTGAAATAGCGAAGATATGTCTCAATTCAACAAACTGAATTGATCTACTCGAAATATTAATTATGAGTTGAGTTAAAAAATCACATTGTTTTCGAATTTTCCTAAAATATTATATTTTATCTGAATATTTTACACATCGTATTACCAGTTTCCTCCCAATAACGTTATCAGTTTGCAAACAAAGTTGAAATCTTACTAAACGCGGATGAAGCCACGACAAGCAAGAAGACGTCATTCGGTATCTCTTTTTTTCTTTTTCCTATGATACCGTATGCAATATTGCAACATGTATAATCGCATCTTTAAATAGAATCGAACGACGTAGAGCTTCAGTGTTTTTAAGAAAAGTGCGAAAGTTTAAAATCACTAGATTTCCTGATTTACCTATTTCCCAAGTTGAGCGATCGACACGACGTGACCAAAATACTCGAACGAATTCGCAGCTTCGGCCTTCCTATATCTTTTTACGTAGTTTTTCAAGTAATTCTGAATTCGTCCATCAAAAATTAGATGTAATTTATAGCACTTCATTCCAGAAGGTTCTCAAAAATCAATTTCAATGGTAAATTATTATGTAATATGACTCAATCAAATTTTCGATGAAAGAATATCATATGTTTTCTAGTTAAAACCGTATATGTCTATGTATCAATCTATATATGTCCCTAAATGGTGTATCGATCATTCTTTCTTGTGTCCAGCGTAATAGGAAGAATCCTACGACAAAGAAGTGGCATATTAGGTTTTTAATTATTAATCCGGGAGGAAAACCGTTTCGAGACGTCAATAATTCATAATCTGCCCTTCAGTGCTTGATTTACAATTGAATGAATTGATTGCATAGTTGACGAAATATGTATGAGCTTGAAACAAACATTCTCCCTAAATCCAGAGAAGTAAGATTTCCACTCGAACGAAAAGATAGATTCCCTTCTGGCTGTCTAAAGAGTGAAATTTCAATCTGTTGGAGTGAGCATTCACTTTATAGGCAATCAGAAGTGGAAACATTTTTCCACTGACTGATAAAGTGATCCAAAATACAAAAGGTTGAGAAGACGGGGAAAGGCGGGTACAACGCTTTCTAGTGCGAATTGATGAAAAGACATCCCACACAAAATTTAACTTTAATCATATAATATTTTATACCTTGCTGAATCGTGATTCGAGTAAAAAAAAACCACAGTTTTCACTACGTGTCACTTTTTATCCTATGCTTTACACCCAATATACGAGCACAATGCATACGAATACTTAAATATATAAAGATGCAGTTAATGGTTACCAAAAGTGTTTCATTAACATTGATATCATTTTACTGGTCAACAATTGGATAAAACTCATGAAATACGTTCATGAAACATATATCTCGATGCCTTCTTAGCACAAACAAACAATATTGTCTTTGGTCTCCATGAATTGTCAATTCGTTTATCAACGAACATGCCGTGTGTGTTTTGAAAATTTGTGCTTGCAGGTAATCAAGATCTGCCCCTCAAAAATCTGAATCTTTCTCTAGAAAACCACATCTAATTCCTGTGATCTTGAAAAACTTCAGGGATTTTTTTAGACGCAACGTTCAATAAAGTAAGCGACCTATTTCTTTCTTGAACTTGATAGAATATACAAATCCATCCTTTATGTTTACAAGGACACAATCATCGTACAAAAAATATATTAGTAATCCGAATAAAAACCACAGATGGTTAGCAAACTTTTTGAACGTTTCCTGAATATGCCCTGTTTTGTAATTGATCAACTCTCTGATGTAGGCGACAGCGTACTAGTCAAGAATTGATTTCTGTACAAAATGTCTGACAGAAACTGACAAAAAATTGTTGCTCAACTCCAAAAAGTTTTTGTCCTGTTTTGGTCCCGTATGACCAACTCTCAATTCGGTTGTGTTTAGAATTTCTAAATTGGAGTTCTCCGTGGAAAAAATAACAACAATTTTTCAAAACGGTTCTATTCAAAATTCCTGAACAGTGATATCCAAGTGGAAACTGATAAACATAATTTTGTCAGGTTTCAATTGGAAGTCCAAGTTTGGAAATTCCGGAAGCGAACCAAGTAGGAACATTGTTAAAAATAATACGAAATCTTGTATGAAAGCTGATCGTAAATTTTGTAACAATGATATAAACAGATATAGTAAAAAGATAAGTAAAAAACTTTGTATCTGTGTTATGAAGTTTTGTACTGATTATCCTAACAGTGAAGTTTGTCAGTTTCTAATCGGGTTTCACAAGTCAAAATTGTTCACAGTCAAATAATAATTCTTTGTCGAATTCTGTCACAAATGTCAAATAAAGCCACGTTATCCAATGCATTACAAACGTAGAGGCAACAGATGCGCATACTTTGACGAAGTTGTTGCTCAATGCTAAATGTAAACTACCAAATCTTGATAGAGTAAAGTGCTTTTGCCGTCCATCGAGCTCCACTCTACACGAAGAGGAAAGTTACATTATAAATTACTATTTTGCATCACATAGGCAAGTCTGTCTCGTACGTACTAGAAAAATAGTAATTTATAATATGACTCTCCTCTCCGTGTATCGAAATTCGGGTGTTTAGAAGGCAACTGGAGTATCCTACTGCATTGAATAACAAATTCTTCAAAGCATGCTCATTCATTGCTTCCATGTATGTAATGCATTGGATTACGCATCAAGCAATGACTAGTACGCCGTTAAGCGATCTCGCCTACGCCAAGAATCACGTCAAGATCAGGAGGCATTCAAAAAGATCGTTAACTATCTAAAGTATTTATCAGTCCCTGTTACGCTTCTCTTTTCATTCATCAACCATGTCCCTGTAAAAGGCAAAGGAGCAATTTTATACACCTAACCATCTTATAAAACAGCTTATTTTATTGGACTTTGAGTCTAAAAACTCTCTGAAATTTTTTAACATCACAAAGATGGAGTTGCTTAGAAAAAAATTAAGATTTATGAGGAGAAAATCTTGATTTTCCGTTGTTAACGTGTGTGCTACAGAATATTTGTTGATACACAAATTAACCTGCCGGCGGGCGCGATGGTGTACAAAGTACACAGAAATCACTTCCTCAATGAAAATTGATCTGAAACGAAATACAATTGGCTTGAAAGTCAAATGTATTCCTCCGTTGTTGATCATTCTTTTGCCTCAAGACATTCGAATTTTCCCGAACAAGTATGTTCCCGTCAGAAATGAAGAAGCATCACAAGAAAATCCAAAGCGTGGCAGATGCAAGTTTCGTGATACCACACAGAAGTGTATCCGTCCTTCAAACATTCTTCAACGTCCATAACTTGTCAGAAATGCTTAGTTGAAACATCAGATAGTGATGTATGAAGCATATCTGATATCACGTATCCAGTGTCATCTAATTCATAACATTTTTGATGTATTTTATTTTATATTCTTTGCACTCTGTTTTTTTTATTACTACAAATTTAATAGGGTTAATCGAGTTTTATATGTATCAGTATTCTACCATGGATTGTCTATTCTTCCTATATTGGTATTGATATCACGTTGTGTACTTTGTACACCAGCGCGCCCGCCGAAAGGTTAACAATTGATGAAAACCAAAGGCAATATCTCCTGCTTGTGCTGAGAAGGCATCGAGATATAGGTTTGATGAATACGGTTATAGATCAAAAAGAGACAAAATAATATGCAAATACCTGCTATAATGTTTTAATACGGTTTTTTATGTTTCATAAACGTATTTCATAAGTTTTATTCAATTGTTGACCAGTGAAATGATATCAATGTTAATGAAACACTTTTGGTGACCATTAACTGGATTTTTATATATTTCAGTACTTTTATCCATTATACTCGTGTATTGGGTGTAAACCCTAGAATAATAGGTGACACTCAGTAAAAACCGTGTTTTTTTTACTTGAATCACGATTCGGCAAGGTTAAATATTATACGATTGAATTCAAATTTGGTGCGGGGTGTCTTTTCATCAATTTGCACCAGAAAACTTTGAACCCTCTCCCCATCTTTCCAAACTCGTTTACTACGGACCACCCTACTGAGTATGTGTATGTATAAATAAAAGAAATGTATTACACGGCATTAGAGCAGTACGGCACCAGCCAAATCTGTCGTGTAAGATTTTTTGAACATCTTCCAATACATTTATCTAGCGATATATGTCTCAGATATA
Source organism: Gonatopus flavifemur (assembly GCA_018340375.1). Taxonomy (NCBI): domain Eukaryota; kingdom Metazoa; phylum Arthropoda; class Insecta; order Hymenoptera; family Dryinidae; genus Gonatopus; species Gonatopus flavifemur. The sequence goes on from JAFFJZ010000003.1 coordinate 24,894,652, forward strand.
TCTTTCTACGGAATTTACATAGGTATCCAAGATATTCAGTTCCAAATACCTCTTCTTCCCTTGAATTGTCTGTTACATATTCTGTTTTATACATTAGAACGTGATTGTTTATTACTTGATTTATTCATTTCCAGGATCGAGTTTGTTTGTTTGAAGTGTGTTGTTCATTTGTACAGAGTGTATTGTTGTTTGCAGAAAGAAAGCTGTCTCAAGAATGAAATACGCTCATAATTTCAAATTCAAATCCCAGGATTCGAGAGAGATTCTTTCAAAACATAAAAAAATCGATTGCCACTTCACGAAAGATAAAATTTCATTTCGAGAAATTTTTTAAGTCAAGTTCTAGGTACATAACTTGCATTCTGTATTTCACCTATACGATATCTCAATTATATGTAGCATTCATGACTTTTTTCTCATTTCATCCTTTCAAATTTCTTCAATTGAAATTCTGAATAGTTCAAGAATATTCTTCAATGTAACTACACCTGTGTGTGTTGTCACTACACCTACAAGGGAGTGAAAGTAGTTAGGTTGACATTTTCTTTGAAATTGTTTTCAAGGGACCAAAAAATATGGGAAAAAAATGGTGGGATGAGAAAATCGCTGGAACATTCTTTAAGTAATGCTCAAATAATTTCTCAATGCATGAGGAAAACTGTTGGCATAAATGACAAACTACTGTTCTTCGTATCATCCACTTTTTTAATTGAGGAAAAAAAAAACAAAGAAAAAACATGGCTTTAGCTTGTCCATGAATCTAAGAATTGAAGTTGAATTCATATCAATTATTATCCAATTTCTCTTAAAATTCTTCAAAATTCTCCGATAGAAATGATCATAGCTCTGCTTTATATATAAAATGAATCCTTGTGAAGAAAAATCATTATAAGAGAAAAATACACATCCCTTGAGTCGGGTGGTATCAACACTAATGTGGTTTTATTTTTCCATTCCTCAAATAGTAAATTGCTGTTTTTTATATATTTTGGAGAAGAAGAATCCATAAATATTTCTATATTCGTTTGAACCTACCATATTATTTTTATAACACACCACGATCTTAATGAACGTATCACAACGCTTTCCTTCAAAACATTATCATTGTCTTTTTTTAATTTATCTTCAGTCTGAAATAAGATACAGTCAATTTACGTACAAAACTACCTGGCGAATGAATCTTTGAATTTGAGAACAATTCACACTAATCTGCAATCCGTAAGAATGTTAACAGATAAACTTGGTAAGAGAGTTCAAAGGATTTCAATTTTTTATACGGATTTGAATGTCAGTGAAAGAATGAAAGAAGCCTGTATTATGTTTCGTGCAATAGTACAACTTGAACTCATGTTCTTTCAGCACTCGAAATCATGTGAGTTTTGAATTGGTATGGATATTTAGAATATTTAAATGATTTGCTATAAAGTATGTAGTTGTCATGCGATTTGTTTTGGTTTAAATTGATTCTACTTCGCACATGCTCACAAGAATCTTAACAGACTAATGTAACAATGGATTTTGTGTATCACTAAAATGACATTATCTGTATGGAATATGAAATATGGTGAAAATAAAATTGATATTTCATTTCATCACTGATTCTACTATTTCCAACTCAAAGAAAAATACGTTGTTTGTATGATTTGTGAATAATAATCTGTTGAATTTTTCACTCAACGAGAAGTGACCATCTGGATCAATACGAAAATCAATGAGAAAATAAAATGAAATCATTTTTTTATCGAATTTCCCATACGTGATTGTTATGATGTTTTAATTTTTAATATCATTTCATTCAAGACTAGCTGTGGGGCTTTTTGTTTTCAATAAATTCGGAATAATATAGTTATGATAATATGATTCTTTGGAAAAAAAATCACTTCTTATTGAGAAAATTGTATAAATACCGTTAGAACAGATCTCTTGTATGATGAAATCTTTCAAACAAAACTCAACGAGCTGATTCAAATTATAAAAATATGAACCAGAATAAATTTCGACATGATTCGCTAGATTCTCTCCGTTCACACAAAATCCAAATATAAGAATATTTTGTCTAATTATGATTGAGAATAAAACATTGTATATCGAGTGATTACAATACCTGCTGACGTCGTTGGTTCGTTCTGTCGAAGATGAAGATGTTTTGGCCTGATCATAGGAGATGGTACTACGCCGACTGATGGGACCAGGAGCAGGTGAGGTTAAGGGCCTACCATCACCCACTCCGGGTCTCGGTGCGCAATTCTTGGCCACTCTTGTTTTACCACCAGGGCTTGTACCCACGCCTAGAATGAACATTGTCACTGCAAGCCTCATTAGATATGGTTCAACACAAAACAAAGCCGCATACTTTTAAATTATAACAAATAAGGAGAAAATCGGATGATTGAATCGAATGAGTTATGTTTCTTTGTACGATACAATCACATTGTATGTTTCGTCTACAGAAAAAACTAACGTATGATATTCAATTTGAAAAAATAAACCATACTTTTGTTTACAAGGAATATGAACTGATCATTTATACACAATAAGATGAATTACAATTTTATTGCAAAATAGAATCGATATCAAAATTTTTTTGATGTAATTAGTAATCAAAAATTTGACTGAACTCCATTTTACAATAATACTGATATAACTAATGAAAATTAGACAACATTGTTATTCTTATAATTTCAACGTGTTTAGGTTTTTCTTCAACTCCAATTGTCAAGCACATAAGATTCATAGGTGATGATATATCATTCTCTATACAAATTCTTTTACCCACATGTGTAGTATATTAAATGAACAAACATTTATGATAAACAATAGGAATACTTTGCCTCGACTGATGTATAATGAAAAAATTCAAATGGAGACACAATGGAGGGATGATTTGTAAACTTGGACACATGAAATGAAACAAATTGATGAAAAACAATGGATGAAGTTAATTGAAGACAGTAACTCAAGATACCATCCTAGCGAACAAACTATCACAATGGTCTTCAAAAGCAATCCTGTTCTGAAAGCTTAACAAGTATAGCATAACGAACATATATTGAAAAATAATACTTTTCTTGTATAGTAATTTGTAATTCCTGACTTTTTTGCCGAATCAATAAGCAACAAGAAAACTCACTGGTATCAAGTTGTCCTGGACTATTTTTGGGCGCGGATGGTCGAGTTGCGGAAACACGAGCACTGTTTTCCTTCATCGTAGCAGGATCTACCGTATTTTGTCTCTTGAAATTACTTCCACTACTTGCAGTTACCGTGCCACCGGTTACAGCGGGTGTATGATTGTGATTCGTCGCATTACCAGGACTCGGCGCGGCTCCTAATGTGTACAAGTGATAATTATTTTCATTAAAATCAACAAGCATAACATTAGTACATGCTTCTCAAATGTCATGAATATTTTCAAAACAAATATTATTGAAATTATGCAAATTTAATGATAATATCTACGTACGAAGAGTCTCACCCCCTGAAGATGCTCTTCTGCTAGGTTTTTGATTACTAGTAGCGGAAATACTTCGATGAACGCCTCTGTGCGAGGGGCTTTGAACAGCTCCACCCCCTGTGCTTCCTCCACTGCCTCCACCTCCTCCTGAACCAACTTGTGGTGGAATGTTGCGTAACGACAAAGAACTGCCTGATCGTGAACCATCACTTTCGGGCTACAAATCAAATGAGATGATTATTTTTTCACTGATCCTTCAATTGTATTGTGTTATAAAATTTGTATCGAAAACATTTTAATTTCTACGGACAAGAAGTGATGTTTTCGACACAGATTGAATTTGAATTTCATTGTTTCAAATATGTTCTTACATCCGTTGTTTTCCTGCCTAGGAGTAAATACGTGGCAAATACATCGTCATATTTTGCTTGTCCCAATGAGTCCTCTATTTCACTTCTTGTATATCCCATACTAGCCAGGGCCTCTGAAATTAATAATCGTAGCGGCATAGTCACATCCATAAAAGTTTTTTGTTAATATGTCATTTACCCCGGAAATCTTTTTATAGCTGCGAGGATATAAAGTTTTCTTTTGTTTTATTCATTTAATTCGATTACCCTATGGAAGAGATCTGATAAATACTGATATATTCTGATGAATTTCTATACAGAAACCTATGAAAGCTTCGGTATGTTAGCAAGTGCCCAAAATTACATTTATAATAGAAATTCCTAGCTCTTCTTAAATAGAAGCGAATGGTCTTTTGCCACCAGACCCAAGATTTCACAAAGAATTTAAATTTTTAATGTCTTTATGAGATTTCCCACGTTGTTTCCCACACTCCCCTATAAATCCTCAGACAAATATCCATAATAAGGCCTCGTAAGATCTTACACACTTCACGCATGAGGTTTCATCAGATCTTTCCCTTAGGTTATCAAGTCTTTAAAAAGAACATCAATATACGAATATTCATTATTTATTTTCCATATTTGATACATGTGATGTATCAAATGTGAAATATACGAACACTTAATACATATATATACGAATATCTAGAATTAAAGGCTCGATCTTCATTCAACTCAATAAAACAGGTCAAAACTGAAAATCAAGTTTCATTTTTATTATTCTGTCTCGCAAATTTAAAACAGGAAGAATATTTTCAATTGTATGATCAATTATGAAATTAGTTTCCAACTGTAAGCAGAGTCCCCTCGTGTTCTTGAATTTCAACAGAACTGATTAATCAATGTACTTTAAGTTTGAATCGTTCATTGAAACGAATCTGTGATAAAATAACATAATATTCAGGTGTTTAAGACCTGAAATCTTCCAATGCAGTTTGTACATAGTAAACGTTTTCAGTCCTTAGAAGTTAATTCAAAAAAATATATAATGAAGATTTATAAGATTTTTGTGAGTTTTGAATCTTTGTTCCGTTTCTATGAACGATTCAAATTTCAACAATATATTAATCAAATATTCCTGCATAGAGAAAAATGGAGAAATTCACCGTGTAGGGTGACAACACGTTGCTTCGAGTATTTGGATGGGAATTCTTACCAAATATATTGTAAAACCATTCACAAGATGGGGCAAAAAAAGATTGCTTTCTCGTGATGTGAATTATTTGACAATATATTTTGTAGAAATGTTCATTCAAGGGCTTGAAGCGACGCGTTGTCATTCTACACGGTAAATTTCTCAATTTTCTTTTTTCCGTGTGTTGAATAGTACACCCAATAAAGGAACGAGGAAAACCAGGATCCGAAAAACCTGATAAAATATTCATATTGAATTTTCTGAATAATAAATTCATGATTATTCACAAAATGAATCTCTAATTCGAGAGGACACTCATCAATTGACGATTCATGAGAAGTATTGGATTTTTTTTGTCAATCAATCTTAAGACACTCACTGAAATTGTGCAGAACTAAAACTTCAAATTCTGAAAATGAAAATATTTTCTTCTCATGTTCTTTTGAATATTGCTCAAATATCCGAGTGTTTATCTCTGAAAATTTCAGTACATTTTATAAAAGTAATTTTATTTGGATTTTTGTCAAAGAAAAACTTCATTAAATCATACTACTTTGTTTCTCTTCAGTTTTGAGTTGAATGTGGTCGAACATTCAATTCCTTCCAATAATTCTTCATTGCTTTGTAATTCCTAATGGTCACTTGTGCTCATTTATACTTATATTTTATTATCAATGATATCAGCGAATGTTATTATCAAATGAAAGCACGGAGAAGAATTATTGTATCGCATGCAACCAAGATAATTTGAAAAAGAAATTAAAATCCCTATGACGTTATTAGTCTCAAGTTACTTCCTTTCATGCTGTCGCTTTCAAGGACGTAACTCGAATTCCACTCCATATTGCCATCACATTAAATTATATTCCCCCAGATGATTCCAATTTTGTATCAGATGAATAGAATGAGCCGCGATAATCGTACAGACCATGGTATGATATGAATGAAAACTTACAAGCATTTGTTTCCTTGTTACAACCAAACTCACAAAACAAGACTGCGGATTGTATTAGGGGATGTTCAAAATCTTATTGAATTGAAATTTGTACTATATGAAGAATTCTCTATGATTGAATGCATTCATCATTTTTGAAAATCTTACGTTTTCTTAGGATATTGATGTAATAAATTTACAAAAAACACGTCATCAAACGGCGCTATATTTGCGCCAATGTTATCTAGGGAAGACATAATTCCTATATTTAGTGTCTGTTCAATCTCTTTGGTTGTAAGAAGAATAAATATCCGAATATTCTAATCTTTTGAGGGAATTCCAACGCCATGACACTTAACAAATCTTTTTTTGATAATAGAACGATACTGCCCTGTAGAGCCAATGTTTGAATTGAAGGTCTGTACAGAGAAAAATTTTAATACCATATTTGACAAAAAACATTTCGCTAGTGTCACGTTGACGGTATCTCAATATTTTAAGATATCTCCATGTACTGTAATCCTATAGCTTTACTTGATAAATGCTATTTTCATTCACATATAATATGAAATCTATGAAAACATGCAGTGATCTGCCATTTAATTCGATACTTGGCTTTGTATTCACGAATAAATACAAATGGTTCAAATGAAAATTCAATAATGGAAACACTGGATTCAGACAAAAATGGTGTATCTTAATAAAAGTAATAGTTTATGAATTTTCAATTATCTTGCTGGATTAGTCGATATATTCACTCTTTGAATAAAATAAACTTTTACTGTAATTTGAATAATTTTGAACCCCCGTACATGATAAAATGTGATGGTCCGAGAGGACACTAGCGTCAGAACTCGAATAAGAATCTTCCACATAACATTAACTAGAAACAAATATGTATTTTGAAAATACACCACTTCTTATCAGAAATATTCTAAAATTGCTGTATAAAAAAACTGTGTATAAATCTTTCAGAAATCTCATTTTTCTTTTGATATAATTTTACACAGAACATTTGGCTAGTTTCCGGAACGCTAATATCCCCTCCTTGTAATTCAAAAGTACTGATTAAACAATAACACAGAGCATGCACACAGTAGAACAAGACTGAATGCAATTAATACAACGAATAACATATAAAACGGTAGAAAGTAAGTGTTATGTACATACTGGCAGACTCACCTATCCTCTTGTGATCTTTATAATCTGGTTCTGGTTCTAAGTACGGTTTTAATTCATCGTCTTCGTATCCCATATTCATCCACTTATCTTTCATTATATTCTGCACAAAGGAAAAAAGTAGTTCAATTGTAACTCATATATATATAAAACAAAGAAATAAAAAGAATTCATGCAAGGATGCAATTTAAAATGTGGTTTTATTTTAATGTGGGCTGAATTGAAAATTATGCGATCAAATTATGTTACGGTACACTTATCACTGATCGTAGATATTTTGATCATTGATTTACAACCTTACATTATGTAATTAGCACTCCGTATACGCGTTCTATTCGCACTCACATGTAATATACAGGAAGTTAAAATACTAAGGTCAATGATTTATTGATTCACTTTCGGTTTTTTTTTCAGAACATGTTAATCTATTTCGCACAGTTTAGGATAAACGATGAAAATTTGTTTTGCATACAATCTTTGAATCCAAATGATAAATGTATGAATATTGCAAACAAAATGGTATGAATGAAAGATTTTGAAAGCATTCGAATGGAAGCAACATGAATCAAAATAATAAAATCGAAGATAGGAAGAATTGACATTTTACTTTTGATTTTTGCATTGAACTTTTTCTCTCTATGTTAAGATATTGGAATATTATAATGGCAATACTGATTACGTGAATTTGGTTATATATATGTATACAGTGGGTAGAAAAAGTCCATTCTCTTGTACTTTTGATGAATCGTAGAAAACTGGCATAATTCTTGTTGAAGATAGAATTTGTAACAATCAAATATTCGAGAAACGATTAATGAAGTTATCATGAAGTGTTTTTGAGTTGCAGACGATGGATTAAATCTACCCCCTGTACAAGCTTCCAATAACCACTACCCCAAGGGAACAAGATGACCATCGTTGAAACGTTCAATGAACATTCAATAAACATTTGACAAACACATGGACATTCGAACGTTCAAAGAATCTTCAACAAACGTTCGTGGACGTTTCTGGAACGTTCGGAAATCTTAGTTCTCTTGAAGAATGAATAATCAAGTTCAAACAAAAATAAAATACAATCCGAACCTTATCCCCACGTACCTCTAATGAGGCTCGCTTCATCGGATTGAGCACCAAAAATTTCTTGAGGAGATTTTCACAGTCGGTCGACATGTAAAAAGGAATTCGATATTTTCCTCTCAACACCCTTTCTCTAAGCTCCCTTAACGTTGAACCATCAAATGGCAGTGAGCCAGATACCAAGGTGTATAGGATTACACCTAATGACCAGACGTCTACTTCGGGACCGTCATACTTTTTGCCTGTTTATAATACAAAATCGAATTATAATACGATACGAGAGTTGAATAATATCATAATATTATTGAATGTGAATAACTTCATGCATTGTTACAATTGAAAAGACCATAGATACATGAATGTTATGTCGTAAGTTTTCTGTTCAACTACTGTAAACACCAAATCGGAAGAATGAACGGCAAGTATTCAACAAGTCATACCTTGAAAAAGTTCAGGTGCCGCGTAAGGGGGTGAACCGCAAAAAGTGTCGAGCTTATTTCCAGGTGTGAATTCATTGCTAAAACCAAAATCTGCTATTTTTATATTCATTTCACTGTCTAGCAATAAATTTTCAGCTTTTAAATCCCTATGAATGATCTTTTTTTGATGGCAGTATTGCACAGCAGAAACTATCTGCCTAAACTTCGCTCTAGCTTCCTTTTCTTTCATACGGCCATGTAGAACTAAATAATCGAATACTTCTCCGCCACTGGCATACTCCATCACCAGGTACAGGGTCTTTTCAGTCTCGATTACTTGGAACAGTTTTACTATATTCGGGTGGTCGAGCATTTTCATTATCCTCACCTCTCGAAATAACTGTAAAAAACATGTTTATAATCGTTGAAGTCATTGCATTCCGATTAGAATTGAAGAACGAAAGAAAACTTATACAATGTTGAATTCATTTGAAATGTATCTTATTCGATGATCTGCAAAGCTCAACTCATCCAAACTCTAACGAACAACATTTTTTTCTCAATGGAATTGTATCGGTAAAAAGGAAGCATACTGCTCCCTCTTTTTTTGAAGGAACAAAGTACTATATACGTTAATGTTAAACCATCATCAATGGCATCAAGGATAAATTTACGGTTCTCCAATATTTTTCAAGTTTTGGAATCATTGTAAAATAACTGAAAATCTAAAATATTTTATGCAATGAACTCACCTTTTGGAGACTACTAGGATTTAATTGAGTTTTATCAATAATTTTGATAGCCACTTCTTTTCCTGTAGGTACATGTTTGGCAAGTTTAACCTTGGCGAAATTACCTTTGCCAATTGTTTTGAGTAATTTATATTTGCCAATGTGAGGTTCCTCGGAAGTCCGACTCCTCGAGGATAAACGGCCACCACTACTCGACACTCCCACGCCATCTCCAGTCTGAAAAATAATAATACATGTGACTGTTTTGAATTAAGTTTTTTTAATGAATCACATTTATTTTGAGTGCTAAAAATATAAAATATCATCATCAAACAAAAGCCTCATGAATGTTTTTAATCGAAATATTAAAGATTTTTCAATATTTATAAGACACGTTTATAAAAATTTCAGTATCTTAGTATTTTTTCATCAATTTTCCAATTCGCCGGGGAATCAGTAAGAATTTGAATTTCCTGGTTGAAATTCAAAGACTAGATCAGATTGCTTGATTTCAAGTGTTTTCAGGATAATAAATCCAAATATAAAACTGAAGAATATTACTAAATAAACATTCATTCACATCAAGACAGTACCAAAAAAAAATGAGCGAAATACCAAGCACCGATATTAAATCGCAAACTAAATAGGTTTTATCCAAAAACTAGCTCTAATGCCTATCTTAGTAGTTTCAATTCTAATTGGGGTGTTGTAAAAGAATTGAATTCCAAGACGATAGTATGGGGTGCTTTATCGTTACAGACAGAACTTTAGAATCCACTTATGCGTTAGTTTTTGTCACTTGGATTGAGAAATTATCCACAAGGTGAGTTCCATCAAAGCTAACTCATGAGCTGTTTTTAAATTAAGCTCAGAGAGATGGAATCCTGATTGAACCTCAAATCAATCACTGATGGAAATGAGCAGTGATGGATGCGTTACTTTTTATATATAAGTTATATATAATAAATACATAACTTACCCATCACTGGAAATAAGAATCATATTGCTTTACTTGGGAGTTTAGAAAAGATTTTTTGATCTTCCTCAATGAAAAGCACATTCATCTATAGCTGGAATGGAGTTTCTGATAAAATAAAAACCATTTACGGAGAATAAAAATTTGTAATAAAATTTCCTGTTTCCACAAGAAATATTCTTCCGTAACACGAAGTTTGGCTGGATAACTCAAAAGTGTGTTATATTAACGATCCAATGAATTCGTTCTCTATAATAATGTAACTGCGATTTGTTTCAGACTCAAACTAACGTAATTCAATTGTTTTTTTTTTCATCGTCAAGTAAAATTGCAGTTACGCTATTACAGAACGGAACCATCGGATTTCGTTTTCAGATTCAAATTATTTATGTCACAACCATTTCAATCGTCAAGAAAAGAATTGCAGTTTCTATCAGAAGTCTGCGCTATGGCACAACGAGGCCATTACCCGGAGCTTCGCTCGAGGAAATTCTATCTCTTAATTGAGAATTTATTGTATTTATTTTATTTTTTAAGATAAAAACATATCAATTTATCGCTTTGATAGTTGTAGATTTATAAGAGGGCCCCATTGTGAAATTGGCTTACGGCTAAAGATCTAATCCTGACAAAGGAAATGGACCAGAAAATTCTTCACCGAGTTACACTGTGAGAAATATGATTTTATATATGACCGCAAGAGTGATTGACTTACATACATACCATGGTACTTTTAAACATGCAACATCAATCAGTGTTAATCATAAAAACATAACACAACATTGATAATATGCACACCGCATTCTCAACAGTGTATACTTTATACGTATTCAAGTAGCAACAAGCTGAATCAAAATCATCTGTTTGTTCTTTGTAGATGGAGCATATGATACAGAATAAATTTTTATATAAGTATAAGCTAATTTGTATATTTTATTCAACGCAAAGAACGCTCGAAATACCATTGTGATCCACAAATAAACTGAATTTGACAGGAACTTTTGTTGAAATTTTTGAAACTCCATAATGTAAAGTGATAAAGAAACAATTCACGATATTTCGTTAAACGATTCAACACATTCGGTTGAGGATAATTTCAGTGCTACAAAGTTTTATGGTAATTGTGAAAGTAAATGATATCAGGTACAATCGACTTTTACTAAAACTGCTATGGCCTTGGATAAATGAACCAATCAACTTCTATCATGCGTCGAAATTCATTCTCGTGTTTCTTTGACAACGCATAAACAATGATTCTACAACAAGAAAATTTCAACCGCAACTGAAGTTGGAGCAAACAAAGTTTCAGTAAAATAAAATTACCAAGTACAAAGGTAATCGTAAGCGGAAATTCGTTACTTGAACCATTTTCAAATTCAAAATTCACTGAAACAATAATTCTGTGCTTCGAATACATCAAGGGTCATGCGAAATCAGAATGAACATATTGAATTACCCGCATCAGGCCACGAGTGAACATTTTAGCAGAGGAGTTGGTCGTGGGAGCAACCTTTGAAGTCGTCAGTTTGATGATTTTTCAAATACACGCTATAGACAAAAATTGTTCCCAGGGGAGAATCAATTTCTCCGTGTTCGTTTACTCATTGATGATCGATAATTTGAAGATAAAATAAACCATTTTTGTAATAAGAACGATAACACAGGGGTTTCTGAAACCATTGTTGGTGGTAACAAAACCGATACCACAGTAGTAGTAGCTTTTGATCATTCGATATCAATATTATTCGTTGAAAGTTATTGGTCCAAAAAATTGTAGTGTAGATCAAGATGAAATATTATCAAGTAGATAATTCAATGAGAAGAAAAATACTAATTATTGTAGGTAGTATTAAAAAAGGAAGACGATCATAGTCATTTTTCCCATAAGATAAATAAAATCATCAAACAAAGCATTGTCAGATTATCACTAAACGATGTGAGTCAATGCATTTGATATACGCGTGATATGATATAAATGCCCATTCACTTTGACGAAATGAGAAGAAATTGAAACAGTGCTGATTTTCTACAAGTTGCGAAGGTTCACTTTTATCAAGTGATGATTGAGGTAAACGATGAGAATAACTTTTCATATCTATGACGTTTTTCGTTTGATAACACTTTTTCACTAATTTCACACTCGAAATGGGAGTTTGATTTGAACATTCCATCACGGTACACAAAACTCACATCGGAGACTCGAGTTGGAAATGCGAATGAATTTAACAACAACCATTTGATATTCTCCATTTATTGGTTCAAAGAACTTCGGGTCAATTCCGATCGACCAATTAAGTATTCTGAATTATTCGCATTAAACTACGTCATACGCCTTGATCTCTTGGATATCCAGGACACTATTCATAGAATCTGCTGATCGCTTTCTGATATTGGTTGAGCTATAAATTGAATAGGAAGAAATTTCATCCCCAGTTGTATAAGAATCGAAAAACATCGAAAGGATATTTGTTTGCATATTTTGCACATCTATGAACGAACAGCTGCATTTTGTTTCCCAAAAAGAAAAATTCACTGCTCCATTATCGTTGGGAAATGATGATGGATCGTTTGATTGCATATTGACTTTGTTTTAGGTTCTTGTTTCCTTCCTTGGTGTAATTTTGATGAGAAAATAGAAAAACTCGGAAAGTACTTGAACCAAAACTACTATCACTTCACTCTTGTATCACTAAATATTCACTCAAAATCCGATAATTGAGCACGATATTTGATATTTTATTCGGATACGAGTAAAAAAAAGGAATGTGGAATGATGGGGATGATGAGGAGGACGGTAATGGAAAAATAATGATATATATCCACTTTCGATCTCAATTCATGTTGCTATCTAAAATATTTCCTCCTCTCGTTCCACGTCTATTCCTACTTTGGCTCTGAATGTTTACTGCACGTTGAAGAAAGTTGAGGACGAAGAATCAATACCAGGCAAAGCTAACCCCTCTGTGTGAGCTGAGAAGCGAACCACCCTCAAAATCCTACCTCGTTTGAGAAGGACAAAGAGAGAACAAGAATCGCGCAAGTCAAGCGCTTGCGCATCTCCATGATACAAAGTCTGAGCGACATAGGTGTACGAAAGGAAGGATGGTGTTGTTGGTGATGTGACGAGGATAATTGGAGAAGGGAATATGATACAACTTTTGCTTCCAACGGGAAAGAAAGTTTCGATCTAGTCAGCTGATAATTGACCGACCGATTGACCGACTCGCGAACAATTGACTGCCGAAAAGACACCAAATTTCCAGATGATCGACTGATTTTTCAATTATGATGGACAATCAAAACCTGATACAGTATCCAGTTGTTTTTCATCAACATTCAATTACTGCCACACGATAACTCTTGTATGCTTGAAAAAAAAAAAAAGGTTTAACATTGTTTTCACATCCCCATCATTATGCTGTTATAAATCTTCTATTAATATCACTTTTCTTTTCCAAGAAATTGTTGGAGTTTCAATGTATGATACCATGTAATTACGGTTCAAGACCAATTGAATGGAAATAGGATCATTAAAGGCAATTACATAGTTTGCGAAGTGTTTGTCATGAGTAATGGATGTTTGAGAAATTTTCGAATTCGTCAGAATAATTTTCATATTGAAATATCTATGTTTTTTATGAGGTTTTTTGATGCCGTTCGGTGGAATAAGCGAAGAGAAAATAGACAAAATGTTTGGATCGTTCACTTAAATTAGTTATATTTGAAAAAGGAATTCAATTCAACAATCGGGAGACGATTCTATGAATATATTATCGATCTTTATTCACTTCATTCGACTTTTTGACGATAATTCAATTCTTCACTAATTGGTTCATTAATATTGAATATATTGAAAACCTGGTTTTCAGGTGAATTCGAAATGTAACGGGAGAATAAAATTATTCGAAGGGACAGAATCCGTATCGAACATGGAGAAAAAAATTGGTTGACGCAGCGATTCAAACCATTATACGCGAGAAAAAATGGATTAGATCTTAAGAAATCTAATGAGATCTAATTTGATCTTTTTAGATCCAAAGAATGGAATGCGGTAGATCTCTTTGGATCTGAATAGATGTAGATACATCTACGTAGATCTCAGCACGAATCAAAGCTCTTTTTGTATTGAGATCTCTGTAGATTCAAATGGATCTATTCGGATCCAAATTGATCCAGATCAGTTCACAACTTTTTTCATTCAGATCCACGTAGATCTATTGTTATCCAGAAAAATACATCATTTAGATCTCAGCAGATTCTCGGGTACATAAAATAACAAATTTGTCTGCTAACCTAGTTGAAAATTCGTTGCCACAGTTAATTGGGTTGCTGAAAGAGCAGCATAATTGACTGAAACAGCAAAATTTACTGAATAGCAACTAAATTTTACTGCATGTAGGGAAGAGTTCACTGTAAAACTTCCTTTCGAAAATTTCGCTGAAATTGAAGAAACTTGGCTGAATTTTTAGAAAACTTACCAAAATCAGTTGAAATTCCTTGAGATACAGTCAAATGTATCTGGGAAACTCAGAAAAAAAGTGGCTGTAAAAAATTAGAGTCACATTTTCTGAATTTTCAGGAAGAATTTTTTCACAGTGTTCTCTGAAACATTACTGCACCTTACAGTGAAGTAGGCACAGAATCAAATTCTGAGCCTATTTCCGTTAAAGAACACAGACCTTCTGCTCTCTAAATTCGATAGGTTGAAAAATCACGTGTTTCACTCCACTAAGTCCCAGAAGCGAGCCAGTCCGCTTCAAGTGAAAAATTTACTCTAGAGTTGGAGTGGTTGTGAGTTTTTAACCTCAACCCTTGAACTGTCACTCTATAAGAGTGGAAATTTCACTCGAAATTTCGACAAGCTCACTTTTGGCTAGCTGAAGAGTGAAATCTCACTCTAAAATTTTACAGAGTGAGGGAAGTGAGGTCCATTGTACGTACATTCACGTTCAGAAAACGTTCTGTGGACCATCCAATGTCTGGACGTTCAATGCACTCCTATTAAACATTTATTGGACCTTCGTGGTCTCTCGGGGGTTCTTTTGTATTAAAATTACTATTCTTCCTACACTGAGAAAAAAGAAGTTGTAAAATTTATATCTCGCGGAGTCAATATTTGGATGATTTCAAAAGTGGTTCGAATTACCACAATCGAGGTTGATTTTACAACAGCGAATGTGAGATACGCCAAGGCTGATGTAAATCCTATATCTCCAGCTGTAAAATCAATTGAAATTCTGGTAGCTCGAACTATTTTTCAAAAGCACAAAGTATTTTTTTGGCTTCCCTGTAAGGTGCAGTAATTTTTCCCACGGGAAAAATGAGTAATCCAAATTTTCATTGGCTATAGTGTGTCCCTTTTGGACGAAGTACAAATAGGAGAAGAATTCCACAATCAAAATGGAGAGTAAATTTCATTGTTGAAACAATGGACAAAGTCAACGAATTATTAAAATCCAGTGTACGAATTCTTTTCAAATTTGCGCTCCGGTCAAAAAAGACATAGGTACTAATCAACGAAAATTCGAATCATTAATCTTTCCCGTGCAGGTACCTTTTTTCCTGAGCGTGGAAGAGTCGACATTTTTCTTTGTCACATGAAAAGGTATCCAGCAAAATCACATTTCGCCGTCACAAAGAATTTTTTGTCTCCGCGAATGCATCGAATAGGAGTTATTTTGCGACTTTTAGTAATAATTCAAAGTCATGAAGATTTCAAATCCTCTAATTATATGTTACAGTGAATATCAGCGACGTTTTTCATCCATTTTTCAATAATAAAACCCAGGATTTTCCGCTCCGTATAAAAGAAAAGAATCCTCATTTATTAGATAAAGATATTTTTAACTCGTTCTAAATCTGATTCCTGCGCTTAGAATCATAGTTTTTTCGCTTCCTTTGCGTGCGAGCGATCACTAGAATATCCACCTTACTCGGAACTGGCAATACAAGAACTTGATTTTATTTCTCAAGAATTATCATGGGTAATGTTGTTTACGAGAAATGCGATGACATTGCAAATACAAGAATAATGGAATTCGTGTGATATTAGGTAATTTTCTGGTTTCTTCAAATAATACACTCACATTCTCATGAACTTCATGAAATCTAAACGATTATTTTTCCTCTACATTTTGCAAAGTTACAAACGTTTTTTCAATTTTCAAAATTTATTCAAATATTAAGATGACCTTTCTGTTTGATTAGAATTAATTCATTGTAAATTTCGATATAATCACTCAGCGCAGTTATACAGAACCCCTTTTCTTGAAAATCAAATTATTTTCATTATCTAAATTATTTTATCAAGTTTAAATTACTTATTGGTCACTGTCCGATTTCTCCAGCATAACACGCGATGAGTTTCTTGCTCTTTCGTTCTGCTTAGTGAATAATATATCATCTTACAGCTGGATATATAAACAGCGCTGTAAAAATGTATAAGCCTTCAGACTACACTTAGAAGTCTCTATCACAATAAAACTTCTTGCAAGATGAGCTACTGGTCATATCGAACATAATATTATACGTAGTTTCATAATTTATTCTTCATTCAACGGATCAATCTGTTAGGCGATAGATTCTCATCGATGTCATGAGAGAGGAGTTTAAGGAAAAGCTTCGAATTTTGAAACAGAAACAAACGAATTTGGAAGTGTTTTATTATGCTTCGCGAATTCAAATCGATGTCATTCGAAACTTGAAATTGCTAGAATAGAGAATAAATAAAACCCATTTATATGCCTTTTCCCGATATACCGAACGGTGAAATTAGCATGTAAGTATTTTCAAATGATGTGTAAGTATTTGAATTTTGAAAAGTTTCAAAGAAGAATTAATTAGTTTTGACCCCAGCTATCTGTTAATTTGAGATTCAAAACGTGTTTGTATGAATTGATCAACACATGCATTAAATTTTATCACCTCTTGGGTTTGTTTCAATTTTACGAGTACGTGGATTGTAGCAAAAGTTGAGTACGTTTAAAATCTTGACATGCCTTTGCGAGTAGAAACGTTAAAAGATTCCTCGATACTATTTTCAGAAGAAGAATCAGGTTTCGTTGTATGAATGAGCAGTGCTTGCAACACCGACGTTATCGAATTTTATAAAATATCGATAAAAACATAGATATTTGTTTTGTATAAAAAACCATCCATAGAAGTACACGGGAAATATGAATGAGGTTTCAAATGATTCGAATCAAGAGAAAAAAGAATATCAGTGAATTATGTCGAGCGTTAAATGAGTGTTTCATAGTGGGGATATGATAAATTTCTGTTTTCGATTATTGATCAGATAAATATACCTCCTTTTCATTTTGTCTCTGCATGATGTCCGAGAGAGGCCTCAGCAAACTAGTTAAGGTAGTATTTTGTGGTTGTGATTGTTGCGGCTGTTGTTGCATAGGTTGACGTTGTTCTTTTTTCGTAACGGTTGGTTTGATAAGACCTCGGACTTGTTGAGCTCTTGATTGGGTCCTCAAAGATAATTCTGCTCCTTGTCCACGTCTTGTATCCGATGCAGTTCTGGCTAACTTAACGACAGGCTTCTTTGCCATGATTTTTGTATTTCCAGTCGAATTTCGCGTAGTACTACCACGTTGCAATCGCGAAGACGTTAGCCTTATACATACATATATACGTATATACATTGATGTATACAAAATATTAAGATAAATATGACATATCCTTATTGAGAACTTCTTGTTTTTCATTATTCCCACTTTATCGTGTATCCAGAGGGTTCTACGATCGATAAACGAGAGAACATCCCATATGAGAACTCCTAACTTCATATAGTATTCAGTATTTTTATCATTTCTTTGAAGAAAAATCGATGGTCGCACACTATTTTATTCTCTACGCTGATAGGAAAAGGGTTTAGCTGCACTGAAAACACAGTTTGTTCCAGCCAAACAAAATTTTGATTGAAATGAACGCAAAGAAACATTTTGGTTGGCTGAAATAAAATTTGGTTCACAATAATTAAGGCTTTCATACAGACAAACAAATTTTGTTCATTCTAAATAAATTCTATTTCAGCCAACCAAAAAGTTTCTTTGCTCTCTTTTCAACCACAATTTTGTTTCGCCGAAACAAAAGTTTTCTCAGTGTGGATATCCAACAGCTCAAAAATTGACTTAAAATGAACTCTTATTCCAGCGTTATATTTTACAAAGACATTTCTTCCTCATTGATTTTCCATACACTATAAATTGAATGATGATATCATTCTGAATTTTAGACAAAATCTTCTAAACTTACTTCAGTGATATTAAATATAAACTCAAAGAAGAATGCCGTGAGGTTGTTCATCTAACTTTTTCAATAATAAATAAAGATGTTTTTCAAAAGTGTCAATTTACAAATAATTTCCTTTTCGATTTTATTCATTTTCTCGTTTCACATAAAGCCCTCTATAGGATTTTGTGTTGGAATCTACAGTAATTTCCGATCAATCACAATGGGAGAAAATTTCATTATCCTCGATCTATCTGATTCCAACAGCATCTCTGTCGAATTAGACAGATTCAGCGAACAAAATGAAGTTAGTTGACGTAATATATGAATGGTTAAGCGTTGAGAAGAATAATCTCGAAAGGGATTAAAGGCAATATGACAAAGAGTCGTATGAACTGTAATAACGATACGATAATAAAACGGATTCAGATAAAAACAGCTTACTTTTAATTTTACTTAATAAAATGAGTCGATAATTCATTGATATAAAGAGTTGTATCTATCTCTTCGCTAAATTTGATAAGTTGATCGTTTCTTTGCGAGATCGTATGATACCATTCATATATATGACCTTCAAGGGATTATTTCTCTGAGTCGTCGGAAAACAAGGTTTTTTCGGGAATCTCCTTTGCAAATACTCGTAAAAAAGCAATCAAAATAAGGTTCGAAGGGTTGATTAGACGCATTTATTATCCAAGAAGATACAGAATGACAGTCCAGTGGGCAATAGAAAGGGAATTATTCTTTTTTTTTTCGAACTTTTCACGGGAGGACAATTTGGAAACATACATCAATAACTAGGGCAAACATCAGAACTTTTTTACCATCTGCGTTAGTTTTATGAGAGAAGTACACACAATTTTCACGATCTTCAATCGGTTATATTGGTTTTTTCTTTTTCACTAAAACAAATTGTGTTCATGTGATTACGATTTTGCAGTGAATCAATATTCTGTGATGATCGTATGTACTTCTCTGGCATAACTCAATGACAGCTTGTCTTGTGTTTGCCTTAGTCTTCAATACACATTTTCAACGCTTCTGTCTGCAAAAAATTTAAAAAAGGGAGTCTTCCTTTTCACTTCGTCGAATGGACCGCGGAAGAAAGAATTGATTCAAGTACTCAACCTTCCATAACTCATTTCCTCAAAAAAGCCTTGTTTTCTCAATTACTTTTGGAACTTCCAATCTAAGTAACGAAAATGCACTAATTATCATTGCCTCAAAATTACTGTAAGATTTTGTCTAACCGTTAGATCTGTTAACCTCCTCAATGATTTTAGATAATTTGTAACATTGCATGAATTCAAAAAACTTTTAAAATATGTATCACTCTCGCGTACTTGCGTAAAAGTTGTCCAAAGACTATTAGAAAACTTAGAAGTTCTCATGAAAAATAAATCAGATTGATTCGACTACAATTTTGAGATTAAATATTTGTGATGAAGATGCTCACTAACGAGTCAATCATTATTTTGTTATGATTATAATAACATGTAGTGTGTGTAGAAAAGAGAAGACTGAATTCGGATAATGCTTCACTCACTTGACCCGAGCAGAAATCTGATATTAAGAGATATTATACATGTAGAACGTTCTACGTTAAACCATGAACTAAATGATCCTTATTATGACGAAATCCTTTAATACCCATATAAACATTTACCAGGAGTGCAAAGCTGACTAGCCCTGACGAACATTGGAGGAGCCTTGAAAGGAAACTTGACTATAGTGATGGGCAATATGTGAAAATATCGATATTTTTCATAGGAGTTTCGTCAAGTTTATATTGAATCTTATAAAATATCGATAAATATTGCGACCGGGAAATATTGCTCATCGCTACTTGACTAAGGCTTAGAATAATAACATTGTTTCAGCAAGTAACGAGTTTTGATTCTGATGCATAAAGCAACACTGTCGAAAGCTTGATTTAATGGTTCCACAATGATTGGCCGATACAAAATTTTTGCTATAAAATTAATGTTATAAGAATGCGATAAGAAAAAAAAAACTTGTAAAATTGACATCTCATTGAGTAAATATATGGATGATTTAAAATATAGTGCAGGTGACCACAATTTCAGTCAATTTTACAACAACGAATATGGAATACGCCACAGCTGATGTGCATATTACATTCCCTGTGGTAAAATCAACTAAAATTGTAGTAGCTCGAATTATATTTTTGAATTGTCCATATATTTACTTAACAAGAGGTAAATTCTACAACTTTTTTTTCTCGGTGTGGTTCAATAACGAAGAAAATTCATCTCTGTTGTGAATTAACGTTGACTCAATACAAATTCCTTACGCTTGGCTACCACGCCTGACCCAACCATTGTTCGTCGTTAGCATTGGCAGAATAATCGCTAAATTTTGACATGGGCTAATTGAATGCGCATCATCGAAATGAGTTGTAAGAAATATCACATAGCAAAAGTGGAGAATATTCAAAAATTTTCAATTTCAATTGAGCACTCATTAGAACCTGATCATACATTCGAATCATTGGCGAATGATGGCCTTACAATTTCCACAATTTTAACAAAATTTCTGTTCGGGTAACGTACATGTTCACGATTCTAATACCGATGAACATTCTTTGGAAAGTGAACACCTTTTTTTTAGTGTAAATGTGGGGACAAGATCTCATTATTCAGGATAATTCAATATTGATGATGAACATTCGATTGTTTTCAAGTGTTACGAACAATTTGATGAATTGAATTATCAAAATATTCTACATCTGACTTTTGGCACAAGAGTTATCATTGAATTGTGAAATGGTCTAAATTCAATAATTGTTGAATGCTCAAATTCAAAGATTCATCATTCCAAGTGAGCATAAATTTACTACTGTCAGTTCTTTTCTCCGTGAGAGGTGCCAAAATGAATGAAAACAATTCATAATTCAGGAAAAAATGTTCAGCTTAGAGAGATATGATCAACTTATGCAGCGTATTATTTTTAGCATCATTCTTGTAACCATGGACTGATGGATGTGCGTCATTTTTCAACCGGAAAATGGTTAGAATAAGTTCGTTTAATTAATATTCACGAATGTATATCAAAAGAAAACATAATAGAGAATCGAAAATCATGAACTACCCACAATTGGAGGCAGAATTTCTTTTTACAAAAATACAATATAACCATTTCCTTAATTGCGCTGTCTTTGGTTTTCTCAACTTTTAACGTCGATTTTTTTTCCGTGTGTTGTTTTATGTATATATATATATGTATGTAAAAGTGATGGATGTGGATGATTCAACAATGACATTATGAACTTTACCCCTCTGTTTCATCATCGGTCATGTTCTCCAATAAATCCTCGTGTTCTTTGTAACGAAGTTGAATATCATTCCCAAAATTTGTACTGCTGTTGATCACCGCATGGTTTCTAGCTGCAATAGTGTCCATCTCGATAGCCTTGACTTGTTGTTCCAAATTTTGAAGCATATCAGTGCTTTCTACTATTTTTCTCACATCTTTAGATGGTTTCAATATCACATCAAGATTAATAGGCATTTTTCGTTTGGAGGTGATATCAGTGGAAGTAACTGTAGCGGTGGCGGCAGCGGCAGTAGCAGCAGTGCTAGGAGTGGTGGTGGTAGTGGTAGTAGTAGTAGAAGTAGTACGCGCACGATTAGGGAGCGGTGATTCATATGCTGGTACTCTGATAGGTTGAATAATTTTAGAATCCTTAAATACCTTTAATTTTTCCTCCAGATCGGGAGGTAAATCGTTGATAGCTGGTGAAGCTTTAGAGGAAATCGCGGGATATCTATCATATTCTAAATCATAGGAAGGATTCTTTTTTTCAACAACTTGTAAACCTTTTTTACCATCTTCTACGAGTTCCCATTGTTTTAAATTTTCTGTAACCACTCGTCTGTGAGGTAATGATTCATGACGTACTATCGCAGCTTTGGTAGACTGAGTATTGTTTTGATGAGTGTTTGTTATTATAGTATTTTCAAAATCGTGTTGCGCTCGTCTGGCATTTCTGTTCGATTGAATTCGTATGAAAGAATTTTCATGTCCCTCCATTATTTGTCAATGAAAAATTGTTCGTCTTCCGTTTGACCTCGATTGTGGTTTTCCGGTATTATCTCTCTCTCTCTATTGCTTTTTCAGTTAGAAAAGGCATACATAATAGTCCTTAATTTTTTGATTAATTATCAACATTCGCTCATCGGTAATCACTTCACTTTGGTCCAAATCCAAATACCAATGTTATTGAGAAGGCATTCTGTTAGAAAGAAAGGATTCGTGCTGGTTAAGGAATTTGTTAATACTTTTGTCGTGTATAATTGCATATTTTGAGAACAAGAGGACAAGATTTTTATGCTTTTGAACAAGTTTCACATACAAATCTGAGTTTTCAGAAATAGAGAGATGATTTTAGGAAACATAAAAAATGTATGTAAAAGGCAAAACGAAGAACAAAGAACGATGAGATGAAAACGTTTATCACTTTGCACTTTTAGACTTTTGTACGTACACGAGGAAGATGACTTAATGAAATTATATGAAGCAAATACTTTTACAGGTAGTCTCATTATTCGTCAGAATAAAGGTGTCGTCTTTATTTTGTCATTCACTCAACAGAACACTGGAAACTAGATTTCAAAAACAGTGAAAAATTCATTCTTCAACCAACTTATTCATTTTTGTAAAATGTTTTCTCTTCCTTTCAGTTTTCAATCACAGCATATTTCTAATAATAATTTCTACACAAACGTGTACATGGGTAAATTCATGCGTTTACCACATGTTTGTTACGATTGTAGAACATTTTATTCGAAAATGAATGAATAATCTCTCAAAACGAAGTCAGCAGAAGTGCTCAAGTGGATGAAAATATTTTTGCTTCGATTCGTGAGTATTCAGAATCACTCAGGATGCTTATTATCTTTATTTTCAAGTGGAAAGCTAATTAAAAATTGAATGAAGACCAAGTATTGGACGAATATGCCAAAAAAGTGTAGAATACACGTCGAGATTTTGTCTAATCATTTGGGAAGAATTACGAACCGTGACTAGTAAAATAACTACTGATCACATGGTAATCGTTCATCTTCGATGATCTTACCTCCTCATGAGAGTACAGCAGAGCTCAGCTCATTCTCTTCCGAAAGCAATGAAAAGTAGGACAGTGTCTAGTTGTCTCCAAATAAAATTAGGATTAGACCTCTTTGAATAATGAGATACATACAGAATAATTGTGACGTCATTAGTGATGTCGAAAGGGAATAGAAGAGCACTTCAGACCAGGCAAGCGACAGACATCCCAATCATCACCCGAAATATCCAAATAACCTGAAAAAATCAAGCCACATAATGAAAAATCATCATATTCCGAAATCGGATAGGAGGAGAATTGTCAGACATGGCACTACCTCCTCGGAAAGTGATGGATATTATGTAAAATCCATGAGAGAATTAGTTGGTTCAAAAACCAGCTGAGATGACAACGAAAGGGATTGCATATGAATCAGAAAATTGAAACGAAACGAGATTATTACAGGAAATTCAATGCATTCTGAGGATGAACGAAAATACGATCGCTTAAAATCTTTGAAATTCGAAACCTATTTGTGAAGAGGTATTTGAGATTCTCAACATAGAGACGTACACAAAGTGTACGTGGAAGATTGCAACGACCAATTTAACGCATATTCTGAGCGTCGACGATATTTAATTAATCTTGAAGAAGACAAGCAAATCAAGATGGACGAATTGATGGACGAAGCTCTTTGAGAAAAATACAAAGAAAAATGAGTAGATTCATGGTTATCCGAGGAAAATCCAAGATTCCTTAGATTCAGAAGAGACAACCATAAGACGATAGTTAAACGAAATTTAATAGAAAATGTTGCTGAGATAAATAGAGAACTAGAAACAAACTATCAGAAGTTGCGCGTGCATTCAAACAAATTTTCAGACATGATCAGAAATGATCATGGACAAATGGATGTTATTCAGAACAATTACTGTGCAATCTGTAAAATTCCATGAGTTTGCAAACGATTTGAAAGAATGTTTTCCGTGAATTTAAGTGATTTTTGCAAGATATCAACTTGTCTCTTTGTAACTAGAAGTCCATGTCAATACTTGAAGTAAGATTCTCTTGGCATTGTTTCAATTGTGCCTCAGAAATATTCATTTGATTGAATTAAGTATTGATTAGAGGTGTGCGAGTCGTAATTTTTGAATTACGAAACGAATCGAATTGAATTTCTCATCATTTTCTCGAAATATTTTGAAATAGAAAAATACAAAACAGATGCCCTATTTGAAATACAAAATATGAAATGAGTACATTTATATTTTGCACTTAAATAGATTACAAGAGCCTATACATCGGGAAATCAATTTTGTTTGTCTTGATGAATGTTTATTCAATCTGATGCTGCCTGCAAAGCATTTCATCTTACTTTACGCAGAACAGGAAATAATTATTTCATTTACTAGGGTGAATGTTCAATATTAATATCATCAAAATTAACATCGGAAATATGAACAAATGAAAGTCGAAATACAGAAAAAATAATGCTCACTGATCAGTCACAAATTATATAAGATATATAAACTTTCTCCTCCTTCGTTCCATCAAATGAAAACCTATGTGAACAAAGGAAGAAACAATAAAATATCTTACGTAATTCATAAATGATCCCTCACTCGTCATTCAATAAAACATTATGGGAAAAACTTTTACGGATTCGAAAATTTTTGCGTCTCAAATGTAACTGAATGAATTGAAACGATCGAATTAATAAAAATCAACTGAAGAAATCGGTGGAGCGCAAGTAATGAGAAGCTTAAATTCTGATTAATATAATTCACCAATTCGATTTCAAAGATCGCTGAATAAATTTGATTTTTATAGGTGATTTGAGATTGACAAGATAAGGATAAGCGAGTATCGCTGCAAAGAATAGTTCTGAAAAATTATAAACGATTTATGAATTGATATTGAAATGTTCGATGGAAAGGATTATTATCATTATCATTCGACATTCTTACAACTTTCTAACATTTCATTCATGATCAAGAAAATATAATATCCTATAAAAATAAGTTTAAATTAGAATAAAGTCTCATTAGAATTCTTTGCATAGTGGAATACGAATTCGAGTCCAAAACTGCAGGATTGCATATAAATTTCAGCAATGTTTGCTGAAAGAAACAGGAATGCAGCGAATGCAAGATTCTTTTCAGTTTGAATTATTTACAGTAATAGCTATAATATCTGATCTTAACCTACGATCTGTTACTATATACGTTATCGACAAAGTATTTCTCTTGCATCACGTTATATGACCTCACAACGACAGTATGGAATTCATTCGTTCCACTTAGATTATTTATCGCAAAATATGGTGTAAATTGAATCATAATTTCAAATAAATGAAGTGAAATTTACAATGATTCTTCACAGAAATTGAAAATTCGTTAAAACAGATGAAAGTTTGAGTTCAGATAACACTGATTGAAAAAATTTTTTTCAATTCCGATACAATGATATCATTGTTTTTGAACTTACTTTTATGGAATCTATAATACAAATGGAGAGAAATCTTTAAGAACTTGTCGATGAATCGTACTCGTGATTACATTGGCGTTCTTATACACAAATTCGCCCACTTCGAGAAATGAAATCGATGTCATTGAAATATTAAGTATCGTTTTGCTTTTCAATGATATAAGTGACGTAGGTTGGCAGGATTACTGTTGATCGAACAAATACATTTTTGAATTACAATAATTGGAATTTTAATTTGTATTGAGAAAATTGAATAAATAAACAAGTTTTTGAGTAAATTAAGTGTTCGTTTGAGTATTATTTTGTTTCTTTTTGTAAACATGAAACCATGGCCATGGAGAACAAGTAATGAAATTTTGAAATCAGGGCTGGCGTAGGGGAATTTTTGACGATGATGGACGATACAGGAATTTATCAAAAATTTGAAAAACACTTTTTTTCGTTGGAACAAAAAGAAACCTACATGAAAATCCCTGGATTTTTAGAAATATTTTTATAAACGCGGAGAGAAATCATTCGCTGAAACATCATAACTGCGTGAACAGGCGAAGAATGTCAATGTAACGAATTATTCACTGTTCCAAAGAATATTTTCACACCGTGAGAAAAATTTTGGCTGGTAAATCGATGCTTCTGGTTCAATTTGAAATCACTGCAGTAGTTCACTATTCGTAGACTATATCAAAGATTCACAATAAAAATGTTGAAGTGTTCAGTGCAAACACATCAAAATACCTTAATTTTATTGTCATTTCAAATATAGGGGAGAGTCGTACAGTACCGACACCGTATGACTTTCGCTAACCAACAATAGAAGGGAATAACGTAAGGATCATTTACTTCAAAAAGTTGTTATGAAACCAAACATAGTCCGAGTGTAAAGTTTTTCAATTATTATTGTAACAGTTACACAACGTTGAAGTTGTTTATCTCAATGAGGAATGTCAAAAGATAATTGTAGGCCAAAGAACGGAGATGCGTAAGTCCAATAGCCAAGTAGTTTTGTCGAGACCGTTTATTGAATTTGTATTCCCGACGTTTCAAACTGATACAGTTCTTTATCAAGGTTAACGGAGGGGTGCATGTAATAGATTGGATTCGTCCGGACCCATTTTCCATTGGAGCGAGTATAAAATCAAATTATTCTGGAATAGTAATTGGACTGGTGTGGATCAAAGAATGGAGATGCGTAAATCCAACAGCCAAGTAGTTGTGTCGAGACCGTTTATTGAATTTGTATTCCCGACGTTCCGGACTGATTATATCGAATTCGTTTGGGCCCATTTTTCCTTGGAATGGATGAAAACCTACGTTGCGCCATGCTAGTACCAATGGTACTAGCTTCTGCACGGGTCTCCGGATAGTATGTGTTCTCTCTATGAGTTATGAAAGTACTTCACGCATGATTAGTGTGGCAAAATGACCGATAAACTGGAAGATTACCAGACAAATAAACAGACATGGGAACAAAATTCTTTCCTAAGATCGGAGAAACATTTTGATGTCATGACTTTCCACAAATTTTCATCTTTTTTTCTTCAGGTGCAAAAACGATCACAAAGATTCCTGTAATCTTGTAACGAAGAAATAATAAATCAATTTTTACTTATCGTGATACTATATCTCCTCGTGATTACTATATCAGTGATAATAGAGGTAACTAATCACCATCCTACATTTAGGATTCTTCTCTTCTAATCAAACTGATACTAAAAAAACCTTAAAGATGTCGGTACTGGACGACTCTCCCCTAATCCGTGGATAGTGAACTACTACAGGGATTTTTAGATTGCAATTCTCTCTATGTAGCGACGAAAACATTTTTTCTCCATACGCTTCCTGTTCCTTCCATACGTTAGTTATTTCCTGCTTCCAAAACACCTGTCATTCACGAGTTTGTAACGCCCGTCCTAATGAAAAACTAGGACTGGTGAGTGCCTCGGAAGTATTTAGCGAGTTGGCGACCTCTCGAATGACTACACTATTCTGCTAGGATATTATTTCTACTTTCTCCAGAAGTTTTGGGATTGATATAGGATGGATTTTATTGGAATAAATTGTTAATCAAATATTCCGATTGAAATAAATCCCATCAATTATAACAAAAGAAACAACATTTGATGTTCTAAATAATTATTCTATCTACATCTCTTCTCAATTCAGCATTATCTTTCTCAATCATGAGACTTCTTAGGTTCTTTCTCATTATCATATGAATGCTAGAACTCGAATAAAAGTGAATTCAATAGATGTTCTGTTCTCCCTCGCTGAGCTCACAAAACAGTTGAAAGTGATTAGGAACAAGTATATCTATAAGCGATGGTTTGCGCATGTTTCCACTCATCAATTTCTCTTTTTTCTTTCTACGTACTAACGTTGATGAGAATTCTCTTTTGATAAAAATCCTATTGTATTGTCTTAACAAATAATGATTCTCCTAATCTACGTTGAGAAAATAGCAATGAAAAATCTAATGTTTTAAAAAAGAAATCGATCGTAAAAATATCAATAAACATGTTGAGATTAGAAAACAGTGGAACTTCATCCACGATTTTATAGTCAAAACATTTGTCAAAAAAATGTATACTGTGGAAATTATGGGGCATCTTTTCTAAATAAGTTGACTTCAAGTGATTACACTGAGAGCAAAATAGGCTTATTATTCTTAGTACATATAGTACATTTTTTCTTATCTCAAGAACGTGTGTACTGGGGTTAAGAAAATTCTCTCCATATCACGCTGTGTCACTTCAAACTGAGTAAATGTTTTTTTCTTTTAAAAAAAGTTTTCTTGAATCAAAAAGATATCGGATTGAACTCGGTCAATCCAATATTTTTTTTTATTCAACATGTTTTTTTTCTCGGTGTATTTTCTCTTTTGGAGCAAGAATTCAAAAAAAAAAGATATCATTTCTTCTCTTTGAAGGAGGACATTTTTGGGATCAATTTAGAAGTTCACTTCACGTAACGAAGGAAAATTAATTTCATCATTCTTTTCAGTTATTATAACACTAATAGACATCTTGGATGAAAAAAATAAAAATATCATTTTAGTCATTTTAGTATTGCCACAACACCTAATATTCCACCTCAACACGATGAATGATATCACACTTGAGGCGCGTGGAAGAAAAAGCAATTCGATATCATTGAATCCTTGGAGGATGATAAGGAGAGACAAGCACAATAAAGAGTATACACTCAATCAGCGTGGTAAGATTAACACCAAAAACGAGTGAAAGCCCCGGATAAAACAGAATAAAGAGGATAGAAGGATATATACAAGCGAAATGAATTTTTGATGAATGTTCTCTTTTATATCTTCAAACGAAAATTCGACTTTGAAAAGTTTCATAATATCGTATATTGAACCGTTAGTCACTCAATATCTGAACACTCATCCCCAGTACGTTCTCACACCGGATAATAATGATATTTCAAACAATCGATACGATTGTTTCCCTGTTCAGAGGAAATCACCACAAAGCACTGAGAAGCGTTAACGCAATGAGAAATGAATTTCGATAAAATAAATGAAATTGATCTGCACCGAAAAAGAATGTATTATTACTCAAAAAGTTTACGTAAGACTGGGTTAATTTCTTGTACGAGATAAGTTACTCGCGGTTGGCCAACTCGACCTCACTGTTTCGTTATCAGCAATACATAGATTCTGATAAGATGATATGAAAACGCGCACCTATAACAAATGAGTTGCTTTTGACTGTTCTTTCTGTTACTTAGCATTTTTTTCGAAATAATTTTCGTTATTAAGATTTATTAACGATCAACTACTCGGAATGAGTTCATGAGCATATTTTTTACCTTATCAAAATTATTTATCAAACTTGTCTGATGCAATTACTAAAAATATTGACAATTCATACAGGAACGATATTTTTCGCACTGTTTGGAAACAAGCTATAAAGTATGATTTATAAGTATATACTCAACAAGACAATTCATTGAATAGTTCGATTCATGGAAAATTCGGGTAGTGAAAGATAGATTGTCGACAATAGTATATTATAGAAAGTATGCTATAAACTGGAGTACCTGGACACAAAATCATAGATTCTGATATAAAGAGCAATGGAATGAATAGTTCAGATTGAAGATTAGGTTAACAAAAATAGTTGGAACTTGCGAAAAGGAAAGGTGTGATGGCGATCAAGACAACGTGAGACCACATGTCTCTTTGGTCACGCGTAGGAAGTTGCATGAGACTGGTTGAGATGTTCCATCACAACCAATAGATTCATCAGTTACTGCACCGTCTATCACTTGTTTCGACTCTGGATAAATTCTCCGAGCAGAAAAAGATCTACCGATGTCACAAAAATTATTTTGATTATGTGTTTTGAATTATTTGGAAAGTGAGTGTGTTACACTGTACATCACACTGTAAACAAATTTCTTCTGGAAATTCAGATACATCCAACTGAATTTTAGGAGACTCCAACTCAATTCCAGAAAGTATTCTAAAAATTCAGTCGATCCAGAAAATTTTCAGAAGAAATTTTTTGACAGTGCGTGTAATCACTTTTCTCCTAAATTTAGTGATCGATTAACAAAGGCGAATTGAACTGAAATTCATTTTTCATCTGGAAAAGAAATGTGAGATGTTATAATTGAAATACGTATACACAGCACTATGAGAGAATTCTATTCTCACACAAAATACTGTGTGTTAGCTCAAAGTGATTGAATGGTTGCAGGTTAATGCTTTCCTCACTGTAGCTCATAATTTTAGAATTAACGTCTCTTTCAGGTTGTTTCGTTTTCAGTTGAGACTATACCAACTGTAAGCAAGATAAATTTGGACGATGCCGTAATTTCGATTCACGTGCTATATAATATCACAACATAAACGGAAATAGCTCGTTTTTCCAAAAAGAGGATCAATTGAAAATTGGGTACGCGTTGTGTATGAGAATATGTTTTTGAGAGGCTATTGAGGTTGTTTCATTCATTTATTCATTTGAATGATCAGCCAGTTTCCATATCCTCACAAGGGTCGTTCTCTCGGGGGTTGAATATATTCTTGTATATAATTGTTCAAGAGTATACGTCTTACAAATCGATAATTTCGCTTTCCTATACCTACTTAATCTAAAAAAATACAAACGGAATGATTGAACACGTTTATCAGCATGAGCTGTATTGATAAAAGAAACGAGGATTTCGAATTTAATCTATTTTATCTATTTATTCTTGTTAGAGCGAAGAAAAGAATTTTCAGTAAAATCATGTTACGTGTAACTATAGAATGCTTGTAAGGACGAGCGAGGCATAAAGCTGAGACTAGATAATAATTGCTTGTCTACTTGTGAGTTTGTGATTCCATCAAACCATTCCAAGTGTGTGTACTTGTGTACCTTGGATCACAATTTTAATATTTCGATATAATTTCATCGTATTTTTCAATGTTCTCTTGTTCTCCTTTGTGCAAACGAAAATACATTGATCGAATAATTATGTGTTTATATCGGTTCGATCATTTGAAAGAATCGCTATGAGTTATCACGTGATTTTTATCAATTCGTTTTATCGTGCGTGGGGAGAAGAGATTTTTGAACCTAGTAATTTTTCCAGTGCCTGCAAAATAGTTGGAGCGTGTAACGGGTTTGAATGCCGCACGGTGTATAATCGACTGCCGAATGCAAAGAGACACTTCAAAAATTGTAGTGAATCATTCGTAACATCACTTATTCACACTATAAAAAT
Source organism: Gonatopus flavifemur (assembly GCA_018340375.1). NCBI lineage: Eukaryota > Metazoa > Arthropoda > Insecta > Hymenoptera > Dryinidae > Gonatopus > Gonatopus flavifemur. The sequence continues at coordinate 24,926,493 of JAFFJZ010000003.1, forward strand.
ATGACACATCACACGGTCAACTTTTCTGTTGAAAACTATACCAAAGAACACTCGAAACAATATGTTTTTTTATGTCGACGCGATATCATCACATGACAAACTACGAGACATTGTTTTTTTCATTCAACATTATAAAGAATTAAACAGGACACAGTGAAACACACAACACCGAGTGAAATAACATACAACGATAACACGATTAGAAAACACGATGATACATCGTACCTTACACTAATGCGTCAGGTAACAGTGAATTGAAATATGTTTCTTTCTTGATAACATTTTCTACACTGCCGACCAAGTTGTTCTCCATCCGGTCGACATCGTGGAGTATAACACGGTATAGTACAATGTGTCGTGGCGTGACGATCGGCTAAGGCATTCTTTTTTCTCTTCTTCGACTTCGTGTTGGTGAATGTTCGTGTTTTCCGCTGTTTGTGACTGTACCTGAACGTGTGAATGTTCAACGCGCGTGCGTCGTTCAGAAAATATATGATTCGGATTTGACTCGAGGTAACTTGAATCATTCACAAATCATGCTGGAAATACTGAAGAACGGTAAAAGCGTAACGGTGAGAAAAAAATTTGACACTGTATTTTATCAGATGAAAGTTTTTATGGACTTGGCACAAGTCATAGAATTGAGCCAGGGGAAGAAAATCTCTTATCTCTCCTAGCAACATTTTAACAGACACGCCTGTAAAGAACAGGCAAGACATGGAAAATTATCTTTCTTTTTTATTCTTATTACCTTATCAATGAGGTGCAACTTATAACGGTACTTCAAATCACTCAAATTAAATACGGAAGTGAAAGAACATGGTGGATTCCAAACATGTTGGTGATTACTATCTACTAATCTTGAACGACAGTCACTTTATTCTCCATTTCGGTAACGTCAAGATGATAATGATTGGTGGATGAATCATCATGGAAACAAGTGAGTACGCGACTCCTACATTGTCAGGTTGTACGAACGTATTATTCATATCATACGCCTTACGCTGTAGCTACAAATCAAGTTCGGTTCCTTTGTGTAATCATTTACTTTAGCGCGATTTAGAATAAAAATTCTCAAAGTAAATATCAATTTAAATGCATTTTGTCTGAAGGATCCACTTGATTGAGTGATAGAACGTTACTATTCGATAATGAATAATAGAAAAACTCTTTGTTGCACTCACAAGGTTTCCACCAATCTTCACACTTCAATTTTCCAGGCTCAAATTCAACAGTATACTTTTGCCATTTTCTTGATCTAACGATCTTGCCGCGTTGGATTTACCAAGCAAAACCATTTTAACTATGTTTGGCCTACCGTATATATTGTATATTTCACGATTGTGGCGTTGCCTCGACTCTCCGATTGCTTAATTCATACCTGCCCGTGTGGAAAATGTCAAATTATATATAATTTATATAGAATACTATAAAAATTATATATAATCTCGAAAAAAATTTCCATTCGGGTGGAAACGTAATTATACACACAAAGTATACTAAAAAATCTATGCTTGATCTGAATTCAAATTTAATATAATTAAACATGATATGTTTCAATATATTCAACTTCTGATCATTTCAAGCGCACGTTCTTTTCGATATTGTGAAAATATCTAAACTGCGCTCTCCAAATAGTGGGTATCGAGGGTAGGCATTCGAATAAGAAAGAGGTTCGCGGCACTATTCAGAGATCGCCCTATATTAACTAGATAATACCGTAAACTAGAGATGAGACTTTTGCGAACAGTGCCTTTTCTTTTTTATACCCGGAGAAAACGATCTTCTAAAAAGTATCATACTCCATAGTGTTCGAGCATTACTCTAAAAGCATCACCTTTGCTTGGACTTTCCTGAAGAAGTATAGTACTTTTGCAGATATTTTAACGCAAATAATGTGATGTGGATAAGAGTAAGTCTCGAACACTATAAAGTATGGTACTTTTTTAGCAAATTTTCTCCTCCATATAAAAAAAACATATATGTATAACCTTGATAGAATTTTATAAAATCTCAATAAAAATTCGATATATTTTTTATATAAAAAATATCAATTGCTGTTTATATAAAAAATATTGCCGTTATACTTTCTATAACTGAATCACAAAATTTTGTTTGGTGATTTATAAACTAACCTGAAACTACCAATAAATTGTTCCAAAGATCAATAATAAAAGTGGACAAATTTTGTCTTGTTTAATAATAAATTTGATATTCTTCATCATCTTGAATAGATATCTGTGAAATCATGCAAAATACGAGAAGGAAGTATACAAAATAATTTCTAAGGTCACGTAACACAGTATTGAAATAAACCAGTCACGCTGTTTCATGTAAAATTCAATAGAAAAACAAAATGTTCAATTTAGTAAGTATTTCGGGTGTGTACCGTATATTTTATATTTTTTATGAAAAAAAAAAAAACTTTCCAACATAGCATTCACTTGTGCACGTAGTTATTAACGTAATAACTCCTTGCACAGGGCAAACATGCTCGCCTACGTGATTTTAATGGGCAAAACAGAAAGTCGGAAATATTACACCGAATTGGTTTCAAGAGGTTATTCAGCGACTGTGCGTTGATTAACTATCTGCTTCGTATTCTATGAAATGTGATATTTAGTTAAATTCAGTCACTTAGATAAGGAAGCTTTATATATAACAAACTACACGGTAGGACGGCCACAGGTTGGACTTATTTCAATATTATTATGGACATTGTGTATTATGCTTTTTACAATACCATCGCTAAGACGTCGAGATAATTGACAATCTTAATACGGTCATGAAATATAGACAATTATGATATAATGACATTGTATCACTTTATCCAATTGTCGTTGTGTGAATTTTATTTCAATGCTCAATATAGGCGAGTTCAGGATTAACAAATCTTCTTTGAATATGTTTGAACATTTTCAAAAATAAATTCTGTGTTATTCCAATATTTTTGAAATTTCATTCAAGTCTACTAACTGCTTTCCTGAACAGAAATGTTTGATCGATATTGTTTCGGTAAACACCGATCCTTTCATACAAATTTGAGGTGATTCTGACAAATGCGATGACGCTAATGACGAACAGGTATCCGTTTTCAAGGATTATGGTTCATCTACCGTTTAAAACGGCCGGTGAAAACGCGTTCATACTACACCCGTTCGCTCAAATAGCAGAGGTTTTAAAAACTAGATCTCATTGAATTCTTTCAAAACGACAAAATGAACTACTGAAATGTCAACAGAATAGAGTCCTTGGAGGAAAAGCAGTTTGAATTCTTCAAAGACTCCATTCCGCTGAAATTTCAGTAGTTCGTTTTGTGTTTCCGAAAGAATTCAATGAGATCTAGTTTTTGGAACTTTTGCTATCTGGGTCAGTAAACCGAAATCAACATTTTAGCCCGGGATAAGATATTTATACCGTTATAACTTTCTGTTTGTTGCAGAAAGATGCCAAAAAAATGTTTATCAATGGTTCAATGCCAAAATTATTTAATAATCTTTTCAATCTTTCATGATTTGTAAAATACATTAAATATTCAATTCCAAATTAATCAAGAAAAAGAATCCACAGATGCTATTGAGAATATTTCCATTCATGCAGAGATGGAAATTCCGACATTAATTGAAGGCTCATCCATTACATAAACTGCTGCACAAGATCAATTAAATAGTTAGTCACAATACAACTGGCATATCGCTTGTTTGAAGATATTTGTTCATTTGTTTCATACGGTTAAAAGAAACAACTGTTTCGAGTTGAGTAGCATTTTCGTTGAAAGGAATATTGAGTAATATTGAAGAGTATAAATATTACCAATCGCATAGTTTGCATGCATCAACATACCTACATCCGCAATAAAGTAGAATTTTCATTCGACAAATTCCAATTTTAAATAATTTGAAATTAAGCTGAAGCTAGCGAACGCTCCCTAGCGGACGGGAGGAATTGTTTTGGACGGGGTCTGTACTTGGAAGTCTTGATGAATTTAATGAAACAAGATAGATGACATTGGAGGATTCTTATAAATTTTGAGATGCCGAATCAGTTCAGACAGATTATGAGATTAAAAAAGAATACATCCTTTGATGAGTTTCCACGAGTTGAAGGAATGGATGAGTATTCGGGACTATGCGAAGAGGAGATCAAAACGTGATCTGCAAACCTCTCGAACCTGGATTTTGTGACATCTATTGAGAGTTTGAAGCGTGGAGCAGAAGTGATAGCACTGTAATAATTTTATGTAGTCTTCTGATTTAAATTTCTGAGGTAAATATGCGTAAAAAACGATGTTTGCAATGAAAAATGCAGTTTTAACCCTCTGTGGGTCACCCTTAAGACATCATCATCATCATCATTCATTAAGGCTATAGCAGACTTATAAACACGCCACTTGTGGTTGTTGGAGGATGAATAAGTAAAGTTTTTGACGCATAAAATCGTAGGTCTCCAATTTTGAAGGTGTTGGAATGACAATTTGTTATCAAAAAAGTAACGTGCCTTTTCGCCCCAGTGACCGACCGAGAGTTGAAGGTATTACACATCCGTGGAACCTTTGAATTTGGAATATTTCGACATTTGTCGAGGGTTTAGAGTGTGATAAGTAGGCAAGGTGATCAATTCACGTGATCATATAATTGGAATTTAAAAGACAGGCTCAAGAATAGACAGTCTCAATTACTTTTTGTACTTGAAGAACTTTTTTTCGTCAAGTACTTTTTATATTTGACTTTAAAGATCTGTATTTCATCGGAATAGAAAATTACGTAGAATAAAAGAAATACTTAAAGCTGCCCATTTCTGGGCAGGATTGCTTGGAAACGATGAATGTTCACGAAAATTAAAGGTTTTCAAATTTTGCAAACCTGTAGAACATCCCGAATCTGAATTTTTTTACATTTTTCGAGATCACAAATTGTGGGGGAGGGATAGAAGCAGTGTAATTATTTTACGCGGTCATCTGAAGAAGAAATTTGAGGAGCAGAAATGCGTGAGAAACGAAGTTTTCGAAAAAATTTGATTTTCGTCTCAATGCATCGCTTTTACGCATATCTACCGCTCAGTTCTCAATCAGATGACCGCGTGAATTGATTACGCTGTTATCATTTTTCCCTCAGACTCTGAGTCCTCGAAAGGTGTCCGAAAATTCACCCTAAGAAAAAATTATAAAACTTACATCTTGTGATGTCAATATTTGAACGATTTCAAAGAATAATTTGAACTACCGCAATTTTAGTTGATTTCACAACGGGGAATGTAAGATTTACATCAGCTGTGGTATATCTCACATTCGCTGTTGTAAATTCAACAGCGAATTTGTGAGTTCCAAAGAAAAATTGTAGTAGCTCGAACTATTTTTGAAATTTTACAACTTACTTTTTTTTTCAGTGTACTTACCACAATTTGTAATGAAATTTGAAACAGACACAGTTTTGGAGTACTAGTATGATTCATTGCGATGGCCATTAAATCTCTCCAGTTCACCAACCAGGATTTGGCAATGATAACCAGAGTTTAGTAACTATCACCAAAAGTCTTAGTTGGGAATCTGTATGTCGGCAATTATAACTAAGTATTTATTTCACCTTATCCAACTACACTGAAGAAAATTGTACTGAAAAGTCCCATCATTGTCAGCAAGTTCAGGATATTCTTGAAATCTAACTGAATGTAGGTTCAATTTTATGAAGACAAGAAAGCCATCACGGGCAAACATACTATAATAACCTAATAATTTGCTCTGACGACAGTAAACTTCCATAAAATTGATCCTACATTCAGTTATATTTCAAAAGTGCCCTGAACTCACTGACAATGACGGGACTTTTTACAGTAAAATTTTTGCCAGTGTATGAGATTTGGTAACTATTACCAAATGCTGGTGATCATAACTAAATATTTCTCTCATTGTGGTAATGGGAATTGTCCCTGTTCCAAGATCCACCGCAAAATTTCTTCCGTTTATAAAAATCCTAATTGTCATCTAAATTCATCGATTTGGACCCTTCTAATTCCTGAATTCCCAATCAGATTGCCGCGTAAATTAATCATGTCACATCTCCCTCACACTCCAAACTATCGAACAATGTCGAAAAAAGTAGACTCAGAAGATTTCATCGGATGAACTATTCTACAAACGCGGATTCTCTCAAAATCAATTTCCACCCACTTAGTTCCAGAAATTCCAATCAGATCATTGCGTAAATTTCATTGCAATCACAGATCCCTCTCACTATAAACTCTCTGAGAATGTCGAAAAATATAGCCTCTGGGGGATCCACGAGTAAGCTTTGATTTTCTTCCAAATGCATCGATTTGGTCGCTTTCAACTTATGGAATCCCAATCAAAACATCGCATAAATTGCTTACACCACTATCACATTTTCCTTACACTCTGAGTTCTCGAAGAATGTCGAACAAAGGAAACTCAGGAGGTTCAAAGAGGATGCATCATCCTGAAAACTCTGATTCCTATCAAAATCCATCGATTTCGCCCTTCTGAACTCCCGAAACATTCCTCACCGTACGAACTCTTGGAAAATGTCGAAAAAAGGAGACTCATGAGATTGCGTGGGTATGCAATATTATAGGATCATGATTCTCATCAAAATTCACCGATTCCGCTCCACTCAACTTCTTGAAACCTCAACTACATCACTGCGTAAATCTATTGCACTGCTATCACGCCTACCTCGCACTCCAACTTGTCAAACTCATCAAAAGATGCATCTTTTCATCTCTAAACCTACCTGAATCGATTCAACAACTCAAAATTTGTAAGACTACCTAGTTCCATGTATCTTATTTCATCAAATCGACCAATAATCAACTCAAAATCATTATTAAAGGCATTAATACATTAAGCTGAATTAATTTGAATCAGGAAATGATAACTTGGAGCAAATGATTAAGTAAGCCATCCACAGTTGCGTAAAATTTCATATGAACAGGTATCCATTCAAATAAAATAAGACTGGATTATCGACGGCGTAATACGTAGTCACATTTCTCTATCATTGTGAGGCGTGTTCAAACAAAATTAACTGAAATTTACTCATAGCATTACACTGGTATTCGATTGATGACAAATCACAATAACCCAAGTTCTAAAAAATCGGTATGGAGAACCATACATTACTTTCATGTTCTTGATACATATTTATAAGGGATAGATGTAACAGGTTGTGACAGGATGTCAGGAATGAAATTACTACTGTTCGATATGCACGCAGAAAAATATATTTTTAAAAGTCCCATAATTTATTGAGGATCAGCGCCAGTCTGTGATGAATGAAATTATTTACTTGAATATAGCTTCAAAAGTACCATAATTTCTTGTAGAAATACATCTAATTATGGGACTTTTTGAAAGTAAATTCAAGTCAAAACTCTATCTGTCACAGACTGGCGCTGATCCTCAATAAATTATGGGACTTTTCAACACATCTGTTTCCTGCGTGTACCGATGTTTTCGAATAACTTGAAATAGAAAACTTGTTACGTTCAATTTATATTTGTTGAGTTGCCATCAAACAGTCACATGGAACGAACTAAAACTTTGGTCTCCAAACTATCGATCGGATGATAAGAACGGAAGATATCCGCTTAACCGCGGCATTTACGAAATTTCAACATTTTCTTTCAAAGCTGAATGCTTACCCTCTTGTTCCCTCAATTTCGATTTGCCTGAAGCCTATATCACACAATCAACATCTCATGAAGTGACTATGCTCAGAGTTCTATGGCATTCGAATGACACAAAGACAGGGAATCCATGCTCTCAAAATATCGTCAAATGGCGTGAATCGCAAAAAAAAACGTTCCCACATCTTTCCATCGATTGGTATTAAATTCACGTGAGCACACTATCGGATCGCAACTAGAACGTGGTATAAATTCCATCGCAATCGGATAACAGGAAGCGAACATATATGCGATCGTAAAATCACAATTTTTCAAACAATATTGCGCAATATTTTCAAAACGCGTTATCCGATCGGTACCAAAATCAATATGCCTCGATTCCTCTCTAAGACGAACATATAGGGAAAAAATTATTCCACTCGGTGTATTCTGAGGAGAGTTATCGTGCGCCAAAGAATCAGATGTGCACACACATACACATTTTTGGGAATCGCATTTTTTCGACGTTCCGATGCGTTTGGCGAAGGGAAAATGCCCCCGTCTGCAATATGGATTTTTTTACACTAATCGCAATACTTCCCTTTCCTTAGACATAAGGGACATGGAAGTGGAATAGATGAAAAAAATTGCGACTACGTATAAAACATAGCTATATTTCAACTATGACTTCTATGAAAATCGATCTAGGCAATGTTTTGGCACTAGAAAAGGGCTAGCGAAACGTTCTGGGCAATCCTTAAGCCCCCTCGAGGGCGCCTAAGGAACACGTAGAGTAATTATTACTGCAAATATGTTATTTTTATTTGAGATGTCTTTTTTCTTACCTCTCGACCTCTTCGGCGAACCTTGGCGTGTGATTTCGGAATATAATTATTAACTTTATTCACTTGACGATCCGTTGGCAGCAACAATTGCGGACATGCCGACGGTTGTGAATTTGGATTATTTGATTTCTCTGGTACATCCGATTTAATACTTTTCACGTTATTGGAAGTGGGATTGGTTGTTTCATTTGTCCAACTGACGACATTATTAGGGTTATTAATCATGGTTTCAATAATCGGAGGATTGAGCCTTTCTCGTATACGATAGTATACGTTATTGGCTCCAGAATTATTCTCCACTCCCCTGATTATCATCGTTGGGTTTGTCGAAGGAGCATCTCTATGGCTTTTGGTACGACGTAACAAACGGCGTACAGTATTTTTTACTGTAGCTGCTATGTGGCTTCCTCCTCCTCCACCTTCCCCTCCTCCATTGTGTTCTCCAGCATCATGGTGGTTGTTAGTTGTTTTAAATACTCTCTTCATCGTTTTTACAGTGGTGGTAGGAACCACTTTATGACCTCCTGTCTCCATCATCTGCACAGCAGCCACGTTGTCAACATACAGAACAATGCTTTTGTTTTTTCCTTGTTCAAACGAAAACTGTACGTCCGTTCTGTCCGTTGCTCTACTTTGTGTTTCTTTTCTTCTTTCACTTTAATCCTTCATTTATTTGTACATTGTTGTTATCACAATTAACAGTTCACACATATACAAATCACACACTTCAGATTGTTCCAAGTAGAAATAGCAGTAATGTTCGTTTCAGTAGTACAGATTTCAAATTAATAATTTCAATGGTATTCGGAATGAAATCGGCGTGAGATCACGTGTACGATTATGCAACTTTGGAATGTTTTTAATCAAACACACATTTTCTCAAAAATTCTCCGGAGGACACTGAAAATTTCACAAGGTCTTCCTGACAAATCTGGAATATTTCCTCAATATTTTGATAGAGAAGCTCTGAGATTATTTGAAACTCTTTCAATATTGAATTCAAAGATTCGTTTCAATCACAATTTACTTTCAACACTTGTGAGTGTGGATAGTCTCATTTTCATTCGTTATTACGGAGATATCATATATCGGACCATCATTGGCAATATCAAAATCAAGCATTCAACTCATTATTGAGAATCATCATGACGTTGGGAGATATATCACTCTAGAATTTGTAGATGAAGCGTGAGAATGTTCAAATCGTGTAGAATATTAAGAAATATCAACAATTTTCACAACAGACTTCACACATTTTCATCTTTTATGTGATGATACTGCATATTAAAGCAGGCTGTATAAAAAGTGCCAATTTTTGCCCATCGGCGCGGAAGTGGATGGAGTGAAGGCCTGGATTTAATAACTCGCCGAACGAAAATGAAAAATAAAAAGTATAGCCTGTGAGAACTCATCAAAATACACATTTTTCTCATGAAGAATTTTTTCTTATCATCAATAGTTCAAAAAAGTGAAAATTTTCGTTCCTTCAAAATCAATAGAATTCAAATTATATTTTGCGACTACTCAGCGAGAAGTCATTGGAATGACTTGAGATTTGTTATACAGCTTCGGCAAAGATCCCCGAAGACAACTAGTGAGTTAAAATTATCAAAATATGTCATCATCCACTGCATATTTAATTATAAACAAATGCTGTTGGGAGCACGCGCTTGCGAGTTTCCACGGAAAAAAGTGTCAAGAGAATTTTCGATTTGGAAAAACTAAAAGCGACAAAGTTGTTCGCCAATGTTCGAAGAAGTTTTCCTGAAATTTTCAGATCAATCGAGTGAAAAATAAGAGAGATATTGAACTTTGTGCACAATGGCACGTCTCTCTTACCGTTACGGCAATGCTATTCAACTACGAAAGGGGATGCTATATGCGCGATGGTTCATGAGTGTTTCGCGACATTATAAACATTGTTGAATATTTTCCAAATTTCTCACTCGATTGATCTGAAAATTTCAGGAAAACATCTTCGAACATTGACGAACAACTTTGTCGCTTTGAGTTTTTCCAAATCGACATTCTCTCGACACTTTTTTCCGTGGAAACTCGCAAGCGCGTGTTCTCATCAGCATTTGTTTATTATCAAATATGCAGTGGATGATGACATATTTTGATAATTTTAACTCCCTAGTTGTCTTCGGGGATCATTATCGAAGCTGTATAACAAATTTCAAGTCATTCCAATGACTTCTCGCTGATTAATCGCAGAATATCATTGGGATTCTATTGATCTTGAAGAAATGAAAAGTTTCACTTTTTAATTTTTATCTCGGAAACTATTGATGATAGAAAAAAATTCTTCATGAGAAAAATGTGTATTTTGATGAATTCTAATAGTTTATATTTTTTGTTTTTCATTTTTACGAACTTCTTTTCTCTCGTTCTACTGGCCTCCCGGATCAGATCCGAAACGTGTTCGAGGGCTCGGCGAGTTATTAAATCCAGGCCTTCGAGTATGGATTTTTACAGTTTTTAAGGTGCTGAATTCGATAGTGACAAGGAAAAGCCCGGAAATTCATGGAAAAGAGCAAAAAACCCGTTATAATCGGATGAAATTCGTAGTTGACAGGACCATGCATTGAGTCTTATAAATTAGGATGGCATTCAATACTGGCCTGAACAGAGCATCGCTTACGTAGAATTCACTCACACGAAGATAATATGAGTGATGTTTTGTCTAGATCGTCATCAAACGACGCACAGTGATATCAAAGACTTAGTCCATATGTGTCCTCTAAAGTCTGAATTTTATACGATTATTACGGTTTTCCTCACTTTCCCATGGATTTTCGAGCTTCTCGTTGTTACTATCGAAATTAACGTCCGAAAAACTATAAAAATTCACACTTCATTCGCTTTTGCATCGATCGGTGAAAATCGGCACTTTTTACACCGCCTCCTTTCAATCCAAATTTTATGGTCACATTTTTTGCAGTCAGAAACCTCATCATTTCATTTTTTTTTAAACAAAATCTAACGATTTCTTCTTTTTCCTGTAATGTGATGATGATAAATAGACAACATTACATTATGAATTACTCTATTAACCGATATCTTGGACACAGATTTGAATGTTGAATTTACTACTTTTCAAAAGTATCACATTCTACACATTACAGTTAAATAGTATTGTTCTTACAAACCGTACAATGAGATGTATTAACATTCAAATTTGTCCTAAACATAGAATCGAAAACATGAACTTATAAAAAACTTCTCGTACACTCAAAAAAATACTGTCTAATGATAAGACGAGGCTGCATAATTATAAGACGATCCCGTTTCAAAATCCTTTCAGACAGAGATTCGTTTTATAACAAAATGGAAACCGTCTTAAACGATTCCATTTCACTAACAGACGACTTTTTCTGTTGGTAAAATGGAACTCGTCTAATGACAAGACGGACTTTCTTCTACTGATAAGACGTGGAAACATACTCAAAATTACTCACTTGGGAGTGGATTAGAAACATTTTTTTTATTGTGAGACTGATACTATCTTGTGAGAAGACGGGATTAATTTCAAGGCTAGACGATTTTTCATCTGTTTATAAAACTGCACGATTATTATATTAAGACGGACGATTCTAATGGTAAAACCAGTTCGTTTCACCAGAGAAACAGCTGACGTCTTATGATAAGAAAATCATTTTTATGAGTGTACAAAGCGTCAGAAAGTTTTGTTGAAGATGTTTCTCCAACAATCACAATTACAAGTGCCTTAAAAGCTCACAAAATATTACTTTTTCAGTTTCACGTTATTTGATTCTTTCATCCATCATGCCTTTTATTAAAAATGCATTGACGGAAATAATAATAGGTCAAACCTGAACATTCGGTGACTGATCAAGATAGTACATATAGACACACAGGGAAAGTTTTAACGAACATTCATGACATACCTAAGAAACACAGCTTTTGAACTAAAAAAAGAAGAAAAATTGCACCCATGAACGGTGAGATAAATCACCTGTGTTTTCTCACAAGTTTTGTTATGAAGCGCATGACATGCACAGCTCACCAACATGAGAAAACTTCCACTAGATAATCATCTATCCAACGTTCCCGTGTTGTATTGATGAATCATATTGGTACTGTTTTCTATAATTCTCTATGATGATAAAACAATATTTGTACATTTCAACACGAATAACAGAATAGAAAGAATAATCGATAAAACTAACTAATAATAGAAATTGTTCTATTCTGTGAGAATATAAAATATGGAATAAAGCAAAACATCTATGCAATTCTATCTTATATAATACTTGGTTCCCAAAGAAATAGTGAAAGCATCACATTCTAATATTAGTTCGAGATGACTAACGCTTTTCATGTTTATTTAGTTCATATTTTCATTCAATAGCATCGAATAATATCGAAAATTCTTAATCATTTCTTCGTTTCGCAAACACTGCTTGTAAATTTGAATATTTAATTCCAAAAGAATTCATGGAACAAGATCAAACTTGTTGTTTTTTGTTTTGCACAAAAATAACGAATGAAATTTTCAATATTTCTCAAAGCCATCAAAGCATATGGATGGACAGTATTGATAATAAAAGTTGAATTATCAAGTCATCACATTTGACGATTCTTGAAAAGATCAAGCGATAGGTCACCAGATACAATTCACTTCTATAGTTCTTTGAAATCTTTCACCAATCACGTGACGACAAAAGAGGTCATAAATTCTATTCTTTGATTTTGATTCATCATTTTATTTTATATACTAGATTCCAAACCTTAGCCAAGCGAGTGCATATGGGTTGTTGATATCTATTCGTGGTCAAAGAGTGCATCGGACTTGACTGACGACGGAGATACGCACTACCGATTTCAAGGAGATCCACTCACATATTTACTGAATACGCGTGTAAAAGCAAACGCCATTATCTTTCACAAGATTGTATAAATGAAATAATTACTCTGGAAACAGTGATCAATAGATTTTTAACAATTGAATTTTATATAACTACTCCTGCGGATGACGGTAAACTACTCTACACTCAAGAAAATAATTGTTGGAATTTTCCCTCGAAACATGGAAATAGCAGAATTCCCTTCATGAATGGGCAACTTTCTCTTATCATTTGGAGTACGTTTTCTTTATTCTTTGAAAGATTTGGAACCTACACGGCAAAATAGTGCTTTATTTTTTATTTTTGAGGCAGAATTCACCAAATGAAAGAAAACTTTCCATATTTTTTTACGGTGTAGGGCAACACCTTGAAATCTTCATTGAATTTTGCAATGCTGGAATAGAAATTTATCCCTACATGGGAAGAATGATGCACGATGAATAATTTTACACGGAAAAAATTTTTAAGCAGGATCAGCTCGATTCTAACTATTACAGCTTTCTAAATATCTTCAGCACCCACGGGACAACTGATTTTTTAACAATACTAACCAAAATTTAGCTGTAGAGGCCAAAAAATGGTTGTGCGTTTCACAGCTAATTGCTCCAAGTGGGAGCAATTTTCAGCCAATTGAAAAATTCCAAATATCTCTCTATTCTTTCTAATTGGATGAAAATTAACTTTGCTCTGCTCGGATCACTTATGGCACTGAAAACAAACAGAAATGTTGATTTGACCGAAGCTCTAGGTACTATATGGAGAGCAAAGAATATCAGTCAGCTTGACCGGAATTCTTGTTGAATTATTCAAATTTCAGGTAGATTGAACAAGAATTCCAGTGAAGCTGACAGATATTCCTTGTTATCTATATAGTAACCGGAGCTCTGATAAAATTCACAGCTCATTTCTTTCCCTGGGAAAACCTCCACCTCATATCCAACAAGTTCCACAAAAACGATCAAACCAAACGATACCGACCAAACTCAATCTGGACTATGAATAGTGGAAAATTGGCTCGACAATATAATAATTTCTATAAAAATTGGAGACTTCTTCTTAGTTTTTATGATAAATCAGAAACGCTAAGATTCAGAAAATGGATTTTTATTCCATAATATGGAATAACAAAATTTTATTATACGATTTATAAAATTCAACGTTCAGCGTTTTCAATTTTTACTCATTCAAAAGCGTTACTTTTGGTACAATGTTAGTAATCTTCTATGTCTTCATGTAAAAATCAATTTTCCAAACCTACCCTTTTCTGGTTGATTACAAAATTAAGAAAAAGTCGCAGATTTTTATAAAAAGTACTATATTCTTTAGCTGCATTTTTCTCCGTGCGTGAGGCTGTTCTTCCACACTCTTAATAACTTGGATTTGATTCAATGCGATATATCAGATAAGGAGAATAGAAATAATCATTCTTCATATATTCAATAATTCATAGTACTTTACAATTAATTCATCATGTTAACATAAACCTTGACGTGTGATTGAATAAACATATGTATCGTTATGTACAAATCCTATTAGAAATTTTTTTCTTATTCGTACCAACTTCTTATAAAGAATACAACAAAGTAGCACAGAAAATACCGTATCTCGATCGTTATGGTTTACTGAAACATATGAAACTCTTTCAACTACTCGTCTTTTTATTGTATCGCAACACACGAGATCATTAGTCGCTCTTTAAACGCGTGGAAATCAAACAGATAAGCGTATTAAATATTCAAGTGAACCGTCTCATCCATTTTATTCAGGTATTGATTGAGCTTATCCATTGTATTCGAACATTGAGAAAAAGGTTTATTCATAGTTAACAAACGTATATTTAATTATAGCGGAATAAACATTTATTTCATGCAAATTCATCACAATTCTAATAAGTATAATTTATCAACTGATGAAAAACGTTTATTCCTACGTAATATCACCAATATGCGTTTGTTGGCTATAAATAAACATTCCCTAGTCAAAATCATTTGAGTTATTCTTTAGGTC
Organism: Gonatopus flavifemur; assembly: GCA_018340375.1. NCBI lineage: Eukaryota > Metazoa > Arthropoda > Insecta > Hymenoptera > Dryinidae > Gonatopus > Gonatopus flavifemur. The sequence continues at coordinate 24,941,836 of JAFFJZ010000003.1, forward strand.
TCGTAAGGCCTTACCAGGCACTTGTGAGGGATTTGGTAGGCCTAGTAAGACCTCATGATAACTTGGAGAATTATTAGAATACTTTCTCCTGGGGTTTTTACTCTATAAATAGGCCTCTAAATATTCCAGAAGAAATTTTACATTTCTTCTCATATCAAGATGAAATATTCGCACTTGTTTTGAATATTCCAGTAATATTTATGAAATTCTCAATTTTTGGAAATGTTTACATTATCCGCCAATGATGAGTCTCAATCATTCGCACACTCACTTGTTCAGAATTAAACAATCGAAAGCAATGGTAGCGGTACAAGAATAGATATTATGCACTATAGCGATGGATAAACAAACTGTCAAATGCAATCATGCTTGAATTGAACGATTAATTAGTCTAAGAGCAACAATCAATTGATTCGTGTGGTTATTTTATGAAGTAAACAGAGAATGCATGTTCAGAATAGACAACGTTAAAATCTCAAGAAGAGCCGGTGATGTTCATCAATAATTTTTCAGAATCCTTCCAAGAATAATTTTTGCAATAGCAGTTTCCGTGGAAAAGAGAATTATTCAACTAATATTCAACTAATTGGCAAGAATATGAAGAATATTCAATGACGATAGTGAAAACAGGAGGTGACGTGCGGATTTAATTTCTGCATTTTTCATGTGAAATATGGTTTTCATTGGAAGCCAATTTTGTTTAATGAGTGTATAAGCGATACATGGGAAAACATCTACTGTGTTGATAGCCAACGTTTCTAGCCTTAAGTAATTGTTTTGAAGATTATAGTTGTGAATGAATAGTTTGAGAAAATAATCATACAAAGAAAATACTTTGAACTGGTGATTCGCGATGTTTGACAATATAGAAAATTTATATAGAATTTTATGAATTATCAAGTTTTCGAGGCTTGATACAAATTTTCTAAAAAATATCGGTATCGTTAAATTACAACTATTTCAAATTGGTTTTTGTAATCATCTGTTTCTATACAAAAAAAAAATACAATAAAATAAAAACCCCTGTCATTCAACTATTTTTTTATTCTTATTAATTTCATTTTTTATTAATTATTCAATGGTCCTTTTGAAAATATGATATTTCATTAAGAATTCGTATTGAATTTAAGAACTTTTTTAACAGTGTAGTCATATATGAAGAGTTGATGCTATAATTATGAGTACTAAAAAAATCTATATAATGTTTGTGATGGCAATTCTAATTTTATATACATCTCCATATATAAGCTATATATAACTATACCTATATGAATTCCAATAATACTTGAATAAAATTCGATAATTATATATAGGGCATATACAATTGTTTTTTTACTGAAATCATTCCTCCAATTCAGTCGAAGTTGCACCGAAGTTGTTTGATTGATTCCAGTGAATCACACTATTGAATAGATTTCAGATGAATATCATAGTGATACCAAATCAAATTTCATTAAAGTGCAGCTAACCATATTTTCCTTTTGTTGGTTTTTTACACAATAATGAAATGATTGTTTCATGATAAATATTCATATCAATCATGAAAACGAATCGTGAGAATCAAAGCCTGATAATAATTGTCACTTCCTTCGTCATTGTGATGCCATCCGTGAGGAAAAATTATCGAAATGATATTTGAATTTTATGTAACTCTATTCAGTTGATACATGAAGTATATATAATCCTGAGAGTTTTTTAACATAGGTATATTTGCCTGACTGTATATATAATAACGATGATGATGTTTACGAACAAAATAATTCTATATTCACACACTTCAATTTATAAAAATTTTGTTGACCGACTGTTTTCACTGTCATGAAGTATTTCAACTGAACTTCTATCAGATGAGCGTGCAAGGTTTGGCCTATGATTCTTGCTCGACTCACTAATACCATTAACGTAAATGAATTAGTACACGGTTTCCCGATACGATAGCCGATGAAGTGCAATCTCGTGCAATATAAATATAACAGGGTGTGCCAAATTTCTTTACATTTTGATACTTGAACATTCATATTTGATTTGTTCGATATGGTGAACCCCACAGGAAGGAACTAGCCTGTTACTGTAGTGTTTTTGCCGTAGCTGAACATTTTTGCAATCACCACAAACTCTTTAGCAGACGCTATAGTGTACGGTTCGCTCTACATTACACGGAAAAAATAATTGAGCTGCAACAGCAGGTAAGTAGCTAGCACGGACACGGACAGCCATTAAATTAGCTCCTGCAGCTGAATTTCAGCTGTTACCGCAAATTAATTAACTATAAATGCAAATTTTTTTGCTGTCACAGCTAAAATTTAGCTGCAGGAGCCAATTTAATGGCTGTCCGTGTCCGTGCTAGCTACTCACCTGCTGCAGCTCAATTATTTTTTCCCTGTAGAATTTCTTCAAGATAAACATTTTTGTCTGTCTTTCATCTTTCAACATTTTTGAATCCATCGTTGCAATGGGTTTTTATACCATGTTTCTTTTGAGTCTCAATAATCTTTGAGCGAGTAACTAATAAGTCAAGAAAACAGCAGCAGTTTTATTCATGGACAATGACACAATACCTATGCACAATGCACGTTCATGATTAGGTAGCAATTAATATGTGACTGATTTAAGTTTCTAATCACTCGAAGAATCTGTTAGGTGAATTTTGAATCGATTTTTTTACTTGCTATACTTGCAAATCAATTGAAAAATTAAACAATTACTCGGTACGATGAAAATTGATTGGATTGGCAATCAAAGACTAGATAGATATTTCATAATTGGAAAACATTTAAAATTTTTCACGAACCAGGTTGAAGGCTCACATTGAAAAGCAACGATAAAATAATTGTTGCAGACGCTCGCACACAAACATGAGAGAGTAATATGCGCACAATGTCATATGTCTGACATCATAAGGCGTATCACGCGCTTCTTGTGGACTCAATCACTGTGCGTGCTTTTATTTAAACGTTTCTGTAAATATTCACATCTACTGTGCATTAAGCAATAAATTTTATCTGTATCGAAAGTTTTCCATATTAAGATGAATTGCAATCGATGGATTATTTTTCCATCCAATGTTTCATGATTCCGACGCAATAAAAAGGAAAACAAAGATTTAAATAATACATATTTCTCAATTCAACAATTACGATATATTAACAATTGTGATCAGTGATATATATATATATATATATATCAGTATTTACTTCACAATTGAGAATTCGATCAGCTAACAAGCTTGTTATCATAGATAAGAAGGAAGCATATTATTTTTAATAAACGTTGACTGGGACGCGCAATGAAGGTTGAATAAAAAGAAGAAAAAATTGTTCTCCTGAATTGCATGTTTTACAAAAAACAGCATAATCGGATACAAACGCGAGTGACTGCAATAAATGTTATTTTAGTTGTTCATGTTATACACGTCTTAATGTTTTTCTCTTTTTGAAAGATTTTCTATTGACTTTCTTACCTTTTTCATGCAATAAATCAATCGATTACCTATCTGAGACAGATTCATCGCTTACTTTGTTTACTCCGCTGATTAACATATTTGACAACTCTCATCTGATAGCGTATTGTGTGTTAAGTTAGCAAACTTTTAATACATGAATTAGGAAAAAAATAAAAGAAAACGATTTTGTGGATAAAGTTCTTAATATTTCAACACCTTTTATCTTCCACCATATGTTGTCTTTCTGATTTTGCTTCATTAATTAACTGTATTTCTATTTCCATGTTGGTATTAGTGTTTGTAAGCATGCGGTGCGTGCACAACATGTGAATGCGTATCGATGATAAATTCAAGCAAATCGAATGTTGTTTCACATATCAAAATATGTACAGTGAGTAAAATAAGCATGAGGAGAGATTTTGATGCGAGTTGCGGACAACCTTGAAAGACTTGTACACGATTCATTAAAATTAAATTGTAATCGTTGACATTTTATAAATTTGAATGGAAGTATCAGATTTTGGAATTCAAAATTTACAACAAGCTCTGCACTGCGCTGAAGAAAAGGAGAAATCCAGTTTTCTGTTGTATGAATTATTGAACTTCTAGCACAAAGTTGTGCGCGGCGTAATATTATCAGCTTAAAATAGATATTGTTTCAACTGAAATTAACAATGTCGTGACGTCCATTTTAAATGACACGCATCATCTGTTTTACTCCATGATGAAAATTGCCCATATATAAACCGATCGATTACCAGTCACAGAAACAGTCATCGCGGGTCTCAATTCGTCATATTTGATAATCACATTTTGTCCTTTTATTGAACCGTGAGAGATGTCAATTGATGTTTCAATTACAAACAAGTTTATTCGATTCAAACAGCTCTTTTGCAATGCAGTCATCGCGATGAAAAGATTGTAAATATGTCATTCCAACCATTCACAAATCCAACACAAAATTTTGCATAACCTCGTTAAGTTTCAATTTTTCAATTACCATATTTTGATACGCTTGACATATTCAATCCAACGATGTACAGTGGAAGTACGTTTTTACTGCCGTGTGGTAAGAATTAATAACAATAAAGAAATATTCCTGTGGGCGTGAGTGTTATGTTACAACGGTTAACAAAAATTTCAAATTTTTTCTTTTTTTTCTAGAGGAATGTTTTCTAACATAAATTGTCTCTCATTCGATAACAATAACACTCTTCTTCCACGTACGGTCATGAAATCGCAATGTAGATAATTTGGATGATTCAATAATTTACTTGCATATGCTTTTAAATTATCAATTTCTTCTCACAGTTTACCTTGGAAATATTCCGATTTATATTTGAAGAATAACTATGTAAATAATACTGAGATTGTTTCACAGTTCAATGTGAACCAAATTCCAAAAACTTGAAAGTGGAATGGGTTATCAGTCGTTTTAAAAGGCCGATTCAACGCGTAAGCATACTGCTCGATTGCAGGCTCCGTTCTAACTGAATGTCAGCAAAACGAATGGGCAAGTGAGCCAAGCAAGCGATTCGCTCCTGAAGAGAACTATAGATGGAGACAAACGCGAGTTTGCGGCGAGAGTTTCATTTGAAAGAATATTCAATCTCAAGAAGGTATTCAAGCTGAGTGACGGCTGATTTTATTAAACCTTCACACGAGATGAAGTTTGAAGACAAAATATCCTCGATTTGCGTATTTTCTTGAGGAGATGATAAAATATATTCATATTTTTGGTGCTTTTTTTTTTTATTACTTGTTCTTGTATGATAATCACTCTCCATGCAATTATATTTGTCCGTCCTTCTGAATGCATGAATAATCGCATGATTGTTGATCATGTGGGTGTGTTCATATTTTCTTGACTAACTTCACAATCAACTTTCCTAGTTGAATCAATGAATATAATTGCGAAAAATCTTTTTGTTATACAAGAGTCAATAAATTGTATGTGTTCCTTGTATTTCACACGAACAATTTGCTATGAGAGAAATCATTCATTTCTTTTAGACAGTTTTCACTTTATTGTACTAATATATTCTTCTTGACATGGATTCTAAGTTGAATTTTTCATCACGCAATTTGACTTCGATGAAGATTAATTCTCGTACGAATTAAATTAATATATCAAAAATATATCAGATTTGCCAGTTTTAATTCTACGATTTCAAGGTTGAATTTATATGTATATAGGATCGAATGATTGATGAGTGAGTCTCAAAAATCAGCGTTTTGGTCTGTATCAAGCAATTCACCTATGAGCAGGTCTCATTTTTGTCCCATTTACAGCATATTCATCCATTTCTACTCTATTATGGAATTCGAAACAATAATTAAATATTTCGATTGCATGGAAAAAGTAGATTGAATCATTAACATTTAAATAAAACACATAAATAAATTATGAAATCATTTTTCATAACAGACCTATATTCTTAGTATTATAATTCACCAACCTGTATCATTCGATTCAATGAATCGCGTTATACGTATGTCATATTTTTATAATTTTCTTTCAACGTGATTAAAATGCAGCAAAATACATGCAGCATGTGATAACTGAGGGATAACTTTCAATTTCTTAGGTTTCAAGGTGATAAAACGCGTGACGTTGGCTAAATCTTTTATGCAACATTATTCAAAAATGCATGAATGTGAAAAAGTATTGTCTTTTTTGTCTATACTTACTGATATTCCGACCATACTGGGCTATCTTTTTAATAATTTTACGCAACAGATTTGACCAACTTTGCGTGACTTATATCCCTTTGAAGTAGCTTAATAAAGATTGAAAGCAATTCATTGATTGATTTTGATAAACCTATTTTTCATGATGATATATTATTTTAATAGTTACGTATTGTATATCATCGTGTAATCTAAGCTCAACCTTCGATTTATCGATTGTACCTAACTATGCAATCAACATTAGCTAAACAAACGATCATTCCTTTTACTATGTACTTTTAATACAATATTAAATGCACTTGAATTCATAATTGTATATCGAATGGATACTATGTGATCCAACTATCACAACCTATGAATTCAAAATAATTCTACGGTAGGAATCTGTGTGTCTCAACCCAACTCTCAACTGCGGCTTCGAAACATGGACAGAAAGGTGTTCCAAGATGGTATTAATTATCTATATTAATTCTAAATTCAACACGAACAAATGAAAATTGTCTACAATTTCTGAATAATAATTTTGATACTATTATTCTGCAGAAATGGAGTTGGAGAGATTGTAAAATTGTAACTCATACGAGTTTATTGGCTCATAAACAGTTGATATATAAGAGAAAAACAAACAAAAAATCTGTTATTATAGTTTTACAGTACCCCTAACACAAGGATACACATCGTTCAGAAGTCTCAAGCATCAGAAGAAAGTACGATATTTTGCAATCTTTTTTATAAATTATGCAACAATTGAAAATTGTTGATACATAAAAAGGATTTATGTAGCTAAGATTTTACATTAAACACGAATTTAAGTTTTCTTTTCTCAACTACTATTTCATTACAAAAATGAACTTGAAAGTGATAACTCGTAACCGTGAAAAAATGTTATCATTCTCTGTTTTCGTTAACGTACAATCCCAAATATGTACTTTATCATTATTAATTTCAAATTTATATCAATTACGTAATTTATGAAGAAAGTTTGCACGAAATTTACCTCGTTTTTTCAGAATCTTGAATTCCCCTGAGCTACGTACATATTTCATAATGTCTTGATAAGTTTACTAAAGATTGAACGAATCAGGTGATATATTTATCAAGTTCCAAGGATTACATTAAATCTTAAGAGGATATCAGCGCATGAACCAAGTATTTTCTATGAGATTGCGGAAACATAATTCAATATTTCTATAATGATAAAGAGAAGATTTAAGTAGACTCCCGTTGGTGATGTTACACACAGGAAAAAACGTTGCCTACCTCACTGTTAAATGTAGGGACAATATTCTGGTTAATGCAGCGGTTTTCAGGCTGATACTAATCAGAATACTGTTGAAGTGACTAGAAATATGCAGACAGGTCATTATTTGTTTTTATTGTACCCACATGTTGAATATATAATATTCGGAGGAAACGAATGTGTTGAAAAATCGCATAATTTATTAAGGTATCAATTTGAATTTAGTGCTAAAATTATCATAATTGAATGTATGTTTACCAGCAATCCTCAATTCTTACTGACGCTGTTCCTGAATAAATTATGGGATCTTTTTGAATATATCTCTCTCAGGATGGCAACTTTACCAGTTTTCATAAAATATATATAATAATATATACTTTGTACAAAACTCAAATATTTATTATGTATATTTTACATATAATGAGTAACGGTGACGAGATACGTAACCATCTCTGGTTTTTTTACGCGTACTTGTCGAGAAACAGCAGCTACTTGAACGGAATTGGAATATTGCCATGTACAGCAATTTTCCCACACCTTCTCGATATTTATAAAAAAAAAAAAAATATGATACTCCTAAACCTGCAGCAATTCGAAAACTGCATCCATTCGTTAGCAGTCACTTTTCGTTTGATAGGAATAAAATGATCCAAATTTATTTCATGAGGCGTTTGATTGATGAAATATTGTAGCAAACAGTTCGCAATTGACAATAAACCAACATAGGACACAAGTATAACGAACGAATGTTTACATACTTTTTTCGCACTTACTTTGGAATTGGTGACGTGGTCGGCGGGTACAGATTCAGGAACGGTTTGCAGAGTACTCCGCATACTAGCGGACATTGTAGGCTAGCCAGTTTTACTGCCTCAATTCCTCCAGTGCATCGATGTTGCACCCCCTTCCCCTACGCCTAAAACATAAAAGTGATACAATTTCATTATTTTAAGGAGTATACTTTCAAACTAAATTGAATGAAAGGATATGATGTTGAGAGATCAGTTATGATTTCGAAGAATTTTAACCTCTTGAGGACCGAGTCAGCTACTATAGTGGCAAGTTTTAAACAAGGAGTATCAAGAGGGAACAAAATGGAAAGGGTAGAAATTATTGAAACGGAAACTCACACCCTCAAGACCAACTTTCTCATGGCTCCAACCAACGGAAGTTCCATTTCCAAAGGTAAAATTCACTTCTTACTTCTAAAATTGTGCTTCCATTGATTGAATCCATCAGAAAGTAGATTTTGAGCGTGTAAGTTTCCGTTTCATGTCTACCACAGTTACGTTTCCTCCTGATACTCCTTGGTTTTAAATTCCGAATTCTTGGGGGGATACCAGCGAAAATAAATTCTCTTTTATCGACTGAGACGAAACATTTTTTTTCAAAATTTGGAATTCGGGCTCTGTACAGCAATTGATAAAGTATAACAAATTATTCCCTGAAAATTTCAGAGCGTTCCATAAACCCAGTTCAGAGAAATCTTGCAGACAAAATGTTTACTCGGATGGTACCCTGGTATCTCCTCAAACATCTACTAAATACTCTCTAAATTTGAAACTCCACTGACTGCGGTAACAAGTTTACCATTAAAAATAATAGTGTATATAAACTGCAGAAACGGCAACTGATTCAACTATTGAATCAATAACATCTCGCAGATTCCATTCAGTGATCAACCACACTGTAAAAAATGATTATGGAATTTTCCTCCAAAAAATGGTGGCAGCGAAGTTCCTCCATAGATGGGGAATTTTTAATCATAATTTGGTGGACTTTTCCTCCAATTGTAGAGGATTCAACACCCAAAATGAAAAACAGTTCCTCGTGAGAGTGGAAAAATCCCTCATTTTTGATGGAAAAACAATTCTCCTACGATATGGGGACGAAATTCACCAACAATCTGAAGAAAAACTCCCCACCTTTTTTACAGTGCATTAACTGCAAAATCAATAGAATTTCATCTATTCAAATTTAAAGAGTAGGTTCTTTATATAGACAAATTTTCCACGAAAAAATGTCAATTTATGAAGGCAAATGCCGGTCCTCAAAAAGTTGAGGAGTTGTTGCTGAAATTTGAATCGTTCAATGAAACGAATTGGTAATCGAATAACGCAATTCATTTTCAACGGTTCAAGGCCTAAAATCTTGTAGTACTTTCTTTGAGTTGAAGAGAATTAATTTGAGAAGTCGAAAAACGATAATTCATCAGATTTTGTAGGTTTGAATTTTTGTTTCGTTTCTATCAACGATTCAAATTTTAGGAACATGAATTAACATTGCAAATATTTGTTTTCCAACGATGTCCAAACAAATCATCATGATTGATTATTCCGATGATATATATTTATGGCTGATGAACATTCAACTTGGTGATATGCATTTTGAAATTCTCTTTGGATTTGTTATCGAATTTTTGATAAAAATATTTCTCGCTTTCAATGAAATATATTCAACTGCAGTTATTTACTAAAAATTAAATATACCACTAGCCCTGTAATAGTGAACCTGGTTCAATGAAAGGTACTGGTCATAACCCAATATTGATTTGTGTTCAATTACTTCTCTGAAAATCATGTTTCTGTCTAAACTTTGACGATACGATAAATCAATTAAAGAATATAAAGATAACTCAACGAAGGTCTAATACATGAGGTATACCTATATGTATGAAATATGAGAGTAGTAGATTAATTCATCATTCATTGTTATCAACTAATACACAATTTGATGCCGTAATGGCTAACTTATGAAAAATGATGTCATAATACGACATGGTACTCAACTGTTCTTCGCGTAAAAAGAAGAAAAAAATCATTTTATAATGTGTCGTATTTTAATCATCATTCGAAATGATAGATCATCCATCGTGTGATGTAATTTCATTATGTTACAACGGACGATACAGCAGTACTTCAAAATTTTTTCCAGGGATAAGTAGACTAAGTGTAGTTGAATAATCTATGCGATAACTTATGATTTATGCATAAATTGAGAGTAATTTGCGTCAAACGAAAATCTTGCGCTAATAGTTTCAACAAATATGGGAGATCGATTGTAGTTCACAACTACTGATATGAATGATATGTGCTGAATGTTCTTCGTAAAACATATTCCAGCTCTTCATTCTATACGTAGAAAAGGTATACAAAATCATTATAGTAATAATTTATTTGAAAATTCACCAAATCTGCATAAGAGACTTTGATAAAATTAATTCCCGCGTGTAATGACTCACGACTTGTTGAATAAAAATTATCTCAAAACTAGAGAATGAACAGTTACTGATTACAGTTAGACAAACCTAAATGCGTTGGGTCACATGATTGTTAGTATGTATCAGATTCATATTTGTATTCAAGTACGAAGGTGGCACCGATAGATTATCTCTAATTAGAATAAATCATATTATTCTGACTGAATATTCGCACAGTAAAAAATTTGGTGCATTTTCAAGCCACGTCTATATTTTAAACAGTTCACTCACACTTTATGATGAATTTTAACATGAAAATGTTGAGTCGATACTGAAAATCTGTTAATTTGAGAAATGAACTTTGAGTGGACCGTTTTTAATTCAAAATTTTTAGCTGTGTTCTAGTCATCATTCACCGAATGGTTGCTATTTTAGTCAATTTGATCTGTAAGGATGTGCTAACGATGAGAGAATTCGAGTTTTTAATTAATTTTATATAAGATATGTACGTGTACTTCGTTTTCATAATTAAAAAATTCAACTTTTAAAATGTAATAATGTGTTGTTAATGTTTTTGTTCACCTAACGAATATGTAGTTGAGAGAAAAATGTTTATTTGTAGGAATAACAACCCGGATAGAAATCTCCCCGATTGAGATTTGAGCCATTCAGGGCCATGTCTGAGCGCAGACCTTTCAGAATTGAGGCCTAGAATGGGCTGATTTTCATTTCTACCCGGGAAATGAATGAGATACCTACCCTAAGAGAACATAAGTATCGTATAGGTGAATTTTAGATTGATATCAAGATGATATTAATTCAATGTAAATTCATCGAACGTTTCAATATGCGTATCATTAATTCAGTTTATGGAACGTTCTGTGGAGTTGTGCATTCTGTTGGGGTACCACCCCTGCTTAAAAAATCCGATTCAAACCTATTAACTGGTCAATTAGTATGAATCAAACTTTTGTCCAGGAATTTTCCTATTTGATCTTATTCAAACCGATTATATTCGAATAAGATCAAATTGAAAAATTCTTGGAAAAAAATCTGATTAAAGCTGATTGACGAGTTAATAAGTTTGAATCGGATTTTTGAAGCAGGGAGCATGTGAAACTGAATTTGTTAACTTCGCTAATCGAATCTACTACACGAAGAAAAATAAAGTTTTGAATATCACTACATTTCTACTAAATTGGCAAGAAAAAAATATTTCTTCGAATCTAAGAAATTGTTATTTGAATAGGTCCAAGTAGATATTTCTTTGACAGAAATGAATATTTTGTTCACGTACAAAAATGTTCATTTTTGTTAAAGAAATATTCTAAGAATAACAATTTCTCAGATTCAAAGAAATACTTTCTTCTGTGTACGAGAAAATACTACTATTATTGTTGTACTAAAACTGAATGATTAACATAAAATTCTTTAGCACGAGGGGACAACTTTACACATAATCGAGTACACATTCTTACTACACTGTGTCATAGTAACAATAGTATTTTCTCGTATCTTGCCAATTGAGTAGGAATGCAAATTGTTAAAAATTTCTTGAATTTCCATTCATTTTTCAAGTACACTTCTAAATTAAATTTCCAATTCATGGTGATTGAATTTTCAATTGTTGTAATATTATATTACTCATAATATTACAGTTGATTAACTGAATTTTCATTCAAATGTGATTGAAATTTCAAGAACTTTTTCAATCACGCGAGTGAAAATTGCTTCCATCACGCGTGATTGAAGCTGCTTGCAGAAATTTCTAACAGTGTAGTAATTTCTGAAACTTTATTTTTCATGACCCACGATCACTTACATTCAAAATAATTTGAATTTTGAACTTTCTTTCGTAATGATGAAAAGCACGTGTTATGCCTTGTGAGCAGTATTTCAATATAATTCTATAATATGAATACAAATATTGAACGATGCTTGTTCCGAAAATGATTTTCTTGTGAATAATATTCGAAATTTTACATTTACTGCAGATAGCTTTGCGACTTATTTTCGTAATGGGGTGAACAAGAATTGACATGAAGACAAAAATAGTTTTACAAAAGCTGAATTTGAAAGTATAACACTTATCGAGGATGTACCATCACGAACGACCAAGTTCTTTCAAGCATTCAATTCATGAAAATGAAACCTTTATACATTATATCCATCCATTGTATGTGCTCAATAGTACATGAACTGACATAAAAATGAAAATGACGAACTCACTTAACGATGACATTTGAAGTTATTTGGGAAAAATGTGATGTAATGAATAAAATGTAAAATTCTAATAAAGTCATACCTATTTCAATTGCACAATGGTTGAAATTTCTTTCATTTTGTCCTGGGAAGGATTTTCATTTGTCTTTTTAGCAATATTTGCCCTTGTAAATAATTGTACACAGTGACGGCCTGAAAATTTGGATTTTGATCTGTTACAATCAAGAAAATAGTCTGTAAGTGATGTAATTCAAAATTTGGAACTCTCTCAAATGTCCATATCAAGGTGTTCGTTGAAAATTACATTTTTTCCGACGCCCCAATAAAATCTTTTACATCATGAGAAAATAAGGGAGACATTTTAAAACACTTTTTCTAACAAATATAACACGTGCCTCAAGACAATCTAAATTCATTTCTTGATAGAATCGTAGTTTTTTTCAACTATCTCTCAAAGTATGCAGATTAGAGGTAAAATTATGAGGACAATTTTATCTCTAATCCGCATACTTCAAAGGGATACAAGTGGTTGGGCTTTCAATAATTTTTTCAGGACAAACTACGTAAAAAGTAAGTAACATTGATTCAAAATATCTCTTTGTACAGCATTTCTTGAGACGCTAAAGAAATGCTGTACAGAGAGATATTTTGAATTAATTCGCGAATTTTTTTATACTTTATCTTGTAAAAATTATACCGTTCGTATCACGTTAAGTGATAGTTGAAAAAACTACAATTTTATCCGAAAAACAACTTAGATTGTCTCGAGGCACATGTTATATTTGATAGAAAAAAAATTTGTCAACTGTCTCCTTTACTTTTTCATCATAAAAAAAGTTTTGTCAGTGCGTCGGAAAAAATTTAATTGTTAACGACCACCCTAGTGCATATTGTGAAAATAAATCCTATTAATTAATAGAAATATAGGTTACTCGAAAGTATTCATGATTCATTCGAATGGATATTTCGTAAAAAATTAATTTCACGATCTCAATTAAAATTACAGAACCTTTCTTCAGAGTGGACCGTAAAACGGGGTGAATCAGATCGGCGATATGATTCACCCCGTTGATCCTTTCCCCTCCTGTTTTATGATATTATGCGAATATCGAACAAATTTGGACCTTGAACGAAATAATTTCAGCAATCAATCGCACGTGAGATCAACTTCGGTCAATCCTAATATGTAGTTGAATCAACTGAATATTAATTACGAACAAGGAACTTCCGTTTGTCACAACGAAATTTAATCGACTAATAAATACGTGATTGCCTCATCTCCATATCAGAATTTACCGTATTTAACCTGGTTACGATTCAATCCGCTATTCTTTTTCCCCAGTATAGAATTTTAGATAATAATGTTTAAACGAGATTAACATTTTTTTGGTCCATGATATAACTCATTATTAAATTATATTACATAGTTCTTAATTAATTAATAGCTCTAGTGAAAACTTATAAACAATCAATACACTTTGTTCTGTGTTTGTAAATTTTTCAACTTCTATCCTTGCTACATTCAACTGATTACTGAATTTAAGGGGATACCAACGCCGGGACATTAGCCAAATTTATTCTGACATTTTATTCAAAAATGAAGCAAACAAATCAAAATATCGCTCTATACAGACCAACTTTATCAATTCAAGAAGGTCTGTATAGAGCGATATTTTGATTTTATTGGTTCATTTTCGAATAAAATGTCAGAATAAATTTGGCTAATGTCCCGGAGCTGGTATCACCTTAATATGTCACTCACTCATTTACTAATTAATCCTCGATTTCCACAATAGATTTCCATAATTCAAAAAATATATTAATCATAAAGAATGAATTGCATGATAGCCCTGAAATTGCTGAAATTTTCAGAGATTTTCAGTGAAGAGTTTTTCCTGAAGATTTCAGAGATGTTCACAGTTTTTCAGAGATATTTGCAGATATCGTGCCCAATAAATAAGAGTTTCTCAAAACTTTTCAGGGATCTTCCAGGTTTGAAAATATTCTCACAGTTTTTCAGGGAAATTGTCTTTGCTAAAAAGAGATAGACTGCGTAAACTGCTACAGAATCACAAATACTCAAATACCAATATTTCTATTAAAAATGTTCTTTGAAGATAGATCAGGATCTTTCTTGAGAGAATGTAACCAGACGGCATCATTTAGTGAAATACTGTATTGTAGAAGAATACTTGAAGTGACATCCACACAAGATCTAAAATTCATCAAAATATGAATATTTTTTACTACGTATACCTATAATTCTACACATGAGACTAAAACTGGCAGCCATAAAGCTAGCAGCCCATCGTCATGATTCTTTACATTAAACGTTTATCGAAGATTGAAAGATCTGAAACGTTCAATTGGATGCTACTTGATGGATTTCTGGTATGAACAAAGCTCAAACAACGTTTAATCAAAAGTTACAAAACCTGGCTGCTAGTTTCAGCTTCATATTCTACACAGGTATGAATTCGAGTAATTTTTGTTGCAAAGAAAAATATTTTCATATTTAACATTGAATATCTTAGAAAATTTCATTTTTTTGTAGACTGAAAAATATGGTCACCTGTAATAAATAATATAGTACACAATACATATACCGTTTAATCTATTGAATAGCAGTCAAAGTATCGTACATTTTGACATTACCAATACAAGTGAATAATTTATTCCTAAAAAAGAAACGCAACTGAAAGGATGGTTTTTTAAACGTTTGTTAAAACTGATTTTGATACAATCAACGAATTGTTTTCTAATAGTTTCTCTCAACCATTCAATCCAAATAAGTCTTACTATTACGCAAATTCTTTAATCGTTGACATATTCAACCTTTCTCACAGATATACATTCATCATATGATTCAATTTATTGTCCTAATAAATTTGCTACTCTTTTCAATAATTGAATGTATTCAATAAGCACAATGTTATTAAATATTTTGCTTGCGTATTTTGCGTTTTCAATACAATCAATAGGCAACCCTAATTAAAATTGCTATAAGAACCTCTATTCAAAAGATGAAGGAAGAACTTTTATTGATTTTACTCATTTATTCTCACAAGACTGAGACAACAGGTGGACATTTTGTAATTCCTTGAAAATATTTTCACAAATATTCTAGATAGAATGCTCCAAGAAAAGTTTGAAAATTGACAGAAATATAAAATAAAATTTTTTCTCATCGATTGTGCATATTTTATAAAAATTCGAATAAACCAACAATGAGAACAAAATTACATGCATTGTCACATAATCACATCAATGGAGCTTACATATACTGTATTTTCAGACGTAATATTGATAACTTATTTATAGCTTTACAATAATGTAGTCCCTTTGTCTCATAGAATGTAATGGAATGTAAACAGTAAATGAATACATTTGTACTAAACTCTAAGTATCAAAGATTTTGATGATAAATCAAATGAAATATAATACATCGTCAAGGATTCATTACGATTGTTCAAATTCTCATCCTTATAACGATGATTCATTTCATTATGAACATATAACAATAAGGAAACTTATTTTACAAAACTATTTTTATACGACTTATGTAAAATGAAATATTCAGTTTCTCCAGACTTTGAATAAGTTTACTCTGTGCTTTTTATGAACTATTTAAAAAGCAAATATATTTTTTCCAAGTGTTCTACTGAACTTCTTTTTGAATGATTCCTATAGTTTGGTATGATGTGATTTTTTTGCCAAATAAGAAAAATGAGTTTTTTTCACAATCACTCTCAGAATAATGTTATGCACTGAAAGTAAAAAACCTTTCATCACCACTATGTTAAGAAATTCAACCAAAATATGCATATTTCTCATCGCATTTCAATTTTCATCGATTTAGAAAAATTTTCAAAGAATGATACACACAAATATAACTAAATTGAAGATAAAATTATCAATAATCAAGTAAATAGAACAGAATTGAAAAGTTTCCAGATGCCAAAACGGAAAAACTGATGTAGATCTAGAAAAATATAACACAAAGAAAATAGGATACATTCAATGCATACAAAAATGAAACTATTTTTGGCAAGTGTTGATATTCAGTTAAAAAACAACCGAATTAAGCAATGATTGTGATTAATTTGTGGTGACAATAATAATAGCTTGAAAATCTTTTGCATGACCACAATAGAAAGTTCACGTAAAATCCATATAAAGCCAACTGAAGTCGATTGTGGAAAGATATTGAAGCCTTTGATTAAAACAAAAAAAAGAATGTTACAAATGCTCGAGCTGACACATGCAGCGAAATCCATATCGAGATTCGAGAAATGTTTCGCGTACCTCGACAATCGTTCATTGGAAAGTTTCTCTTTTTGAATTTCGTTTCGAATGATTTTTGGGGTCTCCGATTTGTTCTTTGAGTGTCCTACCCGTGATCAGTCTGTAACCTAGAAAGCGGTGGCGGCGGCCATTCAATTCAATTCAGGATTACGGGACTTGGTCTGTATGTCCGGTTGTCCGAACACGAAGAGATGAGATATAAAAGACGAGTGTAACGAAAGAGAAAAAGAGAGAAAAGAAGGAAGAGAAGAGAGAGGGAGAGAGAGAGCGAGACGTAGAGCAAGAAAGTGAGCGGGGAGAAAAAGCCAATTCGAGGTCTCTATATGGTGGCCTGGCTGAACTTATACACAAGGAAATCGAAGATGCTTTCCTTCTGTGAAATATTTCTCGCTTGCTTGAGATTTGACTTTTTTTCTTTTTTAGAAGAAATGTAGGTACTTGAATTAGAATTCACGGGTATATATCCCATATATTCACGTATAAATCTACACGAAAAGCCACGGGTGTTTACGAGCGCGCGCACTCTTCACCAATTCTACACTCTCTTACCACTTCGCACTAACACTCTTTTTTTTCTTTTTGCTGTGGTTAATTTAAATAACAATACATGTTTATTGCAGAAAACAATGAAATAGATTTTTCCTGAATTTTGACACTACTTCCTTTCGCACGCTACATACTCTCACTATGTATTCATGAGTATATATATATCCGCACTCACACAATATATATATACCATGGTATACGATGGCCTCACAGTAAAGCTGCGAGAAAGAGATCCTTGCTCATAGAGCAAGAAGAAAGCATATCACACACTGACTGAATCCTTCACACTATTTATATATTTGTAATATTTCCAAAGTTTGACATAAAAAATTGCCCACCGTAGGCCGAACATACACTTTAGGGAAACGATATTTACCCATTTATGACAGATTTTCCGTACGAGATGCACCACAATAACGACCGTCCCCCACCAATTACACCACATATAGACATTACCACACTTCGATTTTTCAAAATGGCGACGGTCTGACAACGTCCATGAAAAAGTAGCAATGATCCAACGATCAAAGGGAGGAGAAAAGACAAAAATTATATGGTAATAGTTCAATAGCCTGAATACACAAAATAGTTTGGACTTATATCGGTCTACATTTTTTTCAGCTAAAGGTGAGTCCTCAAGTATTTCATGTGATCAGTAGACCTGTTTCAGGTAGCCACCAGTAATCCCGACACACAAATGGCCCGAAGGGTAGTTGAGCCGAATATCAATGTCCCGAAAGGTGAATATCCCGAAATTCGCTAATTGATCCATTTTTAGTAACTTACTAGAGGTTCTCCAGGAATTGACCAATCAACGAATTTCGGGACCCTGAAATTCAGGTTAACTGCCCTTCGGGCCATTTGTGTGTCGGAATTACTAGTGACTACATTAGCTTCGTTCGTTCAAGGGTGTTCTAAGTTGCTCCAACGTGCTCCAGATATTTGTGATTGGCTCTTCTTGTTATAAACATGAATTGATTGGTTTGGTGCAAGTTGGGGCAACTTAGAACACCTTAGAACGAACGAAGCTATAAGGTTCGTTCGTTCTACGTGCTCTGAGTTGCTCCAACTTGTACCAAACCAATCATTTCGTTGCTTAAACTGGAAGTAGCGAATCCAAAATACTTGGAGCGAGTTGGGGTAACTTGGGACATCGGTAAACGAACTTAGCTAATGTTTCATACCAGAGATCAGTGTGGTCATAAAAAACCTAGATCAGAGAGAAGATGAGCGGGTAGAGTATCATCATCATACCGAAAGCTCACAATCCCAACGATGGCATAGTCCCGAAGTGTCATAATCCCGGAAAAAAAGGATCGAATTGAATATAAATTCAGTATTTGACTTCTTTTATCATAAAAAATGGTGTGTTGATGCATAATATGTGGAAACAAAACATTTTCTATGATAGAAGTGATGGAAGACTCGAGTTATACGTTCTTTTCATATATTACGGGACGTTCTTTCCGCGTTTTCTAAACGTGCTTCCATGAAAACTAACCTTTCAAAAACACATGTGCAACGCCGCGGAACGTTGTGAAAACCTTTCCTTGAATACGTCCCAAAAACATTGCAAGAAGACATGAATAGAACTAAACGGGACATTTGCATATTCCTGCGACATACCCCTGGTGAAAGGGAAGCGTGAATTAGGAAGTGTCAGAAACGTAGTTGGGAAGTATTTGGAACGTGGATTTAAGCGTATACCGAGCGTCAAGTGGGACATTAAGAGTAGTTCGAACGTATATTTGGAGTGTGCGAAGCGTATGGGAAGAAACACCAATTTCATAGAAACCGGGCTTTACGCACGGAAGCGTAATTGGAGAGTGGATAGGAAGCATGGAAAAAGTATTAGAAAAGTCATCTGAAACAGTCTTACGCTTCAGTTACTCTTTATGACACGCTTCCCTTTCACCAGGGACATGCAGTGTTTTTAGAACATCATGGGACGTTATTTGCACGTTCTCTGTGTAATCAAGGACGTTTTCGGAACGTCCAGGAAACCTCTCGGTGCTGTATGGGTAAGAAATGAAATTGCAGTGTGTCAACTTCCATGATCCAACTCAGAGGTAAGAGGAACTTTTACTATCAGTAAAAAAAGTGCCCATGAGCTCTCTCATTTTCTCATTGCCTAGATCTAACGGACTTGATCTGGAAACCCATATTGATGGGAATGAACAATTGGAAAGAAGCAAAAAGCGCCAGATAGGAACGATGCCAGAGATGAGTTGAGGAAATTGCTAACCATGTATATTCGAGAGAGAAGAAATCTTTTTACAATAATATATATGACTGACTTGGTAAGGTTACAAGTGCCCGAAAGGCCATTTACCCGAAAGTGCTGGAGTCTGCGATCATTTGAAGAGGGTTACTCCGGGTACTCATGTCAGCGACCGTCGCGCGCGACATCATGAGAAAAGAAAAAACAGATCCGAGTTGGAAACATATTTCCTCTTTCTTCTTTTAATAATATCGCTAACATGAGTCTCCGGGCCTTAAGAACTCATCTTCAGATCCACAAATCATAGTCTTTCGGGTAAACGCAATTCCGGGCAGTCGCTACATTACCGTTGATTTACAAACTTCTATTAAGGTGCTCTCTCAGGCTGGTCTCCCATGCAACCGAATTGTCCGGAACGGAACGATCCTAATTTGTAGAATATTAGTTTCATTTGGATATAACTATGACAATACTAGGGATCCACCAATTATGAGCGTTCCGTTCCGGACAATCCGGTTCATGGGAGACAAGGGCCCCTATTTTCGATGGAACGGAAGATGAAATGTTCCGTTCCGATTGAACAATCCATCGCATGGGAGAGCACCCTCAGAGATGAGTTGGAGATCCCCAGACAGCACAAGAAGTTCCATGAGAATTCGAAAAGAATTACGGATCCTCGAAAAGGATTC
The DNA here is from genome assembly GCA_018340375.1 of Gonatopus flavifemur. Lineage (NCBI taxonomy): Eukaryota > Metazoa > Arthropoda > Insecta > Hymenoptera > Dryinidae > Gonatopus > Gonatopus flavifemur. The sequence goes on from JAFFJZ010000003.1 coordinate 24,962,392, forward strand.
TTCAAGGATATCAAAACTAATATATGGAATTCTCGCAGAGTACTTGAAGAGCTCGCAAATGTCTGAAGAACATGATTCTTTTAGAATTATTTTTTCGATCGAATGTAATACTTTTGGAAGTCATCGCAGAATTCTTAAAGAGTTCTCTAATACTATAAAAAGAGCTTCAAAAATACGTGAATGCTCCCAACCAGTGATGCCAGTATTCCCTAGAAAAATCTTCAGATTTTTTGGCATTGGTCATTTCTTTCCAAATTGGGAATATGATTGGCCGGTTGTACAAGAAATGACCAATCATCAGATGCTGAAGATTTTTCTAGGGAATACTGGCAGCGCTGCTCCCAACTGCGAAATGGCCCCAGGGGCCATCAATCAACCAATGAGAGTTCATTAGCAAAGCCCCAGGGGCTATGAGTGTCTGCAATCGGAAGCATCCGTCGTGTAAACGTGTAAACATGTTATACGTGCGCGTGAAGACACGTACGTACTGTTGGGTCTGTATAAATATCGGTTTCGAGTCAAATATGGTATCACCATTGAACTATATAACACACTGGAAAGAGCACTGCCGAAATTTCCTATAGGATGGAAGAAGAGATCTTTCGTCAGTGTGAAATGCAAGATGAAATAGCTTTGTTTCTTTTCAATACATGCATCTTAAAAAGGGATGATGAGTGTAAAGGGTAACTGCTTCTTTTTCTCGCACAATGTACTCGACTGTCTCTCTTTGACGAAAAATTTTTGAATGGTGCTCATTTCAGTATATTATACAGTTCAATGGGTATCACTGATGCACAGCTGCCAGATGGGCATTGCTGTGGAGGGGAATGGTACTCCATATATGGAATACTTCTATATTGCCAGGAGGCTGCTATCGGTGATCACACATTACGGTGTTAACGATACAGCCACCTCTCACTCGCTTTCAAACTAGTTCGCTCGAGTATACTGTGCAAGCGTGAATTTTTATTGTTTTGCAATGCTAGCGAGTGGTAGTATGCAAGAAGCCCAACCGATAATAGGCCCGACTGCTTGTCATTGGCTCAAAACTGGTGATTTCTAGTGACTTCATTGAACATTCCTAGTGATCAATCAATAGTAGTTGAGTCGGGCTTCTTGCATACTACCTAGCGAGTGAGAGATTGCTTTATCGTTGGCACCGTAATGATTGATCGGTTCCTCTGATTGGAAAGATAGGGTAGTATGCCAAAAGCCCGACTGATTGTCATTGGCTGGAAATGAGAGATTTCCATTCAAATTTCTGAATATTACTAGTGATTGACCAATGATGGTGGAGTCGGGCATGTTGCTTACTGTCCGCACTCCCCGCATATTCGATGTAATAGAAATGGAAATCTTTCGTCATATAGGGAACAAAGCTGTAAATATATGAGAGAGATGGCGTTATCCATTCGATTACTAACTTCGCCACAAAGATAGTGAAAATTATCAATGTTTTCAGCGGAGATACTATTTTTATTATCCTTATCTCTCTCTGCTGCTCTCCCAGGGATCGAAATCATTCTGGTCGTGACAACTTTAAATGGAATGTATTGGCTATTTCTCATCAAGAGTTTCAATGGAAATTTATATTCCTTCATTGATTGGTTAATTTTCAATCCCGCCGGAATGTATTCCAGTTCATGGAAAACTAGGGCATCCACTTTCGACGGAACGAAAGAGGAAATGTCCCGTTCCGGTTGAATAATCCATCGCATGGAAGAGCACCTTCATACGTCGCGATTTTTAGGGTTCAATTTCAGTCCGATCTATTTTCTTACGTTTCCTTTCATTCATTCCGTTTGTTTTTTCATGCTGATTGGCTCAAAAGCAAAATTCAACCAATCACTTAATTTCTTCAAAAAACACAAACGAGATACGGACCATGATTTTGAAATTGCGTTGGCAATTTCTCCTATTCATCTGTATTTTTGGGGAGTGCGCGTTCCTGTATATTATAAGAGTATAATTCAATACCTAGGGGGTCTCCAGTGAATTATAGGAAGTTACTATCAATGAACAAATCCAATATTCAGATTTTGTTCATTCCCCTAGAAATTCCGACTCATGGAAAAACGCCCTATGTAGTCGGATTTCCGAGTAGTATAAACTGAGGGAACGCTATTTGTTTTCGTATGTGTTTTTATTTCTTGTACTTTGGTGTGCTTTGGTGATCATAATTCGAATCATTTGAATGTAAACAATACATTGGCATAAGTGATTTTCTATGGATTGTTAAATCAGTTCACGATAAAAGCTATACCCTAATAAAGATACAATAAGTTATTTTGCTATGTGTATTTCAAAAATTTCAACATTTTAACATTAAAACATGCAGTTTGGTATGTCAATTTTGAAGTGCATAACCCTAAGAATGAAGTGAAAGATGTTCGAAATCAGAAAAACTTAGTGACATCTATTCGGAAGATTATTTTAAATCCAATTGAAAAAAAAACACTGGACTTGTCCACTAATATTGCATGATTTCCCTCACATTCGTCGAACATGGCATTGAAATTTTGGAATTGTGAACTATGAAAAAATTTCACATCAAAACTTCTAAATAATCATGAATTACAATTCAGAATCGAGTGATGAAAGCCACGAGAGACACTCAGAAACACCAGAAGCCCGTGCTTCTGGGATCCAAATGGGGATACCATTGCGTGATCAATTCGAACAATCATTGCACGATTCAGTACAGTGGCACAAATTACATCAACAATCATCCGAAAAATCTAAGAAGCCAAGTTTTGGAAACAGAAGCTTATCTTCTCAAGTAATGGAATATTATCAAAAATATTTACAAACTTCAAATTTGAATCAGTATTTTTCATTACCAGTGACTCGTGCTTCTCCAGAAACCGTTGAATATTATAGAACACATTTACAAGGAACAAAATCCGAGAACAATGAAAAGGAATGTTTCGATGAAGAATATACTTCGAGAACAAGTTTACCCAGAGAACGGCGTAGATGGGTGAGACCTCCTCTTATCGGCCAGTCTTCAAACAATGAGAATTTATACAGGAACATTCAATCTGTAACAGATCCTCAACCTGTATCTCCCAATCCACAACATAAAAATTCAGAAATAACTTCTGATGATAAAATTGACCATAGAGAGAAGTTCTCAGGAATGAGCGAAAAAAAGCTTTCCTCTCCCACCTCCAGTGTAGCATCCCACAAACCACTTGAATGGGATAGTGGAGCTGATGTTGGGTATTATAACATTTCACTCCCTAATAAATTAGGCAGTAAAAAATTGAGTACCATAGAACGTATGGCTTTAGCTACAGGTTGTTCAACTGCTTTGAGATTAGATCCTGAAGGTACCACAGAATCTGAGATTTCAACTCAGCAAGTCTCTGTAAGCAATAAAGTACAAAATAATAAAAAAACTATCATGGCTCCTGATGCAAATTCTACCCCATTACTGGGAACTTTCTCAGAATCTGAGAGTGAAATTGAAATTACACCTATTATAAAGAATTCAAGTATGGAAGTCATCTCCACGGGAATTGTAGATGGAAATAAAAGTGTGAATCCAGAAACTCTTCAAGGTGAAAAACATGGCTCCAATAAGCGTGAATCGAATTTTCAATTCAAAGTACCATGTATGAAACGTGTGGTAGGTAATGAAAAAACACGTGCAAATAGAGAAAGTGTTTTAGAAAACGCAACTGAGCAACTATCCAATTCTGCTTTGAAAAAAAGTGCTTCAATGCATATTTTGGCATACTCTTTACCTAGAATGAGTTTAAAAAGAAGTCAAAGTGAACTAAATTTGAATGGGAAAGACAAAAATACAGTTCATTTGCCTGTAATTTTCAACTCCACATCATCTATTGCAACTATAGTTAACAAACCTGCTACATGCGATAAAGTGATACAAACGAGCTTTAATAATCATGTGAAAGAATCTATTGGAATTCAGGTATCTGTTATTGAAAAAGATATATCTGTACTAAAAAAAGGTAATGGTTTGCAGAAAAATTTGTCATCAATTTTGAAAAATTCCAAAGATACGTACAAACTTGACCAACATCAGTTGAATAAGGATGAGTCTAATGGCACGAATGAAAGCATCTTCCAGTCTGCAACACAAAATGTCAATGCTCCCTGTGATAGTTTGCCAATCACACAGCAAAATGACCCTCCATCGCCTACGACCGACGATCATGGAGACATTACTGGCAAGGCAAATAGTTTTGAGTATTTTCCTGGCCATATGTATGAAAGTGTCTCCAACCGTATGAGCGACCATATTTCATCGGATACGGGAAGATCAAATTCTACGATACCCAATACCAGTTCTAGTATGGATGAAAAGCTTTGGGGAGATTCGGATAGTTTGGTCAAAGATTTGGAAAGAAGTGTAATTATTTTGAAAAGTCTTGTAGATGCTAATAAATGTGACAAACAGATTAAAAGAAGATTGATACATCATGTTGTTAAGAGACTTGTCACTGCAAAATACATAGATGATAAGATTGAACATAATTTGCAAGATAATGTACCATGGAATCCCGATAATACTAGAAGAAAAGTTTACACAGCTGATATTTTACAAGCTTTAACAAAAAAATACAGTGTCAGTGATTCTTCGGATGATTGGAAACAACGAAAAAACAGTATTTCATCCAAAAGATCAGTAGAAAACGATGGGAATTTGATCGATGAGATGGCTCTGGATAGCAGTAATAGCGATAAATTTGATAGAAACACCGATAGAACTGTGATGGATGGTAGAAAAGCTAGAATGGGTTTGAGAACAGACGATCGTCGTGGAAATAGCAGTAATACTCCAACAGAACGTGATCAAAGTGGAAGTTCTGAATGTTTCTTTCCTCAGCGTTCTCATAAAAATAGTAAATTGAATGATATGTATTGCTTAAAACAAAGCTGTAAAATACGACAGGGTGAATCTTCGACTACGAACAGTACACCGCCGGATCAAAATAGACTTCTGTTGGATGCTGTTTTGAGCAATAAAAAATATCCTGTGGTTTCAAGTAATAATACAGGCAATAATATTGACTGGAGATTACCAACCACGTTATCCGAACGGAGACTCGAATTGAAAAAAAGAATTCATTCTGGGGATTCAGGAGATTCTAAGTTGGTCAGCTACGCGGAAAGAGAGAAGAGAAACCAGCTCATTTGGATTACTAATGAAATAAATCATCTTTCTAACTTGAAGAAGTACGTTGAGCACATGAACTATACAATTCTTTTCTCCATACATCGTTATAAGAATCTGAAAATTTGGCTGAATCAAAACTTCCAATTCGATTGTCTCATTTTTATCGCTCTTTTAAAGCTTCGTCATTTAAAACTTGTGATTAAAAACATTGTTATTCTTCTATTGATGTCAGCAAAAAGGGCTTTGATTCAGATTAACATTTTGAATAACATTCCTTGTTAATTTAGAAATTAACAATTGATTTTTCAAAAACAAGTTATTTACAATGATGAAAAATATTATGTTTTATTTCGCCAAGGACAATTATTTTCCACTGTCTTATCATGATGAATTGCTTTTAATATTAAGAGTTTCCCTTTCTTATTGTATTAAGTTTGCTTTTTCGTTATTATTTTCAGATTGTTAGAGCAATCCCGAAAATTAGAGAGGTCGAAGTCTTCACCGAAAAAATCCAAACATCCCAACTTCAAACAAAAATCAACGGTGGCGCAAACTTTCATGCAAGGACATGGTCAAAATATTGATTACAAGATGAGGTAATGCATGTCGAATTATTGTATGGAACAATGTTCAAAATATGATATTGATTCTAATGGAATTGAACCGTTGTTAGGGATAATAGGCTGTTGAATTCCAAAGAAGGGGATCTCATCAATCAACAGTGGTCTTCCCATTGTAATTTGGCTATAAATCCATCACAAATGCATGACAGTAAAAATTCGATTGAGCGTTTGGGGAAGAAGAATAGTTGTGCTCAAACTGCCAATGATGTTATGAGTGCACATTCCAAAACTGGAGGCGAAATCATATGTGCTACAAAATTGCAACAAAATGCTACAGTTAAATATGTTAATGTTGGTATACAAACCACTGCTCCCAACGAATTTCATGATTCTTCTTCACATGAATCTAAAACTTCCCATTGCCTCGGATGTCCTTTGCATAAAAAAGATTGGCAAAAAGCAAGCGATTGCACTTGTTCTGAATATATTTCGCCCCAAAATTCGAAAAATATATGTTCAAACTGTAAAAAAGATCGAAATCAAAAAAATTCTACAGAATCTATTTATTGTCACTTGGAAAACAGTAGTCAACAATTCAAACATAAAGAAACCAAAAATCAAATAAATTCTTCAAAAACTAGTAAAAATCTTCCATGCGATTTTGGTAATTCTGAAAATACGCGGTGTCGATTGTCTTCTGAGATATGCCAACAATGTCACAAGAATATTGGTTTAACAGACTTCAAACATGAAAAATGTAAAGGACAATCCTACAATTGCGGAACCATGAGTAAAATTGCACCTGTAAGATGTACCTGCAAAAACATTTGTCACTGTGGGAATGAACAAATTAGTAGAGGGACGAAGAAGAGTTATGCCGGATGTGATCGTGAATACCACGAAACAGCAAGATACAATGAAAGTAGAATAACTCCAAATCCGTATGAACATACGAATGATTGTTTGTGCGAAAAAAAATCCATAGAACCAAACAAATCGCAACATTTCACAAATGTGTATGAATATCAAAGAAGTAATGATTCAGACCGTCACAAGAAAGATGAACAGCTTCCAACGCATTCGAAATTGCACCGTTTTGTTGCAGCACAAGATAATAAAGACATTTCTTCCCAACGTAAAGGCATATCATGCAATTGTGACAGGATTGTATGCGCTTGCGGCAACGGAAGACAACATTTTCGTCGTAAAGGGACATCGACTGATTCAGATTCAAATGACTGCAAAGAATTCGCAGACGCCAAAGATCGTCGATGTCACTCTTGCGGTGTAGCTTATCGGTTTTCTACAAAATGTTCTTGTCGACAGGTATTTCCCAAACCTGTCGCATATGAGCTATCATTCATCAACAACTATGATGAGAATAACGCTTCAGATGTTCATATATTGCCAAAGAAGCCTTCCTCAACTCATTCTCCAAACATTCCATCATCCAATGGATGCTCTTGCGAAAACGAACAATTCCCTTTTAAGAATGTAGATTCTCAAAAAAACAGCCTGCAGGTAAGAGAAATTTGAAAATAGTCTACTGGGAGAAGAGATTGAGGAATAAACCTTTTCTCTTTGTTCCAGGAGTATCTCACAAGAAATAGACCGAAGTTCATAGAAAATGCTGAAACTCGTCGACTGTACGTGGGTGAAATCTCTCATCTTCGTCAATTGAGAAAAGAGAACCGTTTGCAACTTATGGCAATGGCTAGTACTTCTAATATATCCAAAAATCCCAAACCGAATAAATTAACAAGTAAGGAATCGTCAATTCAATTTCTTTTAAACGGGTTTATTTGGCCTATAAGGTTGTTTTTTGTGAGAATTTTTGTCCAGTTTTTTTCTGTGAATATTCTTAATCATAATGAATTGATTTCATGGTGATCAAAAAGTGATTTATTTGGATTTGATGCAGGTTGCAGGAGAAGAATTTTAGATGAAGGAATCTACAGCCGTTATTTCAGGCTAAACGAACTACGAATCAAAAGAAAGCAACAAGAAGAACAAGAAGAAGCTTGTCGCAATAAGCTTATGGTAAAAATTTTTGGTAAAAAATTACAACAGAAAGTTTTAAGAGGTCAAGTGAATTTTTCTCATAGATACAGTGTAATATCTAATGTTTGAGATCACGGAAATCATCTATAATAATTTATATTATACATTATTTATTTTAAGAAGTTTTTGAAGTGTTTTATTGAGTGTGCCAACTATTGAAATTTGTTTATTTGAAAGTTGAATTATTTATCAAGAGGCATGACATTGTATTAAAACCAGTGTTCAACACTAGAATGAACAATTTCAAATGTAGGTCTGATTTGACCTTTTCATCGCCTCCTTTACTCAAGAGGATACAACGCGTGAGTAGAGGTTTACTCGATGCAAAGTTGTTTTGGATGAGAGTACTCGTAATTCAACTGACGGTGTGGAATTTCCAGGGATGAATGATTGAAATTTCGGCTCTGTACACCCTTTTAAAAGTTTTCAATCAATCATTCCTGGAAATTCCATAGTGTTATATGAGTTCAGTTTTAAGTAATTTTATCTAATAGAGCGTTTCGGGCGTTTATATATCTTTAACGAAGTCGATAATCATGATAAAAATTCTTCTTCAAAAAATTACACTTCCATATTATTCTTTTAGATTTCCCAGTATTAGAAATCTCCCATCATTCTATTGGAAATTATTTACATTTTATGTACTTTTTTTAACAGTAATGTTGCATCGATTGCATGTTAATACTTCTCTTTTGTGGATTAAGAGCCATGCAGTATCAGAAAACGGACAAAATTTTGCTATGTAGTTTTTGAACAACTAAGCAATGGTCATAAATCTTGAAGCATCAATAAACTGCACTGCTAGAATTATGTTCTGAATATAAATCCAAAGCCCAAAACATATTCCTAAACGTGAGAAACCGGATTATAAAAATTGTAGGTTAATATGATTTTGAGGAATCACTGCAGATTAAAAATTTGTGTTTATTGTTGAGTTGTTCAGAAAGTGAGTAGCAAAATTTTGCCCATTTCTTTAAAAACTCCATTGCCCTTGAGAGCACTTGGTTATGTTCTTTTTTTATAATATATTATAAAATCTTTCAAAACATATCGAGTGATAGAATTTAAGTAATTATTAGTAAAAGTACAAAATCAGAGCACTTAAAATGTTGGTTATAGTATAATATAACTGAATTCATTCAGACAGGTTCAAATTCGTAGACATAAGATTTCAGTAGGTACAATCTCATTCTTTATTTATTTGTAATTTAATATACAGATAGAACATGATGTCATATACACAGAGAAAAATATTTAGATGCTGTGTATGTACATGTAACGAAAAGTGTTTCGAACAGTAAAACTCGATTCAACATGTGCACAACGCATTGAAACAGTTGATGCTGAAAATTTGTGCATTTCAACGAAATATCTTATCACAAATCAAGATTTCGTGACTTGCAGAGTTGGCGCTAAATTCGCAGTACATACCATGTAACGAAAAATACTGTTGCGTTCTTATTTTTATTAAAATATTCTATGTTGTTTGTGACAACAGCTACTCATTTTCCTGTTTCTGTCAATAACTTTTTTTTTACTATCAATATAACAAATCCATATTTTGATCTGATACAACATTGTATTTTCATTTCAAGTTGAATTTGAGAACAATCAAACGGTAGTTCTTATTTCCCCAGATCGGAATTCACTTTCTCTATGATTAGATAACTTCGTACGAGATGAAATATGTCCTCGACAACAAAATTATTTTAACTCTGTTCAATCAATACATGAGCCAGGGTTGGTTTGTTCAAAACATTTTGTTTCAAATATGGTGTTTCAAATATGTTTGAAATGAAAAAAAAACTGCGTTTTAAACCAAAAAAACATGTTCTTGTGTGTTTTTTTTCAAAAACATGTTCTTTTTCCAACCCTAACATGAGCTAATTTGTAAAATTAACAGACAGATATGTTTTAAAATCTCGTAACTTCTCAAGCAGTGCTGAGAATAATAACATTACTTCAAAATAGATAAAATTTCATTTGTAGAATATTAAAATTGGTATTTTACAAGATAACTTTATAAATAACTTCTTGATAAATTATTTCTTTGATTGAATGAACATCCGTATGTTGTGGGAATTCGATTATTTCAAGTACAAAAAATGTTATACTTTGAAAAGGGTATAATTCTCGGATAAAAGGAATCGTTTTAAAAACTAATGATAGAAAATGCCTTACGGTCAAAGAATTTCTTTTGTGCCCAAGAGTTTTTTGTAGAGATTAATTTAAGCGATATCTTACAATATATAAGTTAGAAAACAGTCTAATCTTTGGGATAAAATAATGTAAGCAGTATTATTGATTCTTCATAAACTTTTACCAAATTGTTTTAACGAACCCAAGAGGTTTTTTGTATTTGTTTTTTTCAGTAAATATTTTTCATTTTTGTTCGAAACGTCACTTAATTTCTTTATAAGAAAATCATTGGATTATCACCCCAAATTTGAATGCTTTGAAGGAAGCGATGAGAAACTAAACGTGAGGAGGCACTGATTCATTTTGAGGCAAGAGCAGAGGTGAATTCGAATTACTTTCCATATGATTTGGCGTAGTTTCGTTGGTCGAACAAAACGATTGCCGTTGATAAATAATGGGCTTTGTTATCGTGACGCTCGTGGATGGACGATGGTACAAAGACGACAAGGATGATAATGGAAATGCAGATGCGATGCTGGTTGAGGAAGAGCCATGCGCTGTACCGTTCCCTGCTTTATTTAGCAGACCACGCGTATGATCGTTGATATCCTAAAAAATAAAAATGATTTGTGGAGTGAATAAATAGATCTGCATTGCAGTGCTATATTGAATCAAGAAATGTAATTGTTTATAGCACATCTCGTAGGAAAAAAATGTTGCCTGTTTCAGGTGTACTGAAACAATTCATCCATAACAAACAAAAACGTCATAAACAAAGATTGACAATTTTCAATTCATCTAATATTTCTCATAAAAATGGAAAATTAGATAAAATCGAATTGAATTACCTAAATTCAAAAAATGAACCAGAAAAAAGGATTGAGATCTGGTAAAATTTTATCAAAAGTGCACTCCTGTTGATTTATTTATTAGGGCAAGCATTCTCATCAGCTGTTCATGCACTGGGAGAGAAAAAATCTTAAACCAAGAAAATATTGGATTAACCGAGTTCAATCCGATATTTTCTTGAGTCAAGAAAACTTTATTCAAACAAAGAAAACATTCACTCATTTTGAAGCTACACAGCGTGATATGGAGAATATTTCCTTATATCAAGTGCGTATCTTCTTAAGATGGAATTTTTCTCTCAGTGTGTGCTTAAGGCTGTCAATACTGTTGCAGTAAAAATTTGTTCCTGATGAATGAGGTGAGAAAATGCATCGAATGACACGTTGCATGAAAATGAATCGATTAAAACTACAGTACGCGTTCGATTTCCTTTCATGTGACCTCTTCTTTTCATTGATCAGAAGAAGAGGTCAGGTGAAAGAAAATTGAACGCTCACTGTAACCCCGTAAAAATTGAAATCCAAAAAAATTGGAATACCGAAGAAAAGATTCCATGTTTATTGTTTGAGATCTGACTAAAATAATGTATTTAATTCACTGATCTGGCGGATTTTTTCTGGATTTTGTATAAAATATCACTTGTGCACGGGGAAATATTTTTCTCGAAGTGGAGAATCAATCCCCCATTTTTGCACGGAAAAAGGGTAGTTGAAACAACTAACTAAATGGGCGCATATGCACTTACAAGTTATATAGTTATTCTAACTAATCAGTTACTTGTTTCAACTAACCAGGTAGTTGAGCAATTCTAGTAAGCATTCTAGTGTCCTATATCCAAAGAAAAGTAATAGCTAACTACCTTGGTTGAAAGAATCCATTGATTCTCGCCAAATCTCGTTGAATCTCGGACAATATTCGGACCAAATCTCATAAAATTTAATTTGTCGAATTCAATGGATTCTTGTAACCAGGGTACTTGAAAAATGAATGAAGTTTGATTGAATTCCATCATTTTCAATTCAAAACAATGTTGTTGAAGTTTGAATCGTTTATAGAAACGAAACGAAAATTCAAACTCACAAAATCTGATGCATTATCATTATTCATCTTCTCAAATTATAACTACTTAGAACTGGTAACGTCGTTGAAAGAATATTCTGCAAGATTTTGGGCCTTCAACAGCCGAGCATTTCGCTATTCCATTACAAATCCGTTTCAATAAAAGATTCAAACTTCAGCAACATTTCAAAACATCATTATTTTTCCCGTATTGAGTTAGGCCTAAACTATCAAGTGGCGTTGCTAATTTCAAAATATTTAATTCAAATAGACATTTTTACGATAACAAAATAGAATATTATACTCGAATATAATTGCATCCATTCTCTATCCATATACGAAATTTTAGAATTTTTGGAATGTCTTTTAGATTTACGAACTGCTTTGTACTGATAATGTTTCATTTTATAATCTAGTAGGAAGAAACAGATTGAAGTAATTGATTCAAATCTAATACTCGTATTAGATTTATTCTTTCAACAATTATCATGTGCAGAAAAAAAATTTTCCTTTGAAAAATATTAATGTCCCGAATAATGTTGATCCTTTACCGCATCGTGTATTATTTGTGATACGCGTTTTAAAAACGCCGAAAAAAAGCGTTAACTTGGAATAGATATAGAATTTCATTGCTTTGCAACTCACTTCCTCCCGAACTGAATTATTTATACACTGTGGTTCACAGGCCTTATGAAAAACAATTGTCGGATTACACTGATCTTGATGACTTTCTTGAACCCAATGCAAGGTGGTTTGATGATCTCGAGTGTCTTGATGTATTATGTTATTTGAGTCATTATTGCAATTGGGCAATCTATTTGATTCTTCTGTCTGTTCTTTTATCCTGGATTGCTGTTGGCACGCTTGCGTTTGATATTCTTCAAGATTATCAGATGGGATTGTGTCATTTCTTGACGGTAAGGTGTTTATTCGTTGAACATTCTCAATCGGAGATTTCTCTCCCAACAACCAATATGTTGTCATTTTTCCTTTACCCTAGAATAATGTATATAATTACGAAAAAATTCGAAGTCTTCTCAACGGTATAAGCCCTACTGGAAATGCCAGGTGAAATCGAACAAAAATCTTTCTGTCGGATTCTGATCGGTTTTTGTCTCATTCCTAACATAACCAGATAAAATTTTGAATAGAATTTCATAAGTTCTGTCAGATTTTGTCTGGATTATACGTCAACTCTAGTATCGATGGCAAACCAAATAATACCAGATGAAATTGAATCAATTTAGGTAAAGATTTTGTAAAGATCTGTCTGGCATTTTTAGCAAGGAATATATAAATATTTATAAGGAAGAAAATTTGAAGATATACCTTTAATTCAACTTCTCCTCTACAGGTGAGATCAAATGTACCAAAGGCATCCAAAATCTCTTTTGTCTTCGGACTAACGTGAATCTTTAATGCTGTAAAAAAACGTTCAATGCAGTATCGTTTATTTGAATTCGTGATATTTATACAAACGAATTCAGTATTTTTATGCATCTATAGGGAATGATTTATATTCATACGGGAATATTGAAAATGTTTTGAAAAAAATCTCACCGAATATCGTATTGATAAATCAACACCCTCTTATAACAATTTTTTGGTATGTATATGCTGCGTCCGTCAATTCTATATTCAAATTCTGTTTTCTATTTCTATGGACTTGACTCAGATTTGCGTTGTATTTACAAAACCATTCTTTTTTAACACTGATAATTGAACGACTGGATCGAATAATTGGTTATGCGCGTAATTTCTCGTTCAATACATTTGAAAGTATAAGCAATCCCTGTTAATCGCTGTTGAAGGTTTTTATGATTAAAAAAGCAAGAAATTGTGGAGACTAAAAACCTTCCTGCGAATCCGACCATTCAATTGATTGATTATCGATAAATCAATTCTTCGTGTAAGATTGTTTGATCTGAGGATTGTTTCAGAAATTGTAGCTGGAATACATTTTTGTAAAATTCGCTGTGACAGTGAAGTCTGATTTTGCTGGAGTAGCCAATTTTTCGCTACAACATGTTATGCTGCAGCAATCTGTTTGCTATCATAACAATTCCATTAGCCATGACAGCGACTTTTCAACTGTGACTTCTCCAGCAAACTTTGTTTGCTATTCTATATACCTATAATATGAAAATTTGCTGCAGAAGGAAACATTTTTTGGTGTGACAGCTAAAGAATTGCTGTAGGGCTCACAAGATTGCTGTCATAACCAATAGTTTGCTGTCACAGCAAAAACCAGAGCCGGACTGGCTTGCATCAAGGCCCCCGGCTGGGAAATATGTTGGGCCCACTACCCTGAAAAGAAATTTCTTCTCACCAAATAAATGGTTCATTTGTCCTCTCTCTATAGCATATATTCTTTAGGATCAATAAAATATTCAATCAAATCGAATAATGGAATGCTTGCCACAAATAATTTGGTCTTCTAAATGAATAATGTATTTGCCACAAGTAATCAATTTTTGCCTCCAATTGAATAATTAATTCCTCCAAATGAATATTTTTTCGCACTGTAAACGGAGCATATTCTCGGGAAAATCACAATTTTATCATAATTCATAAACAAAAAAAGGAAAACTGAGAACAGAACGAGCCCTCTAATACCGAAGGGCCTCCGGCGATCGCCGGGCAGCCGGGCGGGCCAGTCCGACACTGGCAAAAACAGCTGTTCCAAGGGATCCAGTAAAACTAGATTCCGCTGTCACAGCGAATTTCTTTTTTCTCCGTGTATAATTCCATCTCAGTATACGCAAGCGATTTATAAAAATCAAATGAAATTTTTCGGAATTCTCAAATGAATCCTTCCCATTCGTCTTTTGAGGATTTTGGATACGGATATTTTAATTACGAAGATCGTAAGTGAGGGGAAATTTTTCATTACCTTCTCCGTTGCTCTCCATTCTAGAAGCGGTATTGACTGTGTCTCCAAAAAGGCAATATCTCGGCATTTTTAAACCAACGACCCCTGCTACGCAAGGTCCTGTAATAAAATACGATTGAATAAAATCATTCGAATTATTATAATCAATAATACGTACGTATTGAACATTTGAGACCAAATTTTGTTATCCATAGATATTCATATAATAGAGTAAATTCATTTCAAAACTAGAGTTCACGTATTGAGTTGGATTCAAATTTTCAGTGTTGTAAATTAGAGTATACAGTACACTGGTACCCAATTTGAATAATTGAGGAACCAATGAATTGGTTTGCGATTCCTTCGTTAAAACGCAAATTTTGAAAATCTGCTCTCGTTTTCAGCGTATGGGTGATTCCACGTGGTCGTTATACCCAAATTTTAGAATTCAGAGAAGTGATCTGTTTTCAATTCTTGGTCGAAAAACATTCGATATGGGTTTTGAATTTTATTTTCCAAGGCTTTTTTCTTCGAAAATATGATCTTTTGGAAATCGTTTTGAACGTTGACGTTTTTGAAATCGAAAATTGGCATTTTTTCCTAGTTTTCAATTCTGTAAGTTTCATAATGAATACAATTAGCGTTCATTAAAAATGTTTCAATTAATAAAAACTGAAAAGTGAATCGTCTTTTTTTATATTTCCACAGAACAATCTACAAACCGTTACGAAGATGTAGCATTTTTTTGTGTAATGGTAAATATCATAGTTTTCGTTACGTTGCGTCGTGAAGCGTGTTTTGGAAGACAAATGTTTTACAATCCAACATTTGGAGCACCGTATTTTGCCGCGCACGTGACGTACAACTCGAATGTGGCCGCAAAAAAATTCTCATCTCGAAAACTATGATATATAAGGTGACCCGAGTCGGGTAGATTATATTTTAAGGGCATATTCTACAGCCAAAGTGCAAGAATTTTCCGTATAAAAAACATTTTTTTGAGGTTTTATTCTTGGGATATGAGAATTTTTAGATTTTGTTTTCAAATCCAAATCGCTGAAAAGCGTTGTGTGCTATATACTTGAACTTGACACCATTCGCTAAATTGGAACACGTCGGATCTCTGAAAAAACATTGAACTACCCTGTTATTTTTCAATTCGAAGTTATAGCGATTTGAAATTTTTTGGCTTTCAGTCAATCAGAAATCAGCAACTTAAAATTCTTATAGGTCCGGAACAAAGGATGACAAGATAGTTTAATTTTCTTTCCGGATGAGATTCGCCGTGTTCCAACTCAACGAACGGTGTCGAATTCAAGTATGTAGCATACAACGCGTTTGAGCGATTTGGATTTGAAAAGAAAATCTAAAAATGCTCATAACTCAAGAGCAAAGTCCCAGAAAAATTGTTTTCACACGGGAAATTATTGCATTTTGGCTGCAGAATATGTCCTTAAAAGATAATCTATCCGACTCGACTCACCCTGTATACCATTATAGGAAAAAATACTAAATTTTCGCTATGGGTTACAGAACATTCTTTGAAAATATAAAGAAAAGTAAAATTAGCTTTTATTAAAAAATTCATGGAGAAAAATGAAGAGTAACTACTAATCTGATCGCGGTAGCTCTCACTCCAGCGCCCAGTCAGTATATGGATGATGATTTTCGGAGTAGAACTTACTCCATTGGAGTACTTTTCACCAATTTTCAAGAAAGATTCACTTTGTAAGGAGAAAGCCATACTGAGAATACCGTAGGTGCTACCAAAACATGTTGACTAACCGTATGAATTAAAATATACTCCTTTATTTTTCTTCGTGTGGCACTTTTCTGTTTTGATTTGAAAAATTCTCAATGCACGCTAATTATATTGAATATGGAACTCACAGAATTGAAAACTAGGGAAAAAATACTAACTTTTATGTCTGTGAAAGTTTCCGATACATTTGAAAGATTTGAAGTAACAACCCTAAAAACAATGATTACTGGCGTTTCAATGGGCCGCTGATGGTCCTGCGATGCCGGCGAAGAACCTTCACTGGCCCTTTGAAACACCAGCAGTCGTGTTTACTGGGAAGCACTGGAAAATTAGGTGATTTCAAAAAAAATCATCAATTCAAAGCCTTAAAAAAACAATTTAAAAACACGTACCGAATATTCTTCGACCAAGAACCGACAAAAAATAACTTTGAATTCTAAAATTTGGGTATAGAAACCACGTGAAATGACCCGTAGACAGTGAAAAATTTTGTGTATTTTTAACACACGTTTATATTCCAGGAGGCCCACTCGCAATTTATGTTAAATATTAACACAAAAAATATATCAAATCAACACAACAATGTTAAATTTACACTGAAAATCTGTGAATTTCAGAATTTGATATGTTGTTCTCAACACAAACAACACTATGACACAAAATTTTTCGCTGTGTATAGTAGTGGTTATGCTTGTTATTAACTACTAGGTGTGTGCGAGGTACTCGAAATTTTCGAGCTACTCGATAATCTTCGAGTATTTTGTCGATTTTTTTTAGAATTATCATGAATCATCATTCGCAAAGGGTAGAATATTCTTAGAGAACATAAGGGATCGTTATCCACTATCACATATAGATTATATTCATATATATATTATATACTTTTCGAGTACTCGACTCGACTCGAAAAAATTACTACTCGCACACCCCTATCTACTACAATATTTTTAATATTTTAATTTATTCATCTTATATTCTGATTTATTTGAACTACATAATGCGTTCGACTGCAAAACATGTCTTACCAGAATGCATGCCAATTCGTAGTTTCAACTGTTCGTTTGGTCGGTGATGAATTCTGAAGGTCATCACAGTATCCCTTAAAGCTAAACTCATTCTCGCTATTTCTTTGGCATGGTTCATACCATTCCTCACAGGTAATCCAGATACAACCATGTAAGCATCACCTATTGTTTCCACCTGGAAATGAATAATATTTTTCAAGTTTGATATTTATATTCGAACAGATATTTTCAAAATAGAATATTCATATGAAATTTGCTATGAGAATTTCGCGAAGATATATAATTCTCGACAGAAAATATGGGTCTGCAAGATTTAGTAAAATGATTTGTTTCAACGCTTTGAGGTTTAAGAATTATTCATTGAATGATAAAATATTCGCGGACACACAAATAGAGGATTGACACATTACTTTGTCAAAAATTTCATTGTTCAAAGGTGAGAGGAAGTTTTTTTTCCAGCGAATAAAGATTCTCCTTGGTATACGTTATCGAGGTTGAAATTTATATTTCATATTTTGACCTGACGGATTCCTTCAATAAATTTGGATATTGTCAATGGGGAGAAATATCCTCGCGATATATTCGAGCGATCGAGCGTAAATACCGAGAAAGATAACGCATCAATCAACGCGATGACAGATTATTGCTGGATGTTATGCCGAGAGGTTCTCACAGGTTCGAATAAAAAACAAGGTAAAGGTAAAGTTAACGATAAAGTGAAATTTCCGAGTTGAGGGATGTCGATATCACCATTTACGTTGAAATGTTCAATATTTTGTTGATTTTTTGGATCGAGTTGAAAGTTGTTAACAAGTGTTTGATGTTGTTTCGATTCAATAGAGTTGCGTATGATATCTGAACTGGGGTTTTTCATTTGTGATGAAAATATATTGACACGCATTATAATTTATTGATGTAAAATTTCTTCACCACTCATATATTCTGCAATATCCTTTTTTTATTCTTTCTGTTATCTCTACACGGAGAAAAAAATTTGCTGATGCCACAAATAGAGCTATTACATATAAAATAGCAAATTTTTTTGCCATTCTGGCTAAAAATCTGCTGCCACGGCTAACTGGATTACTGAGAGAGCAACATGATTAACTATAACAGTAGATTTTTCGCTAGGCTAGCAGAATTTTCAGTATACAAAATGGCAGACAAATTTTGCTGTAGAAGTCCACATTTTCTACTGCCACAGTTGAATGGGATACCAGCAGCCCCTGACGACGCAACCTCAGGGAAAAAAATGATGTGATTGATATTTGGATAGCTAAACATTAGCTGTGGCAACAAAAGTTGTTGCTGCAGGAGCTAAGATCTAGCTTTGGCAGCAATTTTTTTCGCTATCTAAATATCAAATACTGGGAACAGCTCCCACAACTAATTCCTAGCTACCATAGCAAATTATTTTTTTCCGTGCTGAGCGAAATCTTTTCCAACAAATTGTATTCGAAAATAAAGCAATAAAAGAAAAATATCGCTCTGTACAGACCATCTTTATTGATTGAAGGTCTGTACAGAGCGATACTTTAATTTCATTCCTTCGTTGGTCAGGAATAGTTTCGGTTGTGTCCTTTTCTAACCAATGGGTCTGGTTGCATCTCGAGGGGTCGCTGGTATTACCTTAAACAATCACTGTTGTACACGGAGAGAATATTTTATTAAATACTACAGCGTAGCATCTGATCGGGGCGCCGTGGGTAATATTTGATGAAATATTTTCTCCGTGTGGCCAACCCCATTGCTATATTAGCACATGAATTGCTGCTCCAGTAAAAGGCCCCCAGCAAAAGTAGACTTCTCTGTCACAGCGAATTTTCTTTTCTTCGTATAACATAGAAACATGAAAAGTATAAACTAATTAAATACCTTGTAAACATCATAATGTTCAATGATAGAATCAAAGCATGTGTATAGATCATTCAACAGATCTACTACTTGTAGTGGAGTACTTTCGGCGGAAAGCCTTGTAAAACCTACGATATCGCTGAAATAAATGGTTACTTGATCATAAGTCTCGGCTATCACGCTTTGTCCTAATATCAATTGAGATGCAACGGACCTGTAATATTAAAAAATTTTTTAATCTTTCCATATGCGTAAAATCATATTGGTAATTCAATACATTTTTTCATTCAAATATATCTGATAATTGTCTTGAATCTCTTCTTCCGGTACGAAAATGAATTGATTTTAATGACTGCTTCGTGTATCGTGGGAACATAAACAAATGTAGTTCACCTCTCAAGAATCGTAAATACAACTATGCTAATTGTTTGGAACTCTTGGCTTTTCGTTCAGAATCAATTTTTCATAAGACAGAGGAAAATAATCTTCGTGAAAATTATTTGTTTCTTCAGGTTGAGATTGGGCGTAGAGCTGACTCTTGTGTACTAGGAAATCAATACTGTTTCGCATGGACAAGGAAAATATATACGGACGAACTTATAGAAAATGAACAAGCAATTGTCAAAATTATTAAAATTTTTGAATATTTGTAAAATTCTTGTTGATTGACAGGATATGACAGTTACGAAAAAAGGGAAGTTGTAATTCAAGAAATTAAATACGATAGTTGGTACATATAAACAGGAAATATATCACGACAATGCATGTGTCAGGTTGAAAATACAGTGATTCATTTGAAAATTGATTTTTGATATTTTCAGAAAGGCTGAAGATTCAAGTACAGTTTCAATGACAGCTTGATTGACTTGCGCAAAAACAAATGAATCTTCTAAAAGTATTCTACAAGAAAACATCCGAAGATTAATCAACTATTCTGAAAGTTTCATTGGCAATATTCAACGAGTTTTCAGATTTTCTAGAATTTGCACCTCACATCTCATTTTTGAAGTACAAACTTTTTCCAAAATTTCGAAAAGATCGTGTATATGATCTATCCATTTGTTGAAGACATTTATTGAATTGGAAAAAGGTGGTTTTTAGGGAAAAATTCAAACCATTCCGACGCCTTTTGTTTTGAAATTGAAATAAAATTAGTTCCCATTCTCCAAATTCGAATCAGTGAAATTCTAAGACTAAGTCATCCACTGGTTGAACCAGTGAATAGATTCGAATTTGAAGAGCAGCGAGTTTGAGTAGCTATAGCTCTCTAGAAAGAAAAATATTAGAATGATTTTATTTTCTCCACAGATTTGTGTTTCTGCAACTCAGCTAATGAACTCGACGGAGCCGGGTAAATTAATATCTTTCAATGCAAGTAATGAATAAATATTTTATTTGACATCATGTATGGATTTTTCAAGGTAAAATATGTGATTCCTTCGCAAAATTATAATTTTGAAAATAAAATATCCTATTGAATGTGAAAACCAGTTGGAATAATAATTCGAATAATGTTTTATCCAAAATAAACATGTCAGTGCTGAAGGTTGGAATGTTCAGCACAGCACTTTCTCCTTCCCATACAAATATACAGTCCACGCATGTTTTCATGGAATCGTTGATCAAAAGACATAATTTTCGATCAGATATGATATGACATAATATTTTTGAGGAATACCTGAGGAAAACCAATTTATTTATGTTCATGTGTATTTTGCAGCTGACTTTAATAAGAAAGTACGATCTCAATGCCAGTTCGATAATTCCATCAAGTAATGGTCCTACCTTTACAATATCGACTCTCTTAAATTTGCTACATGCAAATATCTGTAGTTAAATAATGAAATATATTTGTTTTACACACATTGTAAATGTAACTGAAAAA
Organism: Gonatopus flavifemur; assembly: GCA_018340375.1. Taxonomy (NCBI): domain Eukaryota; kingdom Metazoa; phylum Arthropoda; class Insecta; order Hymenoptera; family Dryinidae; genus Gonatopus; species Gonatopus flavifemur. The sequence goes on from JAFFJZ010000003.1 coordinate 24,983,607, forward strand.
CGCTAAAAATAACATACTGAAACTAAAGAATTAATTGTTTTATTTAATGTTTTTCATTAACAAAATAAAATATTCATCTCTCTAGTAGCACAAGGATGCTTGGAATATTTTATAGATGTCTATAGAACATTCAAATATGCGAAAATATTCTATGGAATATATTTTGTGCTTCAGCTTTAAATTATAAAAACAAAATATTTCATTTCATGTTCTTTACAATCAAAATAAAATATTTTATTTGCTCGAATTTCGTTGCTTATTTGAAATCCTATCTTATTTCAATTCTACGGAACGATTTATTTGAAATAGGATTTGAAATAAAATTTTCACGAATATCACTCAGCTCTGGTAGAGTATACAAGTGGTTTAAACCCTGGCGATTCCAAATTGACCAATTTTTATGGTTTACTTTCTGGTTTATGGTTAGAAAATGGTTACCCACATGGTTTTTACCCTATAATGACCTATTTGTGACCGGAAACAAATCTGCCACCAAAAGGTAACCAAAAAATATGGTCCATTTTTGAAATCTTTTTGGTATTTTTGAGGTAAAACCCCAAAAAATTACCATGAAATAACCGTAAAATCACCAAAATTGAGATTAGTTGAATTTTGGTCAATTTTTCTTGAAAAAAATGTCCCAGACAACCAACAAGTTACTAAAATCAAGATTTTTCACCAAAATGTAACCGAAATGTTCGGTCGCTTGTCGGTTCACCCAGATCCGCTAGGGAATAAATAGAAATATTCAACCCTTGGTTACCACCTCAGTAACAAAAATTGTTACAAAAAATTAACTATTGAATATTTTTGATTGTCAATTTTTTTAGCACTCATTTAAAGTTTACTTTGAAAGATATTATAGATTATATACAGTTGAAACTCACATTCAAGTATACTAAAAGAATAAAGTATACTGAGAGGAAAAATATCTGAAACCTAGAAAATATTGGATTGCTCGAGTCCAATTTGATATTTTCTTGATTCTAGAAAACTTTATTGGAGGAGAGGGAACATTTTCTTGGTTCAAAATTCTACAGCTCAACGTGAAGAAAATTTTCTTACCCCAAGTACACATCCTCTTCATATAAGAAAAATAAATATATTCTCAGCACAAGAAAATATGTGCTTATAATTAAGCTATTTTTTTTTGTCAGTGTATGAAAAGAAGAAAGGAAAATCAAATGTTTCCACAACAAAAATTCCTAATTTCATTCTTCAATATTTTGAGCTGAAAATTGGACATCATATTTTTGGAATGATGACAATCCTCCAGTGGCTGCTGATAGACAAGTATTCATTCTGAGGAACGAAGGGAAAACATTCGTGAGAAAATGAACTATGTGTTTTCATAAACAATTCAAATCCATAACTTTCAATAACTGCTGCAGACAGACTAATGGGTCCACTGGAATTTTACTGCACCACAAAGTAGTGGCATCCTTCGGCTACCGACGGATGTCGTTGAGGATCCTGTGCCCTTAGATGAAGACACTCGAAATTAAGGTAGGGACAAACAAAGGTAAAAAAATTAGACTTTACAAGATCTCTTGTCAAATATAAAAAATGTTGCATTTTGGTCACAAACTTTGCCTCTGAACTATAAAAAGTTGATTCTGAATCCTTTCGTATTATGTATTTATGATGAACATTGAACCACTTGGTTTGCAAAGAAAATGTATCCAATATTTGACTATTATTCCAAACTTTTCGAATCGATGATCTCTTTTTGTAGAATAATTTGACGCAAAGCTCAACACTTAGAAATAGTTCTCAAAAAAGTTTTGAAATTCATATCACGACTGTATACAAGAAAATATGAAAATATAGTTACTCCAAATCATGCTCACTTGGGTAGTAACTGGTACAAGAGTTCTTCACACTTTCGTTTTTCTTCAAGGTAATCGGCTGTTCTTTCTTCGACTAGAGTTTCTAAGTTTGTGGCATACTGTTCCATGCGAGATAGTAAATTATCCAGAATATTGCTGCTTTCATAGTCTCTAAAAACCACACGCAAAAAGAACATTCTGTTTAAGTATCAGATTTCAGTTTGCATGATGTACATTTGACGTGATCAAATTTATTCATGTTAACAGAGAAACGAAAATCCCAGCGATCTTATAATATTATTATAACGTTCATGCGATTTTCTTTTTTTATTTATAAGTAAACAGATGTATAATGTGATTTGCATCGAACAGCTAGGTGTTCTTTTCACCAAATAAATCTCCCTCGAAAGACTTGTTCTTAAAAAATTCCATTGATTTTTCAATGTTGTTCTTGGTAATACAGGTCGAATAAACTTTACCAATTCACTGTATTACTATATTCATAACAAAGCAGAACTATGTGAAACAACTTTGAAGGGAATACAGTTACAGTAATGCACGTTAACCTCAATTTAGTATGCATACAAATACTGTATATCGCAATATTCAATACTCTAAAATATGATTACAGGGGTTATTAATTTCTCTCTGGCAACTCACACAAGGATACTAGTTCACGGCATGAGGGACAGTTGACGATTCAACTTCATTAATGACGTATGACATAGTTGTCTAATTATTTGATACAGTGCTTCACATTTGACCTTCAAATCGAATTCTGTGAGCCTACGCTTAGAAAACTCTTCACTTAAAATAACCGAACACGACATCAAACAAAAAACTTGAGTTCCCTGAAATATTTCTTGTTTCAATCAAAATTTCTAGTTGGAAGAATTTTATTTCCAGTATTCTCAATGTACACGTTGTTATTCAAAATTCAGCAGATTAAAGGATTTTTGAAACAATGAAAAACTTACTTGTTTATTTTACGAATAGTTTGTTTGAGCGCTGGAAAATCAGGTCTATCAGCTGCATCTTGGGCCCAACACTTCCTCATCAAAGAGGCTACCTGTTAACAGTGAGAAATATCATTCGTCAGAGAATATTCATCCTTTCGGTTCAGATTCAATAAATATTGTGTGCCTTGCGATATTTTTCAGAACAACGATATGGAAAAATTTTCAAAATTATATATAATTTATATATAATTCAATAAATTTCATGTATAACTTATATACTTATAATGATATGTGAATTGTATACAATTTTGAAAATTTTTCTGCGTAAAAAGCTTCAGATGTATTAGACAACATTTTTAAACGTTTCAAATCAGACATAAGAAGATTCTAAGACATCCAAATGGAATCTCAAAGTATTGTGTAAAACGATTTGAACTTGGCCAAAAGGTATAGCAACACTGTGAAACAATCGGTGGATGTTTTAGGAATACTACCGAATATCTATAAATTCGACAAATATTTAGAGATTTTCATCTACTATGATCAAATTAACTGTTTTCCGACAAATTTCTGAAAATATAGCGAAGTGTTTTTTACATCAAAGACACGAAGCGTTGATGGGAAATAATTGAAAAAAGTACATTTGACCATCAGTATGAACAATCTCGTGAAAGAAGAGACACACTCTCTATTCACTGTAAGGAAAATTATGAAGTTTTTTACATAAAAAATTTATTGAGCAGAATTCATCATATAACATTGAATTCAATAATATGATTCTTAATGTTCAGAATTTCCTTCTCAATTTTGAAAATATATTTATGAAATTTAATTAATAATTATTGAATTTTAGTAAGAAATTGCGAAGTTTAATCATTATTATTAAATTCAACCCTCTAGGGATACATTTATAGTTTCCTCACACATGGGCTACGCTGGGTCAGTTTGACCCAAGTGTTTTTTGATCGCTCATATCTCGGCTTTAAAATATCGTAAAGCAATGTTTTTTCCCTGAAAATCATCGCCGAAGTCTGCAGAATACGAATCCGAAACCCGCTTTCCTCTACAGTTGATGGGTTTTTCAATATTCAAAGAAATGTCAAGGTACTTTTTCAGAGATATACAACTTTTCGAAATGAAGGATGGGTCATTTTGATCCAAGGTATCCCCAAAGGGTTGGGGATCAGTATTGAATCTAATATGAAAATATGATATTTCATAAAGAATTCTGTATTAAATTTAGGAACTTTTCTAACAGTGTTCGTGAGAATTCTCTGACAGTGATTTGATGAATTAGATGAGGTATACAATGAGAAATGTCTTTCTTTTTGGTTCGGAGAATAAATAGAGAGAGGAAATTCATTCGGTTTGACATATATATCATAATGTGCACGATGATATAGAGCAACTACAACGCCTTTCATAAATGTATTCCAACGTCAGTTCGACAAGAGTTGCGCTGCAGATAAAACTGTGTCCATCAATTGGAGATATATCAGTGAATTCCATAAATAATACGAGCACGTTCAATGTCAGTCATATGAATGATTGATGTCATTAATTCCAACTTCAATTCGGCAATTGGCTTGAAATTATAAACACAGAATCATCTTTGATAAAGTTTCCATAAAAGATATATCTGTTAATTCAATCCACATTAATTTTCCAAATATTCGTGGTTTTATTTGTTCGGACCTCCTAATTATCTTTAATAAAGTTTCCAAAGGAAAGAATGATGAATGATCTACTGAAAATAGCAAATGCATTGAATGATTTTTATGTGTTTGTAAACACTGTTTTATCAATGGATATTAACATTATTTATGTATAAAAGTTGTTCACGTTCAAACGGTGCATGATTGTTTGATCAACTTTAATGTAGAACGAGCATTTATATATTCCCCTTCGTAGCCACTGAATCTTTTGCTCTGCTTTGTTCTCTCGTTTCATTTTGTTGGAATGGAATGTCATTGGAGAAAATGAATACAGTGTAATTATCTTCCCAACGTTTATACTGTGCCGTTCCACTCCAAGAGTAATGTACAAGATAATAGAGAACAAAATGTAAAGTAGAATTAGATTATATGAAATTTTGATCTTCGTTAACACATCGTAATCGTTTTATCTGGAACAAAATGAAATACTTCTTCTACGTATACGTTCTAGAAAAACGTGTTATGGATACCTATGATATTTTATATATTTTACTCTTAATGAATAAAAAAAGGAGATATATTGATGGTTTGAGAAAATGAACTGGTTTTTGAGTAAAGATCTTTAAGATCTAGAAAATAAGTAGAGAAAGCTCTTAAATGTGATACCCACCTCTTCTTCCACGGCCGCATCATCAATGATTGGTCTCAAAGGCGAACCACCTCCTCTTCTAACACTTTCAACAATTTCTGCACAAAAAGTACAATCTTTTTTTCATCAATTGCATAAAATCATGAGATTTGTCATTCGAAGAAACAAATTTTTACAATGATTTCAATGCCATAATTCTTTAAAATTAACTTTCAATTGAATTACAAATTTTCCCCTGAATAAGATTGATTTAACTTAAGAATTTTTGAGAATGAATCGTATTCAAAATACTATTTTTTTAAAGATATTTTCAAATATGGCTTGAGAGAGCACTTTTAAAGATCTTTTAGACATCGGAACTATAAAAAAGTAGTTGGGTCCCTTTGGTTCCTTACAGAATATAGTAAAGATTATTAGACTTGTAATATTTCATTCCACATCCAAAGAGTACTTCTCAAGAGATAAGATAATTATAATAATCACTAGAAAATATTATACTTCTTATTGCATTACTTTTTTCTGCACGGAGCAAAATGCAGTTCGAGAATATAATAATACTTGATAGAAAATTCGAGAATATTTATTAAATCCGTAATAAAGATACAGCGGTTCACATTTCTGTTGAACTTACTTGAAAAAGAATGAAAAATTATCAATACTTGACAAACAATAAGAAAAAAAATCTCAACTTCCCAAAAGTCGCGTATAAAATTTTTTTCTTTTCCCTGCGTTACAAAAATCCAGCTTGGATACCACGTGCATTCCAGATCCGAAATTTACCTGCGTTGCCAGCTAAGACTCCACCTGGAATCAAGAATCCCAACTGGATTCCATGTGGGATTTCCAATTCCAACTGGGATTCCACCTGGAATCAGAAACTCCAACTGACATCCCACGTTGAAGTTAAAATTCTAGCTGGGATTCCACCTGGAAATAGGAATCCCAGCTAAGATTTCACCTGGAAATGAGGAAGCCCAGCTGGAAACGCAGGTAGATTTCGGAGCTGGAATCCACATCGAATCCCAGCTGGATTTTCGGTACAGGGTTGTTTGTTAATTATTGATAATTTTTCATTCTTTTTTAAGTAAAGTTCAACAGAAATGTGAAGAAATATTCTCACATTTTCTATTGAAGATCAGTATCCCTTTGATCTGCATTTTTCTCGGTGTGTATGGCTGATTTTGTATGAGGCCTAGTTTATTTTTATTGAGGTAAATTTTGATCAAGCAAAAAGTCCAATACCATATAATGATTACAGAAAAAGAGATTCGAACCATCATGGATTTGAACAAATGACAAGAATCGTACAAAATCTGACAAAATCGGATGGAGTTGTGTTAGACTCTTGTCCAGGGTCATCTTACACGGACAAAAATTTGCAGTAAATTCTGGGCTAGATACAATTGTTTTTTACCATCCAAAGCAAATTGTGGTAATTCTAACTAAATTGAAGTAGATTCAATACCAGTTGTAGTAAATTACACTCTAAAATTTTATTCCAAATTCATCCGGTATTTTCTGTTTACTGGAAAGAAACTTTTGGCTTGTACAGCCGTGTCTGGCTTTTTCTACTTCAACTTTACTGTGCCAGGTTTGATTTGCTCTGTTGACAAAAATACGTGAAATAAATTCGCAAAATTTCGAAACGAAAACGAACAGTAATACAAAGCTGTTCTAAATTCCAAAAGAAATGGTTTGTTTCTTGATAACCAGAAAACGTACTGTGCCTGTACAAGTCCTCGAGTAATGTATTACACGTCTCGCAGTTGAGGGTGCAGTGAGGTCTGCGAACTTCCAGTAGGGGACTGACAGCCCTCCTAGGACTCGCACCACCTTCAAGATTAGAACCTGGTATAGAGGGTAGGGATAAACTGCTCGTACTCGAAGTGTTGCTCCTATCTGCCATTATTTTCTCCTTGTTTTTTACTTGTTTTATGTCCGTTTATTTTCACGATATTGACAGGATTCAATCGATTCCCGCATCACTTTGGTAAATGCTTTTGCAAATGCATGGAAGTGCTCCCTGTTTCATCATTCCTCTCTTGCATTAATATCTCTTCATTTTCCTCAAGTTCACTTACTAGTACGCCATTGAAATTATATTTATATTCACGTGAAATATATCTATATCCATCTTTTCATACATCATACATGCATACATAAATTTATACTTGTAACATAAAAATAAATGCACATGAATCCATATACATGGATGAACCTATATAATGTATTCAATATTTGTATGTTAAAAAGGTAGAACAATAATTTTTATTATCGTTCATATTTTTGCGACAATAGGACGACTTTCACCAAATACAGTTCATAATATTGAAATAATAATGTGATGCGTGTACTGTCAGCAATGCAACTTTTTTGTTACTGATTTGGTGTGAGGTAAATTCATAAGGGAATAATTCTTTGTGACTATAACGGGTACTATTCGGGAACATCCTCTTTACTATACAGGGAGGTCCATTTGAATTTCACTCGCTGAGCATCTTGAAAAGTATTATAAATAGGAGGAAATGTCTCAGGTATAATTTATAGGATTTTAGGGGAGAAATATTGTGACGAGTATCATTGACTGGTAACGGGTGGATAAATTCATCATATTGGTGGAAAAAAATTTATCTGGAAATTTCTCTGAATTTGACTACAAAACTCTGAATCTCACTGAAAAACTCTAAAAAAAAAACTAAAAATTTCTTCAAACTTTGAAATATTCTGAGAAACTCTTGTTCATTGAATACGTTTTGTACCTGCAACTTTTCGTGAATCCCGATAAATATTTTTAATGAACTGTGAATTTTGTTGAAAATCATTACAACTTTCTGCAAAGCTGTGAAAAACTCTCCAATAAAAATTTCATTTCCAGGTTAGGTAAATTGTAATGTACTCAACACTCTAAGAATCCTTCTTCTCTCATGTCTGCTAGTAATAATGAGGTTACATTGAATGCGAGAACATAGTTTGTTGTTGTTACGATGCTTTGATGAACTATATTCGCAGGGAAATGTATAATAGACCGAAGAGGACTTCAACATAGCATAGGAAGTTGATATTCTAGATACTCTCCACATCATGCATGAAGGCTCACAAGTGAGTTTTATCAGATTAACTATTCGAAATTGATGAGAGGTTGAACTTTCATGGGTATTTCACAGATGAATCTTGTTTTCATAAGCATATGTCATGACATTTGTACGGAGAGCTACCAAAAGTTTTAAATTCCATGGAGTGAAAAATTCATTCTTGAAGAGTGAAAATACTGCAAGTTCAGGACGAGTGAGATTCCACTCCATTAGAGTGAATTTTCACTCCAACAGAGTGAAGGTTCAACTCGGCTTAAAGAGTGAAATTTCACCTTTTTACACGGAGAAAGAAGTTCATGGAATGATCATTAGAAAAGATAGTAAACTGGTGACAGCTACTAAAATTTTAGTATACCGAAATAGGAATCATTACTCGTCTCTGTTAGCAACTGTGTACAGAAATTCGTAGTTGTCACCAGTTTACCATCTTTTCTAGTGATCATTCCATGATCTTGTTTGTCCGTTCATAAGAGTGAAAGCCTCACCCCAAGTGAGTGAAAATTCACTCTATAGGAGTGGAATTTCACTCTTGTTGGACTTGCAATATTTTCACTCTTTGGGAGTGGATTTTCACTCCAAGAAATTTAAAGGGCGAGTTTTCAAATACTACCAATAACAGGACTCGAACTTAGCCGAGTAGAAATTGATGCAGGGACCACCCCTGGTAGAAATTTGTATGGGCGTCCCATTTACCATCCACTTACTAGATGGGATCCATGTGAGGGCAACTGGAGAACACATTTCAGCTAATTTGACTTTAGTGCTCAAACATTCAGTTGATTTATGTAGATTCTCCATGTGTTAACTGATTGTATGGTAACATTGGTAGTCAGAGGAATAAAAGGCAGCCCAAACGTTTCAATTTGTCACTCGGGATTATTTTATGGAAATAAATTCAAAAGCAACGTCCTCGATTTGAGATCAAATGTCAAAATACATTGTTATCCTACAGTGCGATTTTACAGAAAAAAACATGATTTGACATTTCTAATCAACAATTTGAACTACATTCTAGCAATTCTCTGGAACATCTGGACGGACACAGGCTAGAAAGTGTGTTACAAAACTAGCTAGAAACCAGTTCAACATCTGGGAAAATTAGCTGGGGCGCATTTAATTCCCAATCATAATTTCTACCAGGGACATCAGGCCACTTCAGGGTCACGGGAGGCCATATCAGGACCTGATGTCCCAATTTCCTGGTGGCCTGATATGGTCCCTATATCAATTTCTGCTCGCGAAGGGGCAGTTCTACGCGGGGGTGAATTGGACAACGGGGATATCGTGAAATTCCCCAGTGCACCCTTCTTTTCATCACATAGAATATATTCCCGGTGTCCTGTTAGGTTTTAGAGGCGTGCGAATAGTTTTAAATTGAATCGATTGGTTATCGGATTGAATTGATTGGTTATCGAATATCAGGAGTTCGCCCGTAGAAAATTTTTCCCTATTCATTTCCATAAACTTACCCAATCTCCATGTTCTTTCCTATGTTTCGAGGAAAAAATAGGAAAAAGAACAAGGAAATTTGGCATGGATGAGGAAAACTTTCCTAAGGACGTATACTTAGTATTCGAAAATTTCGAATTGTCAGAGACAGCAAGGCCTGGAAGCAAATCTCAGTGAGTGACGCTCGTTGGGCCCGTTATCTGATATGTTATGCTATGATGCTCGCTGGGTTCACAATATTGAAATCTTTACATTTGCTCCAGTCGCGTCTTTCCAATTTGAATGATTCATAGTGTTTACTGCACTTGCAAAATTATAGGCGGACCGTGCTTGCTCTGATCACCATTTAATATTTGATTATCCCATGATCTGACGCTCGGTTTGCTTGCATTTCGTTGAATTCGCTGATCAATTCGATAGTCCCTATCAAAGGCACCAAATCTTTCGATAATACCCTAGTAGAAATTTTGGATGGGAAAATACCAGGGCCTGACGGGGCATGCCTGATTTCCTATGAGGTCCTCATCAAATTTCGTTACGGTTTTCCCTATTTCGCTCGATTTTATGGAAATCTCATCCGAAACCTATTGTACCCCTGCGTTACAACCCCATTTGAATCCTGTTAGGGAAATCAGATAAGCCCCTTGTAAGGGCTTTATAAGATTTTCCTTATCCGCGGTTTCCGGATTCTAATTTGATCAGCATCTTATTAAAAATAGGGAATGCCTGATCAAATTTCTACTAGGGTAATCGAAGCCTAGTCAGCTAATACACGTTGATGTTTATGAACGTTGTTTAATGTGAAGCACCCAACAACTCATATTGTACTTCCTTCATGTTTATTTCATTTCAAATATTGTGTGTTTACACGAAAATAGAATGAATATATTTTTGTATCAAGAATTTTACACAATCAATGATTTACCAATCAAAGATTAGTAAGTGTCGAATACTGACAAAGGGGAGGAATGATGATTCTGTGTTGACATTCCAAACTTCAAAAGATGAATCGCATTTTTAAACATTAATGTGCATCGAGGAGTTAGGGTTTCTTTGTGTGAATCGAGGTGCTCGATGTCTTTGAGAGGATACCAGTGTCTATCCGGGCCTCTCTTTCTATCGTGTTTTTTTCTAACTAACGTGCCCCGAAGGTAACGCTGGTATCCCCTTAATAACCCTAATTAATTTGCCAAGTGTTTTGAATCATCGAGTTTAGAAAAACACAAGCGACGCGTGTACCGTCAGCCTACAAATTTGCGAGCAAAGCGAGCACCATGAAAAACGCAAGCGTCATCACTATTGTGAAAGTGTGAACAGAGCGACCACTTTCAACGTATAAAATTGCGAGTGAAGCGAGCACTATAGTGGTCCTTGTCTGTACAGAAGAAATTTTTTCAAGTTTTTCGGAATCTACCCCTTGGAATCCCCTCGGTTTCTCTTTCATGAAAAAATGATGTGGGTGAAACCCGAGTTTTATGTGACAACTTTAACCCGTGCCACTGAGAGTATAAAATTACAGAAGGGTGTTTGTGCTGTATTGTTTATTTAAACTTGAAACCAAGCATCATTACAGTTTTATGAAGTGGAAAAATACATAAGTGATCGCATGAGAATTTCATTTATTCAGGCCAAAACACTGGGAAGGATATTTATTTGTAGAAATTTAATATTCAACTGGATGCAAAAATTGATTACTTGTGGCGAATAAATTATTTATTTAAAAGACGAATTTATTTGGGGCAAACATTCCATTAAATATTCCATGAATCCTAGAAAATATTTCATGGAGAGAGGAGAAATAAACTATTTATTTGGTTAGAAGAAATTTTTTTTCAGTACCGAATTGTAGATTTTTGAACAATGCATTCGATTTTCAGAATTTAGATATCTTTCCATATGAGCGGAAATAATTTGCAAAATTAACTCCTCCTGATCTTCCTGTGTGGTCAGTTTATTGTTATTATATTATTGTTCAATAAGTTCCACTCTTGTCTCTGCTGATTTTTTCCCTTGATGATAATTTTTGACATAAACCAAACCAAACCAAACCAAATTCAGTTTTGACAGTCTGTCGTTTAAAAAAGATGTCTGTATTTCAAAACGACTGAAAAATATTCTGGTCTCTGAACAACTTTTGATTAGTTCAAAGAAATTCCTCTGCATGAAACGTAGTCATTGTGATTCATGAAATGAATATTGTTGTTTGCGAAATATGGAAGACGTTGAATTAAAAATCATCTCTGAAAAAATCAATGCATTGGAACCACTTGTTAAATATTGCAATCTCTCTTAAAGGCATTTTGGAGTTTCTGTGAGTCCCAAATCCCTCCCTCCCTTTTCTCGCAAATTACTAAATAAAATGGAAAATAATTAGTTTATGCATTGTCTTCATAATTAAAAAGAAATGCATGACATAATTATTTCTCATTTCGTTTAATTATTTCCGAGAAAAGTGGGGGGACAGATTTGAGATTTCTAAGGAGTTTGGAGTGCCTTTAAGAGCATCCCGGTGTGCCAAAAGTACTACACCCCTCCCAGATTTATCGGGAATCAGTGATTGAATTTTATCAGCTTCTTGGATTTTATCTGCTCATTTCCGACAAAACTGGGAGGAGAGATGTAGTACTAAAATGTCGATACGTATCATCGAGCCGAATACGTTATATGTATAATATTCTTGATACTGCCTTATATAAACTATCTAAAATCCAATTACTCGGCGGTACGGATTACTGTTGTCACAGGAAGCTGAAGTTTAACACAGGTTATTTTTTCACGTTGGAGAATCATTTCATGGGGTAGCATGCGAAGTATTGCGACTTTAAAAAATGAAGATCACCCTAATGCGGAATTTTAAAAAAATGTGAGTTTCAACATCGTCATAACGGCAAATTTGAGTGTGAATTGTTGAATCAATATTACTCCATTAACAAACGAAGAACACAAGTTTATATCAAATTTTGTATGTAAAAAAAATAGGTCAATTTTAAGCGTGCAGTCTGAGGGTTGAATAGTTATTTCAACTCATTTTTTTTCCTGTGTAAGTGATTATTGGTATATTATTCTTGCATATAATATGTTATATCCGAGTGCAAAAAATACTTCACATTATTCTTTGCATGTGGATTTTCTCATGCAAATAATCCACGTTTCTCAATGTAATATTTAGCGGATTTAATGTATGATAATGGAGTAATACTCGATTCAATGTTTTTTTCTGAATTCTCATGAATTCATGAACACCATTTATGTTCCAAGTATTGCCGAGTATGCAGAGTTATTGGGAGTGATATCATTCCGGAATATATTGAATTATTTATGACAAATATCTCGATTGAAAAGGGAGGTTTTATGAAGGATTCGTCATAAACATTCAATTTTTTCAAAAAATTCATCATCATGCATCATTTCGAATTCTCTTATGGGGTTATGAGATATTGGTGGTGATCCTTTTGTATAAAAAATATGTCGAATTATCACCGAATTTTCTTCCATAGGAGAAAGAACAATACTGTTCCAGAATCGTGATCACTAGCATTTACAGGGACTGCTCCAGAGAGAACATCCCAGAGATTGCCAATGTCCTACTATTGTAACGCTTCGAATAAAATGTTTCAAGAAAACATCTCAGGAATGTTTATGCAACATGAAACGTTCCTGCGACGTTTTAGAGATATTCTTTTAAAACATGTCATTCAAAACTTCACAACCCTGCTTAAAGAATCTCATTGAACCGATTGATTCTCATTGATTCCGATGCAGAAAACTGATTCAAACCCATTGAAAATCAATTTCTAATAGATCTGAATCGATTTTCTGCATCGGAATCAATGAGAATCAAACGGTTCAATGAGATTCTTTGAGTAGGGAATGGCAGGACATTAGCAGCTCTTGGGAAGTTTCAGAAACCCTTCGCAACATTTTGTCTAGTCGGAATTATCCTTTACACATTTTCAGTCGAAATTCGTGTCCAAATAAAACCCAATCTCAAAATAAAATATGGGTACACTTCCAACAATTCATCCGTGTTTTTCAAATAATTCACATTTATCCTTTCGCATAGATGTTTTATATATCGTTTATACTGTTTCATTTTCTATATACAGACGAGAAAAAGTAATATATAAATCATTTTCATTGCGATTGAATAATTTCCATTTGAAATTTTTGTGAGTGTTCGTCATAAATTGTTTTCATATATCAATTCAATTCATTCCAATTAAAGTTGATAATAAAATTTCATGGAATATCAAAACACATCTCAAATAGAACTTTTTATTCTGGTTTTGGGTGAACAAATGTTCAAAATCATATAATAAAAATTGTATAAGTGAAACATCATTAATTATGTAAGGAGTATATATAATTTTGCAAATCTCTCCATTCGAAAAGCTGTGAGAAAATCAGTGGAGAAGTGCTGATTTTAGATAAAAGTTGGAAGAAACTTTAAAGAAATTTCAAAATATTTGCACAAAATTTTCCTACGTCAGAACATGTGAATGTCACAGTACTTGAATTCTTCAAGTGTTTATTCATGATGGTGACATAATTCTTTTCTTTCGTACAAAATTTACATTATATACAGAATATATATGTACCATGTATAACTCATACATGAATGATTCCTGGTTTACTTATAGGTCATACATGAATATTATATAACCTTTGTATATTTTTGTGACATCCTGTTTCATCTGAATTCTTACAGACAAATTTCAAAATTCATCTGAATTTATCTCCTCATTTTTACATAATCTTCTGAAATTCAGAATTATTTGTAGTATATTCATATTTTCCAAGCAGCATTGAGAAACTATCGAGAGATGTAGGAAATTGATTCTTTCAGGAATTCGATAAGAGGGAGTGTCGAATTTAAGAGAGGAAATTTTGTCAGTGCGAAATTCAAAGATTTTTCTATAATATAAGTAACATTGTGAAAACTCCCTTTGTAGTATATTCACGTGAGAAGGTAATGAAATATTTTGAAATTCTTAATCGAAATTGGATGGAAAGCGATATAGTTATGTGTTGTGCGTATTATGTTTACGGTTGTTTAATGAGTTTGGTGAGGATTCTATGTTGACAAAGATTTTGTTAACGACGTGTGACTGTGTGCGAGCATTTTTCTGCCTCACTGAATTTGCAGAAATCCATCTCACAAGATGCCTGTGATTATGAGAAGTAAACACCTATCCGCAAACAACGATTCCTGCAAGGGGATCATTTCATTCACACAACCCTCGTACATCTAATGACAGAATCAACATTTTCTTTGACAAAACGTATCCATTATGGAGCATCTACCACTGTCGACTTGATTATCAAAGCTTCACCCTTAATGGATCATTTTTTTTGCCTCTGTGTTAAATATGTAACATTATCACATACTTTTACACTAGAATAACATATGGAACTGAGGAAAATAAGCGGAAAGAGGAAGCCTAGTTTGAAGCGACAGAGAGAAAGGAATGAAGGAAAAGCACGCGCGAAAAACTGTATACGTTTCAGGACGCGTGAGAACTTCGACTGAGCTTTCAACCCTCTATAAAACACCTTTCGGTCTCGACTCGACAAATTCCTATCGTCGAAGCCTCTCTCTTTCTCTTTCTCTCTCACCCTGTCACTTTATTTGCTCACATTTATACCCCGGATCGATTTCAGTTCCAGTACAGCCGATAAAATCGTGTAGTTTCCGCCTCTAACTCGACATACCGACTGTATGTCGGGGGGTAACCAACAAACGACCGCAGGATAACAAAGGAAGAGTGTTGTATTGTTCCTGTTATCCAGAGTTGAACGATGGTTTCTGTTTTATCTTGTTGAGTCTTGTTGGAAAATTGAGTTTCCCAAATAACTCACTGTTGAAATAAGCTAATTCGGTTGTACCTTTGGACCGGAAACGGTCAATATTGTTTTGTGAAGATTACACACTAAACGTTTGGGACAGTTGAATAATAATTGAAAAGACTCGATTGAGTTCTTCATTCGATTTTTTTGAAATAGCATTCATTGCTTATGAACCAAAGACACAACCCTACACGCAGAAGAAGGAATAGTGATAATCACTAAGCGAATAGTAAAATATGGACAGACCAAACCGCATAATCAGAATAACTAAAAGATCCAATCGAAATCCTAATACGCTTAGTTAAATCAACGATACGTTCAATTAAGATAACTACGCGATGGTTTATAGTTTACTGTATCAATTTTTTCCGTGTATTATCGTGATTATCATTCGGATGCATCGCTCAAATCATGTTGACATTATTCACAAATGAATAATGATAATATTCAATTCATAAATATTCAAGCTAACTCACCTTTGGGAGACAAGTCGTTGTTTTCGCCTAGGTAAAACGGTCCTTGTCGCACCACGATTTCATGAACGATAACACCAAAACTGTACACGTCTCCTTTTTGAGTACCTTCTGGAGGACGTCTTTCCATCCTCAAGAGTTCCGGTGCTGTCCACAATTGTTCTGTTTAGAGAATTTATTTTCAATGTGCAAACCCGCAAAGAAAGTTGAAAGATTGAAGGAATTGAATGAATTTACTTTTCCAGTAGACATAGCTACTCTGATCATTTTCCAAGCTCGTGATGTTATCGTGGCTTCTGAGCTCATGTAGTCCGAAATCAGTGATTTTCAAAACAAATCGAGAATCCACCACACAATTGGACGATTTCAAATTTCCATGACTCCTCAACTCGGTAGAATGTAAGTATACCATACCGCGAACTATATCGTGTATCAAGGATC